>CM057049.1:24073661-25321161 GCA_029948455.1 Solanum rostratum
AGAATTTAAAGTAATTCGGGTGGATTAACCTACTTATCCCCCCAAAAGGGGGGGGGGGGGGTTTGTAACAACTATGAAGAGTAATCTTAAACTAAGACAAGTGTGAGACCAGTATGATGACTACCTAGCATATTGAGTTCCCCATGATTCCCTAACTTGGTATTACCAGATAATCGATTCTTTTCCAGTGCATAACATGCAGAACGGTAAGTTAAGTTACATGTGAGAGGTAAATTTCACTATGTGATTTAATTCATCTCCACAGTGTGACATTACTAACTCTTACCTATTGTTCTAGTACAACCTCTCCTTGGCCCAGTTTGGTTGATTAGATGAGAAACATAAGTCGAGTCCTGTTAATTTATCACTTTTTCTATTCATTACTACCTTGATCCAGTCAATAACACTAGATGAGTTCTAACGTGTGCCCCCATTAAAAATCATTCAAACCGAAGAGAATTAATCAATACATGCATGCATACATTTCAAGAATTATGAATTATTTGGGTTTTACTTTGTTAGTTCTTCATGGTTCCCACAACCCTAATTGTGGATTTAACTACTCAGTATCAGTGTAGATGCAAGAATCATGAAATTGGATAACATAATTGAGCACTTACACAATTGAATTAAGAACAATAAATCCAAGCTCTTCACCAAGAATCACAAGATTTAATTAAAAACACAAAATAATGTTTCACAAGTGTTTCTCTCACGCTCCCTACTATTCTATAGTGTTCTTTATGAAAAATAACCTTAAAAACTTATTTATAGTATTTAAAATACAAAACCACAATGAAATAGGAGAACCAGGTCGGCAGGCTCTACGGGCACTTCTACCGGCCGTATAATATTTTATGGCCCGTAGTCGGGGCTTTGCGGATCTTTTCTTCAAGTCTGGAGACAACTTCTACGAGACCCATCTACGGGCCGTATAAAATTCTATGGCCCGTAAAGGGTTTCATCTGATGACTTTTTAGTTACTCTCCACTTTCTGATCCTCAGGGCATGATACCAAGTTTACGACTCGTAGAATCTTTTACGGCTTGTCTGCATGTTCGTAGACTCAACTTTAGAAAATCACCCTTTACTGAAATTGTGTACTAAACCAACTCTATGGCCCACAAAGGGTCTTGTAAACCCTCTACTTCTGTAATATCTGTACACTTAATCCAAAAATCATGCCAACCTTGTAATCCTGCAAAACAAACACAAAAACACATCAAATCTACTAACATCGCTATGAGAACATACAAAATTCCAAATTTTAAGCATCAAAAGTATTGTGTTTTGACAAAACATCAACACCTTAAAAATTGTTGTTTGTCCTCAAGCGATAAACTCAATCTACATAAGCAGTATAGTAACACACAAACCTCAATCTAATGGAACACATCATATCAAACTCACAGACAGATACCCATACCACTCTAAAAGCACTTCAGATTGCTATCAAGCAAATCAACACAGACAACATATGTGATAGTGCAACTATGACAAGCAAGGCAATTATCAACAAGCAACACTCACTGAGTTAGTCCAATGTCAATAATGCAATACAAGTGCCCTTACAGAAAGAAGTCTTATATCCCTTTTATGATGATATTTTCAGATTCAATGCTCGGGACTATGAAAAATCACTCAGTCTCACAAAAGACATTTAAATACCATATTCTTGCCCATATACTCATGACTGTAACCTTTGACTACTTGGACTAGGATCACTTTAGGACTTTATTGGCTTGTAACGTAGGCTCATGGGGATTTGGTATCATGTTTTGGGAATATAGTGACCAAAGGCCCTCCTTGACACTGCATTTTCTACACTTTTGCCCTACCAACACTTTCATTTTTCACCTCATTCTCCCTTTATCTATTTCAAGCTTTTTTGGATGCTTTATTCTCATTTTTCAGCCTTTTGTCTTTTGTTTCCACATCATCTTTTCTTGCACCCGGAACACATATTTATCCCATTTTCATGTATCACTAGCTTCCCCCTCATTTTGTGTTTACCCTTACACTAGTCACCCTCAACTTAGGATATTGGCCTGAGACGAGGTGCATAATATCCAGCCTAGAAACCAGGGCCACTTTTTGTTGTCACCCTCAACTTAGGTTTTTTTCCACAGTTAAGGTGCACAATGTTCAAGGAAGGACCAGGTCCAATTTTAGGATTTTACATCTTATAAGGCTAGGTAACTTAGGTTTTTTTCCAAAGAAAAGGGTGCATGTAAGGCTCAAATATTAGAATCAAGGGATACATTACAAATTTGGTTGGTTATTTAAGCTAAGTGGACTATTATGAGCAATGGCGTAAAATCCTTTCCTAACCAACTAACCTACAATCTAAGTCAGAGTAACAGGGCAAGTTCTAAATTGAAACACAGTATATGAATTTAGCAAGGAAGCCTCACACTAACATGGCACTGATTACACTATCAACAAAGATTCTCAGATCATGTTTCTAATTACAGGTCATCCTCACTTATCAGAACAAGCGTTTTCAATATAATCAAACATGTATGGTTGCTATCAAGACTGATTAACACATTTTTGTGGGTATTATTTTTCACACAAAAACACAAAAACAAACATATGCCATCGATATTAGTATTACATGCTACTAATACTACCTACACATTCTAAACATGCCGGTTCAACAGAAATTAAATATCCTTGGGGAAAAAGAACACAGGCAAGAAAAACCCTAGGATTCAAAACTTGGGATAGTAATAAGCCAAGGTTACTCAGACTTCACTGAGGCCTATAACTACCCGCACCCCATCGAAAAACACTTGCATTGTCCTCAATGCACAAAAAAGAATATAAAGCACAGGGGTCAAAAAGAAACATACCTGGGCGCCTAAGCGCCAGTCTCTACCTTGGGTTGCCTCCCAAGCAACACCTGATTTATTGTTGCGGCATGACATAGGCAACTTGGTTACTCAGGCTTCACCAAGTGTCCATGCTTCTACCGTGTTGATTTCTTCCACATTGCCAAGATACAACTTGACTATTTGGCCATTCACTTTGAATTTCCACCATTTCTCTTCTTCAACTCGATGGCCCCATGGTCGAAGACTGTAATACTCTAAAGAGTCCCAACCATTTGGACTTGAGTTTCTTAGGGAACAACTTTAGCCTAAAGTTGTATAGCAACACTAAGTCTCCTGGTGTGAATTGAGGATTCTCTATGCGATGATCATGATGCAGCTTCATCCTTTGTTTATATAAGGCTGAACTTTCATATTCCCTCAAACAAAATTTATCAAGCTCATTGGGTTAGCTCAGCCTAGAGTTTGCTGCATCATTCTAGTCCAGATTCAACTTTTTCAACGCCCACATCGCTTTATGCTCAAGCTCCACCGACAAGTGAAATGCATTCCCAAAGACAAGTTGGTAAGGAAATATGCCTATAGGGGTCTTGAATGCAGTCTGGTATGCCCATAGCACGTCATCAAGCTTACACGACCAATTTGTCTGATTCGCATTCACAATCTTGGATAGAATCTGTTTGATTTCCCTATTGGACACTTCCACTTGCCCGCTTTTTTTAGAGTGGTAATGTGTTTCCATCTCATGCTTTACCCCATATTTTTCAAGCATGGCATTGAATAATCTGTAAGAAATGAGAGTTTCTATCGCTAATGATCGTCCTAAGGGTGCCAAACCTTGAGAAGATGTTCCTTTTCAGAAATGTTGTGACACTTTTTTATTCATTGTTAAGGATAGCAACTGCTTCCACCCATTTTGATTTATGGTCCACAACCACCAAGATATATTTTTTCCCATGCAAGCTAACAAATAGACCCAAGAAATCTATTCCCACACATCGAATAATTAATCACCATAGTGGGGTTTAGAGGGAGCTTGTGCTTGCAGGAAACACACCTTCTCTCTAGTATCTATCACATGCTTTGGCATAGTCGTGAGCATCTTGGTGGATGGTTTGCTAATAGTAGCCACACTGCAAGATTTTATGTGTTGTCGGGACTCCACTATGATGCCCACCTACTAGAGATGAGTGGCATGCCTCTAGAATACTCATCATCTGGATTTCAGGAACACAACGACGAATAATCCCACGAAGACGTGAAATAAGTATGGATCATCACAAAAAAACTTTCTCATATCAGACATGAACTTGCGGCGCTGGTGAGTATTCAAGTCTGGCGGCAGAATATCGCTAACCAAATAGTTTGCATAGTCTACAAACCATGACATCAAATCATGAGATGTTGCCAACACTCTCTCATCTGGGAATGAATCATCAATCTCCAATCCGTCATCAAACTTTGCCATGGTCCATCCTCTAATCTAGAGAGGTGATCTGCAACCTGATTTTTGGTCCCCTTTCGATTGATAACGTGAAGTCAAACTCTTGGAGAAGAAGTACCCATCGAATCAATCTTAATTTTGCATCTTTCTTTGCCATCAAATACCGCAGTATAGAGTGGTCTATGTGCATAATAAATTTGTTCCCCAAGAGATATGACCTGAATTTTTTGAACGCAAAGGCTACTATAAGTAGCTCGTGTTCAGTGACAGTGTAGTTCTTCTGGGGTGCATTTAGGGCTTTGCTAGCGTAGTATATGGGATGTAATATCTGCTCTTAGTGTTGTCCCAACACTACACTAAGCTCAACCTTGCTTGTATCACACATGATTTGAAAGGGCTTTGACCAGTCTAGAGCTACAATGATGAGAGTCAAAATTAACTTCTGCTTCAATCCTTGCACAACAAATTTGTTTCCCAAGAGATATGACTTGAAACTTTTGAACGCAAAGACCACTATAAGTAGCTCATGTTTAGTGACAGTGTAGTTCTTCTGAGCTGCATTTAGGGCTTTGCTAGCGTAGTATATGGGATGTAATATCTTCTCTTAGAGTTGTCCCAACACTACACCAAGCTCAACCTTGCTTGTATCACACATGATTTAAAAGGGCTTTGACCAGTCTAAAGCTACAATAATGAGAGTCGAAATCAACTTATGCTTTAATCCTTTAAAGGCTTTTAGGAATGCTTCATCATATATGAACTTAACATCCTTCTCAAGTAGTTTGCAAAAGGGATGAGCAATTTTATAGAAGTCCTTTATAAAGCGCCTGTAGAATCCCGCATGGCCTCGGAAGCTCCTCACACCCTTGACACAGATGGGTGGGGGTAGCTTCTCAATCACCTCCACTTTATCTCTATCAACTTCGATTCCCTTGATGGAGATTATGTGCCCCAATACAATGCCCTCCTTCACCATGAAGTGACACTTTCCCCAATTCAGCACCAAATGTCATTCTTCACATCTCCTAAGAACAGCATGCAAGTGCTTCAAGCAATTCTCAAATGAGTCACCCATCACACTAAAGTTGTCCATGAAGACCTCGATAGTGTCCACTTCCATGTCTGATAAGATGGACATCATGCATTTTTGGAATATTGCTGGCGCATTACACTATCCGAATGGCATCCTCTTGAATGCGAAGGTGCCATAAGGGCATGTGAACGTTATCTTTTTCTGATCCTCTAGAACGATGGTGATCTGGTTGTACCTTTAGTAACCATAAAAAAAGTAGTACCAACCCTTTCCAACCAGGCGATCTAGCATTTGGTCCATGAATAGCATAGGAAAGTGGCCCTTTTCTATTGATTCATTGAGCTTTTTGTAGTCCATGCATACCCTCCACCTGGTGACTGGTCCTATGGGAATCAACTCGTTGCTAGCATTTGGGACCATGGTGATACCCTCTTTCTTTGAAACACACTAGACTACGCTCACCCATTCACTGTCGGCGATTGGATAGATTTCCCCTGCGTCCAACCACTTGATGATTTCCTTGTGCACGACCTCTTGCATCGTGAAGATTGAGATGCCTTTGGTGCTCAATACTCAGCTTGTAGTCCTTGACCAATTGGATTTTGTGAGTATATACCCCGGGAGGGATACCAATGATGGCAATCATCCATCCAATGGCCTTCTTGAACTGCTTAAGTACTATGACTAGAGCATTTACCTGTTCATCATTCAGGTTTGCAGCAATTATGACCGACAAGGTGTTGTTGGTTGCCCAAAAATGCATGTCTCAGATGGGATGGAAGAGCCTTCAAATCTAGCATCGGTGGCTCCTTAATGGATGGTTAGGTAGGTGGTGACTCTCGATTCTGCAAGTCTGATTCTAGCTTAGTTTGGCATCTGGGGGAATAAGATACCCCTAGTGCCTTCACTGTCTCCTCATAGTCTGGGATGCCATCACCCTCAAAGTTCATCAACACTGCTTCCAGGGTGTCGACACCCAATCGCATCTCAAGTGGTACCTCTGGCTCTGCATTATCAAAACTCTCAATAATAAAGACTATCTTTAGATCATCATCCTTCTTTGCATGTTGGTAGACGTTGAACATGATTTCATCTTTACCTAATCTGAACTTGAGTTGGCCCCTCTCTATGTTCACCGATGTGAGTTTAGTGTCGAGAAGGGGCCTTACCAAGATGATTGAAACTTTGAAGTCAACCTCGCAGTCCAGGATCACAATGTCCGTGAAAAATATGAATTTATCCACTTTGACAAGGATGCCATAGAGTATCCCACAGGCTTCTTCACCATAAGGTTGACCATCAACAATCTCACGCTTTTCGAAGTAGGGGCTGCCAATCCTAATTTCTTGAAGACCGCAAGGGGCATCAGATTTATACTGGCACCAAGATCACACAATACCCTTGCGAACTCCACATCTTCAATAGTACAAGGTGTGGTAAATGCACTAGGATCTTCACGCTTTTGTACCAAAGACCTTGTAGTATTTGTACTGCAATGTTGAAGCTCTTGGAGAGCTCTTGACTTAATGTCCGCTTCTTTGTAACCAAGTCTTCATAAAATCTGCATACGTTGGCATCTTCTACAATCCCTCAATGAGAGGAATGTTGATGGACAGTTGTTTCAGCATGGAGAGAAAGTGCTTGAACTTACCCTTCTCCTTCTTTTTGATTCTTTAAAGGAAGGGAGGAGGACGTCTAGAAATGGGATTCAACTTTTGTGGCATTTATACAACATCACTCACCCTATCCTTGGCACGACCATCTCTGGTCTCAGCATCTTTGACCTCAACTGTATTCTCTCAAACATCATCATCATTAACTGAGATAGGAGGATCAATGGTACACTTACCACCACGAGTAGCCACCGCCATACACTGCTCCTCATTATTTGGATTCTGAATTGTGTTTCTAGGCAATGTACCTCTCAGTCGCTAGTTAAGGTGAGTTGACACTTGACCAAACTATTGCTCTAGATGTTTGATAGAAACCAAATGAGACTCAATCTTCTGATTAGTGTTGGAGATGTCAGACTTCATCCCCCTCAAGGTCTCATCTTGTGTGTCAGCCTTCTTCAACAGTCGGTTAAACATCTCCTCAACTTTGGAATTACCAATACCTGTATCATGATTATGTGGTGGCACATAAGGACTATTCCTGTAACCATCTCTGTAGCCCCAATTAGCATTTCTATCTTGGCCCCTAATTCTATCGTAGTATCCTCCACGATTGTTGTCTTTCAAGGCGTCATCTCTGTTATAGTTCCAACCTTGGTTTCCTTGAACTTGGCACCAATAGTCCTGATTGGACCCTTAAGCGTGGGTCTAAAAACCCCCTGTCTGATCAACAATGAAACAAGTATCATCATCATAAAAAGGCTCCTCATACATGGATGCTCACGAAGGCTGATGAACAACTGCATTAATTTGCTCCTGATTCTGCTTCATCAACACCTCTATGTTGGTACTAATCCGGGCAAGCTCTTGCATCATCTCCTCATTTATTTTAGCTTGCTCTGATCTAATACTCATAGCATACGAGCTTTTGGTAGAGGACTTGTCTCTCGACCCCCATGCACGATTTGTCTTGACCACCTTTTCTAGCTTCTCAACAACCATTGCAAATGATTGATTTGAAAACATGCCACCCATTATGGTATCAACACATGCTTGGCTATTCTCGTCCAGGGCGCGGTAGAACATCTCTACCAAGGCATCATCAACTATCTTATGCCTAGAAATTCTCAGACACTTTGTGAACCACTCCCATATAGTACTGATCGAGTCACCAGGAAGTTGCTCAAAGTTGTTGATTTGATTCTTCAACTTGAGGTTCTTCGATCTTGGGAAGAACCTCTCCAAAAAGGCCTTTTGCAACTCGGCCCAACTAGTGATTGAACTCTTTGGGAGCTCAGATAGCCATAGCGCTGCATTGCCTGTTAGAGATAATGGGAAGAGATGAAGCCCAGTAGCATCCATAGATAGATTCAGAGTTCCCATTACATTCTTACAGACAAACATGACATTGTGTAGGTGGCTATACAGATCATCTGATAGTAGGCCCGCGAACAACTCACAATTTTGCAGCATCAGAAGCAACCCACTCGAAACCAAAAATTTTGTGTCATCCGAAAGTGGCGGTAACACAATGGCTCTAGTCACATCCATAGCCATAGTATTTAGACGATATTAATTCCACTGATAAGCTTCGACGTTGAAGTCCAGTAGCTATGGATCAATATCCTCAAGAGGAGGTAGGTTGTTGTCATTCTCATTCTCATTCTGGTTCTGATCAAAGCTGCAATAATCATGTTGTTTGCTTTATCTTGCGCCATCCTTCTCAATCTTCTATGGATCTCTGGGTAAAACGGAGTCAAGGAAATGCCTCGACTTCATGTGTTGGACATACACTACACCTGCATGCTGAAACAAAACAAAAATAACAAAAACAGAAAATAAAGGAAATAAAGATTAATTTTTGAACTACTCAAATCAAACAAGTCTAGCCATATTCCCAGGCAAAGGCGCCAAAATCTTGATGTCGCCCAAGCTACACCTCCTTTATGAAAGTTAAAGGGTCATTGTCAAGATATATAACCTAATCGAGGTTAGAGTCGATCCCCATAGGGAATATGGTAGACATGGAATAATTTAAAACAATTCGAATGGATTAACCTAATTATCTCCCCAAAGGGGGGGGGGGGGTTGTAACAACAATGAAGAGTAATTCTAAACTAAGACAAGTGTGAGATTAATATGAAGAGTAACTAGGGTATTGTGTTCCCGATGATTCCCTTACTTGGTATTACCATATAATCAAATACTTTTCCAGTGTGTCGCATGCAGAACAGTAAGTTAAGTTTATCAAACCCTTTGATCCAGGCGAGAGGTAAATTACACTACATGATTTGATCCATCACCGTAGTATGACAATACTAACCCTTACCTATTATTCCAGTACAACCTACTCTTGGCCTAGTTTGGTTGATTAGACGAGAAACATCAATCGAAACATGTTAATCAATCTCTTTTCTTATTCATTACTACCTTGATCCAGTTAGTAACACTAGGTGAATTCTATCGCTGGCCACCATTAAAAAGCATTCAAACTAAAGAGAATTCACTAATACATGCATGCACACTTTTAAAGAATTACGAATTATCTAGATTTTACCTTGTTAGTTCTTCATGGTTTTCACAACACTAGTTGTGAATTTAGCTACTCATTATCAATGTAGATGCAAGAATCATAAATTTGAATAACATAATTGAGCACTTACACAATAGAATTAAGAACAATAAATCCAAGCTCTTCACCAAGAATAACAAGATTGAATTAAAGACACAAATGATGTTTCACAAGCGTTTCTCTCACGCTTTCTATTGTCCAGTACTGTTCTCTAACATTCTCTATGAAAAATAACCTAAAAATCTATTTATAGTATTTTAAAAACAAAACCAAAATGAAATAGGAGAACTAGGTCGGCGGGCTTTACTGGCATTTCTACGGGCCGTATAATATTTTACGGCCCATAGTCGGGGTTTATGGATTTTTTCTTTAAGTCTAGAGACAACTTCTATGAGGCCCATCTAGGGGCCATATAAAGTTCTACAGCCCATAAAGGGTTTCATCTAATGATTTTTCAGCAACTCCCCACTTTCTGATCCTCAAGGCACGATACCAAGTTTATCGCTCGTAGGATCTTTTCCGGATCATCTGCATGCTCGTAGACTTAACTTCAAAAAATCACCCTTCACTGGAATTGTGTACCAAACCAACTCTACGGCCCGTGGAATTTTCCACGGCCCATAGAGGGTCTTACAAAACCTCAACTTCTTCAATATCTGCACACTTAGCCTAAAAGTCATGCCAACTTTGTAATCCTATAAAAACACAAAAACACATCAAATGTACTATCATTGTTATAAGAACATACAAAGTTATAAATTTTAAGCATCAAAAGTGTTATATTTCAACAGAACATCTGGGATAGCACAAAGAGAAGATTCTACATCCCATCTATTATGCCAGTAAGGCCCTGAATACAGCACAAAAAAACTACACCATCACGGTGTTAGAATTACTCGCAGTAGTCATTACATTTGAGAAATTTAGATCTTATCTTTTGGGGACCAAAGTCATTGTATATACTGACCGCTCAGCATTGCGGTATTTTATGGTGAAGAAGGATGCAAAGCCAAGATTAATTTGATGGGTACTTCTTTTTCAAGAGTTTGACTTCGAGGTGATTGACAGAAAAGGGGAATGAAAAACAGGTTGCAGACCACCTATCCAGACTTGAGGACGATGCCATAGAATAGTTTGATGATGGGGTGGAAATTCATGATTGGTTCCCTAATGAGAGAGTGTTAGCAACATCTCATGACTTGATACAAGAGATTGCTGATTATGCAAACTATTTAGTTACTGATGTTGTACCACCAGATTTGACTTCTCACTGATGTGTTACCAAAATATAGCATTTTTAATGCTTAAAACTTGGAATGTTGTATGTTATCAAAGCAATATTAGTGGGTTTGATGTGTTTTATGTTTATTTTGCAGGATTACAGGGTTCAGCATGATTTTGAGTAAACTTTTGCAGAATTACAGTTTTTGAGGACTTACGAGCTACTCTATGGGTCGCGGTTATTTCCACGAACTGTAGAGAGGTTTCATGAGTGACGTCTAGTGAAGGAACAAGTTTCAGATGTTGCATCCATGAACTGTTAGACGAACCGTAGAAGTTTTCATGAGTCGTGGATTTGTTTCGTGCCTATAGGATCAGAGTTTGAAAAGTTTCATAAATATTGTCAGACAAAACAATCCACATGCCGTAAGTCAGAAGACGGCCCGTAAGGTCTCATGGAATTAAAGTAAGTTTCTAAAAGACACAGAATACGAAGCTCAGATACTGGCCGTGGTTCCTTATACAACCCATAGCTTAGTCCGTAGAAACTGCCGAATCCAGTTTTTCTATTTTATTTTAAATTTGTATTTTACTTATTATAAATAGGTTTTTTTCAGCAGAGAGACGTATGAGAGAACAGAAAAAACACATTTGAGACTTTATCTTTGATGATTTTTACATTGAGAAACATTACATTATGATATTTTTTTAGAGAACTTTGGATTTCTTGTTCTCAAATTTATCACTGTAAGTGTTCAATTATGCTATTCTATAACATGATTCTTTCATCTATAATGATTATGCATAGCTAAATCCACAACTAGGGTTGTGGAAACCATGAAGAACTAGCAAGGTAAAATCAGATAATTCGTAATTCTTGGCAAGTGTTTATGGATGTATTAATTAATTTTCTTCGTTATGAATGCTTTTTAAGAATACCCAACGTTAGAACCCGCCAATTCTTACTGACTAGATCAAGTTAGTAATGAACAGGAAAAGAGATTAATTAACATGACTCGATATGATCCCTCTCATAATCAATCAAACTGGATCAAGGGGAGGTGGTACTAGAACAAAAGGTAAGGGTTAGTAATGTCACACTGCGGGGATGCATCAAATCACATATAAAATTTACCTCTCACTTGGATCAAAGATTTTGGTAAACCTAACTTACCAGTTCTGCTTGTTACACACTAGAAAAGGTTACAATTATTTGGTGATACTAAGTTAGGAGTTCATGGGAACACAATTACTTCTCTCACTTATTTCTCAATACTTGCCTCTAGTATAGGTTTACTTACTACAATTACAAGCCCCCTCTTTCGGGAAATAAGTATGTTAACTCATTTGACTTGCTTGTAATTACTCTAGGTCTAGACCATATTCCCTGTGGGATCGACTCTAACCTCGGTTAGGTTATATATTTTGACAACTATTGCTTATACCTTCAAAAAAGAGGTGTAGTTTCGGAGACATCAAAATTTTGGCATCGTTACTGGGAATACGGGTTTTAGGCTGGTTTAATCTGAGTTAATCAGGAATTAATCCTTATTTTCCTTATTTCACATTTCATGTTGTTTCTGTTTTGTTTCAGCGTACAGGTGTAGTGTATGCATAACACTCGTAGTTGAGGTAATCCCTTAACTCTGTTCGACCCTGAGATCCAGAAGACACTGAGAAGAATGGCCCAAAAAAACTCAAACAATGTTGCTAATGATACTTTGACTGCATCACTGAACACAACTAATAATAATACCCCACCACTGCTTGAGGATGTGAATCAACCACCACAGGATCTTCAAACTGTAACTAACACATGGAATCAATACAGGATTGACCCTATGCCGATGGATGTCACCGGACCTACCGTGTTACCTCCATTACTGGATGACATAAAATTTGTCATTTTGAGTGGAATACTTCAAATGTTGTAGAAAAAAGGGTTGTTCGCAGGCCTACCATAAGAGGATCTGCATAACCATTGACACAACATTGTCTTCGTCTGCAAGAGTATGATGGGAAGTCAAAATCTGTCCATGGATGTTGTTGGGCTCTGTGTCTTCCCATTGTCTCTAATAGGTGAAGTGATAAGATAGTTATCCGAGCTCCAGTAGATTTCAATCACCAGCTAGGCGGAAATGCAGAAGGCTTTTTAGGAGAGGTTCTTTCCTAGGTCGAAGAAGTTGAAGTGAAGGATCAGATCAACTTCAAGCAATTTCATGGTGATTCAATCAGCACCATGTGGGAGAGGTTTACAAAGTTCTTCAGGAGTGTCCCTAAGCACAAGATCATTGAAGACGCCTTGGTGGAAATATTTTATCGAGCCATGGATGAAAATAGCCAAGTTGTCACTGACACTATCATGGAAGGCTCATTTTTAGATTGTCCATTTTCGGTTATAGCTAAGCGGTTGGAGAAAGTGGTCAAGACGAACTATGCATGGGGGATAAGAGACAAGTCAACAACTAAGGGATTTTTCTTAGTCGGTACTAATTTTGAGCAAACGAAGATAAATGAGGAGATGATACAAGAGCTCGCTCGGATTAGTACTAATGTGGGGTTATTAATGAAGCAAAGTCAGGAACGTGTGAATACAGTAAATCATTAGCCTCTATGAGCACCCATGTATGAAGATCCCTATTGTGAGGAGGACACTTGCTTTGACGCTGATCTTATGTGGGTTTATGGACCAATGTCTAAGGGTCCAATAAGGACTATTAATGTCAATGCCAAGGAAACTACGGTCAAACCTTTAAAAATGATGGTGCTTTCAAAGACAACAACCGAGGGAGCTACTATGTTAGGAACAGGGGCCTGGACAAAGATGCTAATTAGGGACACAGAGATGGTTAGATAATTGGTTTGTGTGTTCCACCACATAATTATGACTCTGGTGTTGGTAGCTCATGGATTGAGGAGATGCTCGACCGACTACTAAAAAAGGCTGATGCTCAGGATGAGACCCTGAAGGGGATAAAATCTGACATCACCAACATTAATCAGGAAATCGAGTCTCATTCTATTGCTATCAAGCAGCTGGAGCAATAGTTTGGTAAGATGTCGACTCAGTTAAACTAGTGTCAGAAAGGTACATTGCCCAGCAACACAATGCAGAATTCAAAGAATGAGGGGCAATGCATGGCAGTGATGACATGTGCCGACAAGCAGACCATTGACCCACTAATGCTAGTTGATGATGATGAGGTTCACGAGGGGATGGTTGATAGCAAGAATATAGCTACCAAAGATGTTAACGCTAAAGATGGGGTTAGTGATGAGGTAGTGATACCAATAAAGTTGAAACCCATGCCTAGACCTCCCCCTTCTTTCCCTCAAAGACTCAACAAGAAGGAGGAGGAAGGTAAGTTTCAGCACTTCACCTCCATGTTGAAGTAGCTTTCTATCAACATCCGGCTTATAAAGGCATTAGAGAAGATGCCCGGGTATGCAAAGTTCATGAAGGACGTGGTGACGAAAAAAAGGACTACGAGCAAAGAGCTCTCTCAAGAGCTTCAGCATTGTAGTGCGATAGCAACAAGGTCCTTGGTGCGAAAGAGAGAAGATATTGGTGCATTCACCACACCCTGCACCATTGGAGATGTCAAATTTGCAAAGGCATTGTGTGACCTAGGTTCCAGCAGCCATTTAATGCCTCTTGCAATATTAAAAAAGTTGGGCTTCGGAGCCCTTACTCTAACAAATATGCGGTTGTTGAAGGCTGACAGCACGGTGAAGAAGCCTGTGGGGATATTGTATGGCGTTTTTATCAAAGTGGAAAAATTCATCTTCCCCACAAACGTTGTGAGCCTTAATAGTGTATTTGACTTCAAAGTCTCAATCATCTTAGGAAGGCCCTTCCTAGCCATTGGACGAGCACTAGTAGACATGGAGTTGGTTGATGAGGTGCAACCAGAGGTACCAATTGATGAAAGGCTGGGTGTCAAAACTTTGGAAGTAGTGCTAATGAATTTCAAGAGTTATGTCATCTCAAACTATACTGAGACAGTAAAAGCCCAAAGAGTATCTGGTTTCACTAAACATCAAGCTAAACTTGAATTGGACTTGAAAAATCAAGCATCACCACCTACTAGGCCATCCATCAGGAGCCACCAGTGTTCGAATTGAAAGCTCTTTGAGCCCATCTGAGGTATGCGTTTTTCAGTACTAATAATACTTTGCTTGTCATTGTTGCTGCAGATCTTAATGACGAATAGGTGAATGCATTGCTCACAGTACTCAAGTAATTTAAAAAGGTTATTGGATGAACAATTGTTGACATCATTAGTATCCCATTTAGAATGTGCACTCACAAGATTCAACTGGTCAAAGACTACAAACCAAGTATTAGACACCAAAAGCGCCTCAACCCATCTATGCAAGAGGTCGTGCACAAAGAAATCATTAAATGGTTAGATGCAAGTGTGATGTATCTGATTGTTGATAATAAATAGGTGAGCTTAGTCTATTGTGTTCCAAAGAAGGGAGGTATCACCGTGATTCAAAATGCTAGCAATGAGTTGACTCCTATGAGACATGTCACAGGTTGGAGGGTTTGCATGGACTATAGGAAGCTTAATGCATCGACTGAAAAAGACCACCTCCTTATGTCATTCATGGACCAGATGCTAGATCGCTTGGTATGAAAAGGCTGGTATTGCTTTCTTAATGGTTACTCGGGCTACAATCAGATCTCTGTTTTGCCAGAAGACCAAGAGAAAACAACTTTCACATGTCCCTTGACACCTTTGCATTTAAAAGGATGTCATTTGGGTTGTGTAATGCACCACCGACATTCTAGAGATGCATGATGTCCATTTTCTCAAACATGGTGAAAAACACTATCGAGGTATTCATGGATGACTTTAGTATGGTTGGAAACTCATTCAAAGATTTCTTGAAGCATTTACATGTGGTGCTTTAGAGATGTGAAGAATGCCATCTGGTTCTTAATTGGGAAAAGTGTCACTTCATGGTGAAGGAAGACATTGTATTGGCGCACAGAATCTCCATCAAAGAGAATCAAGGTAGATAGAACCAAAGTAGAGGTGATTGAGAAGCTTTCTCTACCTATCTCAGTTAAAGGTGTGAGAATTTTCCTAGGCCATGCAGGTTTTCATAGGCTCTTTATAAAGGACTTCTCAAAGATTACACACCCTTTGTGCAAACTACTTGAGGAGGATGCTAAGTTCATGTTTGATGATGTATGGCTGAAAGCTTTTGAAGGGTTGAAGAACTTGATATCAGTACCGATCATAGTTGCTCCAGATGGTCAAAGCCTTCAAGGTTATGTGTGATGTAAGGGGGTTGCACTTGGTGTGGTGTTGGGACAACACAGAGAGAAGATTCTACACCCCATCTATTATGCAAGCAAAGCCTAGTCTAATTCAATGGGTACTACTCCTCCAAGAGATTGATTTCGATGTGATTGACAGAAATGGGACTGAAAATCAGGTCGCAGACCACCTATACAAATTAGAGAATGAGGCCATGATAAAGTTTGATGATGGGTTGAAGATTGATGATTCGTTCCCGGATGAGAGGGTACTAACAACATCTCATGACTTGATACCAAGGGCTACAGATCATGCAAACTATTTGGTTAGTGATATAGTGCCACCAGACTTGACTACTCACAAGTGCCGCAAGTTTATGTCTATTGTGAGGTAATATTTCTAGGATGATCCATATTTTTTTCGCGTTTGTGCAGATAGAATTACTTATCACTATGTTCCTAAGGTGGAAATGGTGAGCACTTTAGAGGCTTGCCACTCATCTTTGGTAGGCGGGCATTATAGTAGAATTGGAACAACACACAAGATCTTGTAGTGTAGCTACTACTTGCTAACCATCCACCAAGATGCACATGACTACACCAAGGCTTATGATAGATGCCAGAGAGAAGGTGGTGTTTCTCGCAAGCATGAGCTCCCTCTAAACCCCATTATGGTGATTGAATTGTTTTATGTTTGGGGGACAGATTTTATAGGCCCATTTGTTAGCTCTCACGTGAAAAAGTATATTCTAGTGGCTGTGGAATACGTGTCAAAATGGATGGAGGCGGTATTGCTTCCCAATAATGAAGGCAAGAGTATCACAGCATTCCTGAATAGAAATATCTTCTCAAGATTTGGTACCCTTCATACAATCATAAGTGATGGAGGTTCCCATTTTTTGCAATAGGTTGTTCAGAGATCTTCTTGAAAAGTATGGTGTAAAGCATTGGGTGGTAACACCCTGCCATCCACAAATGAGTGGGCAAGTTGAGGTGTCCAACGGGGAGATCAAACAGATTTTGTCCAAGACTGTGAATGCGAACTGGACTGACTGGTTGTGAGAGCTTGATGATGCATTATGGGCATACCGAACTGCATTCAAGACTCCCAAAGGTATGTCTCTTTAGCAACTTGTCTTTGGTAAAGCTTGTCACTTACCTGTAGATCTTGAGCACAAGGCGATGTGGGCTCTCAAAAAAGTGGAATCTGATTGGAATGATGAGACAAACTCAAGACTGAGATTACTCAATGAGCTTGATGAGTTTCATTTGAAGGAATTTGAGAGCTTATCCCTGTATAAGCAAAGGATGAAGTTGCATCATGATCATCGTATTGAAAATCCAGTTTGCACCAGGAGATTTGATCTTGGTATATAACTCCAGATTAAAATTGTTCCTAGGGAAACTCAAGTCCATATGGTTGGGGCCTCTCAAAGTTTCATAGGTTTTCAACCATGGTCCTGTTGAGTTGGAAAATAGAAATGGCACAAAATTCAAAGTAAATGGCCAAAGAGTCAAACTATATCTTTGATATATTGTAGAAGCGCGGAAAATGGAAGCATGGACACTTGGTGAAGTCTAAGTACCCAGGTTATCTAAATCATGTCGTGACACTAAACCAGGCACTGCTTGGGAGGCAGCCCAAGATGTAGACTGGCTCTTAGGTGTCCAGGTATGTTCTTTTTGACCTCTATGGTTTGATTTAGTTATATTTTGTTGCATTGAGGATAGTGTTAACTCTTTTCGATGGGGTATAGATAGTTATAGGCCTTGGTGAAGTTTAAGTAACCATAACCTATAACTATCCCAAATTTTGAGTCTGAGGGGTTTTTATGAATGTGTTCTTTCCCTAAGGACATTTATTTTCTATTGAATCGGCATGTATAGGATGTGTAAGTGGTATTAGTAGCAAATTGTACTAAAGTCTATGGCATATGTTAAGTTTGTGAAAAAATGATATCCATCAAAATATTTGTGTTAGGTAATTTTGATAACAACCATGTGAAATTAGTGATTGACAGTGTTTGTTTTGATAAGTTGAGGTCTAATTGTGATGAAAAACATGATCTGAGAGCCAGTGTTGATAGTGTAATCAGTGCCACGTGTGTGTGAGCTTCTTTGCGTAATTTTTGTACTGTGTTTCAATTCAAAACTTACCCTCTTACACTGAAAGACTGTAGGTTGGTTGGTTGGTTAGGAAAGGATCTTAGGTCATTGTTCATATTAGCCCACTTAGCCTAATAACCAACCAAATGCTTAATCTATCCCTTGATCCAAATATTTAAGCATTACATGTACCTTTTTCTTCATAAACACCTAAATAATCGTGTCGTTTTGAATGTGAAATCCTGAATTTGGCCTGGTCCTTC
Source organism: Solanum rostratum (assembly GCA_029948455.1). Taxonomy (NCBI): domain Eukaryota; kingdom Viridiplantae; phylum Streptophyta; class Magnoliopsida; order Solanales; family Solanaceae; genus Solanum; species Solanum rostratum. The sequence goes on from CM057049.1 coordinate 24,092,020, forward strand.
CATGAATATTATGCACCTTGACTTAGGCAAAAAGCCTAAGTTAAGGGTGGCTACCAAAAGTGGCCCTGGTTCATAAACTGGATATTATTCACCTCAACTCAGGCCAAAAACCTAAGTTGAGGGTGGTTGGTGTAAGGGAAATCACACTAAATGGTGGAAGCTAGTGATACATATAAAAAGATAAAAATGTCATATAGGTGCAAGAAAAATGAATAGATGCCTAAACAATAAGCTAAAAAGAAAAAAAATATGAAAAATAAAAGGCAATGACCTTGAAAGTGTGAGTAAGGCACCCAGAAAGGTTTGAAACAGAAGAAGAGAAGAATGGGTTGAAAATAACAGTGTTGGTAGGGCAAAGTGTAGAATAACACAGTGTCAAGAAGGGCCATTAGTCACTATGTTCCTAAAACATCATACCAAAAACCCTTAGGTCTACGTTACAAGCCAAGAAAGTCCTATACTGATCCTAGTCCAAGTAGTCAAAGGTCATAGTTGTGAGTATAGGGGCAAGTTTATGGTATTAAATAGAGTATTTGAATAATTGTTATGAGTGTGAGTGATTTTGTTTATTCCTAAGCATCAAATCTGAAACAACTATCATGAGTGACATATGAGACTTCTTTTTGTGAGGGCACTTGAGTTACCCTGTTGATTCTAGGCCATTTCAGTGATTGTTGCTTATCCGTGGTTACCTTGTTTGTCATAGTTGCACTTTCACATATATTGATATGCATTGGTTTTCTTGATGACAATCTGATATGCACTAATGAGTTAATTTGGGTGTCTGTAATTAATTTAGAGATGGTGTATGCCATTAGATTGAGGTATGCGTGTTTCTATACTGCTTATGTAGATCGAGTCTGTCGCTTGAGGACAAACAACAATTTTAAGTTGAGGCTGTTGATGTGATGCCAAAATATAACACTTTTGATGCTTAAAACTTGAAATTTTATATGCTCTCAAAGTGATGTTAGTGGGTTTAATGTGTTTTTATATTTATTTTGCAGGATTACAAGGTTTGGCATGATTTTGAGCAAAGTTCTGTAGAATTGCAATTTTTGAGGAATTATGGGCTATTCTACGAGCCGTGATTACTTTCACGAGTCGTGGAAAGGTCTCGTGAGTGAGATCTAGTGAGAGCCAAGTTTCAGATGTTCCGTCCACGAACTGCTAGACGAACCGTAGAAGTTTTCACAAGTCGTGAATTGGTTTCATGCCTAAAGGATCAGAGTTTGAAGAGTTTCAGAAAAACTGTCAGAGGAAACCCTCCATGGGACGAACTCAGAAGATGGCCCCTAAGAAGGTCTCGTGGAAATGAAGTCAGTTTTTGGAAGATGCAGAGTACGAAGTCCAAGTACTGGTCGTAGTTCGTTATACGGCCCGTAACCCAGTCCGTAGAAGCTGCCGAATCCAGTTGTCCTATTTTGTTTTGGATTTGTATTGTACTTATTATAAATAGGTTTTTTTTAGGTCTTTTTAGTAGAGAGATACACAAAAGAACTAGAAAAAACACTTTTGACACTTCATCTTTTGTGATTTTTACATTGGAAAAATTACATTGTGATTTCTTTTGGAGAACTTTGGATTTCTTGTTCTCAATCTAATCATTGTAAGTTTTCATTTATACTATTCTATAACATGATTCTTTTGTCTACAATTATTATGCGTAGCTAAATCCACAACTAGGGTTGTAGGAACCATGAAGAGCTAACAAGGTAAAATTGGATAATTTATAATTCTTACCAAGTATGCATATATGTATTAATTAATTCTCGTCGTTATGAATCTTTTAACAGTGACTAATTTTAGAACCCGCCTAATTCTTACTGACTGAATTAAGGTAGTAATGAATAGAAAAATAGATTAATAAACAGGATTCGATGTGATCCCTCTCGTGTAATTGATGTGCTGTCAAAATATAGAACTTTTGATGCTTAAAATTTGGAATTTTATGTGTTCTTAAGCCGATGTTAATGGGTTTGATGTATTTTTGTGTTTATTTTGCTGGATTATAGGATTTGGCATGATTTTGGGCAAAGTTCTACAGATTTGCAGTTTTTAAGGACTTACAAGCTACTCTACAGGCCGTAATTTATTCTACAAGACATAAATAGGTTTCGTGAGTGAGACCCAGTGAAGGGCCTAGTTTCAGATAGTGCATCTATGAACTATCAACAAGCTATAAAAGTTTTCATGAGACTTGAATTGATTTCGTGCCTGGAGGATCAGAGTTTGAAGAGTTTCTAAAAAACTGGCAGCCGTAACTCTGAAGATGGCCCATAAGAAGGTCTTCTAGAGGGGAAACCAATTTTTAGAAAATATAGAGTATGAAGACATGGTATGGGTCGTAAATCTTTCTACGATCCATAAACCAGTGCGTAGAAGCTGTCAAATCCAATTTTCCTGTTCCATTTTGGATTTGTATTTTACTTATTATAAATAGATTTTTTAGGTCTTTTTCACAGAGAGACACATGAGAGAACAGAGAAATATTTTTGTGACTTCATGTTTTGGGATTTTTACATTGAAAAACATTACGTTGTGATTTTTTGTGGAGAACTTTGGATTTCTTGTTCTTAATTTCATCATTGTAAGTGTACAACATGGTAAAATTGGATAATTCGTAATTCTTGAAAAGAATGCATTCATGTATTAATTAATTGTATTCATTATGAATGTTTTTTAATGGTGGCCAACGTTAGAACCCACATAATTCTTATTAACTGGATCAAGGTAGTAATGAATAGGAAAAAAGATTAATTAACTGGATTCGTTATGATCCTTCTCATCTTATCAACCAAACTGGATCAATGAGAGGTTGTACTGAAAGAATAGGTAAAGGTTAGTAATGCCACACTGTGGGGATGGATCAAATCACGTAGTAAAAATTTACCTCTCGCCTGGATCTGCATGCTATACACTAGAAAAGAGTACAATTATCTGGTTGTACTAAGTTAGGAATTCATGGGGAACACAATACCCTAGTTACTTCTCTCATTTGTTTCACAACACTTGCTTATAGTTTAGGTTTACTTTATACAATTACAAACCCCCTCTTTTCGAGAGATAAGTAGGTTAATTCATTTGACTTGCTCATAATTATTCTGTGTCTAGACCATATTCCCTATGGGTTCAACCCTTGGTTAGGTTATATATTTTGACAACGATCGTGTATACCTTCAAAAAGGAGGTGTACTTTGGGCGACACCAAAATTTTTGTGTCATTGCCAGCGAATATGGCTTTTATACTGGTTTAATTTGAGTAATTCGAGAATTAATCCTTATTTCCCTCATTTTGCATTTCTTGTTATTGTTTTGTTTCAGCGTACAGGTGTAGTGTATGCACAACACCTGTAGTCAAGGCAATCCCTTGATTCTGTTTGACCTTGAGATCCAGAAGACACTGGGAAGAGTTGCCCAAACCAATAATAATAATGTTGTAAATGGTGTCGTGAATGCAGCACTAAACGTAAATAACAATAATAACCCACCACTAAAGGATACTAATCCACCACCACAGGATCTTCAAGCCACGGCTAACACATAGAAAGAATACAAGCTTGATCCTATGGCGATGGATGTCACTGGAGCTAATTTATTACATCATTTCCTGGATGACACAAAATTTTTACTTTCGAGTAGGTTACTTTAAATACTGCAAAAATAGAGGGTTGCTTGCGGGTCTACCATTAGAGGATCCGCATAACCATCTACACAATGTTGTCTTCATCCGCAACAATATGATGGGGAATCAAAATATGTCCATGGATGTCATTGGACTCTATGTCTTCTCATTATCTCTGACAAGTGATGCGACACTATGGTTATCCGAGCTCCAACAGAGTTCAATCACCGCCGGGTGGAAATGCAAAAGGCCTTTATGGAGAGGTTCTTTCCGAGATCGAAGAAGCTGAAGTTGAAGGATTAGATCAACAACTTTGAATAATTGCCTGGTGATTCGATCAGCACTATGTGGGAGATTTTACAAAGTGCCTGAGGAGTTTCCCTAACGACAAGATCATAGATGACGCCTTGGTGGAAATCGTCTATAAAGCCCTGGATGAAAATAGCTAAGTTGTTGCTGACAATATCATGGGAGACTCATTTTTAGATTGTCCATTTCTGGTGATAGCTGAACGGTTAGAGAGAGTGGTCAAAACAAACTGTTCATGGGGGATGAGAGACAAGTCACAACTAAAAGCTCGTTTTCAGTTAGTGCTAATTCAGCACAGGCAAAGATAAATAAAGAGATGATGCAAGATCTTGCTCAGATTAGTACGAATGTGGGGTTGTAGATGAAGCGAAGTTATGAGCACTTGAATGCAGTAAATCATCCTCCACGAGCACCCATGTATGAGAAACCTTACTATGAGGAGGACACTCTCCTTGACACTGATCAAATATTCGGACCAACGCCCAAGAGTCTAATAAAAAAAATTGGTGCCAAAGTCAAGGAAACCAAGGTCAAAACTTTAATAAAGATAGTGTTTCTTAGAGACAACAATCAAGGAGGTTACTATGACAAGTACTGGGGCGAAGACAGATATGCTGATTAGGGATGCAAAGATGGTTACAGAAATGGTCTGTATGTGTCATCACTTAATCGTGACTCTAGTGCTGGTAGCTCTCGAATTGAACAGATGTTCGACTGACTGCTAAAGAAATCTGAAGCTCAAGATGAGACCTTAAAGGAGATGAAATCTGACATCTCCAACATTAACCAGAAAATCGAGTCTCATTCTGTTTCTATCAAGCAGCTGGAGCAACAGTTTGGTAAGATATTGACTTAGTTGAACTAGCGTCAGAAAGTTACATTGCCCAACAATACAATATAGAATTCAAAGAATGAGTAGTGGTTCATGGCAGTGACAACACGTGGCGGCAAGCAAACCATTGATCCATCGATGCCAGTTGATAATGATGAGGTTCATGAGGAGTAGTTGATAGCAAAGATATAGATACTAGATATGCTAGTACCAAAGATGGGGTGAGTGATGCAGTTGTGATACCACGGAAGTTGAAACACATGCCTAGACCTCTCCCTCCTTTCCCTCAGAGACTCAAAAAGAATGAGAAGGCAGGTAAGTTTAAGCGTTTCATCTCCATGTTGTAGCAACTTTTTATCAACATCCCTCTCATTGAGGCATTGGAGAAGATGCTCGAGTATGCAAAGTTTAGAAAGGACCTGGTGACGAAAAAAAGGATTGTGAGCCAAGAGCTCTCTCAAGAGATTTAGCTTTGCAGTGCCATAGCAACAAGGTATTTGGTGTATAAACGAGAAGATCCTAGAGCATTCACCATACCCTGCAACATTGGAGATATCGAATTTGCAAAGGCGTTATGTGATTTAGGCGCCAGCATCAAGTTAATGCATCTTGCAATACTCAAGAAGTTAAGCTTAGGAGCCCCTACTCCAATAAACATACAATTGTTGATGGCCGATAGAATGGTGAAAAAGCCTATGGGGATATTGTACGATATTCTTTTCAAAGTGGAAAATTCATATTCCCTGCAGACTATGTAATCCTAGATTGCGAAGTTGACTTCAAAGTCCCAATCATTTTGGAATGGCCCTTCCTAGACACTGGACGAGTACTGGTGGAGATAGAGTTAGGCCAACTTAAGTTTCGGTTGAATAAAAATTAAGTTGTCTTCAATATTTGTCAGTCTATGAAGAGGCCTGATGATGTGAAGATCAAAGTTTGGGCACTTGGTGAAGTCTAGTAACCAAGTTTTCCAAGTCGTTCCGCGATAATTAATCAAGTGCTACTTAGGAGCCAACCCGAGACACTTGATATAACATTTGCATTTTTGCTTTATTTTTAGCTTCCTAGACTTGTAGGTAGTTTAATTTCTTATTTTATTTTATTTTGTAATTTTGGACTTTAGGACTAGTGGCATATAGGGTAATAGTTTGTTCTATGAAGGATATGCGGGAACAAGGCTAAGTCAACTAATCAATGCAGAAAAGAGAAGTTAAATTAATTCTATGATCGATTCTACGAACCGTGGTTCAAACAACGACTCGTACACTGGATCCTAGAACACTTCCAGTAAGCATAGTTTTGTGCACTCCAGTCCATGCACCAACTTTATGGCCCATAGATAAAACTATGAGTCGTGAATAGGGCTCATGGACCCCAGGTAAGATTCCTAAAACTTGATAAGTGTCGGGGGCTTCTACAAGCCATATGTCTTTGTACGACTCATAGATGGATCTATGATGCCAATCTCCTAAACTAGCATTTAGGTCTATTACGAAACCATGGACTGTGGGCCATAGAATCTCTTATGGCCCATAGTGGGGTTTCACGAGACTTGTACCCAATTTTTATCCCACCCCATCAATGTTTGAAAAGAGGGGTGAAATCATTTACCCCTAATTCTTGCAAAAATTTCACAAAATATCCAAACATTTCCTTCTTTCCAAAGTCTCCGGCCACCGTCCAACCACCTCCATATTTTTCGACCAACACTCGGGTAGTCTCCGATCACCTAGGGTTCCATTGCTCTCGGTTATCTCTTGCAATTTCCCGATTTTTTGATCAACTTTTGGTATGATCTTCACTTTAATTTATAAGTTACTAGAAATTGTGTCAGTAGGTTGAATTGTTGTTGGGTATGATATTCCGAGGTTTAGGTGCTACTAAGTGGTGTTGCCCACTCATGAGACTTAAGCCCATGCTTGAAACTAACTACGTCGTAGCCCTTGAAATTGAACGATGCATTTTCCGAAAGTGAAACTAACTGTTTGTTTGCCCTTGTTTGAAATCACGTAGTCACTTGACATCAGAAGTAAATTGAAATTTTTGTTTGAAAATTGGCATGTGATTGTGCGCGTTTTAAATGATAGCACAAATATTAGTTGTCCAACGGTAGTCGGAATGTTATATGAATGTGCAAATTAATATTTGATGGGGTAGTTTTATAATTCAAACATGTGGGGTGTTGAGTACCTTGGTGGGAATGTGTTGAGTGCGTAAAATTGTTGCTTCGATGCTGAGATAATTGACATGCCTTGTTGTTGCTCATATATTGGGTAATGGAACCCATCTGATGGACTTAGAAAATCTAAGTTGTTGTAATTTTACAACACGAGGGTCTTCTACGGCCTGTGGATTAATCCACGGACCATAGTTGCCCCTCGTAAGTAAGTGCAACAACTTGGGGATTTCATCAGATGAAACCATTTAAGGGTCGTAGTTTCAACTATGGTTCGTAACTTGGTTTCGTAGGTTCCATACCTATAGATGTTGATTTGGAAACTACACCTACAACTCAGGCTATGACCCGTACTTTGTTCTACAAGCCATACTTGGTCTCGTAGGTGCAGTTCTAGTAACTTGTTTTACTATACCCTGCACCTATGAAGGCCTTCTATGGCCCATAGTTTTTTCTACGACTCGTAAACGAGCCTTCGTAGATCCTTTTGCAACTTTTTCTTGTAACTCTTTGCTTTTCTTGCCTGTACTTGTGGGGATAACATGTGTGTTTATTGTATGGATTATAGGTACAATGGCTCCAAAGTCTAGAATGAGTGATATTCAAGCCATGTAGCGTTGATTGCGAGATGCATCCTCGGACACCCCGTCTGCAACTGAGGCCAGTGGGTCCATCGAGGATCACGGCACCCAGCCAGATATGGGCATCGAGCGACCACACACATAGGCGGCTGCCAGATAGACAATGTCACCCGAGACTTAGGCCATAATGGTCAGTCCTCCTTAGTCTGATGAAGGAGGTGACATGGACAGCAACTCCATCCAGATGACTTCATTCAAAGAGGGATCCGAGTTCGTATCTAGAGAGGAGTCTGAGTCTACTTTAGCAACCCCCAGAAACATCTTCACCCCAGATGTATTGACTAGCTAGTGGTATGTGCGGGGCATGCAAAAGAACTACAGGGATGACCTCTAGCATGATGAACGGGGCCGACAAGCTTGTACTATATTTGAGGAGCCCCAAATCATCACATCTAGGCTTGACAATGTCCCTAGACTTCGGGATACCATAGCTCGCTATAGCTTGGCGTGGTTGGGATCTCTATCATGAAGTACTTACCGGTAATGGTTTGAGAGTTCTACGCTTCCTACGATGCCGCTATCATGGAGTCAACCCCTAAGGGGAAAAGTCCTCTTTCTCTAACCCATCTTACACACATGATGGTGAGAGCAGTTCTAATTGATTTATCTGAGACCACCATCCGATGTTTTCTTTTTGGACCCAATTATCATGTCCCCAGGACCACAGCTGAGTATGATCATAGATTGGGGCGGACTAGGGACAAGGTATTGATGAGAGATCTAGCCCGAAAGGTTGCACTAGTGAGATGGGTCGTCGATCATATTACAGAGTAGAGCCAATACCCTGAGTAAGTTTCTACATCATCGACGACGATAGTAAAGGCATCTCTCAGCTTCACCGTCAAATTTTGGTGGGTTGTAGTTAGATCGCAGATCCAGATGACACATGTAGATAACACTTTGACATCTTATCACGCAATATTGGTTGCCAGCGTCTTGGCTGGCTATGATTGGAACGCATGACAGCAGATCAGATTCATGAGGCAGCCCTGAAGAGGTCTACCTCCATCCCCTTCTCGTGCTTGATATATCATTTATGTATAGGGATGGGGGTGGAGATTCTTCAACATCTGGACACCATGATTGAGGTTCAGAGGATGTTGGATGCTAGCCTGATAAAGGCTAATGAGAATCCAATGGCCCTCCAGCGAGCACTACAGCCTTCAGTCTAAATGCTATAGATATTTGTCGCAGCCACCATCTGAGCCTCCGTCTTCTTTTATTATTGCTGCTCCCACTACTTAGGGGCCCTCACAAATCGAGCCTGAGAGAGAGAGGGGGGCCACTACTGGGGGCCACTACTACTACTACTCCACCAGTGGTCGTGCCTACATAGCCTTCACTTGTTGGCATGGTATGTGTGTCAGCGACATCAATTCTAGGTTCTGGCGTGAAGACAGGTGTACACTGAGTTCAAGTTGACTCAGTTGCTACAATAGATTAGTCCTTGGTTCTCCTGGCCATTTCAGAGGCTGAGGCTCTAGTAGAGTCACACTTTGCGTCTTGTAGATGTCATTTCAATAGACAAAAAAAATGAACACTATTTTTATGAGAGCTTTCTATGGCCCGTAGAGGTGCTTTTGTAAACCCTTCTAAAATCAAAATCAGATATGTTTTGCATTTTTTTCTTGATCTGTGGGGCTAACCAGGATGCATAAATGTGCATGTTTCAAGTATGATGGCCCCAAAAGCAAGATGTGAGGAGATAAAAGCCATGCAAAGGAGGCTCAGGGATGAGCCCTTGGGGGATGAGTAGACCCCCACACTTAGTGGATCGCTCGAGGAGCTCAGCATCCTTCCTAACCCGAATGCTAACAGACCATAGACATGGGCTACTGCCAGACTTGGGCAAACCTATGATCTTATCGTTCGTACTCCCGAGTCTGACGAAGGAGACCACGACAACAGCAGTTCCATTCAAATGACTCTGTCCATAAAGGAGTCCAGCTTAGAGTCAGGCTCTTACAACGAGTCGAAGATGGAGTCTTCTGCCCATCCACGAACATCACCATCACCTCAGATGCTCTTACTAGTCGGTGATTTATCGCAGGCATAAGGGATATACACACGGAGGACGTGCAGAACACGGAGTGGGGCGGACTAGGGACTTGACTATGATGAGAGATCACGACCGTAGAGCCAGCTTGATGAGATAGATGGCTAGGTGGATTGCTGAGCAGGGTCTGGAGCTTACATGGGTAGCAACCCACTCGGAGCCTATTGTGAAGGCTTCTCTCAGTTTCCCCGCTAAATTTTGGTGGGAGGTTGTTAGATCACATATCTGACCAACACTCATAGATAATACTTTGACGCCAGAGTGCAAAGTTCTAGTTGCCAACATCTTAGCTAGCTATGAAATAGATTAGGCCCACCTCATCACCGAGCAGATCCACGAGGCAGCCCTGAAGAGATCTACCTCCATCCCCTTCCCATGCTTGATGTATAGACTCTGTCTAGAGTCGGGGATGGAGAGTCTATACCAGCTGGACTCGCTAATCAAAGTCCAGCTTACTTTAGATGCCAGCCTGATTAAGGCTGGGGAGAACCTGGTGACACTCCAGTGAGCACCGCACCAGCCAGCTCCCATGCCAGAGATGTTCGCCCCAGCATAACCGCTTGAGGTTCCACCAACCACAAGCATTGCTGCAGTTATAAAGGAGAGGCCACCACAAATCGAGGCAGATGAGGAGAGGGGCCCATAACTACTACTCCTGTAACACAGGCCACTTCGTCGCAGACAATACCCACGAGCATGATTTACGTGTCCACACTATCTATTCCAGCCATGGCGCAGAGATTGTCCCACGCTGAGTTGCAGTTGACTCAGTTAGTTTAGCAAATTAGGCCTTGGGTCTGCCAGGCGATTTTAGATTTCGAGGGTCGCATGCAAGCATACATGGTCGCTGCTATTCAGGACCGACTTTCTTTCGTGGATGCCTGTAATGATGCCTTTGAGTTGAGGGTCCAGTAGAGTTTGGGCACGGTCCGGTCCACAGATTTGACATCCTTACAGACGGAGATCCAGTAAATTCGGGCTGCTATAATAGCAGCATTAGCAGCACCGGTGAAATTATGAGAGACTTCACTCCCGGTGCCAGTGGTGAACTTATTTTCTCTTGAGAATCTTGTACAGCCTTCCCATGAGAAGAGGCCCCACACTAGTGAGGATCCTGATACAGTGTGACTACATGTGGGGCTCACAGAGCATGAGGAGCTCGAGCTTGTCTTGAGGCAGTCGAGGCAGGAGGAGGAGATATGACAGGCTCATGAGCTAGAGTAAGTGAGGGGTACTGGCCCCTTCGGTCATGGTGCTACTATTGAGGAGGCCACCATGCAAGTTGAGGGTGTTCAACCTTAGCCATACACTGGCACTTAGGCGTCCACGTATGTTCTTTTTGACCCGACACTTTATTTTCTACTATTGTGTGCATTGAGAACAATGCACTTCTTTTTTGGTGGAGTGTGGCTAGTTATGGGCCTCAGTGAAGTCTAAGTAGCCTTGGCCTATAACTATCCCAATTTTTGAATCCTGAGAGTTTTTTTGTCTGTGTTCTTTTTCCCTATGGATATTTATTTTCTATTGAACCGACATGTTTAGGATATTTCGTTAGTATTGGTAGGATATAGTACTGATATTTGTGGCATACATGTATTTTTGTGCTTTGTTTTGTGAAAAACGATACCATATCCACCAAAGTTTTTTATTAGTTAGTCTTGATAGTAAACATGCATGTTTAAGTGTATTGATAGAGGTTGTTATGATAAGTGAGGATAAAATTTAGACAAAGAGCATGATTTGAGAGTCTATGTTGATAGTGTAATCTGTGCTATGTAAGTGTGAGCTTAATTTTCTAAATTCATGTCTTTTGTTGCAATTCAGAACTTGCCCTGCTACTCTGATTTAGACTTTAGGTTAGTTGGTTAGAAAAGTATCTTAGGCCATTGTTCTTAACAGTCCACTTAGCCTAAATAACCAACCAAATATGTAATATACCCCTTGATCCTAATGATTGAGCATGTCATGTACCCTTTCTTTGTAAAACCCTAAGTGACCTAGTCTTATAAGTGTAAATTTTTGAAAATTGGCCCTGGTCCTTCCTTGAACATTATGCACCTTGATTGAGGCAAAAACCTACTTTGAGGGTGGCTACCAAAAGTGGCCCTGGTTTTGAGGTTGGATAATGTGCACCTAAACTCACGCCAATAGCCTAAGTTGAGGGAGGCTAGTGTAAGGGTGAACACAAAATGAGGGGGAGAAAAGTTAGTGATACATGAAAAGGGAGTAAAAAAATGTGACCTAGATGCAAGAAAGAAAAAAATGAGTGATGCCTTGGTATGAGCCAAGATGAAACATGAAGCATAAAAACAAGGCAAAAAGCGTAAAAATGAAAAGAAAGCACCCAAAAAAGCTTGAAATAGGAGAAATGGAGAATGGGATAAAAGTAACAATGTTGGTAGGGCAAAAGTGTATAAAAATGCAGTGTCAAGGAGGGTCTTTAGTCACTATTTTCCCAAAGTAGCATACCAACAACCCCTGAGCCTACATTACAAGCCTGTAAAATCCTAAAGTGATCCTAGTCCAAGTAGTCATAGGTCTTAGTCATGAGTATAGGGGAAAGCATATGGTATTGGGCAGGATACATGAATGTCTTTTGTGAGAGTGAGTGATTTTCCCCAGTCCCGAGGTTATACATGAAAACGTCATTATGAGTGAGATATGGGACTTCATTCTGTGAGGGCATTTGCATTGCATTGTCAATATTAGACTTATTCAATGATTGTGGCTTGTTGATAGTACCTTGCTTGTCATAGTTGCATTGTCGCATACATTAGTCTGTATTGGTTTACTAGATAGCTATCCGGTTATGTTTTGAAAAGTGGTGCAGCTATCTAAGCTGAAGTTTGATGAGATGTATGTCACTAGATTGAGGTCTATGTGTTATTTTGTTGCTTATCTAGATTGAGTCCGCTTCTTGAGGACAAGCAACAATTTTAAGTTGAGGGTGTTGATGTGCTGTCAAAATAAAATATTTTTGATGTTTAAAACTCGGAATTTTGTGTATTCTCAATGCGATGTTAGTTGGTTTGATGTGTTTTTGTGTTTGTTTTGCAGGATTTCAGGTTGGCATTGATTTTGGGCAAAATATGCAAAAGTTGCTAATTTTGAGGATTCATGAGACCCTTTATGGGCCGTAGAGCATTCTACAAGCCGTGAAGGAGATTTCGTGTACAATTCTAGTGAGGGGTGGATTTCTGAAGTTTGGTCTACGAACATGCAAACAAGTCATGGATCACTTTATGAGTCATAGATCAAGTCTCGTACCCTGAGGAACAGAAAAGGAGAACTTTCTGAAGTTTCATCAGACGAAAACCCCTATGGTTGTAGAACCTTCTACAAGCCATAGAGGGGTCTCGTAGAGGCTAAGTCCAGAATTGAAGAAACCAAGTACGAAAGCCCGACTACAGGTCGTAAATCACTATACGGGACGTAATGCACCTCGTGAAGCCTACCGACCTAGCCATCCTATTTTGTTTTAGATTTGTACTTTAAACATTATAAATAGGGTTTTAGGTTATTTTTCTTAGGGAGAGACATGAGATAGAGAGTTGGCACAAAAAATAACAAGAGTTGTAAAGAAAATATTGGAGAGTTTGAGAAACACTTGTAAACTTTAATTTCATCTTTTAATCTTGTGATTCTCATTGAAGCTTTGGATTTTCTTGTGCTTAATTCAATTGTGTAAGTGTTCTATTATGTTATTCAAATTTATAAGTCTTGCATGTACACAAATCATGTGTAGATAAATTCACACCTAGGGTTGTGAGAACCATGAAGAACTAACAAGGTAAAATCAGATAAGTAGTAATTCTTGAAAAGTGTGCATGCATGTATTAATTAATTCTCTTCATTTTGAATGCTTTCTAATGGTGGCCAACATTAAAACCCGCCTAATGTTACTGACTGGACCAAGGTAGTAATGAATAGGAAAAGAGATTAATTAACTAGATTCGTCGATGTTTCTCGTCTAATCAACCGAACTAGGAAAAAGGGAGGTTGTACTGGCACAATAGGTAAGGGTTAGTAATGTCACACTGTGAAGATGGACCAAGTTACATAGTAAAATTCGCCTCTCACCTGGGCCAAAGGGTTTGGTGAACTTAACTTACCATTCTGCATGTTACACACCAGAAAGGATTTTGGTTATCCGGTGATACTAAGTTAGGGAATCATAGGGGACATAAAACCCTAGTTTCTCTCCATATTAGTTACACACTTGTTTTAATTTAGCATTACTTTCATTGGTTATTATCAAACCCCACTTTGGAAAATAAGTTGGTTAATAAAGTCAAACTGCAACATTGAATTCCTCTAAGTCTACAGTATTCCCTTGGCTTTGACCCTAACCTTGGTTAGGTTCCATTTCTTGACAACGACCACTTTAGCCTCAAAAGGGAGGTGTAGCTTGGGCGACATCAGCTTTGTTTCTTCCCTTTATCTCCAACAGGTAATGCAATGCCTATGGCTATCTGAGCTCTCACAGAGTTCGATCACCAGTTGGGCTGAATTATAGAAGGCCTTTTTGGAGAGGTTTTTCCCGAGATCAAAGAAGCTCAAGTTGAAAGACCAAATCAACAACTTTGAACAACTTTCTGGTGACTCGATTTGTACCACATGGAGAGGTTCACAAAGTGTCTGAGAAATGTCTTGACCACAAAATAGTTGATGATACCTTGGTGGAGATCTTCTATCGTGCCCTGGATGAGAATAGCCAGGCATGTGCTAATGCCATCTGGGTGGCGCGTTTTTAGATCAACCATCTTCAGGAGTTGTTGAGAAGTTGGAAAGAGTGGTCAAGAAAAATCGTGCATGGGGAAAAGGATATAGGTCCTCTACCAAAGGCTCGTGTGCAGTCAGTACTAGTCCGGCTCAAGATAAAAAAAAATAAGGAGATGATGCAAGAGCTTGCACGAATTAGTACCAACGTGGAGTTATTTATGAAGCAAAATCAAGAACGTATTAATGTACTCGCTCATCGGCCTTCGCGAGCACCCATGTGTGAGGAGCCTTACTATGAGGAGGACACTTGCTTCATTGCAGATCAGATAGGGGGGGTTTTGGACCAACGCCCAAGGGTCCAATTAGCACTATCGGCGCCAAGGTTAAGGAAACCAAGGTCGAACTATAACAGGGATGACACCTTCAGAGACAACAATTGTTAAGGTTACTACAACAAACACATAGGCGAAGATAGAGATGCTGATTGGGGTCATAGAGATGGTAACAAAAATGGTCCTTATATGCCACCACATAATCGTGATATAGGTGCTGGTAGTTTTAGAGTTGAGGAGATGTTTGATAGTCTGCTGAAGAAGGTTGACACATAGGATGAGACATTGAGGGGGATGAAATCTGACATCTCCAGTATTAATCAGAAGATTGAGTCTTATTCTATTGCTATCAAACAGTTGGAGCAATATTTCAATCAGATATCAACTCAACTCAACCAACGACAGAAAGGTACATTGCCCAGCAATACAGTTCAGAATCCAAAGAATTAGGGAAAGTATATGGCGGTGACTACTCATGGTGGTAAGCAGACTATTGATCCTCCTATGTCGATTGATGATGATGATGTTCGTGAGGAGGTAGTTGAGGTCAAAGATGCAGTGACCAAAAATGATCGTGCCAAGGATGGGGTGAGTGATACTGCAGAGGTGCCACAGAAGTTGAAGCACATTCCTAGACCTCCTCCTCCCTTCCCTCAAAGAATTAAAAAGAAGGAGGACGAACACAAATTCAAGCACTTTCTCTCCATGTAAAAATAACTCTCCATTATTATCCCTCTCATTGAGGCATTGGAGAAGATGCAAGGGTATACGAAGTTAATGAAGATTGTAAGTCAGAAGCTCTCCCAAAAGCTTCAGCATTGTAGTGTGATTACTACACGGTCCTTGGTGCAGAAGCGAGAAGATCCTAGCGCATTCACCATACTCTACATTATTGGAGATGTGGAGTTCGCAAGGGCATCATGTGATCTTGGTGCCAGCATAAATCTAATGCCCCTTGTGGCCTTTAAGAAGCTAGGATTGGGAGCCCCTACTCGGAGAGCATGTGATTATTAATGGCTGACCGCACGATTAAGAAACTTATTGGGATACTCTATAACGTCCTTGTTAAAGTAGAGAAATTCATATTCCTCACAGACTTTGTGATCCTCGATTGCGAAGTCAACTTTAAAGTCCCAATCATCTTGGGGAGGCTCTTCCTAGCCACTGGTCGAGCACTGGATATGGAGGCTGGAAAACTCAAGTTTGGATTGAATGATGAAGAAGTTGTCTTCAATATTTGTCAGTAAATAAAGAGGCCATAAGACTTGAAGATAGATGTTTGAGAACTTGGTAAAGTCTGAGCAACCAAGTTTTCCAAGTCATGCCACGATAATTAAATCAAGCGCTACTTGGGAGGCAACCCAAGATATTTGATGTGATAGTTATAGTTTTGTGTTGTTTTTAGCTTTTGGATGTGTAGGTTGTTTAATTTTTTGTATTTTGGTTGTAATATTTGGACATTAGACCGATTGCATATGGGGTAACAGTGTGTTCTTTGAAGAATATACAGGTACATGACCAAGTCAGTCATTTTTGGCTGTAAAGGCATCAAGAAATATTTCTGCAACTAGTTCTATGGGACGTATGTAAAACTATGAACCATACACTAACTTGTAGAACACTTCTGGTAAGCAAAACTTTGTGCACTCCAGTCCATGAGCCAATATTACAGCCCGTAGATAAAACTACTGCTGTGAATAAGGCTCGTGGACCCTAGGTAAGTTTTTCTATTTTTGACCAAGTGTTGGAGGGTTTTATGACCAACTCTACGAGTTGTATTTAATTCTATGGCTCATAGATTGGCCCGTGAAACCCATGCCCCAAAACTAGGGTTTAGGCAATCTAAGAAACTGAGATCTACGGGCCGTAAAATCTTCTACGACCCGTAATTAGGGTTTCGTAGAAGCCTAGTCCCTTTAATTTTGGTCGACCTTGTCAACCTACAAATAGGGGGTCAAATAATTTTGACTCCTATTCTTCATCAGAGTTACCTAAAATACCTGGCCCTTCTTTTCCGAGCATTTTCCGACCAACTACGACCGGCCACCACCCCTTTTTCTGGGAAGCCTTTCTGGCCACCTCTGGCAAGACCTAGGATTTCACCCTCCTCGATTCATTCCTCAATTTTCACATCTTTTTCACTCAATTCGGTAAGCTTTTTGCCCTAAAATCCTTTTAAATGTTGATATTGATGTGATTAGATTGTAATTACTTGATGGGTATGGTAATCCAATTAGAATGGGTGCGAATCCATGTTTGTCATTGTTTATGCTTTGAGTTTAAACAAGACTAATGTGTTTCCAATGGTTGAATTATGTGAAAAGCCAAAAAATGTGTGTGTGTCCATGTCGATGTGTTTGAATGATAGTATATGAAATCTTGTCGTCACATGTCATTTGAATTGAATAGCGTATATTGCTTGAAAAATGATATGTGATTACATGTGGGTGATTCGATGTATATACATTCAAACGAGGTTGTTTTGCTTTGGAAACATGTAAATTGAGATTCGATGGGGTTGTATGTAAACATTGCATGTGGGGTGTTGGGTATTTGTTGAAATCGTGTGAGGGTGCGTCATGTCTTGCTTCGATCCTGATTTAATTGTTAAAAGTGTTGTATCGGGATCCATTTTGATAGACTTAATTTCTAGGTTTTTCACTATAAGAGGGTCTTTTACGGCTTGTGAAACATTCCACGAGCCGTAGTTACCCTCATATGAAATTCCAAAAATATGAAGTTTCTGACACTCTACCAGACAAGACCTTCTATGAGCCATAGATTTTTCTATGACTCGTAAACAAGTCTCGTAGATCCCTCCCTATAAAAATTCAACACTAGATTACATCTAGGATTTGTAGATTATTCTACGAGCCATACCTAGTCTCATAGATGCAATTCCTATAGCCAAAATATATGCACTCTATTTCTATGAGGGTCTTCTACGGCTATTATTCTTACTATGACCAGTAGAAGTGCCTTCATAGACCCATCTGTAACCATGTCTGAAATGTTTTTACTTTTCATTCCTTAACTTGTGGGGCTAACCATGTGTTGCTAAATATGTACGTTTTAGGTATTATGGCTCCAAAACTCAAGAAAGATTAGATCAGATCCCTAATGTGGAGATTATGATATGAGCCCTCGGGGGATCAGGGCACCTTGGAGGTTAGTGGTTCACATGAGGAGATTGGTGTCCAGCCTGACACAGACGCTAAACAACCACAGACGCGGGCTGCCACTAAACATGCGAGGTAGACCCAAACTTAGGCTATCGTTTGTCCGCTCTCCCAGGTCTCAAGAGGAAGACGACAAAGATAGTAGTTCCATCTAGATGAAACTACTAGTTCCATATTATTACTTCGGGATTGGACAATGTCCACGGCTTGCAGGATACTATCAGCAAATATGGGCTCCAGTGATGGGCTAGATCATTGGGGAAGACCATGGTTCACGTTATTATGCTTCTTATACCACCACAGTTCTCACCTCTCTTCTCAAGGGGAAGAAGCCCCTCGATCAGCCCAAATTGACACATACTAGAGTGAGGGGTCGGCAGGTGGATATCTCTAAGACTGCCACCTGCCACATATTAGTTAGGCCCGAGTTCACAGCCCCCCAGATTGATAATAAAGTATGACATGAGATTGGATCATACCCGAGATAAGACCCTGGTCAGAGATCCATCTCACAGGGCTAGCTTGATGAGATGGGTCGCCGACCAGATTGCAGAGTAGGGCCCAGACCTTGAGTGGATAGCTATGTCAGCAGAGCCTATTGTGAAGGCCTCACTCAGCTTCACCACCAAATTTTGATGGGCTGTAGTGAGATCACGAATCAGGCTCACACGTGCTAATAATACTCTTACGCCAGATCGTGTTGTTTTCGTTACCAGCATCTTGGATGGATATGAGATTGATTAGGCTAGCCTCATTGCGGAGCAGATACACGAGGTGGCCATGAAGAGGTCCACCTCTATCCTCTTTCGTGCTTGATCTATAGACTTTGTATAGGGGTGGAGATTCTACATCACTAGGATTCGCTGATAGAGGTTCAGAGAACTTTGGATGCCAGCCTGATCAAGGCTGAGGATGATTCGGTGGCCCTCTAGTGAGTGCCACGCCAACCAACACAGATACCAGAGATGTTTGCAGCGGCACCACCATCTAAGCCTTCATCCACCACCACTGTTGCGGCAACTATTGCTAAGAGGCCCCCACAGACTGAGGCTGACAAGGAGAGGATCCCTACTACTACTACTTCTGCCCTAGAGGTTGTGCTTATCCCGATAGACACTGGTCGATATGGTCTATGTATCAGCGATGTCCATTTAGGCCATGGTGCAAAGGTTGTGCCACACTGAGTCATAGTTGACTTAGTTACTATAGTAGATTAAGCCCTGGGTTCGCCAGGCTATTTTAGATTCCAAGGCTCGCATGAAGGCATTTGTGGTAGCCATCATCCAGGACAGACACATCTGTAAACAGCTACATAAATGCTTTTGAGAAGCGGGTCCAGCAGAGCCTTAGCACAACACGACTAGTAGATATGATAGCCCTTCAGAAAGAGCTCCATCAGCTCTAGGTCAACATGACAGTAGCGTTGGCAGCACCAGTTGTATTCCCATCAGTGGAGCCCTCAGCGCTGGTTGATTTATTCGCTCCTGAGGATCCATCTCATACTTCCTTTAATAAGAGGCCTCACGTGGATGATCCAAACATAGTGAGACCACAGGCGGGGATGAAAAAGAAGCAGAGATTAGAGCTTGCCAGGATACGCTCGAGGCAGGACGAGGAGAGTAGGCAGGCTCGTGAGCTTGAGAAGGTGAGGGGTGTTGGCTGCTCCAAACATGCAGCTACTACTGAGGAGGTTACCAGGCAGGTTGAGGGTGGCCAGGCTCAGCTAAATACTAGCGCTTAGGTGCCTAGATATGTTTTTTGACCCCTATGCTTTATTATTTTATTTTGTGCATTGAGGACAATGCAAGTCTTTTTCGATGGGATGTGGGTAGTTATAGGCCTCAATGAAGTTTGAGTAACCTTAGCCTATAACTATCCCAAATTTTGAATCATAGGGTTTTCTTGCCTGTGATCTTTTTCCCAAGGATATTTAAGTTTTGTTGAACTGGCATGTTTAGGATGTGTAGGTAGTATCAGTAGCATGTACTATTGATATCTATGGCATATGTTTGTTTTTCCGTGAAAAATGATACCCACCAAAATTTTGTTAGTTAGTCTTGATAGCAACCATGCATGTTTGATTGATTGACAGTGCTTGTTCTGATAAGTAGGTATAAATTATGATGAAAATCGTGATCTGAGAGTCGTTTTTAATAGTGTAAGCAGTGCCATATGTGTGTAAGCTTTTGTTGCTAAATTTATTTGTTATGTTTCAATTCAAAACTTGCGTTGTTACTCCGATTTAGACTATAAGTTGCTTGGTTAGGAAAGGGTCTTAGGCTGTTGTTCATATTAGTCCACTTAGCCAAAACAACCAACCAAATGTGTAATGTAACCCTTGATCCTAATGTTTGAGCCTTACATGTACCTTTTCTTTGTAAAATACCTAAGTTGCCTAGCCTTGTTAGATGTAAAATCCTAAAATTAGCCATGGTCCTTTCTTGAACATTGCACACCCTAACTGAGACGAAAAGCTTAAGTTTAGGGTCGCTACCATGGTGGCCGTGGTGCCTAGGTTGGATGTTGTGCACCTTGACTCAAGCCGAAAGCCTAAGTTGAGGGTGGTTGGTGTAAGGGTAAATACACAAATTGAGGTGGAAGATAGTGATACATGGAAAAGGGGATAACAATGTGTTCTGGGTGCAAGAAAAATGAGTAGATGCCTAAGCAATGATCCAAAAATAAAAACAATGTTAAAACAATAGGCAAAAAGCTAAAAAATAAGGATAAGGCACCCAGAAAATCTTGGAGAAAGGGAGAATAAAGTGAAACATGATAAAGTTGGTAGGGAAAAACTACAAAAAAATGCAGTGTCAAGGAAGACCTTTAGCCACTATGTTCCCAAAACATAACACTAAAGCTCTCTAAACCTACCTTACAAGCCAATAAAGTCCTAAAGTGATCCTAGTCCAAGTAGTCGAAGGTCATAGTCATGAGTATAGGGGCAAGCATAAGGTATTGAGCATGGTATTTGAATGTCGTTTGTGAGAGTGAGTGATCTTGTGTAGTCCCAAGCATTGAATCTGAAAATATCATCATAAGAGGGATATGGGACTTTTTTCTGTGAGAGCACTTGCATTACATTGTCAATATTAGACTAGCTCATCTAAATTTGTGTGTTGATAATTGCCTTGTTTGTCATGATTGCACTGTCACATGTGTTCACTTGTATTGGTTTGCTTGATAGCTATCTAATGTGCTTTTAAAAGGTGGTGTGAGTATCTGTGCTTGAGTTTGATATAAGGTATACCATTAGGTTGAGGTATGTGTGTTACTATACTGCTTATGTAGATTGAGTCTGTCACTTGAAGACAAGCAACAATTATAAGTTGAGGGTGTCGATGTGCTGTCAAAATACAACACTTTTGATGCTTAAAACTTGGAATTTTGTGAGTTCTCATAGTGATGTTAGTAGATTTGATGTGTTTTTATGTTTATGTTGCAGGATCACAGGGTTGGCATGATTTTAGGCTAAGTGTGCAGAAGTTGCAGAATTGCTGATCTACGATACCCTTTACGGGCCATGGAAAATTCTACGGGCCGTAAAGTTAGTTTCATACAAAAATCTAGTGAAGGGTGATTTTCTAAAGTTGAGTCTACGAACATGCAGACAAGCCGTAAAAGTTTCCATGAGTCGTACACCATGTGTTGTACCCGGAGGATACAAAAGTGGGAAGCTGTTGCATAGTCATCAGACAAAATCCTCCGTGGGCCATAAGTACGGCCCGTAGATGTGTCTCATAGAAGTCATCCCCAGAATTACTGAAGGAATCCACGAAGCCCCGACTATGGGCCGTAAAACTTTATATAACCCCTAGAAGTGACCGTAAAGTCTGTCGACCTAGTTCTCCTATTTCATATTATTTTTGTAGTTTAAATACTATGAATATGTTTTTTTGGTTATTTTTCATACGAAAATAGTAGAGAACATCATAGAACTTCAGAGAGTCATTATGAGACACTTGTAAAACATTATTTTGTGTTCTTTAATTCAATCTTATGATTCTTGGTGAAGATCTTGAATTGCTTGTTCTTAATATTATTGTGTAAGTGCTCAATTATGTTATTTGAAATCATGATTCTTGCATCTACGTTGATAATGAGTAGCTAAATCCACAAGTAGGGTTGTGGGAACCATGATGAACTAACAAGGTAAAATCGAATAATTTATAATTTTTGGAAAAGTGTGCATGAATGTATTAATTAATTCTCTTTGGTTTCAATGCTTTTTAACGGTGGCCAACGTTAGAATTCGCCTAGTGTTACCGACTGGATCAAGGTAGTAATGAATAGGAAAATAGATTAATTAACAGGATTTGATTTATGTTTTTCGTCTAATCAACCAAACTAGATCAAAAGGAGATTATACTAGAACAATAGGTAACGGTTAGTAATATCGCCCTGCGCGAATGGATCAAATCACGTAGTGAAATTTACCTGTCACCTGGATCAAAGGATTTGGTAAACTTAACTTACCATTCTGCATGCTACACACTAGAAAAAGAATTCGATCATCTGGTACCACCGAGTTAGGGAATCATAAGGAACACAATACCTTAATTACTCTTCTTACAGATTTCACACTTGACTTAATCTAGGATTTCTTTTCATAGTTTTTACTAAAACCCCTTTTAGGGAGATAAGTAGGTTAATCCACCCAAACTGCTTGAAATTTCTCTAAGTCTACCCTATTCTTTGTGTGATTGACCCTAACCTCGGTTAGATTATATATCTTCACAACGACCGCTTTAACTTTTAAAAAAAAGGTGTAGCTTGGGCGATATCAGTTGGTACAGCAAAAGTGTAAAATAACCTAGTGTCAAGGAGGCCCATTAGTCATTATGTTCCTAAAACATCATAACAAATCCTCCTAAACCTATGTTACAAGCTGAGAAAGTCCTATAGTGATCCTAGTCTAAGTAGTCGAAGGTCATAGTTAAGAGTATAGGGGCAAGCATGTGGCATTGAGCACAGTGTTTGAGTATATATTGGGAGTGTGAGTGGTTTTGTTTTGTCCCAAGCATCAAATCTAAAGATACTATCATGAGTGAGCTATGGGACTTCTTTTGTAAAGGCACTTGAATTACACTATTGATTCTAGGCTATTCCAGTGACTGTGGCTTATTTGTGGTTATCTTACTTGTCATAGCTGCATTGTCACACATATTTGATTTGCATTTGTTTGTTTGATGACTATCTAATATGACTTGATGTGTTGGTTAGGTATACGTGATTGATTTAGAGATGATGTATGTCATTGGATTGAGGTCTGTGCTATTATACTACTTATATAGATTGAGTCTGTCGCTTGAGGACAAGGCACATTTTTAAGTTGAGGTTGTTGATGTGTTGTCAAAACACAGTACTTTTGATGCTTAAAATTTGGATTTTTGTGTGTTCTCAAAGCGATATTAGTGGGTTTGATGTATTTTTGTGTTTATTTTGTAGGATTATAGGATTTGGCATGATTTGTGGCAAAGTTCTATAGATTTGCAATTTTTGAGGACTTACGGGCTACTCTACAAGCCGTGATTTATTCCACGAGCCATAAATAGGTTTTGTGAGTGAGATCCAGTGAAGGTCTTAGTTTCAGATAATGCATCTACAAACTCTCAGACGAGCCATAAAAATTTTCACAATTTATAGATTGGTTTCGTGCCTGAAGGATCAGAGTTTGAAGAGTTTCTGAAGAGCTGTTAGACGAAACCCTCTGTGGGTCGTAAGTCTAAAGACAACCCATAAGAAGGTATTGTAGAATAGAAGCCAATTTTTGGAAAATGTAGAGTACGAAGCCCAAGTACAGGTCGTGGATCTGTATACCCATAAACTAGTCCGTAAAAGCTACCGAATCCAGTTTTCTTATTCTATTTTGAATTTGTCTTTTACTTATTATAAATAGGTTATTTAGGTCTATTTGACAAAGAGATGCACGAAAGAACAGAGAAACAATTTTGTGACTTCATATCTTGGGATTTTTACATTGAAAAACATTACATCATGATTTCTTATGGAGAACTTTGGATTCTTATGCTTAATTTCATCATTGTAAGTGTTTAATTATGTTATTCTATACCATGATTCTTTCATCTACAATTATTATGCATAGATAAATCCACAACTAAGGTTGTGGGAACTATGAAAAACTAACAAGGTAAAATTAAATAATTCATAATTCCTGGAAAGTGTGCATGCATATATTAATTATTTCTTTTCATTATGAATGCTTTTTAATGGTGGCCAATGTTAGAACCAACCTAATTTTCATTGACTGGATCAAGGTAATAATGAATAGGAAAAGAGATTAATTAACAGGATTCGATGTGATTCCTCTCGTCTAATCAACCAAACTGGATCAAGGGCAAGGTTCTACTGGAACAATAGGTAAGGTTTAGCAATGTCACACTATGGGGATGGATCAAATCACGTAGTGAAATTTACCTCTCGCCTGGATTAAAAGGTTTGGTAAACTTAACTTATCTTCTATGTACCACACACTAGAAAAGAGTACGATTATCTGGTGATACTAAGTTAGGAATTCATGGGGAATACAATACCCTAGTTACTTCTCTCACTAATTTCACAACACTTGCTTATAGTTTAGGTTTACTTCTTACAATTACAACCCCTCCCCCCCTCAGGAGATAAATAGGTTAATTTGTTTGACTTGCTCATAATTATTCCAAGTCTAGACCATATTCCCTCGACCCTAATATTGGTTAGGTTATATATTTTGACAACGACAGTTTATACCTTCAAAAAAGAGATGTAGTTTGGGCGACATCACTAATCAACCAAACTGGATCAAGGGGAGGTTGTACTAGAACAAAAGGTAAGCGTTAGTAATGTCATACTGCAGGATGGATCAAATCACATAGCGAAATAGACCACTCGCCTGGATCAAAGGGTTCGGTAAACTTAACTTACCAATTTTGCATGCTACACACTAGAAAAGGTTATGATTATCTGGTGATACTAAGTTAAGAGTTCATGTGGGAACACAATACCCTAGTTTTTCTTCTCATTGGTTTCTCAACACTTGCTTCGATTATAGGTTTACTTACTGCAATTCCAAACTCCCCCCCCCCCCCCCCGAGAGATAAGTAGGTTATTTCATTAGACTTACTCGTAATTACTCTAGGTCTAGACGATATTCCCTGTGGGATCGACCCTTACCTCGGTTAGCTTATATATTTTGACAATGACCACTTATACCTTCAAAAAGGAAGTGTAGTTTGGGTGACATCACTCACCAATGACATAAGCTTATGTTTGATGTGAGAAAGTTTTTTTGGGATGATCCATATTTGTTTTGTATTTGTGTAGATAGGATTATTCGGCGTTGTGTTCCTGAGGTGGAAATGATGAGCATTTTAGAGGCTTGTCACTCATTCTTGGTTGGCGGGCATCATAATGGCATTCGAACAGCATACAAAATCTTGCAATATGGCTATTATTGGCAAACCATCCACGAAGATGCCAATGACTATGCTAAGGCTTGTGACTGGTGTCAGAGAGAAGGTGGTGTTTCCCCCAACCGCGAGCTCTCCCTAAACCTCATTATGGTGATCGAGTTGTTTGATGTTTAGGGGATTGACTTAATGGGGTCGTTCGTCAGTTCTCATAGGAACAAGCATATTCTAGTTGTTGTGGATTACATTTCAATATGGATGGAGGTGGTTGCGCTTCCCAATAATGAAGGTAAGAGTGTCACAGATTTCCTGAAAAGAAATACCTTCTCGAGGTTTGGTACTCCTCGAGCAATCATCAGCAATGGAGGTTTCCATTTCTGCAATAGGTTATTCAGAAGTCTTTTTAAAAAATATGGGGTGAAACATAGAGTGGCAATGCCTTACTATCTTTAGACGAGTGGTCAGGTTGAGCTGTCTAATAGGGAGATTAAACAAATCATGTCCAAGACTGTGAATGCAAACTAGATAGATTGGTCACAAAAGCTCGATGATGCATTATAGGCATATGAGACTGCATTCAAAACTCTCATAGGTATGTTTCCTTACCAAATTATTTTTGGTAAAGCTTGTCACTTAGCAGAAGAACTCAAGCACAAGGAGATGTCGGCTCCCAAGAAGCTGAATCTAGACTAGAATGATGCGGAAAACTCAAGGCTAAGCCAACTCAATGAACTTGATGAGTTTCGTTTGAAGGCATATGAGAGCTCAATCCTGTACAAACAAAGGATGAAGCTGTTGTATGATCGTCGCATTGAGCATCGCCAATTTGTACCACGAGACTTGGTTTTATTATATAACTCTAAGTTGAAGTTATTTCCTGGAAAACTCAAATCTAGATGGTTGGGTTCGTTCAAAGTTACACATATTTCTTACCATGGGGCTGTTGAGTTGGAGAAGAGAAATGGCATGAGATTCAAAGTAAATGGCCAAAGGATCAAACAATACCTTGGCAATGTTGAGGAAGTACAAACAGTGGAAGCATGGCACTTAGTGAAGTCTGAGTAACCAAGTTGTCTAGGTCGTGCCGCGACACTAAATCAGGTGATGCTTAGAAGGCAACCCAAGATGGGACTGGCACTTCGGCGCCCAGGTATGTTCCTTTTTTACCTTAATACTATATTTTAGTTTATTTTGTTGCATTGAGGACAATGCAAATCTTTTTCGATGGGGGTGTAGGTAGTTATAGGCCTCGGTGAAGTTTGAGTAACCAAGGCCTATAACTATCTCAATTTTTAAGTCCGCGGATTTTTTTGCCTGCGTTCTTTCCCTAAGGAAATTTACTTTCTATTGAATTGGCATATTTAGGATGATTAAGTTGCATTAGTAGCATATTTTACTAAAATCTGTGGCATATGTTAGTTTGGCTGAAAAATGATACCCACCAATTTTTTTGTGATTAATGTAATATTAGGTAGTTTTGACAATAACGATGTGAAATTGGTGATTGACAGTGTTTGTTTTGATAAGTTAAGGTTCAATTGTGATGAAAAGCATGATCTGAGAGTCTGTGTTGATAAGTGTAATCAGTGTCAAGTATGTGTGAGCTCTATCACATTACTTATACTATATTTCAATTTAGAACTTGCCCCGTTACTCTAACTAGGGCTATAGGTTAGTTGGTTAGAAAAGGATCATAGGCCATTGTTTATATTAAGTCCACTTAGCCTAAAATGACCAACCAAATGCTTGATGTATCCCTTGATCCTAATGTTTGAGCTTTACGTGTACCCTTTTCTTTGTAGATACCTAAGTAACCAAGCCTTCTTGAATGTGTAATCCTGAAATTGGCCTTGTTTCTTCCTTGAATATTGTGCACCTCGACTCAGGTAAAACTCCTAGGTAGAGGGTGGCTACCAAAAATGGTCCTGGTTCATAAGCTGGATATTGTGTACCTCCGCTTAGGCCAAAAGCCTAAGTTAAGGGTGGCTGGTGTTAGGAAAATCACACTAAACGGGGATGGAAGTTAGTGATGTATGAAAAAGGGAAAAATTTGGAAGAGGGTGCAAGCAGAACAAATAGATGCCTAAATTGTGAGCTAAAAAGAAAAAGAATGTGAAAAATAACATCAATGAGCTGATAAAACTTGAATAAGGAACCCAGAAAGGTTTGAAATAGAAGAAGGGAAGAATGAGTTGAAATTATCAGTGTTGGTAGGGAAAAAATGCAAAATAACACAGTGCCAAGGAGGGACATTAGTCACTATGTTCCAAAAATATCCTACCAAAGCCCCCTAAGCCTACGTTACAAGCAAAGAAAGTTCTATAATGATTCTAGTCCAAGTAGTCGAAGGTCATGGTCATGAGTATAGGGGAAAGCATATGGTATTGTACACATTGTTTGAATATGTGTTGTGAGTGTGAGTGATTTTGCCGGTCCCAAGTATTGAATTTGAAATATCATCACGAGTGAGATATAGGACTTCTTTTTGTGAGGACACTTGAGCTACATTGTTGATGCTAGGCTATTTCAATGATTGTCGCTTATTCGTGATTGTCTTGCCTCTTATAGTTGCACGGTCGTGTATTGATCTGCATGAGTTTGTTTGATAATTGTTTGATATGCACTGATGCGTTCGATTAGGTATCCATGATTGATTAAAAGGTGATGTATGACATTAGATTGAGGTCTGGGTGTTGCTATCTGCTTCTATAGATTGAGTCCGTCGTTTGAGAACAAGCAAAAACTTTGAGTTGAGGGTGTTGATGTACTGCTAACATACAACACTTTCGATGCTTAAAAACATAGAATTTTATGTATTCTCAAAGCGATGTTAGTAGGTTTGATGTGTTTTTTTGTTCGTTTTACAGGATTTCAGGAATCGGGATGGTTTTGGGCAAAATTCTGCAGAATTTATATTTTTTGAGGATATCCAGAGCTTTCTATGGACCATGGTTTACTCATGAGCCGTAGGATGAGTCATGGGTTAGATCCAGTGAAAGACCAATTTCCAGATATTGAAAATACAAGTTGTTAAACGAGTCGTAGGATCATTTACAACCCGTATATGAGTTTGCATGTCAAAGATTAGAAAATATATTGAGTGTTGAACAGTTATTAGATGAGGTCAATTATGAGTCGTAAGTCAGATGATGAGTCGTGGATAAGATCGTGCCCGAAGGATAAGGATTTTGAAGATTTTCTGAAAAGTTTACAGTCTGTAAGTCAAAAGACGGCCCGTAGGAGGAGTTCATAGCTTCAATGAAGGATATTGTGTAGTGCATCATATGAAGCCTAGGTACGGGTCGTGATTCCATCTATGACCTATAACCTTATCCATCCGAGTTACCGATTCTAGTTTTCCTATTTTGTTTTGGATTTGGTCTTTACTTGATAGCAGTTAGAACATTGATACTTTGTTATTTGTGATTATTTTTTACATTACATTGGGATTATTATATTGTAACTTCTTGGAGATTTCAGATTTATTGTTCTTCGATTCATCATTGTAAGTATTTAATTATGTCATTTCGTAACATGATTCTTTCATCTACAATGATCATGCATAACTGAATCCACAACTAGGTTTGTGGGAACCATAAAGAAATAACAAAATAGAAACCGGATAATTCGAAATCCTTGGAAAGTGTGCATGCATGTATAATAATTATCTCTTCGCTTAAAACGCTTTTTTAAACGGTGGTGAACGTTAGAAATTGACTAATTCTTACTTACTGGATCAAAAAGGTAATGAATAGGATAAGGAATAATTAACAGGATCCGATATTATAACACCCCGCATCTTACATGTACTAGTCCAACGCAGATAAAACATGATATGGCGGGGTCAAATCCGCACACATTTTAAAAGTGCATGAATTTTAGATTAAAGGGGTATATGTACGTCTAACACTTAAAATGACCGAGTGTATATAATTTTTAAGTCAAGTTAAGGAGATTGTGACCTTAAATGAAGTGAAAATAAGTGAGGTGCTTGTGAGACTTAGGAAGCTAGCAGGTGAGTCACCTACGTGCTTAGCTTAAATAGGCTAGGTAAACGGAGACAAGGAACACCGAATTTATTCAAGTCCGATAAAGAATAAATCCCGAGTTAAGGATGTCATTTGGGCCCATGGTTTAACATCATAACAGGACAACATTTTCAGCGCAAGATGAATAGGAAAAGGGCCAAATTACATTCACAACCCAATTCACAAATAGGGCCCAAATTAAGTGGGTTTAAGTGAGAAATATTTGCAACAAAGCCCATCCAATTGAAGCCCAATAAGGCCCAAGTGAAAAGGCCAAGTTGCTGCATCATAACCTTAATAAAGTAAGGCTGGAAATCCAAAAGAAAGTCATCCAAAAGTGACCTTATAAAAGGGAGCAATATCCAGCAACTTTTAGTCATTTTCTTAAAGCCAAAAATCAGATTTGTCTCAAAGTTTCTCCTTGCTCTTTCTTCACTTTGTAAAGCAGCCAAGGCTCACCTCTAGGGTGCTTGAAGAGAACCTAATCCATGAGGGCTAAGGTAAGTAAAAATACCTATGGTCTGGTGTAATTTTTCCATGAAAAAAATGAAGAGTATGTTGGTTGTACTTGTGCAGGAATTTGGGACACCATGTGTTCCAAAGATAGTTGTCCACTTTTCTTATTAATTAAGAGGATTTTCTCTTGTTGGTTGGATGGATTATGAAGTAATATGTATGTTTTTAACAAGGTTTGGTTCTGTAGTCGTGTAAGAAGATTGCTGCACCATTTTTACCTTCCGCGAAAATGAGTTCTTATATGATACCTAAATTGCGCTCTTAGTAGGAATTTGTGGACTGAATATTGGGAGTGGTTGTCTCATGTTTTCCATCCACTTGAGGGACTGTTTTTGTACTGTTTTAGAACTGTATTTGTGTGTAAATATGTTGAGGATAGTTTGGTTGAGGTTGAAACAGATTTGGAATTGTTGACGCCGAAATGTAGCGAAAGGATGCAATGTTACGTTGCCTACTTGTGTGTTGTGTAGAATTGTTGTATATTATACTTTATGAGCTGTTGTAACACTGTTATGGGATTGAAATGAGCTGGATAAGACATGTATATGAGAATGTGTATTAGAAAATACGATTAGAAGTGGAAGTGTTGAAAGAATACTCTCTGGTTGCTAATTCCGAGCTTGCTGCCCGGATATTATTGTTGGGTGAAATTGGATTACCAAGATGTGTTAATTAGCTGCTAATACTAGTTTTATCACCTACTATATTGTAGATAAGTGTTTGGAGGAAAAGGATACTACTCTGAGGTAATAACGACATAGTACGGCAAGGTATGTAAGGCTACTTGATTTCCTATTACTTGGCATGAAATCTACATCCGTCCTTGGTACATAGAGGGCACATACCAACTACGACATCACTAATAATTGTGTCTCCACTCTTTACCATGTTCATATGTTCCCATACATAGCCATTGTCAAACCTGCATATGTACTTAGATACCAAATATACATGAGCTTCTTTTTTTACCAAACAAAGTCCATGTGTTGTTTAATCTCCTATACGGTTCATTAGTTGTGTATCTCTCTTTTCATTGTGGCATTATCTTGTATGGTTGTTTATATGTCACATGTCTATCTTCCTACAGTTCCAAAGGTTATGACAACCAAAAGAATCATCTGGAATAAATAAAAGATAACTCAAAGATGCTTATTAATGGGTGGTATCCCAGGGTTGGAAGAATCACCTAGCAGTGGTCGATCCCATATTACGGGGGGTATCCCAAGGGTGAAAGGAAATCCTAGCATGGGTCGATCCCGATATTGATTTACCACTGATCAGCTGGTCATTTACATGATATATTGTGCACAGATTATACAGTAAAGAATGGTAAAGTAATAAAAACACAAAGTACATGATTCCACAGTATGACTAAAGGTGGTCTTTTCATCCTTACACACCAGTGTGTGATATCATTTGAGTTCTTATTTCATATACAGTATTTCTTGCCTTACATATTCAGTACATTATCTCGTACTGACGTCCCTTACAGGGGACCTGCATTTTATGCTGCAGGTACAGGAGTTACTAGATCTCCCCAGCAAGAGTACAGGACTTTCCAGCTGCTATTACTAAGCTCCAGGTTGCTTCAGGGCTTGTGTGTTTAGAACTTGTATTTTGTATTGTATAGTTGGTCTTAAGGCGGGGCCTGTCCTGACCCATATGGATATTGCTCCTCACCTAGAGGCTTTGTAGACTATGTAAATTAAAGTGTGGTCAAGTAGCATACTATAGACATCATGGCTCCAACGGCCTAGTCTTATGCATTTACTTTTGGCTTGTTAATATAGTTTACTTTCTTTTGACAGCATATTGAATATGGAAACCTCTTAAATTTTCATAGCAGGTGCATAATTATATGTTGGTTCTCCCGAGCCTTGTCGGAAACGGGTGCCAATCCGCCTTAAAGGGCTTAGGGCGTGACAGAAGTTGTATCAGAGCGGGTAATCCTAGGGAGTCTACAAAGTCGTATCTATGAAGAGTCTTGTTTATGGATGTGTTGTGCACCACATTTATAAACAGGAGGCTACGTGGCATTTAGGAGTTGTCACTTTCTTTTCATTCTTCATATCGTGCCATAGAGCCAAGTGTTGTAGGTTGATTGTTTCTAACCTCTAAATTGTTTTGTACAGCAAGTATGCCTGAAACAAGGAAAAGTAAAGGCAAAGGGAAGGAAGTGGAAGTGGAAGTGGTAGTTGGTGCACCCAGTCGGGTGAGACGACAAAATGAGGCCCAAGATGAGTCTCTATCACAAACATCTCCAACTCCTCCAGCTCATGATGAACCAGGAAGTAGTGAAACTCCCCCAGAACCACCTACCGATGCTACCGTGCAGCATCTGAGAAATGCGGTCCAATTATTGACTCGGATAGTTGCTGGCCAGAGTCAAAGACAAGAAGGTCCAACTATAGGTGTAGGTGGTGCAAATAGGGCAGCTAGCACGAGCCTACGTGACTTCCTTAATTTGGATCCTCCATTCTTTACCGGGTCAGATCCTAATGAAGATCCACAAGACTTCATTGATCAGATCCAACGCACTTTGGATGTTATGCACATAAGCGGCACAGAAGCTGTGGAACTGGTAACATATAGATTGAAGGGTGTGGCTATATTGTGGTATGAAGCTTGGAAGCAATCTAAGGGTATAGATGCACCTCCAAATACTTGGAAGGAGATCAAAGAGGTATTTCTTGACCATTACTTGCCATACGAGATCCGAGAGGCCCGAGCAGATTAGTTTCTAAATCTTCACCAAGGGAATATGAGCGTGAGGAAGTATAGCCTTCAATTTAATTCCTTGTCCAGGTATGCTCCTAATGTAGTTGCTACTATGGCAGATAGAGTTCATCAATATGTGGATAGGTTGGATTCATATCTGGTCAGAGACTGCACCATTGCTTCCTTGAATAAAGGCATGGATATAGCGAGGATTCAAGCATTTGCACAAAAACTAGAGGATCAAAGGCAAAGAAGAAGGACACAAGAGTTAGAAAGAGGGCAGTCCAAGAGGGCCACATCTACAGGGCAGTTTGTACCGTCCCAAGGTGAGTTTAGGCCCCGATTTCCTAATAAACCACCTAGACCATCATCCTCCTACTCTTCAGTCAGTGCTCAACCACAACTTCAAGGGTCTAAAGGTAATCAGTTCAGTCAAAGAAGTCAGGGCCAAGGTGCACGAACGACAGGATATTTGGCCAGCCAGCAAATCCCTCCTAGGCAGCCTTGCAAACAATGTGGGAGGAGTCATTTAGGTACATATCGTGTTGGGACAGATGCTTGTTATTGGTGTGGTGTACCAGCGCATATAATGAGAGATTGCCCAAAAAGACGTATGGGTGATATAGCACAACCTACTGGGTCAATTGTTGCTTCATCATCGTCAGTTCCTCCATTCGGTAGGGGTCAAAAAATGCTTGCAGGCCGTGGTAGAGGTGGTAGAGGGGTAGCTAGCTCTAGCGGAGCCCAGAATCGCACTTATGCTCTGGGGAGTCGGCAAAATTTAGAAGCTTCACCTGATGTGGTCACAGGTACATTGTCCATCTTTTCACATAATGTGTATGCATTGATTGACCTGGTTCTACATTATCATATATCACTCCACTCGTGACTGGGAAGCTTAAAAGAACGCCTAAATTATTGAACGAGCCATTTGAAGTGTCTACACCAACCGATAAATCTATTATAGCTAGAAGGGTCTATTATGACTGTGTAGTAACTGTTTGTGACCGTGACACATTGGTGGACCTTTTTGAGTTAGATATGGTGGAAATTGATGTTATAATAGGTATGGATTGGTTAGCTTCTTGCTATGCTACTGTGGATTGCGGAACTAAGAGAGTGTATTTCCACTTTCCAAATGAAGTGGTCCTTAAATGGGAAGGTAATGTTGGGGCACCAAAGGATAAGTTTATTTCCTATTTTAAGGCAAGGAAGATGATGTCAAAGGGATATGTATGTAATCTAATTAGAGTAAGGGATATGCAAGCAGAATCACCAACTCTTCAATCTGCTATCGTAGTAAATGAATTTGTTGATGTATTTCCCAAAGAGCTTCCAGGTTTACCTCCAGAACGAGAAATAGATTTTGGCATTGACTTTCTTAAAGGCACTCATCCTATTTCTATTCCCCCATATAGAATGGCCCCGGCAGAATTACATGAATTAAAGGAGCAATTAAAAGATTTGCTAGAGAAGGGTTTTATAAGACCTAGTGTGTCCCTTTGGGGTGCATTAGTGTTATTTGTAAGTAAAAAGGATGGCACCT
Organism: Solanum rostratum; assembly: GCA_029948455.1. Classification (NCBI taxonomy): domain Eukaryota; kingdom Viridiplantae; phylum Streptophyta; class Magnoliopsida; order Solanales; family Solanaceae; genus Solanum; species Solanum rostratum. Next base: position 24,126,109 of record CM057049.1, read on the forward strand.
TGAGAATGTGTATTGACTATCGACAATTGAATAGGGTGACAATTAAAAACAAATACCCTCTCCCTAGGATTGATGAATTATTTGATCAGTTACAGGGTGTCAAATGCTTTTCAAAAATTGATTTGAGGTCAGGTTATCACCAAGTGAGGGTGAAGGAGAAAGACATACCCAAGACAGCCTTTAGGACACGCTATGGTCACTTTGAATTTCTTGTTATGAAATTTGGGTTGACCAATGCACCAGTAGTTTTTATGGACTTAATGAATAGGGTAATCAAGCCGTTCTTGGATGTCTTTGTGATAGTATTTATATATGACATTTTGGTGTATTCAAGATCAGAAGAGGACCGTGCAAATTACTTACGGCAGGTATTACAAGTTTTTCGTGATTGGCAATTGTATGCCAAGTTTTCCAATGTGAATTTTGGTTGAAATCTGTGGCATTCTTGGGTCATATTGTATATGATGAAGGAATAAGGGTTGATTCACAAAAGATAGAGGCGGTGAAAGATTAGCCAAGGCCAACAACACCCACAGAAGTTTGAAGCTTCTTAGGGTTAGCAGGTTATTACAGAAGATTTGTTGAAGGTTTTTCTTCTATTTCTGCACCTCTAACAAAGTTGACACGTAAGGCGACCAAATTTCAATGGAATGATGCATCTGAAAGGAGCTTTCAAGAGTTGAAAAGCAGGCTAACTTTTGCACCTGTATTAGTGCTTCTAGAAGGCACAGAGGGGTATGCGGTGTATTGTGATGCTTTGGGGGTTGGCTTAGGGTGTGTACTGACACAACATGGTAGGGTAATTGCTTATGCCTTGAGACAACTGCGGCCACATGAGAAAAACTACCCAACACATGACCTTGAGCTAGCAGCTGTTGTGTTTGCCATGAAAATATGGCGCCATTATTTGTATGGAGTTCATGTTAGCATATATACTGACCATAAGAGCCTATAGTACATCTTTAAACAGAAAGACCTAAATTTAAGGCAGCGGAGGTGGCTGGAGCTAATAAAGGATTATGATGTTAATATACTATACCATCCGGGGAAAGCAAATGTGGTAGCCGATGCTCTGAGTCGTAAGGCAATTATGAATATTGGTGACCAGTCCGTGGTACGTCAAGGAGTGGCTAAGGATCTACATCAACTAGCCAATTTGGGAGTTCGCCTCATTGAAACTCCAAAAGAAGGGGTTGTTGTGCATAATGCTGCGGAGTCTTCATTGGTAACAGAGGTAAGAGAAAAACAGATCCAAGATCCTGTTATACGACGACTCAAGGAGAAAGTGAGTCAAAGTACGATGGAAGGCTTTGAACTTACCCAAAATAGAGTACTTTATTGTCAAAATAGATTATGTGTTCCTAATATAAATGGATTAAGAAGGAGGATAATGGAAGAATCCCATCATTCAAGATATTCTATCCATCCAGGATCAACTATGATGTATCATGACCTAAAAGGAATGTTTTGGTGGGAAGGCATGAAAAAGGACCTTGCAGAATTTGTGGCTCACTGTCCGAATTGCCAACAAGTTAAGGTAGAGCACCAAAAGCCGGGAGGTTATATGCAATGTATAGAGCTTCCAGCATGGAAGTGGGGTATCATTAATATGGATTTTGTTAATGGGTTGCCTCGCTCATTTCAGAAGTTTGACTCCATATGGGTGATAGTTGATAGACTCACAAAGTCAGCACACTTCTTGCCGGTTAGGAGTGATTATACAGCTGAAGAGTATGCAAAGCTATACCTCAAAGAGATAGTTAGGCTACATGGGGTCCCAATATCCATTATATCTGATCGGGGAGCTCAATTCACCGCAAAGTTTTGGAAATCCTTCCAAAGGAGCTTAGGGTCACAAGTGAATTTAAGCACAGCTTTCCACCTGCAGACAGATGGTCAAGCAGAACGCACCATTCAAACACTTGAAGATATGTTGCGGGCTTGTGCATTGGACTTCAAAGGTAGTTGGGTGAACCATTTGCCACTTATTAAATTTGCCTATAATAATAGCTACCATTCAAGAATCAAGATGGCACCGTACGAAGCTTTGTAAGGAAGAAAGTGTAGATCACCAAGAGGATGGTTTGAAGTAGGTGAAACCACCTTGCTTGGTCCAGATCTAGTCCAACAAGCCATGGAAAAAGTTTAGGTAATACGACAACGGCTAGAAACTGCCCAAAGTCGTCACAAATCGTATGTAGATTCTAGAAGAAAAGGACTGAAATTCTCAGTAGGAGATTGGGTATTCTGAAAGGTGTCCCGAATGAAAGGTGTTATGAGATTTGGTAAGAGAGGAAAACTAAGCCCACTTTACATAGGGCCATATAAAATTATTAAAAGGTTTGGACAGGTTGCGTATGAATTAGAGCTACCCCAAGAGCTTTCAATGATTCATCCAGTTTTTCATGTCTCAATGCTTCGAAAATGCATAGGTGACCCATCTCGTATTACTCCTATTGAAGATATGCAGGTTATAGAAGATCTCACCTATGAAGAGGTACCTATTGCTATCCTAGATCGTCAAATTAGAAAGCTAAGGAGTAAAGAAATACCTTCAGTAAAAGTGCTTTGGAGGAACCAGCAGGTAGAAGAGATAACCTGGGAGGCTGAGGAAGCAATGAGATCTAAATAGCCTTATTTATTTGAAGCTAAAGAGAAATTCTAAGATACAGAGTTGAGGGATTAGTAGGTACGTGAATATGAATTCTTATTATGTTTTCAAAACTCTGTTTACACGAAAGTTCAAACTTGTTTAACCTATTCAATTATGCTTACATTCGGGGACGAATGTTCTTAAGGGGGGAGGATGTAACACCCCACATCTTACATGTACTAGTCCAACGCAGATGAAACATGATATGGCGAGGTCAAATCCGCACACATTTTAAAAGTGCGTGAATTTTAGATTAAAGGGGTATATATACGTCTAACTCTTAAGATGACCGAGTGTATATAATTTTTAAGTCAAGTTAAAGAGATTGTGACCTTAAATGAAGTGAAATAAGTGAGGTTCTTGTGAGACTTAGGAGGCTAGCAGGTGATTCACCTACGTGCTTAGCTTAAATAGGCTAGGTAAACAGAGACAAGGCCTAACACCGAATTTGTTCAAGTCCAATAAAGAATAAACCCCGAGTTAAGGATGTCATTTGGGCCCATGTTTTAGCATCAGAAAAGGACAACATTTTCAGCCCAAGATGAATAGGAAAAGGGCCAAATTACATTCATAACCCAATTCACAAATAGGGCCCAAATTAAGTGGGTTTAAGTGAGAAATATTTGCAACAAAGCCCATCCAATTGAAACCCAATAAGGCCCAAGTGAAAAGGCCAAGTTGCTGCATCATAACCTTAATAAAGTAAGGCTAGAAATCCAAAAGAAAGTCGGCCAAAAGTGACCTTATAAAAGGGAGCAAAATCCAGCAACATTTAGTCATTTTCTTAAAGCCAAAAATCAGATTTGTCTCAAAGTTTCTCCTTCTCTCTTTCTTCACTTTGTAAAGCAGCCAAGGCTCACCTCTAGGGTTCTTGAAGAGAACCTAATCCTTGAGAGATAAGATACATAAAAATACCTATGATTTGGTGTAATTATTTCATGAAAAACATGAAGAGTATGCTGGTTGTACTTGTGCAGGAATTTGGGACATGTTCCAAAGATTGTTATCCACTTTTGTTGTTAATTAAGAGGATTTTCTCTTGTTGGTTGGCTGGATTATGAAGTAATATGTATTTTTTTTAACAAGGTATGGTTCTGTAGTTGTGTAAGAAGGTTGCGGCACCATTTTTACCTTCCGCGAAAATGGGTTCGTATATGATACCTAAATTGCACTCTTAGTAGGAATTTGTGGACTGAATATTGGGAATGGTTGTCTCATGTTTTCCGTCCACTTGGGGACTGTTTTTGTACTGTTTTAGGACTGTATTTGTGTGTAAATGTGTTGAGGACAGTTTGGATGAGGTTGAAATAGATTTGAAATTGTTGACGCTGAAATGTAGCGAAAGGATGCAATGTTACGTTGCCTACTTGCGTGTTGTGTAGAATTGTTGTATGTTGTACTTTATGAGCTGTTGTAACACTGTTATGGGACTGAAACAAGCTGGATAAGACATGTATATGAGAACGTGTATTAGAAAATACGATTAGGAGCGGAAGTGTTGAAAGAATACTCTTTGGTTGCTAATTCCGAGCTTGCTGCCCGGATATTATTTTTGGGTGAAATTGGATTACCAAGATGTGTTTATTAGCTGCTAATACTAGTTTTATCACCTACTATATTGTAGGTACGTGTTTGGAGGAAAAGGATACTACTCCGAGGTAATAACGACATAGTACAGCAAGGTATGTAAGGCTACTTGATTTCCTATTACTTGGCATGAAATCTACGTCCATCCTTGGTACATAGAGGGCACATACCAACTATGACATCACTAATAATTGTGTCTCCACTCTTTACCATGTTTATATGCTCCCATACATAGCCATTGTCAAACCTGCATATGTACTTAGATACCAAATATACATGAGCTTGTTTTTTTACCAAAAAAAGTCCATATGTTGTTTAATCTCCTATACGGTTCATTAGTTGTGTATCTCTCTTTTCATTGTGGTATTATCTTATATGGTTGTTTATATGTCACATGTCTATATTCTAAAGTTCTAAAGGTTATGACCACCAAAAGAATCATCAGGAAAGTAAATAAAAGATAACTCAAAGTTGCTTATTAATGGGTGGTATCCCAGGGGTGGAAGAATCACCTAGCATGGGTCGATCCCATATTACGGGGGGTATCCCAGGGATTAAAGGAAATCCTAGCATGGGTCGATCCCGATATTCATTTACCACTGATCAGCTGGTCATTTACATGATATATTGTGCACAGATTATACAGGAAAGAATGGTAAAGTTATAAAAACACATAAAGTACATGATTCCACAGTATGACTAAAGGTGGTCTTTTCATCCTTACACACCAGTGTGTGATATCATTTGAGTTTTTATTTCATATACAGTATTTTCTGCCTTACATATTCAGTACATTATCTCGTACTGACGTCCCTTATAGGGGACCTGCATTTCATACTGCAGGTACAGGAGTTACTAGATCTCCCCAACAAGAGTACAGGACTTTCCAACTGCTATTACTAAGCTCCAGGTTGCTTTGGGGCTTGTGTGTTTAGAACTTGTATTTTGTATTGTATAGTTGGTCTTGAGGCGGGGCCTGTCCCGACCCATATGGATATTGCTCCTCACCTAGAGGCTTTGGAGACTATGTAAATTAAAGTGTGGTCAAGTAGCATACTATAGACATCATGGCTCCAACGGCCTAGTCTTATGCATTTACTTTTGGCTTGTTAATATAGTTTACTTTCTTTTGATAGCATATTGAATATGGAAACCTCTTAAATTTTCATAGCAGGTGCATACTTATATGTTGGTTCTCCCGAGCCTTGTCGGCAACGGGTGACTGTCCGCCTTAAAGGGACTTAGGGCGTGACAGAAGTGGTATTAGAGAGGGTCGTCCTAGGGAATCTACAAAGCCGTATCTATGTAGAGTCTAGTTTATGGATGTGTTGTGCACCACATTTATAAGCAGGAGGCTACGTGGCATCTAGGAGTTGTCAATTTCTTTTCATTCAATAGATCGTGCCATAGAGCCAAGTGTTGTAGGTTGATTGTTTCTAACCTCTAAATTGTTTTGTACAGCAAGTATGCCTGAAACAAAGAAAAGTAAAGGCAAATGGAAGGAAGTAGAAGTGGTACTTGGTGCACCAAGTTGGGGGAGATGATGAAATGAGGCTCAAAATGAGTCTCCATCACAAATATCTCCAACTCCTCTAGCTCCTGATGAACCAGGAAGTAGTGAAACTCCCCCAGAACCACCTACCGATGCTACCATGCAGCATCTGAGAAATGCGGTCCAATTATTGACTCGGATAGTTGCTGGCCAGAGTCAAGGACAAGAAGGTCCAACTATAGGTGCAGGTGGTGCAGATAGGGCAGCTAGCACGAGGATACGTGACTTCCTTAATTTGGACCCTCCATCCTTTACCGGGTCAGATCCTAATAAGGATCCACAAGACTTCATTGATCAGATCCAACGCACTTTGGATGTTAGGCACATAAGCGGCACAGAAGCTGTGGAGCTAGTGACATATAGATTGAAGGGTGTAGCTATATTGTGGTATGAAGCTTGGAAGCAATCTAAGGGTATAGATGCACCTCCAACTACCTGAAAGGAGTTCAACGAGGCATTTCTTGACCATTACTTGCCATACGAGATCCGACAGGCTCGGGCAGATCAGTTTCTGAATCTTCACCAAGGGAATATGAGCGTGAGGGAGTATATCCTTGAATTTAATTTCCTGTCCAGGTATGCTCCTAATGTAGTTGCTACTATGGCAGATAGAGTTCATCGATATGTGGATGGTTGGATTCATATCTGGTTAGAGACTACACCATTGCTTCTTTGAATAAAGACATGGATATAGCAAGGATGCAAGCATTTGCACAAACACTAGAGGATCAGAGGCAAAGAAGAAGGACACAAGAGTTAGAAAGAGGGCAGTCCAAGAGGGCCAGATTTACAGGGCAGTTTGTACTGTCCCAAAAGGTGAATTTAGGCCCCGATTTCCTAATAAACCACCAAGACCAGCATCCTCCTACTCTGCAGTCAGTGCTCCACCACAACTTCAAGGGTCTAAAAGTAATCAGTTCAGTCAAAGAAGTGAGGGCCAAGGTGCACGAACAACAGGATATTCCGCCAGCTAGCAAATCCCTCCTAGGCAGCCTTGCAAACAATGTGGGAGGAGTCATTTAGGTACATGTCGTGTTGGGAGAGATGCTTGTTATTGGTGTGGTGTACCAGGGCATATAATGAGAGATTGCCCAAAAAGATGTATGGGTGATATAGGACAACCTACTAGGTCAGTTGTTGCATCATCATCGCCAATTCCTCCATTCGGTAGGGGTCAACAAACGCTTGCAGGCCGTGGTAGAGGTGGTAGAGGGGCAGCTAGCTCTAGCGGAGCCCAGAATCGCACTTATACTCTGGGGAGTCGACAAAATTTAGAAGCTTCACCCGATGTGGTCACAGGTACATTGTCCATCTTTTCACATAATGTGTATGCATTGATTGACCCTGGTTCTACATTATCATATATCACTCCACTCGTGGCTGGGAAGCTTAAAAGAACACCTAAATTATTGAAAGAGCCATTTGAAGTGTCTACACCAACCGATGAATCTATTATAGCTAGAAAGGTCTATTATGACTGTGTAGTAACTGTTTGTAACCGTGATACATTGGCGGACCTTGTTGAGTTAGATATGGTGGAATTTGATGTTATAATGGGTATGGATTGGTTAGCTTCTTGCTATGCTACTGTGGATTGCCGAACTAAGAAAGTGTATTTCCACTTTCCAAATGAGGCGGTCCTTAAATGGGAAGGTAATGTTGGGGCACCAAAGGGTAAGTTTATTTCCTATTTTAAGGCAAGGAAGATGATGTCAAAGGGATATGTATGTCATCTAATTAGAGTAAGGGATATGCAAGCAGAATCACCAACTCTTCAATCTGCTCCCGTAGTAAATGAATTTGTTGATGTATTTCCCGAATAGCTTCCAGGTTTACCTCGCATTCGAGAAATGGATTTTGGCATTGACTTACTTTGAGGCACTCAACCTATTTCTATTTCTCCATATAGAATGGCCCTGGCAGAATTACGTGAATTAAAGGAGCAATTAAAAGATTTGCTAGAGAAGGGTTTTATAAGACCTAGTGTTCCCCTTGGGGTGCACCAGTGTTATTTGTACGTAAAAAGGATGGCACCTTGAGAATGTGTATTGACTATCGGCAATTGAATAGGGTGACAATTAAAAACAAATACCCTCTCCCCAGGATTGATGATTTATTTGATCAGTTACAGGGTGCCAAATGCTTTTCAAAAATTTATTTGAGACTCGGGTTATCACCAAGTGAGGGTGAAGGAGAAAGACATACCCAAGACAGCCTTTAGGACCCGCTATGGTCACTTTGAATTTCTTGTTATGTCATTTGGGTTGACCAATGCACCAGCAGTTTTTATGGACTTAATGAACAGGGTATTCAAGTCGTTCTTGGATGTCTTTGTGATAGTATTTATAGATGACATTTTGGTGTATTCATGATCAGAAGAGGACCATGAAAATCACTTATGGCAGGTATTACAAGTTCTTCGTGATCGGCAATTGTATGCCAATTTTTCCAAATGTGAATTTTGGTTGAAATCGGATGCATTCTTGAGTCATATTGTATCTGATGAAGGAATAAGGGTTGATTCACAAAACATAGAGGCGGTGAAAGATTGGCCAAGGCCAACAACACCCACAGAAGTTCGAAGCTTCTTAGGGTTAGCAGGTTATTACAGAAGATTTGTTGAAGGTTTTTCTTCTATTTCTACACCTCTAACAAAGTTGACACATAAGGCGACCAAATTTCGATGGAAGGATGCATGTAAAAGGAGATTTCAAGAGTAGAAAAGCAGGCTAACTTTTGCACCTGTATTAGTGCTTCCAGACGGCACAGAGGGGTATGCGGTGTATTGTGATGCTTCGGGGGTTGGCTTAGGGTGTGTACTAACACAACATGGTAGGGTAATTGCTTATGCCTCGAGACAACTGCGGCCACATGAGAAAAACTACCCAACACATGACCTTGAGCTAGCAATTGTTGTGTTTGCCATGAAAATATGGCATCATTATTTGTATGGAGTTCATGTTGACATATATACTGACCATAAGAGCCTACAGTACATCTTTAAATAGAAAGAACTAAATTTAAGGCAGCAGAGGTGGTTGGAGCTAATAAAGGATTATGATGTTGATATACTATACCATCCAGGGAAAGCAAATGTGGTAGCTGATGCTCTGAGTCGTAAGGCAATTATGAACATTGGTGACCAGTCCGTGGTACGTCAAGGAGTGGCTAAGGAGCTACATCAACTAGCCAATTTGGGAGTTCGCCTCATTGAAATTCCAAAAGAAGGGGTTGTTGTGCATAATGCTGTGGAGTCTTCATTGGTAACAGAGGTAAGAGAAAAACAGTTCCAAGATCCTGTTCTACGACGACTTAAGAAGAAGGTGAGTCAAAGCACGATGAAGGGCTTTGAACTTACCCAAAATAGAGTACTTTATTGTCAAAATAGATTATGTGTTCCTAATATAAATGGATTATGAAGGTGGATAATGGAAGAAGCCCATCATTCAAGATATTCTATCCATCCAGGATCAACTATGATGTATCATGACCTGAAGGGAATGTTTTGGTGGGAAGGCATGAAAAAGGACCTTGCAGAATTTGTGGCTCACAGTCCGAATCGCCAAGAAGTTAAGGTAGAACACCAAAAGCCGGGAGGTTATATGCAATATATAGAGCTTCCAGCATGGAAGTGGGATATCATTAATATAGAGCTTCCAGCATCAATTCACCGCAAAGTTTTGGAAATCCTTCCAAAGGAGCTTAGGGTCACAAGTGAATTTAAGCACAGCTTTCCACCTGCAGACAGATGGTCAAGCAGAACGCACCATTCAAACACTTGAAGATATGTTGCGGGCTTGTGCATTGGACTTCAAAGGTAGTTGGGTGAACCATTTGCCACTTATTAAATTTGCCTATAATAATAGCTACCATTCAAGAATCAAGATGGCACCGTACGAAGCTTTGTAAGGAAGAAAGTGTAGATCACCAAGAGGATGGTTTGAAGTAGGTGAAACCACCTTGCTTGGTCCAGATCTAGTCCAACAAGCCATGGAAAAATTTTAGGTAATACGACAACGGCTAGAAACTGCCCAAAGTCGTCACAAATCATATGCAGGTTCTAGAAGAAGAGGACTGAAATTCTCAGTAGGAGATTGGGTATTCTAAAAGGTGTCCCTAATGAAAGGTGTTATGAGATTTTTTAAGAGAGGAAAACTAAGCCCACTTTACATAGGGCCATATAAAATTGTTAAAAGGTTTGGACAGGTTGCGTATGAATTAGAGCTACCCCAGGAGCTTTCAATGATTCATCCAGTTTTTCATGTCTCAATGCTTCGAAAATGCATAGGTGACCCATCTCCTATTACTCCTATTGAAGATATGCAGGTTATAGAAGATCTCACCTATGAAGAGGTACCTATTGCTATCCTAGATCGTCAAATTAGAAAGCTAAGGAGTAAAGAAATACCTTCAGTAAAAGTGCTTTGGAGGAACCAGCAGGTAGAAGAGATAACGTGGGAGGCTGAGGAAGCAATGAGATCTAAATAGCCTTATTTATTTGAAGCTAAAGAGGAAGTCTAAGATACAGAGTAGAGGGATTAGTAGGTACGTGAATATGAATTCTTATTATGTTTTCAAAACTCTGTTTACACGAAAGTTCAAACTTGTTTAACCTATTCAATTATGCTTACATTTGGGGACGAATGTTCTTAAGGGGGGGAGGATGTAACACCCCACATCTTACATGTACTAGTCCAACGCAGATGAAACATGATATGGCGGGGTCAAATCTGCACACATTTTAAAAGTGCGTGAATTTTAGATTAAAGGGGTACATGTACGTCTAACGCTTAAGATGATCGAGTGTATTTTTAAGTCAAGTTAAGGAGATTATGACCTTAAATGAAGTGAAATAAGTGAGGTGCTTGTGACACTTAGGAAGCTAACAGGTGAGTCACCTACGTGCTTAGCTTAAATAGGCTAGGTAAACAGAGACAAGGCCTAACACCGAATTTGTTCAAGTCCGATAAAGAATAAACCCCGAGTTAAGGATGTCATTTGGGCCCATGGTTTAGCATCATAAAAGGACAATCTTTTCAGCCCAAGATGAATAGGAAAAGGTCTTACATTCACAACCCGATTCATAAATAGGGCCCAAATTAAGTGGGTTTAAGTGAGAAATATTTGCGACAAAGCCCATCCAATTGAAGCCCAATAAGGCCCAAGTAAAAAGGCCAAGTTGCTGCATCATAAACTTAATAAAGTAATGCTGGAAATCCAAAATAAAGTCGGCCAAAAGTGACCTTATAAAAGGGAGCAAAATCCAACAACGTTTAGTCATTTTCTTAAAGCCAAAAATCAGATTTGTCTCAAAGTTTCTCCTTGCTCTTTCTTCACTTTGTAAAGCAGCCAAGGCTCACCTCTAGGGTTCTTGAAGAAACCCTAACTCTTAAGGTCTAAGGTAAGTAAAAATACCTATATTTTGGTGTAATTTTTCCATGAAAAACATGAAGAGTATGTTGGTTGTACTTTTGCAGGAATTTGAGACAGCATGTGTTCCAAAGATTGTTGTCCACTTTTCTTGTTGATTAAGAGGATTTTCTCTTGTTGGTTGGCTGGATTATGAAGTAATATATATGTTTTTAACAAGTTTTGGTTCTGTAGTTGTGTAAGAAGGCTGTTGCACCATTTTTACCTTCCGCGAAAATGAGTTCTTATATGATACCTAAATTGCGCTCTTAGTAGGAATTTGTGGACTGAATATTGGGAATGGTTGTCTCATGTTTTCCATCCACTTGGGGGACTGTTTTTGTACTGTTTTAGGACTGTATTTGTGTGTAAATATATTGAGGACAGTTTGTTTGAGGTTGAAACAAATTTGGAATTGTTGACGCTGAAATGTAGCGAAAGGATGCAATGTTACGTTGCCTACTTGCGTGTTGTGTAGAATTGTTGTATGTTGTACTTTATGAGCTGTTGTAACACTGTTATGGGACTGAAACAAGCTGGATAAGATATGTATATGAGAACGTGTATTAGAAAATATGATTAGGAGTGGAAGTGTTGAAGAATACTCTTTGGTTGCTAATTCCGAGCTTGCCCGGATATTATTTTTTGGTGAAATTGGATTACCAAGATGTGTTTATTTGCTGTTAATACTAGTTTTATCACCTGCTATATTGTAGGTAAGTGTTTGGAGGAAAAGGATACTACTCCGAGGTAATAACGACATAGTACAGCGAGGTATGTAAGGCTACTTGATTTCCTATTACTTGGCATGAAATCTACGTCCGTCCTTGGTACATAGAGGGCACATACCAATTACGACATCACTAATAATTGTGTCTCCACTCATTACCATTTTCATATGTTCCCACACATAGCCATTGTCAAACCTGCATACGTACTTAGATACCAAATATACATGAGCTTCTTTTTTTACCAAACAAAGTCCATGTGTTGTTTAATCTCCTATATGGTTCATTAATTGTGTATCTCTCTTTTCATTGTGGTATTATCTTGTATGGTTGTTTATATGTCACATGTCTATATTCCTACAGTTCTAAATGTTATGACCACCAAAAGAATCATCTGGAAAGTAAATAAAAGATAACTCAAAGTTGCTTATTAATGGGTTGTATCCCAGGGGTGGAAGAATCACCTAGCATGGGTTGATCCCATATTGCGGGGGGTATCCCAGGGGTGAAAGGAAAGCCTAGCATGGGTCGATCCCGATATTTATTTACCACTGATCAGTTGGTCATTTACATGATATATTGTGCACAGATTATACACTAAAGAATAGTAAAGTAATAAAAATACATAAAGTACATGATTCCACAGTATGACTAAAGGTGGTCTTTTCATCCTTACACACCAGTGTGTGATATCATTTGAGTTCTTATTTCATATACAGTATTTTCTGCCTTACATATTCAGTATATTATCTCGTACTGACGTCCCTTAGGGGGGACCTGTATTTCTTGTTGCAAGTACAGGAGTTACTAGATCTCCCCAGTAAGAGTACAGGGCTTTCCAACTGCTATTACTAAGCTCCAGGTTGCTTCGGGGATTGTGTGTTTAGAACTTGTATTTTGTATTGTATAGTTGGTCTTGAGGCGGGGCCTGTCCCGACCTATATGGATATTTCTCCTTACCTAGAGGCTTTGTAGACTATGTAAATTAAAGTGTGGTCAAGTAGCATACTATAGACATCATGGCTCCAACGGCCTAGTCTTATGCATTTACTTTTGGCTTGTTAATATAGTTTACTTTTTTTGACAGCATATTGAATATGGAAACCTCTTAAATGTTCATAGCAGGTGCATAGTTATATGTTGGTTCTCCGAGCCTTGTCGGCAACGGGTGCCAGTCCGCCTTAAAAGGACTTAGGGCGTGATAGATATGATCCCTCTCGTCTAATTAACCTAACCGAATGAAGGGATGATTGTACTAGAACAAATGGTAAGGGTTAGTTCAGTTTTGGTATTGTGAACGTGATGTGTTTAAGACCACAAGACCTATATATCTTTAATTTAAGACTACGAGATTCAAAAGTCTTCTTTCAACTTTTTAAATTTCATGTCGAGTTGAAACAAGACAAACAAATTGAAATTGAGTGAGTAGTTTATATTTAGTAGCAAAAACGCAACACTGTAGGGATGGATCAAATCACGTAGTGAAATTTGCGTCTTGTCTGGATCAAAGGGTTAGGTAAACATACTTACCAATTTTGCGTGCTATACACTAGAAAATTTTACAATTATCTTGCTACACTGAGTTAAAAATTCATAGGGAACATAATACCCTACTTCTTTCTCTCACTGACTTCACAACACCTGCATTTGATTGATTTCTCTAGTTTAGGATTATTTCTCATATTTTATGAAACCCCCTTTGGGAGATAAATAGATTGATTCATTCTAATCGCTCATAATTACTCCAGGTCTAGACCTTATTCCCTGTGGGTTGACCCTAACCATGGTTAGGTTCTATACTTTTACAACGAGCACTTGTACATTCATTGGGAGGTGTAGTTTGGGTGACATCAGTATTTCTCTTGATTTACCTTGAATGCTTGTATGAATGCTAAGGGTTAGTTTGAGGTTCCTTAGGGGATCTCATTCGTTGTGTTATGGTTAAGCCCTAGGCTTGGGTCATGACAAAATTGGTATCAAAGCAATAAGGTTTTTAAATGTTTCTTAGAGTCCAAAATGCCGCGTTGAGTAGAGATTTCTTCATGGATATGAAGTGCACCACCTCTATGAGTAGGAGGATACAAGACATTTTAAGAAATGTCTCACTTCTTCATGAATCATGTCAGCCATAAAATGTGTCCTAAAGATTCCTAAATCTAACAAAATTTCTTTTATGACTTTACAGACGATGCATCAAAAAAGAGCTCCTCAGCCTAGGCAGGCTCCTGTTGATAAAGGAAAATTTCCCCAAGAGCCTATAAGAGAGACGATTACGTACTAATGTTGAATTCTATACCGCGATTGTTGTGATGGCTCGGGTTATGGCTGCCTAAGTTGGACAAGTTTTACCTCCTCCTTATGTACCCACCCCAACTGCTAGGGTGAGAGATTTTTCCTGGATGAATCCTTTGGAGTTCTACGGTTTCAAAGTTGATGAGGATGCCCAGGAGTTCATAGATGAGGTCTACAAGGTACTAGCTATTATAGGGGTGTCTCCAGAGGAAAAAGTTGAGTTGGCTGCTTATTAGTTGAAGGGAGTGGCTCAAGTGTGGTATACTCAATGGTTGACCGAGAGAGTGGGAGATGACATAGTTGGTTAGGAAGAATTTGAGATGGATTTTTTGGATCATTTCTTTCCTCTTGAGCTTAGAGAAGCCAAATTGACAGAGTTTATCAACCTCAAACATGGTGGAATGAGTGTGAGGGAATACGGCCTCAATTTATGGAACTCTCAAAGTATACTCCGGCACTAGTGGTTGACCCCCATGCTAGAATGCACAAGTTTATCTCAGAAATTTCTAACTTGGTTGTGAAAAAATGTCGTATGGTTGTCCTTGTTCGGGAGATGGACATTTCTAGACTCATGGTATGCTGAACAGATTGAAAGGGAGAAACTTAAGGAGGGGAAAATAAGGGATTCCAAGAGGACCTGTAATGATGGTGGGTTTTTCTAACTCTAGTGTGGTGGTGGTAATGGTCACTTCAAATAGGGCCAAGGTTCAAATCCAAGGGTTGCTAGTGATTGTGTGCCTTATTTCAAAGCACAAGGTGAAGGTGGGCCAGTATATCTTAGATGTGACAAGTGTGGGACGAATCACTAGGGTAGATGCTTTAAGGATTCGAGTGCTTATTTTTGGTGTGGTGGGATGGGCCACAAGTTTGTTGATTATCCTAGTGCTCCAAAGAAGGTTAAATGGTTTTGGGTGGTCAATGCCAACCAAAGGCTCAACAAGGTGGTGCTCCTCGCAACAACATATTCTATGCTTTACATGCTAGGCCAAAGGTGGAGGAAACTCCGAATGTGGTGACTAGTATGTTGAAAGTCTTTGATTTTGATGCTTATGCTTTGGTTGATCCGGGTGCAAATTTATCTCTTAACAATCCTTTCTTGTCTATTAAGTTTGGTTTGAGTCTTGAAATCTTAAGGGAGCCATTCTCAGTTTATACTCCCGTGGATGAGTCTATTGTAGCCCGTAGAGTCTATTAGGGTTATTCTATTTTGATTTTGCATAAAGTCCTTCCATATGATCTTGTTGAACTTGAAATGGTTGATTGATGTCAATCTCGGGATGAATTGGTTTCATGTTTCTTATGCCTCCATAGATTGTAGGACCAGAAGGGTCAAGTTTCAGTTTTCAAACGACCCTATTCTTAAGTGGGCAGGTAGTGACTCCACTTTTAAAGGTCAGTTTGTCTCATATCTCAAGTCTTGGAAAATGATTTCTAAGGGGTGCATCAATCACTCTTGAATTGAAACTTTGAAGAGTTTTAAAAAGGCAATAGCTTGTTTGCTTAAAGAAGTTGAAGTGAAAAAATTGCAAAACTCTTTAATCCTAAAGGGAGGATTCATAAAAAGAGAAAGAACAAAGCATATTTCACCAAAACTTTTCTACACACATGAGCTTCAAAAGAATGATGATATAAATTTGCAACAGATTCGATCGAGTGACAATGTGGTTGATTTGTTCACCAGATCTCTACCAACTGCAACTTTCACGAAAATGGTACACAAGATTGGAGTGTGAAGATTCAAGTATTTAGATTGATGTTCTCATTAGGAGAAGTAATGCGCGATGTACTCTTTTTTCCTCACAAGGTTTTGTCCCATTGAATTTTCCTTGTAAGGTTTTTAATGAGGCATCTGAAATACGTATTATTAGATATGTGCACTCTTTTCCTAACTAGAATTTCCCCCACTGGATTTTATCTAGTAAGGTTTTAATGAGCTATATAATCTAGCAAATAGACATTCAAAGAGGAGTGTTATAAATATATTTGAGTTATAGTGGATGTCTATTATGTAGATTCCTTTAAGAGTTCAGAATCCTACTTGGAAACCAAGTCAGTTTTTTCTCTATAAATAAAATAGTTTCTTTCATTATAATATACATTTGAATATTCTTCAAGAAGAATAAGAAGCATTATCTCTTCTCCCTACTTTCTTCTTCCTTTTATTTTATACTTTCATAATAATTTGGGAATTTTTTAGCCTTTTTAAAAAAAAACAGAAAAGGACCTAAAATACCCTCAAACTATTGAAAATGGTACAAAAATGCCCCTCATCTATCTATTGGGCCTAAAATACCCATTTCATCCACTTTTGGGTCCAAAAATATCTTTCATTCACCTTTATGGCTCACTAATATCTTTGAAACTAATAACCCTCTCGTTTTTTTCTTTTTTTAAATATTTATTAGGTTTCATTTTCTTATGGAATAAAGTAAACCCCCATCCTCAATTCCTTTTTTACAAAAAAAAATTTATAATTTTTTTAATTTCTTAAAAGTTTGTTTTGGGGTTATAAAGAAAGATATTATTTTGGTTTGGACAAAATACGTGAAAAATCTAATTGAAAAAACAAACTAATAGTTTTATTGTAGTTATTTAAAAAAAAATAGGATCATGAAGAAGGTCTATTTTTTTTGATAAATTATGGGGAAAATCTTTAAAAAAAAAACTCTGCTCAAAATCTAAAGTTACAACAATACATATTTTAAGGATCAAAACGATTTATTAAAACCGATTTAGCTTTGTGTAATTTTTTTTATTTAATTAAATTTGAATAGTTTTTGTTATTTTTTATTATAACATTAAAATAAAGAAAAACTTACTCTTTCGATAAATTCAAAACTTACTTTTTTATTAACTTTATATATTTCAACAAGTTTTTTTTTTAGAAAGCTAAATCTATTAATTATTTTAATGAATTACTTTGATCACTTTTTTAAAAAAATCACTTTGATCCTTAAAGAGATATATTATTTCTGTTTGGATAAATTATGGAAAGAAATCTAATGGAGGTGAAGATTGATTTTATTCCATAAGAAAGTAAAACTTAATAAATATTTAAAAAAGAAAAAAAAGGATTGTTAGTTTCAAGGGTATAAATAAGCCAAAAACGTGAATGAAGGGCATTTTGGACCCCAAATGTGGATGGCAGGGGCATTTTAGGCCCAATAAATGGATGGAGGATATTTTTTTATTATTTTCAATAGTTCAAGATCATTTTAGGCCTTTTTCCATGAAAGAAAAAAAGAAATTTTCATAAATAGCTCACTGTTGAAACTTAATAGGTCAAAATAGCTACAATTTAGCTAATTACATTTCATAACTATAACCATGACTCACTCTTTGTATATTTCGGCTAAATAGAATCATTTTTTACAAATTCCATATGGAAACAACTAATGAAAGACTATAAATTCGAATTTTTTAAATAGAAATAATTCCTTAATTTATGGTTGTTGTATTTTAGTAGAATTCCTTGCCTAAAGTGACTTTCTCAAAACCCTTAATTTATGCCTAAAACCCTTAATTTATGGTTCTTAATTTATAATTATTGTAATATATGGTTTATCAAAAATCACCCAAAAGAATTAATTTTAGTTTCTACAAAAGTATATAAAAAACGTGTAATAAAGTTATTTAATTTATTTTCGTCATTACATATTAACTTGGTTGAATTGTATATTTCAAAATAATGTTGTGAATTCGTACATCTAATTTTGTTTTGTATATATTGATTTGAATGTTCAGTTCATGTGTAGTCTAATTATAGGTTGTCTAATTATGTTTGTATTTGTGAATAATTGTATATTTTCAACAATTAATTTATGTGTTTAGCATCCATTATATTAAATTCGCATAATACTGCAGATTAAGGGTATTCTTTGAGGATAAATCATTAATATATATAAAAACAATTATATATACAAAGGTTATAGATAATTTAGTATTCATTTATACAAAGTACATAAAAAGTATAAATTATAGGACATAATTACTCAAATTATATAAAAATAATTAAATGTATACAACTAATGAAATTATTAAAAAAACATAAATTGTATATATTTTCTTATTTACGAATAATTGTATATATAATGGTCTAATTATAGGTTGTATAATTATATTTGTATTTATATTTATGAATATTTGTATCGTTTTCATCAATTAATTTGTGTATATAGTATCCATTATACTAACATCTGTAAATAACTGCATGTGAGGGGCATTTTTTGAGGATAAATTCAATTCCTTATATATATAAAGTTGTCAACAGAACAACTTAACGAGCATGTATAACCAAGGATATACGAAATTTGAGAAATCATTAATATGTATAGAAATAATTATATAAACAACGATTATAGATAAATTTGTATTCATTTATACAAAGTATATATATATATTATAGTATACAATTACCCAAATTATACATAAACAATTAAATGTATCCAGTGCGAAACCGCCGCCGCCGACGTGCGAAACCGCAGATTCCAAGATCTTCTCCCACGTGAAACCGCCGCCGCAGCTGTTCCACGTCTCCCGCCTGTGTCGCCACTCTCCTTCAACGGTGACGGTGTCAACGGAGCATACACAGTCAGATTCCGGCGTTAAATTTCCGGCCAGAAACAGATTCCAGAGAAGCAGGCGACACTTGTTTCAAGAATCAACCCAGGTTCTATCGTTCCTCCCTTTTTTATTTCTTGACTGCATTAATCCATTTGTGAATTTCTTTCCTGATCAGTTCCTCACTGTTCTAGACTATTGTTCAGTTTTTGGGCTCTAAGTATACTCTTTGATTCTGTGCTACTTTGATTCTTTGCTACTAGTTGGTAGACTAATTCCATTAGTATACCTAACATTTTACTAAGTAGGTTAACCATTACTGCTGTTACATTTACTGCTTTATATTAGTGGTTACATTATTGTTGTTGTTGTTGTACTATTTGATATTGTATTGTTGTTGTTGTATTGTTGTTGTATTGGAGTTTGCTGATCTGAATAATTGTGAGAGTAATTCGTAATTGGTGGCGTCCGGAGCTGATGGTAGAGTAGGGTCATGTCGTTGGTTGGGGTTGGGGGTAAGAGGTAGGGGTGGCAGGAAGGGCACAGGCTTATCTAAATTAAGGGTAGGATCGTGGAATATAGGTACACTTACAGGGAAATCCATAGAGCTAGTAAAGTGTCTTAAGAGGAGACAAATTAATATAGCGTGTGTTCAGGAGACTAGATGGGTAGGGACCAAAGCTCGGGATGTAGACGGGTTTAAGTTATGGTACTCGGGGGGTTCTAGGGACAGAAATGGTGTAGGTATACTAGTAGATGAGGACCTTAGGGAATATGTGGTAGAGGTTAGGAGGTTTAACGATAGGATGATGTCTATTAAACTGGTGGTAGGTAAGCACGTAGTGACTGTAGTTAGTGCCTATGTGCCCCAAGCGGGTCTAGAGGAGGAAGTCAAGAGGCTCTTTTGGGAAGAATTGGATGAGGTGGTGAGGGGCATACCAGTGACGGAAAAGCTTTTCATCGAAGGAGACTTTAATGGACATATTGGGGTTACCAATAGTGGGTTTGAAGATGTTCATGGAGGCTATGGTTTTGGGGAAAGGAATGGAGGGGGGACGTCTCTCTTGGATTTTGGCAAAGCCTTTGAGTTAGTTATTGCTAACTCATGTTTCCAGAAGAGGGAAAGTCACTTGATAACCTTTCAGAGTGCGGTAGCTCAAACTCAGATTGATTACCTACTTTTACGAAAAGGTGATAGAAGCCTTTGTAAAAATTGCAAAGTTATTCCGAGTGAGAATATTTTCACTCAACATAGGCTTCTAGTGATGGACTTAGAGATTAAGAGAGATAAGAAGAGGAAGATTGTCTATGCCCAACCGAGGATTAGATGGGGGGGGAGGGTCTAACTCCTGCCCTCTCGCATGAGATGGAAGAAAAGCTGAGAAATTTAGAGGCCTGGAGTAGTGGTGGAGATGTGATTAGTATGTGGGACAGTACTGTTGGTTACATTCGAAAGGTAGCCTCTGAGGTACTAGGGGTTTCGAGAGGAACCTTCGGCGGACGTCGAGGTGATTGGTGGTGGAATGAAGAAGTTCAAGACAAAGTAAAAGCTAAGAAGGTGGCCTATACAAAGTGGTTGGAGTGTAGGGAGGAGGATGAAAAACAAAGGCTTAAGGAGATTTATAAGACGGCTAAGTCAGAAGCAAAGATGGCGGTGACGAATGCTAAGACAGCAGCATTTGAGCGCCTATATGAGGAGCTAAGCGATAAAGGCGCAGACAAGCGAATGTATAGGCTTGCTAAAGAGAGAGAAAGGAAAGCTCGGGACTTGGATCAAGTGAAGTGCATCAAGGATGAGGAGGGGGAGGTGCTAGTGGATGTGACTTCTATTAAACAAAGGTGGCAAGCTTACTTTCATAAACTTTTAAATGAAAAGGGAGATAGTAGTGATATTGAGCTGGGCGAGTTGGCACATTCCGAAAGTCATCGAGATTTTGGTTATTGCAGGCAGTTCAGAGTTGAGGAGGTTAGAAGGGCTATTAGTAGGATAAAGAGAGGGAGGGCACTCGGACCGGATGAGATTCTGATAGATTTTTGGAAGAATATGGTCAAGGATGGCATAGAGTGGCTGACTAGACTGTTCAATACTATCATGAAGACGGCAAAGATGCTGGAGGAATGGAGGAGGAGTACAATGGTCCCACTGTATAAGAACAAAGGTGATATTCAAAGCTGTAATAATTACAGGGGTATCAAGTTATTGAGTCATACTATGAAGGCATGGGAGAGAGTGGCGGAGATGAGGGTGAGAAAAGTAATTTCTATCTCAGAAAACCAGTTTGGATTTATGCCAGGGCGGTCGACAACTGAAGCGATCCACCTTGTTCGGAGATTAGTGGAGAAATACAGGGAAAGTAAGAAGGACCTTCATATGGTGTTCATTGATCTTGAGAAGGCCTATGACAAAGTCCCGAGGGATGTCCTATGGAGGTGTTTGGATATGAAAGGCGTCCCAATGGCATATATTAGAGTGATAAAGGACATGTACGACGGGGCCATAACTCGGGTAAGAACGGTGGGAGGAGACTCTGAATATTTTCCTGTTCAGATGGGACTTCACCAAGGATCTGTTCTGAGCCCTTTTTTATTCACCTTGGTGTTGGATGAGCTGACGCGATCTATCCAAGAGGAAGTCCCATGGTGTATGTTGTTTGCAGATGACATAGTCCTGATTGATGAGACCCGGACCAAAGTTAATGATAGGTTGGAGGTTTGGAGACACGCTTTGGAGACCAAGGGATTCAAACTGAGCAGGACCAAAACAGAATACTTGGAGTGCAAATTCAGTGTTGCGAGGGATGAAGCAAACATTGATGTGAGACTTGCAGCTCACCTTATCCCCAAGAAGGAAAGCTTTAAGTATCTAGGGTCTATCATCCAGAGTAGTGGGGATATCGACAATGATGTCACACATCGTATTGGGACGGCTTGGACAAAATGGAGGTTGGCCTCTGGAGTATTGTGTGATAAGAAGATACCACATAAACTCAAAGGTAAGTTCTACAGAATGGTGGTTAGACCTTCTTTGTTGTATGGGGTGGAGTGTTGGCCAATAAAAAATGTACATGTTCAGAAGATGCAGGTCGCAGAAATGAGGATATTAAGATGGATGTGTGGTCACACCAGGAGTGATAAGATTAGGAACGAGGTCATTCGGGAGAAGCTGGAGGTGGCCCCTGTAGCTGACAAGATGAGGGAAGCGAGACTGCGATGGTTTGGACATATACAGAGAAGGAGTACCGATGCCCCTGTTAGAAGGTGTGAGAGGCTAGATTTGGGAGCTATACGGAGGGGTAGAGGTAGACCAAAGAAGTATTGGGGGGAGGTGATTAGATATGATATGGTGAAACTTAATCTCACCGAGGACATGACCTTAGACAGGAAGGAGTGGAGGTCGAGAATTAGAGTAGCAGGCTAATAGGGAGGGTGGATAGGAAGGAGTGGTAATTGTCTGCCTTTTATATGTTATTTATCTGCCTTTATATGTTTACTATCATGTATCTACGTGTTATCATGTGTTCTTCTCTTTCTTGCTTGTTTATCATATCTAGCTTATTCTGCTGATGGGTTTTTGTGACGAGGGTTTCCAGGAAACAGCCTCTCTACCTATGTGGTAGTGGTAAGGTCTGCGTACATCTTACTCTCCCCAGACCCCACTTGTGGGATTTCACTGGGTATGTTGTTGTTGTTGTTGTATATTTTTTTTTAGTATAAACTAAGTCTTATGTACATCTATATTGATACAAATTAATGGATATACAAGTGAATCTACTAATAGGGTATATAATTTCAAAAAAAAAGTAGAGAATTTACAATAAAAATCAAATTATACAAAGTACCTCCTCTCTTTTCTTTTTTTTTTTTTTTTTTGCTTCTTTTAAATTCGATTTTGCGTGATTAGTCGCAATCTAATGGGGCTTGTGCACAACTTCAATCGAATTTCTTCACTTATCTAAATTTTCGCAGCAGCTTGAGATTTCACAACAAAATCTGTACTTTCTCCGAAATCTTGAGTTAAACCCATGGAAAAAGATAGAAAAAGATAAGTTTTTGTTACATGCAAATGTATACCTCTAGTAACCTTCTTTGATGGAGATGAACCACCCATGGTTGTGATTACATTGAAACAGTCAAAGATTATGACTGAAAAATATGAAATAGCGGGAACAAATCGTAAGAAAAAAATACAAATACATAAAGAAACTTACGAAAGATATAAAAAAAAAAACTAATAGAGAATACCTTGATTTGGGTATAAAGGATTAGGATAGAAAATCAAAAAATTTCAAAATTTGAATGTTGATTTTGTTGAGAGATTTAAGGGAATCTGAAAGATTCTTAGGGATTAGATCATGAGTAAGATGAGAGAGAATAGTTTTGGTTTGTATAAAAGAGGAAAGAAAAAGGTTTGTATACTAATTAAATACATGGGATCCAATTAATAGCTATTTCATTTTAAACTATAACCATTATTTATAATTAAATTAAACATTAGTTATATATCATAATTAACTACTGGATGTTAGCTTAATTATGTAATTATTCTAAAAAAATTGTAAAATACATACTTTCTTTTGGTTAGGCGGAGAAATAACAAAAAGAAGAAAGAAAGAAAGAAAGAAACAGAAGGAAAAACTTAGAGTGAATCAAAATAAGACAACTCGAAATCTAACTAACTGGATTGCCACTTCTTCAATCTCTATTGAAATATAGCAGGATAAATTGTCTGATGTGGATAATCACCAACTAATATAAAGGTATATATTAATATCCAAGATTCTCTCCTGCTTACCAAATAAACCTAACAAAGCAAAGTCTACGTCCTTCTACCATATCAATATATACAATATGGGGTTGTTCAGTGTCATGAATGAGGAAAAATAATTTGAAATAAATTCTTTTTTTAGTCATAATGTATGAATAATTTATTTTAGAATTAATAATTATGATTGGGGTAAGTTATTTCTATTTGTGGGTGGCTAATAATAATGAGATAACTTATTTTGAGATATAAACGTGAATAACTAAAGTAGATCCGTTAAATCCTCTCTTATACCTTACTTTTACATTTATGTATATTTAAATAATTTTTAATACCATTTATAATAACATCACAACCTTCTCATTATATTAATAATAATATATTTTTCCAGTTAAAAATTACATTACATAAATATAATTTTTATTTATGAATATATTACCATGAGTTTATTTGACTAATTCTTATATTTATTTATATTTTGTTTTCTCTTCAAATGTTCTTGAATTATATCTTTTTAATTAAATAGTCTTTTAATCACTTGAAAATTTCTATTTTATATACCAATCAAAATGAAGATAGCTTTAATGTTCAACAATATAGAAGCGACATATACGTGTTTAAATGAAGTGACATCAACAATAAATTATAATCTCTTTTACTTTTAACAAGTTTAAGATGAAAAATTTATTTTAAAGTTAAAAAAGATGGAATTTTTATATTTAAAAACTTAAATAAGATGAAATATTTATATTTAAAAACATAAGGCACAATCATGAGAATGCTCACATAAAAATATTTATGCTAAATAAGATGAAAGTTTTATTTTTAAGTTAAATAAAAATGAAGTTTTATATTTAAAATTATACAGCACAATTATTAGAAGGTACACATAAAAATAATTATGTTAAATAAAATAGAATTTTCATTTTTAAGAATGAATAACTAAAGCTTGAAAGAAAATATAAAAACTAGATAAAATGAATAATATTTTTATAAACAAACAATATATTCTTAGAAATTAGACAATGCATATTATTCTAAAGGTGAAAATAAAACAATCAATAAAAAGTAATTCCATTATAACTTGTCTCATTAACTATTTCAGCATATTATTATGTCTTATTTATTTTCATCTTAACTCGATTCATTGACTCTAAGTCATTGATAAACTAATTTCAAGTTTGGTTGACCCTCAGGGTGCAAGTGCATTCCAGAACTAGCCATAGGGTGTGTTTGGTATGGAAAAAAAAATATTTTTCATGGAAAATATTTTTTAGAAAATAATCTTTTTAAAAATAAGTTGGTTTGTAACTTATTTTCTCATATTTAATTGGTGAGTGAAAAATATTTTTTTTTTTTTTACTTTTGGCTAGAGAATAAAAAATAATTTTAAAAAAAATAATTTCTGACATGAAAATCAACTCAATAATCGATACGAGACCCAATCCCGATACCTGATGCGAGACCCAACTCGACTTTCGACCCAAGATTTGTCTTCAAATTTAGACTCGATCTCAACTGTCAAATCGAAATCGGACCACGCCCAACTCTAAACCTAACTTTCAAATAATTTTTTAAAAAAATTAATTTTTTAAAGAAATAATTTTTAATTTTTTTGGGGGGTCGGGGTGGGTGGGTGGTGGAGCGGTGGTGAGGTAAAAAAAATAAAATAAAAATTAAAAAAATTATGGAAAATATTTTCCCTCGTAGAGTTTTGAAAAATATTTTTCGAGGAGATATTTCTTGTGTAGCCTTTCCTCCGTATTGAAGGCAGGAAAATCTCAAACTTATATTATTACCAGAAAAAGGATCTGGTGTGTGTTCTCTCCACACCAACATCGAGGAAACAGATTCAACTAGCAGAAAAGTTGGCCTTTATGATCCATTTGTAATACTAGACATCTGTCATTCATCCATTTTGAAGGGTCTCTTGGTAATTAAGTATATCATGTACTTACAAAAGCAAATTGTACAAAAACAATCGAAAACATAAAGAGCACACGCATACCATATTTGACATTAGAAAATCAAATCATTAAAAACTGCATCTAACTTATACTCCAACCAGCAAGGCTCTCTGCCAAGACTAACTCATCGATGGTCACTCTTTCACTAAACCTATAAGAAAACCTCAAAACACCTTGAGATTGAGCTGAGCCCTTGTGTACAGGGCAGCTCATGACAGCACTACCTCCATTAGGGTACGAATATTTGTAAAGCTCCTTCATAGACATATTCACTTCCCCGATATATCGATCCCCGAGCTTCCTCTTGCAGTACAATTTTATGACTAACATATCATTAGGGTGTTGGATCATCGACTCCGAGATTGTATACTTCATGCGGAAGTTCCATGCTGGATTTATCTCCCCGTGCTTGTCCGTCGGGGTCCGTTTTTCGGTGTTAGGGTTGCTACCTACGGAAACCCTAGCATGGACTTTCATCTTGAATACCTTACGGACATCTTCAAGATCACTTGCTGATATTAGTGTTATTTCAAATTTTCTGCAATCCATATGTATATTGTTGGTATACTTTAGTTTGAGTGTTTATGAGGTAAGTTTATAGAATATATTAAAAATATGTGCCACTCATGAGTATTGTGGGGACAGAGGAGACTTTTCATAGCGGAAAAACCGGAGAAGGGGGACTAATCTTCTCTACAGTTTGGACTTTTATTTGTTTAATAAGTTTATATTGTCCATCTTTGGGTAAGTCTGTGTTGTAGACTTGTATACTTATTTACTTCATCTAAACAATTGTACATTGTTTTGATTTTAGTAGACTTCTACCACAATCCATATTATATATATTTGTTTCGACTTCTAATTATACATATTTATTGTGTAAAAAATAAAAAATATTTATGTTTGTCTCAAGGTTCTTACTCAAATATTTCCAGATTACTATTTCTATTACTCCCTCCAAGCCCTTTTAAGTAGTCCCTTAGTCTATTTTTATTGGTTTAGGTTTGATTTCTTACACTTTCTTAAAATAAATTAATAAAAAAATAATCTAATATTTTAAATATATATAGAGAAAGAGAAATAAATAATTCCTAAGGTAATAAGAAAAAAATGATATTATAAAATAATAAGCTATGCTTATCTTGATTACTAGATTAATTAAATAAAGATTAATATTTATTTTTAGTATAATAGACAAATAAAAGTAATTTATATGGGTTTGGCGCACTAAAAAAAAGCCAATTAATAACAAAAGACTATAGTTAACTCTCCTCAAAGACTTTCTCAGAAAGTCGTTCAATTATTTATTAGACAAAAGCAGTTTTGGAACAAATATATTACTACCTTCTTGATTTCTTATAAAAGTAGGTATGTTGGATCATTTAAAAAGGCTAGAAAATTACTTAAAAGAAATGAGAGGAAATAATGTTTATAAAATAATGTTTCTTATAATTATGTTATTATATTATTAATAATAATATATAATATAAAACTTAAACCTTATTATTTGACCAGTACTTTTTTAAAAATAAAATAAAATTAAAGATTTGACAGATAAACCTATGTTTTTTTTAAAAAAAAAAAATAACTACTGGCGTGTCAAAGTGAACATGAATAAACTGTTTCGTTAATTTTGATTTTTGAACCTCATTTAATGTAAAAAATGTTGAAAATAGAGAACGTAATTCTTTAATTACCTCATCATCCTTGTAAGAAAGTGACAACAATTTCAGATAACTTTTATAGGAGTAGTTGTTATAACTTTTTTTTTTCATAGTCTAATTATATGAATTTTAACTATATTTTAAGATGTGAGTTTTTACTATGTTGATATGAAAAAAAATTACGATTTATAGTATTTTTTATATAATTTTTAAATATTTAATTTTTTATTTTAAATATCAGATTAATGTAATATAATTAAACATTGAAAGTTAGTCAAATTTACTCTAGAAAAGTATAACATGATAATAAAAAAAAATAGAGGGAGTACTATAACACAATTAGTTAATACTCCTTTCTTTCACTTAAATTTATTATTAAAATTTTTAGAAATGATTAACCAGTTTGTATTTATCTTACTCTTATTATTGAGTAGTATCATAGCCCCACATTTAGATGACTTAATAATAGGAGCGATATCATAAAATCATTATTTTATTCTTTGTTTTTTTAAAAATATGATAAATTAAACATGGATAAGCGAATATGAAAGAAAGATAGAAGAATTAATATAAGACTGATGAAGATAATAAGAACAATAGAAGTAAAATAGAGTGTAATAACTTATCAACAATGGCATAGGTAAATATTAAATCATAAACAATGATCCTTAGTAAAATTTGTAATTTTGCTGTTGCTGCTCAAGGATGGTCAATGAATTAAGATGGATGAATTACCATACGATATAGACTACTATTAATAAAAAATGTTATCAAGATAAGAAGTTGAAATGAACTTATCAAATATAAAACTGCAACTATGTACATTAATATTTACAATTGAATTGCCTTACTCTAGTCCATGAATTTAATATAGAATTGTATTTTTCCACAGTTGAAACTTCCACGTAGCACTAATTGCTTGTGAGATGATAGGGAGAGATTATTGTATGACTACTACTTAGTCTTTTCCCAATCCGTCCAAAGTCAAGTTAGTTGAACACTAAACAAACCTACATCTACAAGTTGTCAAGTTTAGGAGTGTTTTCAACACTTCTCTCGACTTTTTATTAAAATCTTCATACTTCTATAAAAGTGTAAGCAATGGCATAGCCATTTCTATATATTCCAGCATGACTAATTAGACACCTTTCATCAAAAAATTATATCACATATACAAAAAATTATACAAAATATTTCGATCAAAAATTATCTTTCATACATATATATATTAAATATTAGACGCCCTTAATAATATTCTTGACTTTGCCACGGATTTTGTGACCACTTGCTATATCATGTAAGAGATCGGGGGTGTATTTAAATTCAATTAGTTAAATAAAAGAGTTTTTTAAAACTATTAATATTTTAAAAATAAAATTAATAATTCACGCCAAATTTAAAATTGTTTTCAATATTCTCTCCGGAGAAAATTAAGGCTTAGAAAATGTACTTACATGTTTTGTCCCAGCCATATTATAAATGACTTTTAAGTAACTTCTTCAGATCTTGCATTAATTGAAAATCAGTTAAGTAGCTGGCTCAAAGTTCCGTCAACATTCCGTCACTGTACTGATCAAAGTAACTGGTTCAAAGTGTATTAGAAAAATTAATGGATCCACTTAATGTTTTTATCACTTTATTTAATACATTCTTTTAACCTATGTGTTTATTACTTTAAGTTGAGCCATCATTACAACTCCAAAAATTTAGAAAAAATCACTATTTTAATTAGGGAAAATAAGTTTATAAGTAGAAAGAAATGGAGGTTGCTTATTAGGACAGATGAATAATAAGAGTAGAAAGTTGTCATGTCTTGCGAAGGTGTAGGCTTGTTAATGCATGTTGTAGTACTAGTCGTATCTTTATAGATATCTTGACATATATTGTTAAGCGACAATTTTAAATATATATAATAAATAAATTAATTTATAACAAATATAACCATGTTTTGTTTACATAAAAAATAGCCAAAAATCATAGAAAATAAAAAATGACTATACAATATAGCTTGCGAAAAGTCATAGAAAGTATACACTAACTATACAATATAAATTACTAATACATGAGCTATTTACTGAATATTTATTATGATAAACTCAAAATTGGATATAACTTGGCTATTCCTGAAATATAACTAACTATATATATCTGAACAATGAATGACCATTTTTTTTGTTATTACTTTGGGCGAATGGCTATCTATTGTGATTATCCCTATTGTTTATTGTGTCTTTAATTATCACATTAATTTTTTTTCTACTATTGTTAGTATATTTTTCCTTGTAAACTTTGCACTACCTTTCTTACTAATGATTATGCTTTCTTCATTGTTTTCTTCTTTTTTTAATTGGATTTGATGCACTTGAAATTGAAACGTTTTAAAAAACAATCTCTTTATCTCTATGAGGCAGTGATAAAATTTGTATACACTATATCGTTTTCAAATCTCACTTAATAAAATTTCACAATATATATTATTATTATTGTTCTCGTAAATTTTATAAGTAGCATTTTTTTGCCTTTTATCTCCTCCCACCTCCTTACATAAATTTTTTTTTAATCAAATATCAAAAAATAAGTTAAAAAATTACTTATGTTTTTTTCTAAAAGAAATATTTTTCATTCCTACCAAACACCAAGGATTTTGAATTCTATTTATTTACTTACCAGTTGGCTCTTTATGGTAAAACAATGAACTAAAAATGGACAAAAGAGTTGACTTGACCAATCAAGTGCATTTATTAGTTTGTAGACGTTCAAGTTTCAGAGACAAGAGCTAATAAATGGGTAGCAGAAAGATTTCTCAACATATCCATCTGTCAATTTGGTATATTTATTTTTATGGAAAAATTCTTTTCGCCACAAAATTTAGCCCAAAATTGATCAGAATGAAAATAATTAAATGTTCACACTATAAAGTAATTTTTTTTTAAACATTAGTGATTAATTATTTGATAATTTCATAATCAAATATGGAAAAAGAACTACAAAGTCAATTATATCTTTTTCTTGAAAATAAATATGTGTCATTTTTATCATAGCCAAATATGTTTGTTTTTCATATATATATATATATATATATATATATATATATATAGGATAAAGTTAAAATTATGATAAATTAGGATAATTAATCTTAATGCTCCAATTTTAGTAGCTACACTAAATAAATACAATATATTTGACCTTTCCTGAGGAGGGTGTTGATTTCACCGTGTATTGTGATACGTCGGGTGTTGGGTTAGGAGGTGTGTTGATACAGAAGGAAAAGGTGATTGCCTATGCCTCAAGGCAATTGAAGACCCATAAGAAGAACTATCCTACTCTTGATCTAGAGTTAGTGGTTGTTGTCTTTATTTTGAAGTTGTGGCGGCACTATTTGTATGGGGTTCATTGTGAGATATTTACTGATCACTAAAGCTTGCAGTATATCTTTAGCTAGAAGGACTTGAATCTGAAACAGAGAAGGTGGATTGAACTTCTAAAGGAATATGATTTGGCCATTTTATATCATCCGGTTAAAAAGCCAATGTTGTAGCCGATACTTTGAGTAGAAAGACTTCTAGTATGGGTGGTCTTGTAGCTATCCGAGTGGAGGAGCGACCCTTGGCTAGAGGTGTTCAGAGATTAGCCAATTTGGGTTGGTAAGATTACAGTTTTTTTAGGATCGCAGTGTGCTTGCTTTCTTAGGTCCGATCTTCTTTGATGGATCAGATCCTTATGTGATAGTTCGTGGATAAGAGGTTATGTCTCATTCAAGATAGGGTGGCTAGAGGTGAGGCTAAGGAGCCATACTTGATGTCGATGGAGTTTTGAGGATTGGGGCCCAAACTTGTGTGCCTAAAGTGGGTGACTTGATCTGATTGATACTTGAAGAGGGTCATTGTGCTAGATATTCCATTCATCTGGGGCGGTGAAGATGTACCATGACTTGAGTCAGTATTATCGGTGGTGTGGCATAAAGAAGGACATAGTCGAGTTCGTGTCCAAGTGCTTGACATGCCAGCAGGTCAACTGTAAGCACCAGAGACCCGAGGGTGAGTTTCAAAGGATGCCCATTCCTACGTAGAAGCGGGAGCAAATCATCATGGACTTCGTGGTAGGTTTACCCACTATAGTAGGTGGGTGCAACTCTATTTGGGTGATTGTGGACCGCTTGACTAAGTTTGCTCATTCTATTTCGGTCAAGGTAAAGTATATGGTGGGGAAGTTGACTCATCTTTATATTAGTCATATTTTCAGACTTCATGGAATGACTATTCTTATTGTATCTAATCGGGGTTCATTGTTCACGTCTCACTTTTGGAAGGCTATGCAACATGGGTTGGGAACTCGATTGGACTTGAGTACAACATTTCATCCTCTGATAGACAGGCAGTCTAAGAGGACTATTCAGATGCTTGAGGATATGCTTCGGGCATGTGTTGTTGAATTTGGCGCCAGGTGGGACCAGCATTTGCCTTTGGCGGAGTTTGCTTACAACAACAATTATCATGCCAGCATCCTAATGGCTCCTTTTGAGGCCCTGTATGGCCAGAGATATAGATCGCCATATTTTGTTTTGATTTTGTTGCAGTGGATAGCCTTGACACGAATTTGCTTAGAGATGCCATGGAGCAGGTTCGTCTAATTTAGAGTCGATTGCTCATAGTTAAAAGTCATCAAAATAGTTATGTTGATAGACGGGTTGACCCTTAGAGTTCATTGATAGTGATCGAGTTTGATTGAGGATTTCACCCATGAAGGATGTCATAAGGTCCGGGAAGAAGGGAAAGCTTAGCCGGAGGTATATTGGCCCTTATGAGATTCTAGAGAAAGTGGGAGAGGTGGCCTACAAACTTACCTTTCCACTCAGTCTATCTTCTGCGCATGCAACGTTTTATGTTTTGATGCTATGGCATTATGTCCCAGATGATTCTCAAGTGTTTCCCTTGATTCAGTAGAGTTGGGCCCACACTTAATTTATGAGGAGGAGCCAGTAGCTATTTTGGACAGACATATCTGGAAACTAAGGACCAAGGAGATAGCTTCAGTGAAGGTTCAGTGGCAGCGCCGGCTTGTAGCAGAGGCTACTTTGAAGATAGAGTCTAATATGTGGATCGGCTACTCTCATCTTTTTGAAACTACGGGTATGTTCCTTGCTTTATGTTCGAGGACGAACATGGTTTTTACTGGTAGACAATGTAATGATCCTGAAGGTCAATTTTTACTTTTTCGACAAAATTATCATTTTACACCTCCCAATAGCGACCTCAAGTCATGTTTGATAGGTTTAAAAGTTGATTTTACAAAAATTGGGATTTTTTTAAAAGAATGGATTTAAAGGTTCAAGTTGCTTATTTTTTAAATTTTGAGTCATTTGGAGATTTGAGTCTCAGAACAAAATTCTATCAATTCTATCAGTGCTGGAATGTGAAAAGTGATCTATGAGAGTTGTCAGAATCAGATTTAGAGTTGTCATGTGAATTTTAGATCCAAAGTTGAAAATTAAGTTAAAGTTTGACTTTGGACAATATTTTGAGTTTCGGTGCTCGAATTAGATTTTCTGATGGTTCGGGGTTCTGGGGATTATTTTAGTGCTAGAATGAGTTTCACTATTGTTTTTAGGTGTTCCAATAGCATTTTAGTATTTCAAATGGCCTAAATTAGTTTAGTTACGTCTAATCGGATTACGAGTCAAGCAGAGCTCGGGTTTGATTTCCAACGATTTCATTGAGTCTGGAGCTTCAAATTTAGTAGGATTGCATATATGGTTTGTATGTACAAAGTTTCGAATAAATTTCGAGAATTGATTCTGAGTCTTTGAAAATTGTTGAAAATTTTATTATGATCTAGTGTTGCAGGCCTCGCTTTAGCAAATGCCTGGTTTCTAAAGCGACCTCGCTATAAGAAAGCCACTATAGTGACCAGGCTTCGCTATAGCAAAGCTCGCTTGTTTTACAAGTGTCGCTATAGCCATATCAAAAAGGGATTTTCAGGTCCCGGGTTACTCATTTTGAATATTTTCTCCATTTTTAAACTTTGAGAGCTTGGCTTGGATGATTTTGGCTTGATTTCTCAAAGGCTTTTTATTGAAAAAGATATTTTTCAACTCCCCTTTCCATTACCCATTAATTATCCCCTGACTAATATTAAATTTGGAGTTTCAATTGAGAAAATCTGAGAACTTTTCATGAACTTAGGTTTTTCATGAAATTGATGATTATGAGCTCGTTTCAGCTCTATTTTTTAATTGATTTTCACTAATGGTTTTCTGATCAAGAGAGAAATATTTTCATCTAAAAATTTTCAGATTTTGGCTTTGATTTCTGGTAGTGAATTTTTGGAAGATTTTTCTATGTTTCCCGTATTGCTTGATTTTGGTGTCATTCTTCTAGATAGTGATTATGAAGTCATTTTCGAATAGATTGTGGTGCTTCATATTCAATTCAGAAGGGGAAGACTCTCTTATTGGATTGATTGTGTGGCTAATGTAAGGCAAGTGGATCCTAAACTTTGTTGAGTTTAATTGAACTTGATATTTTCCTTTTTTGTGAATATTTAGGGGTTTAATGGTATGATTTAGCATATATGATCGGGTAATAGGGATGTTGATGTGACAATAAGTGTAAATTGACTTTTGGATTGATGTAAACTTGCTGAGATAATGTCCTTGAGTTGACAATGTAAATTTAGCTTGTAATACCAAATTTGAAATTTGAAATTGTTCATGTTGATCTAATTGTTGAGCTTTAACTCTTGTTAAATGAAAATGTCTATTGAAATGTTCTATGTGGTATATTGAGCTAGTGATATAATCTAGCATTTTCTGGAATTGTGGCAATGAATGCTTATGAAATGTGGACCAATTTGGGAACGGTACTAAGTTATGATGATATGGTAAATATTGAGAACTTGGTCCATGATATGATATGATTTTGTGTGATGCTATCATTGATGATTCAAATATTGAAAGAACTATAAGATTGAGTATTTGATTGTTGAATAAATGACTTATGTGGACATCATGCGCTTGCCCATGCTTATGAATATGATTATTGTGTTGTGATGACAAATATTTGCTTAAGGTCTCATGATGATAAAAACCAAAGGGAAATGGTTCCACCCAGAAAAAGAAAAGTAAAGGCGAAGAAAAATGGTTTTGGCTTCAAAAAGAAAAGAAAAAAAATTCGAAGGAAAATGGTTCCGGCTAGATATGAAAGTAAATGCCAAAGAAAAATGATCCCGATGGATACATGATCCATGTGTGACCACCATGGATTCCGACCTGAGTATATCAGCGGATGTGTATTGTAGGACAAAAATGCATCACGACTATTTGGCATTGCATCGTGTGACTTGCATACCATAGTGTTTCATCTCATTTCATCTTTTTACTTGCTTAATTGCGATAATTGATACTAAGTGTGATACATTGAATGACTCTATTTTTGATATATTCTTACGATTGATGGGTTAAGAGATGGTGTATTGAGACTGTGATGTATAATATCTATATTTTGTATGTGCTGGGCTTTCCTACGTGGAGGAGTTTTAGTTTGGAGGTAAGTGGTTGGGATGGAAGGAGTACTTAGTTTTTTTTATTTTCTACTTATGAATTAGATCCTCTTGTTAGGTACTTTAATACTCACCCTCTTTTTTCTACACATGTGTAAGTTGTAAGCCCAGATCCGACTTTCTTACTCTCAAGACTGTTGGACTTTCTTATAAGTTTTGTTCTATTTGAGAGACAAAAACTATTGAGACTTGTATTATCTTCTTTCTGATTCTGATGTATTAGAGGTTTGTACACGTGACACTAGTTTCTGGGATGGTTTTAGACTTGATCATGCCCCTTATGCTTTATATACTTTTTATTTATAATGTCTTGTCATTTCAATTTTTGTATTATCTCATATTGTCTGTTGTGACCTGTTTAACTAACTTATCTCGGTGGGTAAAGACAAGTGTCATCACACTTAATTTAGGGTCGTGACATACGTATTTAATTTATCTTGTGGAGCCATCACAGGCTTTGTTTGTGCATCTTCAATAAAATGACCATAAATTTAATTTGAACTTAAAAATGAGACAAATTTGGCACCGTTGAAAAGAAGACTGAAAGACCATTAATTTGATAGGTTATGGGCCACTTAAAGTTTTATATTCTAGGAGATAGGATCATTTGAAGTTGCCCCTTGTATGAACTCATGAGAAAACTCAGCCGATAAGAATTCTTTGAACTAGTCTTGATGTAAGAGATCCTTTATGACCCTAAACCACATATAATACACTTTAAATACTTAGGAATTGATCCTAATATATTTATACAATTTAAGTCAATAATCACCTAATTCTTATAACATCTTATATCAAAAGTGAATTGATAAGAAAGCTTTTAACCCAACTTTATGCTAGAGGGTTCTTGTGACTTTAATTCATCTTCAAATATGTTCCACACTAAAGAATTAACTTTAACACATACGCTCAATTAACAATTATTTGGTACAACCTTATCATATGAAGAATAGCTCGGTCTTAGCTTAAAACTTTTTTGGGGTATTACAAATAGTTGTCATTCCAAATAACTCCTTTTGAGACTTCATATTGTAAAAAATGATCACTAACTGGGCGGTTTTGTGGTTGGTAAAGTCGTCTTGATAAGACCCAATTTAGTGTTTGAAGCTATTAAAAAAAATAGGCTCATTAGAAAGAGGTTGAAGACCGCCCAAAGCCGATAAAACTCTTATTCGAATGTGAGGAGAAGGGAGTTTGAATTTGAATTTGATGATTAGGTTTACTTGAAAGTTTCACCTATGAAGGGTGTGATACATTTTGATAAGAAAGAAAGCTTAGTCTCGATATGTATGTTTGTATAATATTTTGAGGCATATTAATAAGGTAGATCATGAGATAAATTTGCCTTCGGAATTGGGCATCAGTGCATCTGGTGTTCCATGTGTCCTTGTTGAGGAAATGTGTTAGTGATCCTGCCTCCATTGTGCCTTTGAAGAGAGTTAGTGTAAAAATAAGTCTATTTTGTGAAGAGGTTCTTGTTAAAATTTTGGATCATCAACTCTAGAAATTGAGAAATAAGAAAGTTACTTTAATCAAAGTATTTCGAAGGATCAAGAGGTTGAAAGCCCTACATAGGAGGCCAAGGCTAATTTGATGACGCGTTATCCTTATCTCTTCTCGTCTATGTCATGCCTCGGGAGGATACCCTAGACGTGGCCGATACTCAAAGACTATTTCTAGTCCCCAAGCGAACCACTTAGCGTCATCACATTCATTCATTCAATAAACTCTATCAATCAACGAAAGTCTAAAGATATTAATGGGAAAATCTGATGTCTCAAATAGTATATCAAATAAATAGGCTAGTAAAGGAAACTAGCTCAACAAGTCTCAACATCAATAACTCAACTCTAGTCTAGGAAGCCTCTATCACTATCAAATGGTGCCAATGACAGACCCATGGCTACCTCAACACAAAAGTAAAGCTAACTCAAGTTTAACTCTAAAAAGTTAGATGAAAATAACATAATGATCCTCCTAAGTAAAGGAGGCTCACCAACTCAGCTGAATGCTCAGATCCTCAACAATGCGTCTGTTGACGATCTCTAGTACCTGCCTCTACATCATAAAATGATGCATTCCAAAGGGGACGTCAATACGTGGAATTTACGAATATGTAAAATGTCTGAATGAAACAGAAACATGTTGAATAATATAGAAATAACATCAACTCAGAAGATACTCAATCAAAATGTCAAATGTCTATCTAAAGCAAGAACAAAGAGTAGAAAAATGACCCATTAAAAAATCAAGCCTCATCAATTAACTCAACTCGACTCAAAGTACTATCAATGTGGGATCCTATTTGGGAGTTTCTCTTATTCGACAACAACCACTTATGAGCCAGTGATTGTACAAAAATCCCGCTAATGTTGCCATAACCATTTCGTACTTGTCAGGTAAAGAACAACTAAGATCTACAAGGGATCTGGACAATTACTCGATTAAGTCCTATTGTTTCAGGACAATAAAAAAGGGACATGTCTGACTCTAACAGACTTAGTCCTCAAATTAGGAACTTGTCCGACTTTAATGGACTTAGTCTACTAAATAGGAACTTGTCCGACTTTAACGGACTTAGTCCACTCCTACTCTTGGCAACGTAGTTAATGAGTGCGCATGAGACTTACTCTTACTCATTTCGGTACTCGATACTCCTCCCAAGACTCAATGCTCATAAGACTCTTCATCTCAATTAGTCTCATAGAGACTCTCAACATCTCATTAACTCAAACTCCAAAGTCCTCTATTGCTTTCAGGGACGTTAACTCATCTCAATGAACTCAATTCTCATTTAAGAACTCAAGGACTCAGATCGCCGTTAAGAAGAAGTCGATTAGACAAAACTCTAGAACTCAATTATGAATACTCATGGGATCATCAACCTCAATTGACTCAACCTCATACTCGCATCAAAATCACAATCAACACACTCAAGTCAAGGCTTTAGACTCAATTCCTAGGTTCATTCATGCAATCTTTTATGAAGTAATATGTAGGGTTTATGCAATAACTTATGTATAAGCATTTATTTTAGTAAATAAAGTTTGTGATGATCATCAACAAATGAAAATACAAATAGTGTATAAAATTTACAAGAAAATTTTCAAGAAACATGCATGAAGACTCGATACACTCACAATCTTTCCAGTTCCATCAACGGGGGCTCATGGAAGGACATTACCATGTTTTAGCTTAGCCTTACATACCTGGTGTGAAGCTTTTGGACAAATCAACCTCGAAGAACTCCCCTCAAACTCCTCAATTTCTCGCTCCTCTTCTCTTCTCTTTAGCCCTAGTCTTGTTCAAGATCTTAGAAAGGCTTAGGAGTGGGTGTCAAAAACCTTTTTAGACTCAAAATGGCCTATTTAGATCGTGTTTTGAGTTAGGAGGGGTTGGAAAAGGTCTGGAATGCCCCTCACAAAATTGAAAAAAAAAATCGCCGCGGGCCATGTTGTCTGCAACGCGGACATAACCCATTTTTGGGTTTTTTCGTCAAAAATTCTCCGATCAAGTTCTCTAGTCCCATAGAAAATATCTAGACCAAATCTAGGTGTTAGTCCGCATCAAGTGCGCGTTGCATACCTGTCGCGCACTCTCACTAGAAATCTTTCGCATAGAAAAATTATCTTTTGATCCGATTGCTCTAAAACTCGACCGAGACTATTTTCCCACTCAACTGTATTTTTGACATTAGTTTTACCATCAGAGCCTGGGAAGACGTGTTATGCGCATATCTCTCTTTTAGGGGTATTTTGGTAATTTTACCAGATGTTACCTCATTTCCTCCTTGGAATTATTCATCCTCAAATGATGAGTAAAGGTAGACTTCAAGGAACGAATATACTCAAGACTCATCTCAATACTCACTCAATCAATCACACTCTCGACTCCTCCTCAACCTCATCCTCTTATTCCGTTCAAGCCTATCTCTAAGTCCCAAAAATGTTATTCCAAAGATGATCATATTCATATAAACTAATGCTCAATACTCAAGCTCTACACTTCCACAGGGACTTTCATTCAAATATCACTATTCCTCTCCACTACTTCACTATTCATACTCGAAACCCTTACCACAAAATCTTCAATAGTCTATCACCATTACTCGCATAATAACAACCACACATTCAAGTCTATCACTCTAACCACTTCACTATCTCTAAGCATTATCGAGCCTACTTAGCACTTCTGCCTCCACCATTGAATAAGCTCTCACTCAAAGGCACACTAACATATTCTTACCTAGAGACACTCTAATTTACTCTTACCTATCTATTGCACATCATAAGGTCTCATCTCTCCCCTCTTCCCTATCTCTATCCCTATGTAGCACAAGTACAACAGCACTATCACAATAAGAATACATTCACTCCCCCTCATCTATGCTCGCTCTTAGTCTACTACTATCAACATCACCATCTGGACCTGAAGGGACTCATCATCTCCCCCTTTGGCGAAACCCAAAACTACTACCTCTTCACGCAAGAATAAACACAATTATACATCTGAAACATGATACTCTAACTCTGACCATCGACAATGGAATAACAAGGCTAAAGCCAGTCCGTGCGTAAAATAAAATCAGAATCATTCACATTTAACTCAAGCAGATTAACTATGGTACATCTATGGTGGACGGGAATGGTGCAATCACCATTGACTTACTCGATTAGGATAAACTCATTAATGAGGGGAGGGTCACAACAAATGTGGCACTTGAATCAAACAAATCATAACTATCATATGGAAGGACTCAAAACATACCAGTGACATCATCTGGCGGGTTCTCCCGATCTTGGCAAATTTTCATGGCATACAATCGATTTATGCTTGAAGTGGTACCCCTCTGATCCCCTCTAGCTGGTGGTGTTGGCACAGATGATTGCGCTTTGTAGGACCGTTGGATATTTCCTCTGAAGGTGACCCATTTGGCCACATTTGTAACATCCAGTACTCCTTCCATAACATTCTCCCAAATGAAGTTTGCCACATGTGCCACAAGGTTCCTTGCCTTAGGAACCCCAGGTCACACTAGTAGATGAAGGCCCTATTTGAAAGTGGCTCACATTCCCATACTCTCTCTTACCAAGCTCATGGATGGATGTCTTTGCTTTCTTATTTTTGTGCTCTTCCCTCTCTTGTTGCCTCTCCTCATCAGCTTATTGTATATAAGTCATCAACCTTCCAATATCCATATCACTCACAAGCATAGATCCCCTCCCATCTTTCTTCGGCCCCTTATTCAGCCCGTCAACATACAAACCCATTCTCCCTCTCATATCTGCAACCATACCCGGAGCATAGCGAGATAGTTGGGTGAACTGGAGCCCATACTCTTACACAGTCATAAAGCCCTATTTCAGATTCAGAAACTCTCATACCTTAGACTTCCTCCATTCTCTTAGAAAGAAACACCCCAAGAAGGCCTCCTCGAACACCACCCAAGTCAGCAATGGGGCTTCCTTTCCTCTACCCTTCGTCCATTAATCAAACCATAGCCTGGCCACATCCTTAAGCTAGTAGGCAGTTAGTTCAATCCTCTCAACATCAGCCACATCCATCACCTGAAACACCTTGTGAAGCTCATCCATGTAGTTCTCAGGATCCTCATTGGATGTAGACCCCGTAAACTCAGGGGGGTTCATTCTTAAGAATTCATGGACCTTGGATATATTTGGAGAACTCTGTCTACCCACTCCTTGTCCAACAGGAGGTGCTGCCACGGTCTGGGCTAAAGTATGGATAGCCTGGCAAAGCTCAGCATTCGAGACTTCAGCTTGTGGTGACTGCTCATCACAAATAGTTGGGCCTGTGGGTTCGTTCGTCATGATCCTAGGGCTCAATTTGGTTAACATTTTGTTTGGAAGGACGTACTCTTCCTCTAACAGCTCTTCTTGGGGCATGACCACAATTATGTAAATGCGTAGCGCACGAATTAGAAGAGAGCTTTCATAGAGTGTAACTCTATTGCACGAATTGGAATAAGAAAGAAGTGTAATGATTCCTAATGTCCTATAGCCTCCTGCTTATGAAGTGTGGTGCAAAACACACCCATAAACAAGACTCTACTAGATACGACTTCATAGACTCCCTAGAACACTTGAACTCTGTGGTCTGACACCAAGTTTGTCACGCTCCAAGAGGGTACCCTAGACGTGGCCGGTACTCAGAGACTATTGCTAGTCCCCAAGAAAACCAGTTGGCCTCATCACTATCATTCATCTAATAAAATCTATCAATCAGTGGAAGACTAAAGATATTAATGGGCGAATCTGATATCTCAAATAGTATATCAAATAAATAGGCTAGTAGAAAGGAAACTAGCTCAACAAGTCTCAACATCA
Organism: Solanum rostratum; assembly: GCA_029948455.1. NCBI lineage: Eukaryota > Viridiplantae > Streptophyta > Magnoliopsida > Solanales > Solanaceae > Solanum > Solanum rostratum. The sequence continues at coordinate 24,167,187 of CM057049.1, forward strand.
ATAACTCGATTCTAAAGCCTCTATCACTATCAAATGGTGCCAATGATAGACCCACGGCTACCTCAAAACAAAAGTAAAGCTAACTCAAGTTTAACTCTAAAAAGTTAGATGAAAATAATATAATGATCCACCGAAGTAAAGAAGGCTCACCAACTCAGCTGAATGCTCAGATCCTCAATGATGCGCCTGTTGACGATCTCTAGTGCCTGCTTCTGCATCATGAAATGATGCATTCCAAAGTGTATGAGTATGTAAAATGGTTGAATAAAATAGAAATAGGTAGAATAATATAGAAATAACATCAACTCAGAGGATCCTCAATCAAAATGCCAAATGTCTATCTAAAGCAAAAATAAGGAGTACACAAGTGACCCATTAACCAATCAAAACTTATCAATCAACTCGACTCAGAGTACTATCAGTGTTGGATCCTGTTTAGGAGTTTCTCTTATACGACAACAATCACTTATGAGCTAGTGATTGTACAATGATCCCACTGATGTTGCCACAGTCGTTCCGTGCTTGCCAGGTAAGGAACAACTAAGATCCATAAGAGATCTTGACAATTAACCGATTAAGTCCTATTGTTTCAGGACAGTAAAAGGGGGACATGTCCGACTCTAACGGACTTAGTCCTCAAATTAGGTACTTGTCTAACTTTAACGGACTTAGTCCACTAAATAGGAATTTGTCCGACTTTAACGGACGTAGTCCACTCCTACGCTTGGTGACGTAGTTAATAAGTACGAGTGGGACTTACTCTTACTCATTCGGTGCTCGCTACTCCTCTCAAGACTCAATGCTCATAAGACTCTTCATCTCAATTAGTCTCATAGAAACTCTCAACATCTCATTAACTCAAACTCCAAAGTCCTCTATTGCTTTCAGGGACTTTAAATCATCTTAAGTAACTCAATTCTCATTTAAGAACTCAAGGACTCAGATCGTCATTAAGAAGAAGTCAATTAGACAAACACTAGAACTCAATTATGAATACTTATGGGATCGTAAAGCTCAATTAACTCAACCTCATACTCGCATCAAAATTACAATCAACACACTCAAGTCAAGGCTCTAGACTCAATCCTTAGGTTCATTCATGCAATCTTTTATGGAGTAATATGTAGGGTTTATACAATGACTCATGTAAAAGCATTTATTTCAGTAAATCAAGTTTGCGATGGTCAATTAACATACGAAAATACATATAAAGAATAAAATTTGCAAGAAAACTTCCAAGAAACATGCATGGAGACTCAATATACTCACAATCTTTCTATTTCCATCAACAGGGGTACATGGAAGGACATTCCCATCTTTTGGTTTAGCTTTACATGCCTGATATGAAGCTTTTGGACATTCAACATCGAAAGAACTCTCCTCAAACTCCTTAATTTCTCGCTCTTCTTCTCTTCTCTCTAGCCCTAGTCTTGTTCAAGAACTTAGAAAGGCTTAGGAGTGGGTGTTAAAACCCTTTTTATACTCAGAAAGACCTATTTAGATCGTGTTTTGAGTTTAGGAGGGGTTGGAAAAGATTTGAAATGCCCCTCACGAAATTGAAAAAAAAAATATTTGCCTCGGGACATGGGGTATGTGATGTGGACATGACCTATTCTTGAGTTCTTTTACTGAACATTCTCCGATCGAATAATCTAAGTGTAAGTCTGCATTAGGTGTGTGTTGCAAACCTGTCGCGCACTCTCACTCGAAATCATTTTGCATCGAAAAATTATCTTTTTATTCGATTGCTCTAAAAATCATCCGAGAATATTTTCCCTCTCAATTCTTCCATGCAGATTGCATTTCAGGTCTCGATTTTTCTATCGGAGTGTGGGAAGATGCATTATGCGCAAATCTCTCTTCTAGGGGTATTGTGGTAATTTTACAGGGTGTTATAGTCTATTTCATCTCAGGGTATTTAATACCTCATGATCTACTCCTAAAAATCCTATGTTTCAGTTTTTTAAGTCATTTCATATGCATGCATATTTATAAAATTGACTTTTACAATGTTTTAAGTTGAATTTGAAAATTAAACCATTTACGCATCTTGAAATACGTCATTGCATTCATGTTGGACTGTTAAATCTACCTTCTACTCTAATCATACTAGCTTGAGTCTCATTTATGGACAAATATTCTTAAGAGGGATATATTATAATACTCCAGAAGTTCAAAAGTTAGAACCTACTGGTGTTTTAGAAATTTAAAGTTGAAATCACGATACAAATTCATGGACCGTACAAAGTACTACGGCTCCTGGAATAAGATTGTAGACGGAATCCTGAAATTATTGAAAAATAATAAGCCTCAGTAAATTTTATACGATCCAATAGGATAGCTCACGAAACCTAATATTAATCGTAAATTCACCCATAGGACTGATGTATGAGGCATAAAAAGCTTCACGGTTCGTTGATTTAGCTCGTAGAACATATCTACACTTAGAATTTACTTTTTAAAAAAAAGGAAGTTTCATGAGAGAATTCTACGGTATGGAAGGAACCATGAGCAGTAGACTATGTCTGTAAAAAATTTTAGAGATGTTAAATCCTTCTTTGATTTTCAAGAAGGGCTTCCACGACCTGCAAAAAAGTCTCATGGTCACTGCCATCAGTGATTTTTTCAAGATTATTTTTAGATATTTTATTATGTTAAAGCTACATTATTTTGAGATTATTTCTAACACCTATAGCTTCCAAACCCTAAAATCTCTCTTATTCTCTCACAATTCATCAACTACAAAAAAAATCTTTCTTTAAAATTACTCTCAAGTTAATTCAAGAAAAAACAATATAGGATTTCAAGAGTTCAAGTCTCCTTTTCCAATTTTCATGGCAAAATCTAGTGAGGTATGTGAGTATTCATTCATGAATCCCTAAGAAATTCACTACTTTATCCATGGATTTCAATGTAAGAAAATTATAATTTTAAGGATCTATCATTGGTTGAATCAATTGTGTTGTTATTCATCATTATTAATTTAATTATGCATGAATCAACATTAGTTGTATGATTTCAAGGTTTCTCATTCAAAGTCCTCCCGATGTTAGTTAGGGTTCATAAAGTTCTTATTGGGTTCTTTCAATTATGATTCAATTGATATTGTTCTATAGATCATACATGGTTTCATCAAAATTACATGATTTAAAATTGATTATGTATGAAAGCATGCAATTTACCTTACTTTGAATATGAATTATGATCATGAATTGACAACATATTCGTGCAAGCTTTATATAAAAGATGAATTAAGTTTTAATGACACTCCTCAAGGAGGTATGGATGATTGTGAAAGATTTTCTCACATATGAATGGATTCATAATGATGAAAAGATAACTCACATTACATGAATTGATATAAAATGGGCTACTCTATGGTTATTATTTTATGAACCGGATTGATAGTTAATTATTGTCTTTTTATATGATAAGAAATAATGATTTGTGATTTTTATTACATTGGGATTTGACTTAGCATCGAGTGGACTTTGAAATGGAGCTTGGTAATAGTGTCTCTAGTAGCAATCTCTAGCTCCATAATAACGTGTCACCTTAGGTTTGTCTTAATTAGCCAAGCTTTGGATACATATATTACGTTATGACCCACCTATTGGGTAGAGTCTACCTTAGCAAGTAGTCTTCCCTTTCTCTGGTGTAGAGGCAACATTATAATTTTATATTATAGCTTGCATGATCTTATTATCAATAACAATTGATAAATCACAATGATATACTCCCTCCGTCCCATTTTATCTGGCACCCTTCTCTTTTTGGTCCGTCCCAAAAAGAATGTTACCTTACTCAAATTGGAAAAAATTTACCTTTAAAATTCCATTTTTACCCTTAATAAAATGATTCTCAGCCACACAAATATCTAAGAATGAATTTTAGACCACAAGTTTTAAAAGCCTTCCTTTTCTTCTTAAACACCATGTCAAGTCAAAGGGTGCCACATAAAATGGGACGGAGAGAGTAGTTTTTTATGACTTATTCTTCTTAATGCTTTTAATAAGAATTCTTATTCAATAACCATACTTATGTTTTAATTATAAACTAAATGAATTTCTTATCGTGTTCTTCATCTTAGTCAATTGCATATCATGGCACATAGCATGAAAATTCTCACATACTTGGTACACTCAAAAATATTGACCGCATACTTTTTTTGTCTATATTATTTCATAATATAGGTGCAAACGCTTCATCCCATGCATGTTGTTAGCTTCGGACTAGATCAACTTTGGTAAGGTGATTCTTCATGTTTCGAGGACAATGTTCTTATAATATCTTTTAGACCTCAATTTGTTTTCATACCTCGAGTTAGTTAGGACCTTTCCTATTAAATAAATTATATTTTAGAGGTTTTTCATGCATATGTTGTAGCTTTACAATCTATATTGTTGTTGTACTTATTTTCATTCTATGTTGAGATTGTTAGACTATCTTGACTTTATTTCAGCATTCTTACATGTCTTGGTATTCCTCTTTACCTTATGTATGTTAAGATACTTGGTTGGAGGTTCTCAAAATTCTATTCACCGTGCCACATCACCATCTAACTTGGGTCATGAAAAGTTTCTTCTTTCAATGTGTTTTCAATTCTTGGATAAGTTGGTTAGAATATATCTTGTGCACATTTTTTGTTTGCATTTAGTAGCATATCTTGAATAACTTTGTCAAGATATTTTTAAAAAAATTTAAAATATATTAGAAACCTTAAATATAACGTAGTTTTAAATTGTAGATTCTCTAATGAATTAAAAAAAAAAACTTTTGCATACTAGTAATGATTATCAATTCTGATTTATTTTCAAGCTCAAGATCATCCCTTAAGAGCCTAACAAATCATCTCTAAGTCAAATGTGTTTTCAACTTCAACCACTGTTCATATTAGTGGTTGCATCCGAATATTTCCATCCTTATAAACAACCACAAGTAATTTACTTTTAAAAGCACCTTTCAAAAAGCAATCATCAAATTCAATACGTCGTCTACATTCAATTTTGAATGCCTTTTTCGAAACATGGATTAATTCTTAAAAGATTGATTCAAAATTCATTTAAACTCTTCGACATGATCACTCATACTTTGTTGCAACACACTATTTTTAACTTTCCTTTCTAGTCATATCATATACATCTCTAATTTTCTTTTCATTAAATTTTGCAACTGAAAAACTCTAATGTAGACTTAGAAATAATTCTATTCTTATATTTTTCTAATAAGTTCTTTAAATTCGCTAGTTTATTTTTTATTGTGTCATTATATTTGTGCACTGAATCATAATTCTTCACTAGAAAATCTCCTGTTGTTGAATCATGATTTTTAACGAAAAAGATTCAAAAAGCATTTCTATGATGATCAAAATTGTTGCTCCAAATTCCAACTTTACGGGGGTCTTGTAACCACTCTAAAGTATTTTTAATTGGAATTACTAAATCCCTAACTGCTTAGGTGGCAAAGATGCTAAAATTATTTTATTTAATTAAAATATGTATTCTTTTACTTTTTCATTTTCTTTCTTTTTCTATTTCTTCTATTCTATCATCTTCTCCATTGTACTATTGTTGAAATCGGAATGGACATTGATGTCGTCGCCAACTCTTCCATTACCATCATGAATTTTTATTTCTTCCGTCATATTTAAAATAGAGTACAACAACAATAGTTACCACTATGACCATCATTTCACTCACCCCAAGCTCTACAAATTCTCCATCAACTCAAAACCCATTTCACTATCTCACTCTCACTATTTCTAACATCATAAACTACAATGACTCAAAAATTACTCGCAATGACTCAATTAACAAAAAAACTCAATTAGAGAATAACTTCTCTAATCACAATGATTGATAATAGAGATTACAAATAAATATCAAAAATTTTGTCTAGACATAAATTTGACCATCAATTATTACCTTTTTCAATATGAAAATTATATTTTCTGATTACTCATGAATAAAATTTATTGATTTATTATAAAAAATAAAATTGAAAGGCAAAAGATATAAAGTAGAAGAAAAAAGATAAATGAGAGGAGGATCCATGGTTTTCAGACAGTAGCAAAATTTTTAAAAAATGTGAATACAATATAGTAAGAAAAAGGAAAACAAAAAGTTTAAGGAATTAAAAAAAGTTGAAATATTTTTTTTTTAAAAAATAGATATATGTCAGCGCATATCTGTCACTATTTAACATAAATTTGAGAGAAGCTTTTTTAACGGGAAATATATTCTCCTTAAAATGCATATCTAGTAATTGCTTAAAAAACAAGATCAGTCTATTAATCTATTAACTGACAAGTAGGATTTAAGATTAAAAAATAATAATTTTTTTGCTCTTCTTAGTTTTTATTCTCTTCTTACAGGTTGTTGAACCTCATCTTCTTCATTTATATCTTTATTAGTTGGAGTGACAAATGAACGGGTTGAGTCAAATATAGGTCAATCAAATATGAGTTAAATAAAAATGTATAAAATACTTGGCTTGACTTATATTTTAAATCAATTAATAATATGGATAAGTATATTATGTTATAGTAGGAATGCTATTAAAAGTTTCAAAAGTAAAACTTTTTACCCCACTTTTCACCCTCCCCCTCCTATCCCCACCCAGAAAATCTTTTTTCAAAGTTATTACTCTCATCCCCACCTCTAAACTGACCTTCAACCGCCTGCCGCCCTACCCTCCCCCCACTCCTACCTCTCAAAAAAATAAATTAACTTTTTAAAATCATTTTTCACAACCCCTGCCCCTACCCTCTATCCCTCAAAAAAAATTTAAAAGAAATTATGAAAAAAATTCTTTATTTTTTATCACCCACCTCTTGCACTTGCACTTGCTCCCATTCCTTCTAGCCCCCCTCCCAAACAAGTTAATTTATTTTTTAAAAAAAAATTAAATTATTTTCTTACTCCACCTATACCCTACCCCGACTACCTATCCCAAAAAATATTAATTTGTTATATGAATGAACTTATTTTATCAGTATTATCTATTTAAGCTACTCATTTAGGTAATATAATTTTTATTTTATTTTAAAAGAGTTTGGTATGCAGCCCATTTAAGATGGATTAATTTGAAAACATATCCATATAAATTACCTATTCTAACATCTCTATTATCAGTATCTATTTTAAATCTAATATCTTCATCTAAATCAAAGTATGACTCATCTCCAACAATTTTACCCTCTAAATTATTTTATTTCTTGAATAAATACTCATCATAAGTCAAATCAACTCCTTTTTTTCCGTAGTTCAACTCCTTAAGATCTATGACCCTTTTCTTTTCTCTTTTTTATTTTGATATTCCTTTTACCCCTAAGAATTGATCTAACCTCCTCATGAACATCACTATCATCTTCATCTTTATCTTTATAAAAAAAACTTATATAATTTGAATCTTCACTGGCTTCTATTTCACCTTTCAATTAGATTTAATTATTGGCACATCAAATGTGGTGATGTGCCACCAAAATACTGCACTTTTGATGCTTTAAGCTTAGAATTTTGTGTGTTCTCAAAGCGATGTAGTAGGTTTGATGTGTTTTTATGTTGATTTTATAGGATATCAGGAGTCGGGAAGTTTTTCGGCTAAGTTGTGCAAATTTTAAATTTTTGAGATTTTACAAGACCTTCTACGGTCCGTGGTTCATTCCACGAGCCATGGATGGGCTTCGTAGGTCTGATCCAATGAAAGGCTGATTTTCAGAAGTTAGAACCACGTGTTACTAGGATGGGTCGCAGACCATTTGATGACCCGTACATCAATTCGTGCCTTGAAGATAAGAGATTTTGGAGAATTGCTAAAGAGTTATCAGACGAAGCTCTCTATGGATCGTAAGTGAGAAGACGATCCATAGGAAGGGTTCATATATTTGAAGATAGTTTCTAAAGGATGCAATCCATGAAGTCAATCTACGGGCCGTGAATGCAACTACAACCCGTAACTATGCTCGTCAGAGGCCCCGATTTCAATTTTTCTACTTTGTTTAGGATTTGATTTTCTTTTAATATAAATAGATTCTTAGGTTTTTTTAGACAGGGAGAGCAGTTAGAACGTCTAAAACTTGAGATTGGAGATTTTTACTTTGTTCTTAGAGATTAATTGTGAATTACTTTTGACTTTCTCTTTGAATTATAATATCGTGATTTTCTTGAAGATTTTATGTTCCTCAATTCCTCATTGTAAGTGTTTAATTATGCAAATTCATAACATGATTCTCTCATCTACAATGAACATGAGTAACTAAATCCATAACTAGGGTTGTGGGAACCATGAAGAACTAACAAAGTAAAATCGAATAATCCGTAATCCTTAGAAAGTGTGCATGCATGTATTATTTATCTATTTGTCTTGAATGCTTTTTAATGATTACAAACATTAGAACTCGCCTTATTCTTACTTACTGGATCAAGAGGGTAATGAATGGGGAAAAGATAAAATAATAGGATTCGACATGATTAAACTCGTCTAATCAACTTGAACGGATCAAGGGACGGTTGTACCAGGACAAGGTAAAGGTTCGTAATACGACGCTTGTAGATGGATCAAGTCACATGGTGAAATTTGCCTAGTACCCGGATCAAGAGGTTAAGTGATCATAACTTACCAGTTCTGCATGCTACACACTAGAAAAGGTTACGATTATGAGGTTATACTGCGTTAGGAATTCATGGGTAACATAATATCCTAGTTACTTCTCTCACTGAATTCACAACATTTGCATCGATTGTGTGAACATAGTTTAGGTTTAGTTACTGCTTTTACATTAACCCCCCCCCCCCCCCCCCCCCGCCCCCACTTTTTGGGAAATAAGTTGATTAATTCATTCTAATTGCTTTAATTATTCTAATTCTAGACCATATTTCTTGTGGGATCGACCCTAACCATTGTTAGGTTCTATATTTAAATAACGACCTTTTATACCTTAATTGAGAGGTGTAGTTTGGGTGTGATCATGTAGCAACATAAAAAGTGCCACCCAAGTTTCTCCAACACTGGAAGGAGTCCCACCCAAGCCCTCTCCAATACTGGTAAAATTTTCACCAACTCCTCCCCAACATCAACAAAAGTCTCACCCGGAGCAGGCTCTTGAGGTTGTGCAGTCTCTTCAACCTAAATCCTCGCCATCCTTAATGATTTGACTAAATTCTTTATGAAAAGTAGCATTAGATTCTCCACCACATTATTTATATATTCAAGAGAATGGGAGACAATAGGTTCTTCAACTAAATGGATCACAAAAAGTTCAACAAATATCTTTATTTTTTAATTAGGGCACAATACTCATAATATTCCTATCACGTTTAATTTTTACAAAATGATGAGCTTTAGGTGATCTAATATAAACAATACTAGAAGAACAATTATATTTAATTGTTAACATAATCAACAAACTCAAAGTAAGAGAATTTATCAATATCACATGCGGAGGAATCAGTTGGATCAGAAGAAAAAATCCTCTCTTTAGGCGATAGGTTCTCTCAAAACTATAAACACACGAGTTCTTGCCGCTGTGCTCTGATGGACGCTCCGGGTCACTGGAAAGCCATCAATTGTGGCTGCTCAGGTAACTGCAAATGCTGCTAATCTAACCATGACATATGCAGTGGTGGTTCAACTAACTGCTGAGCTAAAAGTACCAGTTCCGAGAAAACAAATCACATACTTGCATGGGGAACCAAGAATTATATAGGAGGAGAAAGAAGTTCCATAGATGATTTTGAATGAGGATTTGCAATATGCGGTTATTGAAAAATTTCCTATGGATGGCCGGATATTCATGAATTAAGAAGAATTTTGCCGAAACAATGTGAACTCAAAAGTGAATGTTCAATAGGATATTTGAGTAATCGGTACATCCTAATACGAGCTTCTTGTATTGAGAATCATGTACACCTATTATCAAAGTCGATTTTCTACATTGAGCATAAAAATTAGAATTATCCGATGAGAACCCTTAAGTGGGATTCGTTGTTTGATCCAAAAGAAGAAACTACGATTGCAATAGCCTGGATATCATTCCTGTCTGGTAACACTATATATTTTTGTTAAAGAGCCAATTTTTTCGCTTGCAGCGACAGTGGGTAATCCCTTGGGGGTGGACATGGCCAGCAGAAACAAGATAAGGCCTAGTTGTGCAAGGGTTAAAGTTGAGGTAGATCTTCTAGGAGAATTTCCTAAGCGGATTAATAGTTGGAAACAAAGCGACTGGGGAAATCAAGGAGAAGTGGATTGATATTAAATACAACTACATGCCAAAATATTGCAAGAAGTGCAAACTTCAAGGACATGATGAGAATGACTGTTATGTCATCCATCCGAAATTATATCCAAAGCAAGAGAAGGAAGGTGATGTTGCCCAAGTTACACCTCCTTTTTAGAGGATAAAGCGGTCGCTATCAAGAAATAGAACCTAACCAAGGTTAGGGTCGAACCTCAGGAATCTCAAGACAAATTCACAAACAAGCAATCCAAGTAATTAATCAACTCAATTCCCCAAAGGAGGGATTTTGCAAAAATCAATGAGAAAAATAAACTAACTATCATGAGAGAAATATCAATAAAGGAGATCAACTAGGGTGTTGTGATCCCCTCGAATCCTAACTCAATATCACCGGATAATCTAATTCTTGTCTAGTGTATAGCATGTCGGACAGTAATTTAAGTTCACCAAGCCCTTTGGTCAAAGATGAGAGGCAAATTTCACTATGCAACTTAGCCCATCTCTATAGTGTGCATTACTAACCATTACCTATAAGTCCCAGTACAACCCCTCTTTGGCCCAGTTTGGTTGATTAGATGAGAACACATCAATCGAATCTTATTAATTAATCTTTTTTCCTATTCATTACTACCTTGGTCCAATCAGTAACACTAGGCGGGTTCTAATGTTGGTCACCATCAGAAAACAAGCAAAACGAAGAGAGTTAATTAATACATGCATATACACCTTCCAAGAATGTGAATTATCCGATTTTACTTTGTTAGTTCTTCATGATTTCCACAACCTTAGTTGTGGATTTAGCTACTCATGCTTTGTGTAGATGAAGAGATTTATGAATCTAGAAGATATAATTAAACACTTACACAACTACATTAAGAACAGGCAAATCCAATGTCAAATCACAAGCTTGAAGATTGAATTAAACCACAAGTGTTTTCAAAGACTCTCTCACAATTTTCTCTCTAAGAATATTGAGTTCTCTGAGCACTAAGCTAAACCTACGTGAACTGGTGGTAACTTGTTAGAGCTTCTGAAAATAACCTAAAAGACCTATTTATAATAATTAAAAATAAGTTCAAAATAAATTAGGAAAACTGGTCGGCAAACTCCATGAAAGCACTTTACAACCTGTATTGGCTTCTAAGGCTCATAGTCGGGTCTCGTAAACAGTTGCTGAAATTTTGGACTTCACTTCTACGGCACCCCTTTATGACTCGTAAGGTGGTTTATAACCCATAAAGGGGGTTTCGTCTGATGAACTTCAGAAAGTCTTCATTCTCTGATCCTCAGGGTACAAAAGGTATTTGACGACTCATAAACTCTTTTGCGACTCATCTGCATGTTCGTAGACTTCAACTTCAGCAAATAGCCCCTCACTGAAATTCCTCACGAAACCAATCTACAACTCATAGAATTCTCTACGAACCTTAGACTGTCTCATATAACAGCAAAGACCAGCAACTTTTGCAATTAGTCCCATATCTGACACTCAATGATATTTCCATGTTTTTAAGCATTGGGAGTGTGCAAACTCACTCACTCTCACAACAGATTTTCATGAATAATGACTAATACCATCGACTTTCCCCTATAATCATGACTCATACCTTCAACTAATTGGATTAGGATCACTTTAGGACTTTCTTGTCTTGTAACGTAGTCGGGGGGCTTTGGTATGATATTTTGGAAAAATATTGACTAAAGGCCCTCCTTGAAACTTCATTTTTCTACACTTTCACCCTACCAACTTTGTTATTTTCACCTTACTCTCTCTTATTCCTCTTTCAATTTTTTTTGGGTGCTTTCTTTTCATTTTTCAGCTTTTTGCGTTGTTTTTACATTTCATTTTCCTTTTTAGATCTCAATTAAGGCATCTTTCATTTTTATTTAACCCAGTACGTGATTTTTCTCCTATTTCTTTGTATTCCTAACTCACCTCCCTTATTTTTGTGCTTTACCCTTACACTAGCCACCCTCAACTTAGGCTTTTGGCCAGTGTTGAGGTGCACACTATATCCTCAGAACCAGGGCCACTTTTGGTAGCCACCCTCAACTTAGGCTTTTTGCCTCAGTCATGGTACAAAATGTTCAAAGAAGGACCAAGGCCAAATTCAGGATTTTTCACTAAATAAGGCTGGGTTACTCAGGTGTTTTGAAAGAATAGGTACATGTTAAGCTCAAACATTGGGAACAAGGGATATATCATCGATTTTGTTGGTTATTTTTAGGCTAAAGTGGACTATTTAAGAACAATGTCCTAAGATCCTTTCCTAATCCAGCTAATCTACAATCTAACTTAGAATAACTGGGCAAGTTCTAAATTAGCACAATAACACATGAATTTATCAAATAAAGTTCACACTCACATGACATTACATACCTTATCAACGGAAGACTAGCAGATCATGCTTCTTATCTCAACTTAACCTTACTTATTAGATCAGATAATGTCAAACACCTAAACATGCATGGCTTCTATCTAACTACTAATCAAAATTTTTGGTGGGTACTATTTTTTCAAACAAAACACCAAAAACATGTTATATACCATAGGTATTGGTACTATTTGTTACAAATTCTATCTGAACATCCTAAACATGCTGGTTCAACAAAAATTTAATATCCATAGGGAAAACTAATAGAGGCAAGAAAACCCTAGGATCAAAAATTGAAGTAGTTATGGACTATACACTACTTATACTTCACTGAGGCTCATAACTACCCATACCCCATCGACAAAGATGTGCATTGTCCCCAACGCACAAAATAGAACATAAGGGGTCAAAAATACATACCTGGGTGCCTAAGCGTCCGTGTGTGGCTAAGTTTGGCCACCCTCCTCCAGCAGGTGGTCTGCTCAGCAGTGCTACTCTATCCGGAGGGGCCAGCACCCCTCACCTGCTCCGACTCTCAAACTTATCGCATCTCCTCATCATGCCTCGATCTCCTTAAGGCAAGCTCAAGCTCCTCCTCCTCTGTTATCCTCGCACGTACCTGTCTCTTATCTAGCTCCTCATCTGTGCAAGGTATCTTCCCAAGGGAAGACTAGATAAGTTCCTCGGGAGCAAACAAATCAACAACCAGCACTGGAGATAGATTCACTAGTAGTGCAACCGGTGCCACAAGAGTTGTTGTCAAGTCAATTCAGAGTTGTTGGATCTCCGTCTACATAGCTGACAAATCTGTAAGCCAATTTCGCCCAATCTCCACAATGCCCTGTCGTTAAAGGCGTCAATGCAGGCATCCACGATAGAAATATGATCCTGAATAGTTGCGATAGTGAATACCTGACTCTAACCCTCCGAGTCTGCAATAGCTTGGTGGACCCATGGCCTGATCTGCTGTATAAGCTAAGTCAAATTTGCCTCAGCATATGCTAACCTCTGCGCCATGACCTGTATATAAGTGGCGGACACGTAGATCATGCCCATGGTGGGAGGTTGTGAAGTAATGGCCTTTAGTGCAGGAATAGTAATAGTGGTCCCCCTTTCCTCAACTACCTCGGGCTGCGGGGGCCTCTCCTTAGTAGCAGTAGCAGCAGTGGTAGTGGCAATCTCAGAATCATCAGGTGGTGGCACTGGGGCAAACATCTCGAGCATAGGTGGAGATTGTGCCCACCGGAGTGCCACCGGATTCTCGTCAGCCTTGAACAGAGTAGGATCCAATGTGTGCTAGGCCTGAATCATCTAGTCGAGCTGATGTAGTATCTCCACTCTCGACTCTAGACAAAGCATGTTAATCAAGTGTGGGAACAGGATGGAGGTGGACCTCTTCAGTGCAACCTCATGAATCTGCTCAGCGATGAGGCTGACCCAATCAATCTCATAGCCATCTAAGATGATGGCAACCAAAACCGCACGCTTCGGTCATAGTATTATCAACAACTGTCGGCTGGATGCGTGAACGAACAACCGCCCACCAAAATTTGGCAGGGAAATTGAGAAAAGCCTTGACTATAGGCTCCAAGCGAGTGGCGACCCAAACAGGTTTCGGACCCTACTCTACAATATATCTGGCCACCCATCTCATCAATATGGCTCGTCCCTCAAGATCCTTCATCACTTGTGGGTCCTTAGTACTTTTGAGTAAATTTATTAAGGAGTAAATACCCTGATATGAACTTGAATGGGAAAAACTGGGAGGAGGTGATAAAGATGCTAAGTGCTCACAAACCTAAACTTTATTATTGCCTGGTGTACTAGAGATTACCTGAACAAGGCAGAATCAGATGCAATACTGATGGTGCCAATAGAGGTAACCCAGGTGACAGTGCATATGGTATATGTTTTAGGGATTGGGAAGGAAATTTAAGATATGCTCAAGCTGAACAAATAGGTAATGCTACAAACAGGAGGCTGAAACCAGGGTATTTTGATAGCCCTAACAATTACTATTGAAAGAGGCTGGCATAATTTGGTTGTAGGACTAATTCAAGAACACTACTGCATATAATAAAAGGGACATGGAAGTGTTCTTGGGAGATAGTTGAGGAAATAGAAGAGATACAGAATTACAAACTCAACTAAATGCAAGGATCCAACACATCTTCAGGGAAGGGAATCAATTGGTGGATTATCTAGCTAATTTGGCTTTCACACAACCTAATAAACAAATGTTTAGTACATTTAGGGATATACCCAGTGCAGCCAGAAGAATACTAAACAGTGACAAAGCTCAGATACCATATATCCGAGTTAGAACAAGAAAGATCACACATGCAGAAAGTTGACAAGGAAAGGTATGCATTCAGAAGCATATATATAACAAAAATAGCTAGTTTTTCTAGTCTCATACAGCAGACAGGAAAGAGTACTACATATGGCTATAACATTTACAAAATATACCTACAAAGGAGCACAACTATTGAAGTAACAACTTTACATGACATCCTTCAAAAAATAGCCAAATCTTTGCCTATTTACACAAAAAATTAGGAGGCCCAGACTATGCCTACGTATACCAAAAATCAGAAGGCCCAGACTAATTAGCTAAGTTGGGGTAAGCTTGCAATCACCGAGATCGATCCCATCCACTCCTCCACTAACAACAAAAAAGGATGTCAAGAGATGAACGTTAGGGTTAAACACCAGAATATAAGGACTTACCTGAAGCCAATGAAGAATGAAGCTTTTTAGCTTTGACTGGAAGAAACGAGAAGAACCACAGTGCTGCCATCTGCGCAAATAACAAGAAAAGTGAAGGGCATGACACAAATAAGAAGCAAGTGATACTGAGGAGATATATACTCACGCTTAAGCGGTGACAAAAGGAAAGATCTAGGTCGATCAGTGGATGAACATGGTTGCAAAGCAAGAGGAGAAGAAGAAGAAGAGTCATCCAAAAAGCTCTTGCCATGGTTGACATGTAACGCTCGGTAAAATTATCAAAATACCCCTAGAGGGAGGGTATGCGCGTAACGCATCTTCCTTCTAATGCTCGTATGGCAAATTTGAGGCCAGATTTGTGATCAACACAAAAAATTGAGTGGGAAAATGGTCTCGGCCGATTTTTTGAGCAACCCGATCAAAAGATAATTTTTCGATCCGAATGGGCAGAATAGTGTTGGTGCGCGACATGGAGCGTGTCGAGCTCCATCATGGACCAGAACTTAAATTTTTTTAAAAAAATTTTTTTTACGGGATTGAGAAAACTCATTCAGAAACTTTTTTTGAAAAATACGCTATGCGCGACCAGTCTGCGTCGTGGACTAGGCTTTTCCGAGCTGAAAATTTTCTAATTTTACGAGGGGCATTCTGGTCGATTTCCAACCCCTCCTAAACTCTATACACGATCTAATCAGGTCGTTTTGATGTAAAGGGGGTCTAAAACCCCATTCCAAGTCCTATTCCATAATCTAACAAGGCTAGGACTTGAGGAAAGAGGAGAAGAGCTTGAGTTTGAGAGATTTGAGAAGAAATCTTTGACGTGATTGATTGGTAGCTTCACCCCAGGTATGTAAGGCTAAACTAAAAGCATGGGATTGTTCTCTCATGTGCCCTATAGATAGTCATAGATGATTTGATGGTTCAAGAGTCTAAATACATGAATCCTTGATGGTTTTTCTTAAAATTCTATTTGAATTCACAAGTTTTTCTATGTTGATGATCATCATAAACTTGTTTTCTTCAATTGAACATTTTCATGAGAATTTGCATAACCCTACATGACTATTTGAAAAGCATGCATAATGAACTTCAGAATTGAGTCTAAAGCCTTGAGTTGAGATTGTTGATTGAGATAAGAGAATGATGATGAGTTGATAGAATTTGATTGTCTTATGAGTCTCTATAAATGAACTCTATCGATGTGTTTATTCAATTGTTTCCTAATGATTCTTTTCTAAAATCTTGAGTCCTTGATGAGATTGATTGATGAGAGGGTAAAACCCCTATGAGACTGATTGATGATAGGGCCAAAGCTCCTATGAGTTGATTGGATTGATGGTTTTATGAGTATTGAGTCATGGGAGGAGTATCGAGCACCGAAAGAGTGAGAGTTAGTCTGACTTGAACTCATCAAACTACGTCACTAAACGTAAGTGAGGCTTAGAACCATCACATACATTGTGGTTCCCTCTTGATTAGAAGTCCCTGAAAGCAATAGCGGACTTATTGACAGCTGACTCCATATTGGGTGAGCTGATATGGTTTCGATTTGTTCCCTACCTAGCAAGTTTGGAACGGCTGTGACAACATCAACGTGACTGTTGTACATTCACTAGCTCATAAGTGATTATTGTCGGATAAGAGAAACTCCCATAAATTTCCTACCTTGAATACTCTGAGTTGAGATGAGATGAGAGTAGGTGAGCTCCTCTAATCTGAGATGAGATGAGATGAGAGGAGGTGAGCTCCTTTGAGATGAGTCTGAGTTGGTTGATGAAGTTGATTGATTGATGGGTCACTTGTCTACTCTTTATTCTTGCATAGATAGACATCTGACGATTTGATATGATTTGATGATTATTCGGAGTTGATGTTGTTTCCGTATTGTTTCACTCAGCTATTTTACATACCAGTACATTCCAAGTACTGATGTCCCTTTTGGACTGCATCATTTTATGATGCAGTGGCAGGTACTAGAGATCGTCAACAGGCGCTCCATAGAAGATCTGAGACTCGCAACTGATTGGTGAGCCTCCCCTACTCTAGAGGACCCACTACCTTTATTTTATCATGCCTTAGAGTTAGATTGGACTATTTCCTTTGTTTTGATTTGGGTAGCCATGGGTCTGTCATTGGCACCACATGATTAGTGATAGAGGCTTTATAGATGATGGTTGAATGTTGATGTTGAGATTGTGAGCTTGTTCTTTCTACTAGCCTTTATTATTATCTATTTATTTGGAGACTTTAGATAAGATGCGCCCATTACTTGCTTTTATTTCCCTTGTTCAATAGAGTTTTCTGATTGAATGAATGTGATGAGGCTAAGTGGTTCGCTTGGGGACCAGCAATAGTCTCTAGGTGCCGGCCATGCCAAGGATACCCTCCCAGGGTATGACATGACAAGACGGTTGAAATGGCAGTGGAAAATGACAAGTCTCTCTTTAGATAGTCTCGAGAAACAAATGGGTCGGACTTTTGGTTGGGCTGGTTTTGGGCTAAGATGTAGCGTGTGTTTATTTTTTTTGGACAAATATGATGTAGATTATTTATTTATTTATTTATTTGCATAATAAAATGAGCCTAGAGCTCATTTTTTTTAATAAAAACATTAAAACAATCACTGACAGTATCTTCTTTGTACATAATATGATATTTTTGTTGTAATTTTTTATCATGGTGAAACTTCAAGGTGATGTACACAAAATTCATTATCAAACTGAAAAGATTAAAAAAATCTAGCTTTAGATGTAGAAAATGTGACCTGAAATTCATTAAAAATTATTTTTTTAGGGCAAAACCTCAAACTCAAAAGCTATAAGCATCCAAATAAAAGTTATTGACTTGAGTAACTTTGTTCGTCGAGAAACGCCACAAACTCGAAACATTCCTTCACAAAGAGATGAAATCAACTGAGATCATCTTATAGATTAGGTTCAATTAGTTTGTTGAGGTTTAGAATGATGATTAGATTTGGAATATAGAGGTATTTATTTAGATATGGGTTGGATTTTAATTGAGAACGAGTGGATTACATATTAGTACAAAATTTATTAAAATATATATAATTCATTAATTACTTGGATGAATGAAAATATACGCAGCTCAATAACATCCCGCCTTCAAGTTGGTTGGTGATGACAGAGTTGAAAAGAATCACTTAAAGAATATGAAAAGGATATTTAAATGTACGTATAATTAAAGTTTTAAAAGTAAATTTCCTATCAAATTTAATGAAAATTTGATGTATTTATCCTAATTGTAGGAGTAAATAAATTATGATATAACTATACCATAATCTATCTATATACTATACTATATTAAAAGCGTGAAGGCCCTTAGAAATGTTGTTTGAACTTTTTGCCTTCATTAAAATAGTCTTCTTTATGTTGCAGTGTATTCATGCATCAACTCTATCTTTCAAATAAAATTAAAAAACCGTTATACATAGGTTGCTTGTGAGAATTCATTTTTTTCCCTACTACAATGGTTATTGCCATGTTTTCAGTTACTACATGATATAGTATGATTTAATTTTGATTTTGTATATTAAATTTATTTATATGGATCTATTTTGGTGATACATGTATCTATTTATTCAATTTTATACAAGGCTTACGTGTCTATTTGTGTACCTTCAAAGTTGGAGATATAAATCTAGTTGAAATCAAGTTAAAAGACACGTTTATGTATTATATCTATGAATGATACTATGAAAATACAGTGAGTAATAGGATGGTCAATTGTTGAGGTTTTGGGGTCATTGGGAGGTGGAAAGGAGATCTTGTAATAATAGGGACATGAAAATCAAAAATTAAAAATCAAACGAATATGAATAGAATTAATTTAGTTTGATTAACATTAATTTTATTTCTTTGATTTAACCAAACATGTTTGAAGTTGTTATATGATGTAAGTTCATTGCTTTGGTTGTCATACTATTTAATTGTTGTTGTTTCTTGCTGCAGTATTTTTTATGAGATTTCTTTACTACTTATTTTCTTTAATAAGTATTGTTGACACCCAATTTTGATCGACTTATAACTTATTCTACATTGCTATTTGATTAAAATAGGTATTTTCTAAACTTTTAAAATAAATGAGTTTATTTTCAATTTTATCGAAGTGATTGCGTATTTTTATAAGATTCTTGAGTTTTCAAAAAACATTAATAAATATTTGTTAATTATCAATTTTAAAGTTACCGTTATTATTATTATCATTCTTATGACTATTAATTATTATTATTATTATTATTATTATTATCATCATTTACTCTTTATTCATTATTTTAGTCTAATAGTAGTAGTAATACTTATTATTATTTACAACTCATTATTTCTACTATTAATTCATCAATATCGTATTTTAAACGCATTATATACTTTTCTATATATATATACATACATATATATATGTGTGTGTGTGTGTATTACAAAATGTTACATAATTATTTTCGTATATATTACGCACTTTCTTTATGTAAAAAAATAAATTATTATTTTTCAAAATGTTATATATTTTATTCGTGTGTATATTATAATTATTAATTAGATGGCAACCTATTCAATCTCATCCCAATTTATTTAATTCGTAGATTTTTCAATCCAATTCATTTCAATTCTGGTCAATTTTAGCCTAAATCAAGTCAAATTGGGGCCTTATTATAAATATCCAATTTCTGAATTGTGTAATTTAATCCTAGCCGTTCATCATGTTTTGATCCAGTGGTCAAGATTAAATCTCACTTTTCTTATTTCTTTGAACCTAACACCCCCCAAACCCTTGATTTTTGACATTTTTTCCCCTTCCCCTTTTCCAAGCGTCGCTCCCCCCTTTTCTCCCCTCTTCCCCGCGCCGGCATCAAACGACCCTATGGCTGCCGCCCCCTCTTCTCGTCCTCTCCCTGGCCAACCACCAGCATCCCCCATTCCATTCACCACACCAGCGACCCATTTATCCTCACTATTACACCGGAGAAACCCCATATCCTCAGGCAAACCATGCAACCACTAATCTGTCCTCACCATCATCGACAACACTCGCCGGTAGGACCCCCATCGCGTCACCCTCTTCCTCTCCTCAACCACCCTAAGGCCTCAACCACCGTGACCCCATCTTCGTGTCAGAAAATCATTCACCCTCTCCTTTTCTCCACCAAAAACCCGACCAAACAACCCCTTAGCCCGCCACCTCCTTCGCCGACCTAGATCCGCCATCCTCCGAAACTCCAAACCCCTCGAAACCCCACTGCATGTGGCAGACCATCCACCAGGCGACCACTCGCTCCATTTTTCCAACACCTACAACTCCGGTCGAGATTAAATTGATGACAACGTTTTGGGGATACACTTCGAAGTTGGTTTGATTTCTTGCTTAATTTTGAAATTGTGTGGTTATTTGTTAGTTGATTTTGACTCAAATTATTACGCTTTTACGCGACTTAATTGAAATCTGATTCTGTGTTTGTGCAAAGTTCGTGTCAATCTTTATTGTCAATATTTTTCTGCTACCTGCTCTTTAGCCTGTAAATTTTTGGTTAACCAGTATATTTTACAGGATTATTTTAAATTAGAAGACTAATTTTCCCTTTCGGAATGTGTGTAGTTGAGCCAATTTTGGACTTTGATTTTTGTAATTTTTACTTGTTTAATTATGGTAAAATACAGTTGTTGGGGTTTCTAGACTTATAGTTATAAAGGTATTTGTTTTAGTTGATATGTTGATTGATTTCTTATACCATATTTGATCAAAGTAATATGCTAATTTGATTTTCTTTGTATGGTAAATTTAGTCTGAATCCTTGTATATGTATTACATGGAAAGGATAAGACCTTACTTTTATTTATATTTTATTTTTCTTTTTACTTACTACTGACTAATAAAAACTATTAACTGACCTAATTTCTTTTCCTAATAAATCATTCCTGTAATTTAAAATATTCTTATTTTTTGTAAAATTAGACCAAATCAATGATAATTGATTTACTCCTCTATTAATGGATTTATTCCTCTCTATGGTAAGGATAATTTACTTGCCTTTCATTACCTTCCTTTGTTCTACTATAAAAGCAGCCCTCTCTTAGCACTCTAAAGGACAATTTTTACACACTGATAATTCTCATCGAAATACTTCACTTTCATCGAAAAAAAATATAATAATAATTTTCACTTCATACAATCCTCTTTTCATTTTTCTAAATAATAATACTCTATCAAATTTGAAGATCAAATTTGGCATCACCCTATTGTTGAATTTCATTAGTGAGTTTTTATTTAATTTCTCTATATGCATATATATTCTTGAAATTGCTTGTTTATTTTATTTTTACTATATGGGTACTACTAGTCTTTTAAGTAATGCAGGTTTTCTTTATCAAGATATGAAGAGTCGACTTGGGGAGGGGGACGAACTTGGAGGGCCTTCGAAGATGTTAATTTTGTTGTCATTGTTTTGTTTTTTTAAGCCTTGTAATGAAATATAATAGTTAGTTTAAAAGAGGGAGGAGATTATGTGCTACTTGTCCTTTTTTTTTCTTTTTTTTTCCTCTCTTTTTTCCTAATGTCAATATGTGATAGAAAAGTATGCCTGTAGGATCTCACGAACTTAATCACGTTTAGTTTTAAATTTTGTTAAAAAACTCTTGAAGATGCTTGCTAAAAAATGGAATAGGGAGTTAGATTGATAACTTTCACTAAATATTATTATTGGATTCATCCTTAACTTTTAAAATCTATTCAACCTTTTAATGCATTAGTCAACTTTCCAGCATAAAAAGGTTTTTTATGGTAATTAGATTTCCTACATATATCATGCTTGAGAATATTTTCGAAATCGTCATTTATGAATCATAGGATTTTTTTTTCTAGAATTTTAGTCAAATTTCTATACAAGAAATATCTTTCTCAGTTTAAAAAATGAAAAAATAAAATAAAATAAAATTTAGTTCACTATTTAAAGTAACGTTCTTAAGATGTTAAATGATTGAAATAATTTTGTATTTTTGATTATGTTACAGTATAATGTTTATTGTTTTCTGACAAATATTGTAAAGGGAATTTAAACTTTTAAAAGAGTTATTTTTTTATTTAGACAAATGTTTTTGTCAATAATCAAAGGTTTTTTCTTAAAAATTAAACCAGGCTTATTTTGTGGCACATAATAATTTTGTCACAAAATATGTGTTTAGAGGCATATTTGAGATTTTTTTGCTAATTTCGCATCCTCCGTATTTTGCTTGACCCTGAGTATACTAGAAACCTAAATTCTATTTTTACCAAAATAGCAGTCCAGTGCCTATTGGACCATAGGAACGGACGTTAGGCACTTTAGGACTCGTTATAATTTTTCATTTCTCTTAGTACGCTCTTAGTTGAATAAATAAATCAACTTAGGAGGGGTAGGGGTAAATAGGACTCTCGGACATGATGAAAAAACTCGTGCATAATAGGACAAACCTTGGTTTTTTTCCTTCAGCTTAAATAAATCCATGTGAGCTAAAAAAGACAAAATCTAATTTTTGTCTCCCGAAAATAAAGCCGAGTAACTGATCCGAGTAAAAATAATTTGTTCAGTTTAAATTCCCTCTTTTGTTTATTTTCTAAATTTGTTTGGGGTAGATTAGTTTAGTTTATTTATTTATTTAATTTATTGTATTTTGCCACTTAAAATAATTTAGGAATATTTTTCTTAAACAAGAGACCCTTATTTGTAAACACCCCACATAAATGCGAGATACGATAGGGACCTGCATTTGCGAACTTCGAAGGGTGCCTAACACCTTCCCTTCGAGGTAACTTGAACCCTTACCCATTATCAGGTGAATTGACCCTTAAATTGAATTTTAAGCTTAGAATGGTGTCCTAATGCACCTCAAATCATTAGGTGGTGACTCTTCAAAAAAAAATTACTTTTTTAAATCCCAAAAGAGTCGTTGCTACGACGTCATCCAGGTTCCCATTTCTTCACGAGAAAAAAATGGGGCACGACAGAATGGCGACTCTGCTGGGGAGTTCTAGGCTCTAACCATTACGTGTTTATGTTTATGTGGGTTATATACTTTCCTTAATTGTTTTACCTGCCTTTTTTGCTATTACCATTATTATTTTTATCTTTTCTTACTAACCTACTTTTTTTTCCTTTTTCCTTAATCCCCTCTAACTCCCTTCCCTCTTCCCTCTAACTCCCCTCCCTTAATCCCCTCTAACTCCCTTTTTTTTCCTCTAACTCTCCTCCCTTAATCCCCTCTAACTCCCTTTCCCTTATCCCTCTAACATCCCTTTTCTTATTTCCCATAATCTAACTTCCATTTTCTCCCCCCACCCTACTTGTTTACCGCTTTAAGTTGCTTATATAACTGTCTTAAGTGATAATTATTTAAGTAACTGGCATACCGTTCATATATTCCCCCACTTGGGACCCTTTCTTCTTTTTCTTTTAAGGTGATGTCCCGCTTTCTTTTCAGACCCAATTGTTAGAGAATAAGCACATGCATGGTGAATGAATGATAGTCTTACTACCGTTGGACCACGTGCTTCTCTCATAGGAATACTCAGTCTGTGTCTAACCCCACTCTTTAGAAACCTAGGATAGAGCTATCCACCCTAAAGTTAAGGTCATACATGAATAAACCCTAGGTAGTTTGGCCCCATGAGGTCAATCTACATGACAGTAGCCACCTTGTTAAGTCTATAGGGTCCAATCACCCTCCAAGATGAAATACTGCATATTATGTGTCTATGTGGTCACAAAACATTAATCCAAGCCTAAATATTGTTAAAATTGATTTAGAGATATTTTTTTTGTATGTGCAGAAAGAACTTAATGGCTTCCCCAAATTTTTATAATACTCAGATGGTGGTGGGTGTACATCATAGACTCAGGAGATGGTGGGAGAACATTAAAAGGGATCTCGCCACAGAGGTTGCTCAGCTCTTAAGAGGGTTAACATATCTGATATATGTTATCCCAGACCGCTATTTGATCAAGGCACTGCTGAAATTTTGGGACCCTGCCAAGACCGTGTTTGAATTCCGTGACTTTGAGCTGACCCCCACAATTGAGGAGATTAGTGGGTTCATTGACCTATCTTACTAGGACAGGAGCATGATCATCCCGCATAGACAAACTCCGAAGAAGTTCATGAAGAATTTGGGCCTAGTTTATAAACCTAAGCTGGCTTGCCTGGATTTTGAATGGATTTCATTGGACTATTTGTATGCTCGCTTCGGTCATCAAGATAGCTACGAGAATTTTAAGAATGATTTTTCCTAGCTCAGCAGCAAAGTGGGAAGTGCATCGTGTGAATGCCTTTGCGGTCGCACTATTGGGTGCTCTAGTCTTCCCCGGAGATAACAGAAATATAGACACCCACCTAATCTACATCGTGCGCACTTTAGCTAAGGGGAGAAATGTTGGAGGGAATACCATCGTGCACATGATATTAGCAGAAATGACAAGGGAATTGTCCAAATGTGTCGGGGGTAGGAGGTTCTTTGAAGGATGCAATTTCCTGTTACAATTGTGGGCAATCAAGCACTTTTACAAAAGGGGAAACCTAATAGATGTTCTTGATGGAGTGGGAAACAGAATTCACATCCACCCATCAAGGATGCGTAGATTCGCCATGCCAGTAGGTGCCGAGGAGTGGTTTTGGTTCATGAGAGGTCTATCTGGTTACAACATCCAGTGGAAATTATTAGTTGACCCCTCACGGGCTATAGCTAGGGGAGACAAGCTTTACTACATTGAGATCATCGGCTTGAAGGGAGTTCAACCCTACGCCCCTTTGCAGGTCCTTAGACAATTCGGCCTGATTCAAGTGATTCCATTGCGATCCAATATGAGTCTGGCTGAGTATGAGTTTGGAGAGGAGATCCCAAAAGTGCATGATATTTATAGAAGGTGGGATAGAGTATTGAATCTCGTCATCCAAGAAGATCGCCCTTATTGCACCCCCAAGTACTATGTGTGGATTTTGGAAGATGCCGAGAGAGTAGATCTGGATCAAGGAGGACGACCCGGGTACGAGGATCTGGAGGAGAGAGTCTGGGCTCAAAAATTATTGAACAAGGATTACAACATCACTCCGAAGATGAGAGAGCAGATCGTCCCAACATATGGAGACCTTCACATTTGAAGATTTTGTTTTGTTCTAGTTATTTTCTCCTCTTGTTATCCCTTCCACCCTTAGGTTTTATTTTTTGGAAGTTTATTTCCTATGATGTAATGGTTGTATATTTAATAAAACAGTTTGTTTACTTTCTTTTATCTTTAACTCTAAATTTCAATTAACAGTTTAAGGCTCGGATTAACTATCACGTACCACTTGCTTGTTGTATTAGGCTTACCTCTGGCTCAATGAGGTCCCTCGCATTTTAAGGCGATTGTTTTTCTTGAAATACGTGTTTATCATTGCTATTATCATAATCTCAAACAAGGTTTTGTTGGTTTTGTTTTTTCCCTTCCTCAGGTTGATCTGTTCGCACATTCTAGCCTATTACTCCAGATCAAAAGGGGCTCCTCCTCCTCCTCCTCCACCACACCAAAGTCTGAACAACAAGAAGAAAGTTAAGATGGCTGACGACAACAACAACAATGAGAGCTCCGATAAAGGGGCTCACTCCATTGACCTGGTATTGAAATTAGAGCGGAAGATTTTAGAACTTGAAGAAGAAATGGCAAGCATGCAAAATAAAGGGGATAACATGGAAGAGCAAGTCACTACTACCCAAACCACACTCCCAATTACACAACCTACTCCCCAAATACTACCAAACCCCACCAGTTTGCCACCCACAAATGCTCAACTTCCTATCCATCAAAACTAGTATCATGCTGGCCCTTCTGAGCCAACATTATACCCGCTAAGTACTAGCCACATCCCAATCATACCTCCCAAGTCCACTGTCAATACCTCATATGCCTATGCTCCTAGAAACTATAACCAAAATCCGATATTCGTAGAAACTTCTCCTTATACCCATGAATACCACGAATCAGAATTCTCCCAAAATGATATGTTGATCAAATCTATGGCTGAGAAGTTAGACAGCATTACCAAACGCCTGCGACAAGTCGAATCGAGCAAGAGGATAGTTGGCTTGAACTATGAGGATTTATGCATACATTCTGATGTAGAATTGCCCAAAGGATACAAACCCCCCAAAAGTTATTCAACGGTATTGGAGACCCCAAAGCCCATTTGTACATGTATTGTGACAAACTTGTTGGGGTTGAAAAAGATGAAATGATTAGAATGAAGTTGTTTATGAGGAGTCGCACGAGGGAAGCCTTTACCTGGTATATTGACCAAGATGCCCGCAAATGGTCAAGTTGGGTAGATTTGGCTTTCGACTTCATGGACTAATTCGGGTTCAACAAAGAAAATGCACTCGATTGGTTCTACATCCAGAATTTGAAGAAAAAAAACCTGGGGAGGCATTCAGGGACTATGCTGTAAGATGAAGGTCTGAGGCTACTAGGGCCAAGCCTCCCATGGATGGGTCCCAAATGAAAGATTATTTTATTCGCACCCAGGAGCCTCAGTACTACGATAGGATGATGCTTGTTGCAGAGAAAAGCTTTGTCGATATTATCAGGTTAGGTGAGAGGATCAAGGAAGGTATCAAGAATGGTACCATCATCAATTCGGAAGCTCTA
This sequence comes from Solanum rostratum, assembly GCA_029948455.1. Classification (NCBI taxonomy): domain Eukaryota; kingdom Viridiplantae; phylum Streptophyta; class Magnoliopsida; order Solanales; family Solanaceae; genus Solanum; species Solanum rostratum. Next base: position 24,194,191 of record CM057049.1, read on the forward strand.
CAAGCAACCAACAAAGCGCTACAGTCAGAACTTGCCCGAAAACCACATAAAGAAGGAAGTGGGTGCGGTCATGTTGGCGCACAAAAGCCTTATTAAATCACAAACTCCAATCCCACCTCTCTCTCATTATCCAACATCACCTTACCCCATGAGTTACTCTCCTTACCCAATATATACTCCTTACCAAGCTCCCTCTCCACAATACCAACAACCCACATATCCCGTTTATAACACCCAGCCAGCATATTACCGAACCCCTCCACCGCCACCACTATCTCCTCAACAGCCAAATTACAAAAACCGTCCCAACTTCGACAGGAGGCCCGCAAAAACGTACACTCCTCTAGCTGAACCTATTGCCCAACTCTATGAAAGACTAAAAGAAGTCGGTTATATCACACTAATCCTCGCTTTACCTATAGATACCCAAGCCAAATGGTATGATCCCAACAAGGTGTGCGCCTATCATCCTGGAATGAAAGGACATACCACAGAGGTTTGTTGATCCCTGTGAGACAAGATCTAAAAACTCATAGATACCAAGACCATCCAGCTCAAAGAACCGCGCTCAATGTTTCTAATAACCCACTTCCTAATCACCAAGTGAACATGTTGGAAGTAGGAGAATCATCAATATAGAAGGGCCCATATGGTTGGTAGAGCAAGATGAGTTAGTTGTTTTGATAACTCAAGCGCCTTTTGTGGTACAAGGGTGCAAACCATTTGAGATAGAAGTTCCCACGCTGAATCATCCTTTTGTAGTCACAAGAGCCCCTCAATCAAGCTTTGACATTCACGTCGTTCCTTGGAGCTATGACAAGGAGAAGGCAATAGTGGAAGAAGCTGGTGTTGCTCAGGGGGGTAACCCGTTCCGAGAAAATATACACTTCGGAATGCATGACTCAAGAAAGTTCGAGTAAAACCAAGCCCCCTGTCATAGAAGTAAAAGAGAGTGGTGTGTGGAAGAAGATACAAGCCAAAGAGTACCCAGCATTGAGCAGTTGAGTAAGATACCTGCTCAATTTTCCACCATGTCCCTCTTGTAGACTTCGGAACTTCACCAAAAGGCCTTGATAAGAGTGTTGAATGAGGCCTATGTTCCAACCACCATTACCGAAGGAGAAATGGCCCACATGGTGGGGCAAGTGTTCGAAGCATATAAGATATCCTTTCATGAGGACAAACTTCCCCCTAAAGGGACCACCCATAACTGAGCTCTTTATATCACCACTCGGTACCAAAATAGAATGATTACCAAGGCCCTGGTTGACCCAGGCTCTGGATTGAACATTTGTCCACTTGACACTATCACAAGGTTAGATATGGATTTGGAAAAGATTTAAGATTATAAGATGAATGTGAAGGCCTTCGATGGAACCCAAAGGGAGACTATAGGGGAGATCACCCTGGACATGACTATTGGTCTAACAACCTTTCCTATTACTTTCGAAGTGATGGACATCCCTGCTTCTTGCAATCTACTACTCGGACGCTCGTGGATGCATATGGCCAGAGCGGTGCCATCCACCCTCCACCAATGCCTAAAGTTTGAAAAGGACCATGAAGAGGTGGTGGTGCATGGTGAGAAAGGGCGTCCCTTCTTTGCTGTTGAAGGACAGGGTCGCATGGACGGAGGAATATTCCACACTGTGGAATTGGTAGGAGATATTGAGCTGAACCCATGGTATAGCCAGAAGATCTTAAGTATGCTACTATGGTTAGGTTATGAACCAGGCAAAGGGCTAGGGGCCAGACTTTAAGGCATGCTCGAACCAATTTCTCAAGGTTTCAAAAATGACACTATCAGTTTGGGGTATGAAGGAGAAATGCCCGTGAGAAAAGGGTAATTGTATTTCGAGCTGCAACATCCTCTACCATCATTATATAAGACTTTCCGATCCGCTGGGTTCCTCAAGAGTGGTCTAGAGGGAGAAGAAGAAGACCTGCTAGAAAGTGTAAGGAATTTATTCATCACAAAAAACTTTCCTTCTAGGATAAGAGGGGATTTGGTAGAAGAAGAAATAGATGCAGAAGAAGAAGTAGGGATAATGGACGTGATGAGTGTGATGTTGAATTCTGGTTATGAGCCAGGAAAGGGTCTAGGAGCCGGATTACAAGGGATCACCGAGCCTATAAAGCCTTTACATCATTGAACCACTTTTGTCCTGTGATATGCTTATACTACATAAAAATATCTTGACTGGTAACCACTTCCAGATGGAAGCTATTATCCTCTACCAAGTCCCTTGCCACCCTTACGTCAGACTTTTCGATCTGTCGGGTTCATGAATGATGATCTTAAAGGCTTGCTAAATTGGTTGCAAGGTTAGTCCCAGTCAAAGGTCGAAGAAGGAAGCTGCAATGTCATAATCAATGAAGAAGAGGAGAAAGCCCCAATTTAGAAAAAGGCCACAGAGACCATCAGCAGCAGCTGGACCACTACCCCATCCAGACCACGTCGGGCACTTGGGTAGAAATGGAAATTGTCATCCTTCTTTATGTTTTCAAAATAAAGACTTTTCAATTTAGATATTTAAAAAACTCAAAGTTTGGCTATGCCTTTCGTAATAATAAAATTTTTATTTACTTATTGATGATGTTATTTTATGTTTACTTTGTTATTTCTTTCTAGAAAAACTACTTTTAATAATATTGAATCTGAGACTGTGGCACATAATGAGACCGCCCAACATAGCATAACTGAGACAGAGGCAATGGATGAAACTTGCAAAGAATTTGCTAGAAGGATTGAAGAGTTTGAGGAAAAGCCTAAAGCAAATCTAGAAGAAACAGAAGTGCTGAATCTGGGTGATGCTGAAATGGTTCAAGAGACACGAATCAACATTCACATGTCCGAGGAAGAGAAAAAGGAATACATCCAATTCTTGAAAAGAACAAGGATGTCTTTGCTTGGTCCTATGCGGATATGACAGGGTTGAGCACTTCAATAGTACCCCATCGATTGCCTACCGATCCATCTTGCCCACCAGTGAAATAGAAGCTTAGAAAATACAAGCCTGGTCTGAGTCTGAAAATCAAGGAGGTGGTATCAAAGCAGTTGGAAGCCGGAATCCTTCAAGTAACTAAGTATCTGACCTAGCTCGCCAACATTGTGCCCGTACCCAAGAAAGATGGTAAGGCTAGGGTCTGCATGGATTACCGAGACCTCAACAAGGCCAACCCTAAAGATGATTTTCCACTTCCGAACATACACATTCTAATAGACAACTATACTAAGCATGAAACACAGTCATTTGTGGATTCCTTTGCTAGATACCATCAGATCAAGAGGCATGAAGATGATGCTGAGAAAATGGCCTTCATTACACCCTGTGGTGTTTACAGTTACAAGGTAATGGCGTTCAGACTAAAGAATGTTGGGGTTACCTACATGAGAGCCATGACCACTTTGTTCCATGACATGATCCACAAAGAAATTGAGGTCTATATGGACGATGTCATCATCAAATCAAGGAAAGGATGTGACCATTTGGTTGATCTTCAAAAATTCTTTGACAAGCTACGAAGGTACAACTTGAAGTTGAATCGCGCAAAGTGCGCTTTTGGGGTCCCCGCGGGAAATTGTTGGGTTGTATTGTCAGTCACCGAGGTATAGAGCTGGATCCAACAAAAATCAAGGCTATCCATGATCTCCCCCCTCCGAAGAGCAAGAAAGAAGTGATGAGTTTCTTAGGCAGACTCAACTACATCAGCCATTTCATAGCCCATTCCACCGTCATATGTAAGGTAATCCTCAAGTTACTAACAAAGGACGCCGCCATCAAGTGGACCCCAGAATGTCAAGAAGCGTTTGACAAGATTAAGGACTATTTGTCTAATCCTCCGGTGCTGGTTCCCCCTGTGTCTAGTCGGCCTTTGCTACTATACTAGTCAGTCATGGATCATATTGGGGTGTATTTTGGGACAACATGATGAAACGGGAAAGAAAGAGTAGGCAATCTACTATATGAGTAAGAAGTTTACGTTGTATGAAGCTCGATACTCCTTGCTTGAGCACACTTGCTGTGCTTTGACATGGGTGCCCCAGAAGTTGCGACATTATCTCTAAGAACACATGACATATTTGATCTCACGGATGGATCCTCTGAAGTATATCTTTAAAAAACCCATGCCCACATGTAAGTTGGCCAAATGACAGATATTGCTAAGTTAATTTGACATAGTCTATGTCACGCAAAAAGCAGTGTAAGCGCAAGCATTGGCCGACCATTTGGCAGAAAATCCAGTAGATGAAGAGTATATGCCTCTGAAGACCTATTTTCATGATGAAGAAGTAGCCTTCGTAGGAGAATATATCTTGGAAGAATACAATGGCTTGAGGATGTTCTTCGACGGAGCTAAGAATCTTAACGGATCAGGCATTGGGACCGTTTTGGTCTCACCAACAAGCCAACACTACCCGGCATCAAGAAAGCTCAGATTTCATTGCTCCAACAACATGGCTGAATATGAGGCTTGCATCTTGGGTCTCCGATTAGCAATTGATTTGGATGTCCAAGAGATTTTGGTAATAGGGGACTCAAATTTATTGATTCGCCAGGCACAAGGCGAGTGGGCGGTAAGGAATCGAAAACTTCTACCATATTCGGACTGCGTTCAAAAGCTTTGCAAAAGATTCACTAAAGTGGAATTCAAATAAATCCCACGAATCCAGAATGAGTTTGCAGACGCTTTGGCCACATTATCTTCTATGATTTTGCATCCCAATCAGAATTACATTGATCCCATTCGCATTCATATACATGAGCAACCTGCATATTATTTTCATGTGAAAGAAGAGCCGGACAAGAAGCCATGGTATGATGATATCCAGGGATACTTGAAGAGTGGCAGCTATCCAGAGGATGCAACAAAAGTCCAAAAACGCACGATTAGGAGGCTAGCAAATCAATTCTTCTTAAACGGAGAAATCTTTTATAGGAGGAAACCCGATCTGGGATTGCTGAGGTGCATTGGAGTTAAGGAAGCGTCTAGACTTGTATAGGAGATTCATGCAGGAACATGTGGTCCTCATATGAACAGTTTCACCATTGCGAAGAAGATCCTCAAGTCGGGCTACTTTTGGTTGACAATGGAAACAAACTGCATTCCCTTATGTTCATAAATGCTACCGATACCAGACTCATTCCTCCTAACGAACTCCATGTCACTAACTCACCCTAGCCTTTCGCAGCTTGGGGTATGGATGTCATTGGCCCCATAGAGCCAGCAGCGTCGAATGGACACAGATTTATTCTTTTGGCAATTGACTACTTCACCAAATGGGTCAAAGCCACATCTCACAAGTCTGTCACCAAGAAGGTTGTCGATGATTTCGTTAAGAACAACATCATTTGTCGATTTGGGGTGCCCGAGACAATCATCACTGATAATGGCGCTAATCTCAATAGCAATCTGATGAGAGAAACCTATGATCAATTCAAGATCAACCATCGGAATTCCATCGCATATAGACCGCAAATGATTGGAGCAGTACAGGCCGCGAACAAGAACATTAAAAGGATATTACAAAAAATGATCGACAATCATAGGCAATGGCATGAGAAGCTGCCATTTGCGCTATTGGGATATCGCACTACTATTCGGACCTCTACTGGAGTAACACCTTACTTTTTGGTCTACGGAAACGAAGCTGTAATTCCTTTGGAAGTTGAGATACCATCTCTAATGATCATTCAAGAAACAGAGTTGAGTGATGCTGAATGGGCACAAAGTAGGTTTGAGCAATTAGCACAGATCGATGGAAGAAGGATCAATGTCATCTGTCAGACTGTCACGGACAACTTTACCAGAATAGGATGACCCAAGCGTTTAACAAGAAGGTCACACCGAGATACTTTTTAGTCTTGAAGCGAATCTTTCCAAATCAAGATGAGGCCAAAGGCAAGTTCACACCAAACTGCAAGTTCCATACATGGTCCATCGCGTCCTGACTGGAGGACCACTTATACTTGCAGAATTGGATGGTGAAATCTGGCCCAAACCCATCAATACAGATTCTGTGAAGAGATTTTACATTTAGATTTCATCTTTTTCTCTTTGTACTTGGAACTACATCAGACCTGATCCCCGTTTAAGAGAGATACGTAGGCGCTCCTATGGAGTTCGGTCTTACCATAATAAAAATCTTATTTTCCATTTTGACCATGGACTAAGGCAGAATTTTTGAGATGAAAAAAGCATAGCCTTCAACAGACAAGATAACTGGGGCAGAATCTTTTAGACAAGCTCAAAAATTCATGATGAATAGCACAATTCTCAAAAAAGAAAGTCACACTTCTACACTGGGTAGCCCGAAGGTCCTTCCTCAGTTGGACGTTAGGTTTATCTCAAAATGTGCCACTATCAGAGATTCAACATCATTAATAAATTATCATCTGTTTTGTCTTTCAAACATTTCAAAGATACATATATATACTACTTTCAAAAATTCAAATGTTATACCATCATGCCCCAAGGCAAATGCCCGATAAAGGTCTGGACATCAGCAATCGATGAAGCATACTGACCATGGCGAAAGACAGATCAACCTCCTTCTTTTTTTAAACTGACAATTTTCCTTGAATACAGATTAGACAGACACACGTTTCAGCATTGTCCGAGCAAATGACAATCTAGTAAAACAAAATATTACTCTATGGTTTGCATCGTATTGGCCCAAAAAATTACATTGCATGTGCCTGATATTTGCATTATAAATGCCCGAGATCTGCATTCGCATATGCCCGATATTTGCATTGCATGTGCCCTAAAATTTGCATTATATTATGCCTGAAAATTATATCCTGCATAATATTGGCCCGAGAAATTGCATGAGCCTAAAAGTTTGCATTGCATTTGCTCTAAAATTTGCATTATATTATGCCAAAAATTATATCTTGCATAATATTGGCCCAAAAAATTGCATGCGCCTGAAAGTTCGCATTGCATGTGCCCTAAAATTTGCGTCATATTGTGCCCAAAAATTATATCTTGCATAATATTGGCCCGAGAAATTGCAGGCGCCTGAAAGTTTGCATTGCATGTGCCCTAAAATTTGCATTATATTATGCCCGAAAATTATATCTTGCATAATATTGGCCCGATAAATTGCATGCACCCTAAAGATTTACATTACATTATGCCCGAAAATTTATATCTTGCATAATATTGGCCCGAGAAATTGCATGTGTCCTAAAGCTTGCATTGTATTATGCCCGAAAATTATATCTTGCATAATATTGGTCCAAGAGATTGTATGTGCCCTAAGATTTGCATTGCATTGTGCCCGAAAATTATATTTTGTATGATGTTGGCCCGAGAAATTGCATGTACCATAAAATTTGCACTGTATTGTACTCGAAAATTTCATTTTGCATGACATTGGCCCGAAAATTTGCATGTGATCGAGATTTGAATTGCATTGTGCCCAAAATTATATTTGCTTCGGCCCGAAAATTGCATAACATATTGTACCCCTAAGACATCATGGTCCGAAGGCATAATTTTCATGGCCTAAGGAAGTTATTTCATGGCCTAGGGATTTAATTTATGTTTATCATGATCTGAAGGTATCATCGTCCAAAGGCATCATTTTTCATGGCCTACGAACATCATTTCATGATCTTAGGATATAATTTACAATTATCATAGCCCTAGACACCATAGCCTAAGACGGCATCATTATTGTCTTATGGCAAAAAAAAAATCTTCATGGTCTAAAAGGGAACTTGCATCATGTTTATGATTATTTCACCATTTAATATGCGTGCTCTAACCATTTTAAATAGTGTTTCTTTTAGTTATAAATTGTAGGGCTCGTGAATTTCTGTGTGTTTCGCCTTTCGCTTCAAAATTATGCCTTTGTTACGCTATCAAATGCATTAAACCTTCTATTTTTTTCGATACCCGAACTATTTTTATTCCAATTCAAGCTACTCTCCCACCTCAAGTCCCGTATTATTAATTTCATCATTAGGAATTTCATTCGTTCCTAAATCCAGAACTACACACGGCCTGATTCTCTTATAACCCGAGATATGTAGGCGACTTGAAAACTGAAGTCTCGATCGTAATATTCTTAAAATCTCATTTGTTCCATTCGTTTCCTCCGACAATATTTCATCGGTTGGACAAAATCGGCTGCTCCATCAACTTTCTTTGCTCGACAATTCATCCTTCATTCCCGAGCAAAGAAGGGGCAGTTGTTGACACCCAACTTTGACCGGCTTATAACCCATTCTACAATGCTATTTGATTCAAATAGGTATTTTCTAAACTTTTAAATAAATGAGTTTATTTTTCAATTTTATCGACGTGACTACGTATTTTTATAAGATTTTTGAGTTTTCAAAAAATATTAATATATATTTGTTAATTATTTTATTAATTTAAAATTACTGTTATTCTTATTACTATTAATTATTATTATTATTATTATTATTATTATTATTATTATTATTATTATTATTACTATTATTATTATTACTATTATTATTATTATTATTATCATCATCATCATCATCACCATCATCATCATCATCATCATTATCATTATCATCATCATCATCATCATCATCATCATCATCATCATCATCATCATCATCATCATCATCATCATCATTTACTCTTATTTTTATAATATTCATTATTTTAGTTGTAATAGTAGTAGTAATACTTATTATTATTTACAACTCATTATTTCTACTATTAATTTATCAAATATCATATTTTAAACACATTATATACTTTTATATATATACATATATATATATATATTTTTTATATTTTAGTATGTTCAAATATTTTACATAATTATTTTCGCATATATTACGCACTTTCTTTATGTAAAAAAAAATATTATTTTTCAAAATGTTATATATTTTATTCGTGTGTATATTATAATTATTAATTAGATGGCAACCTATTCAATCTCATCCCAATTTATTTAATTCGTAGCTTTTTCGATCTAATTCATTTCAATTCTGGTCCTTTTCTCTATAACTTATTTCAATGCTAGTCAATTCTTTACAATTTATTTCAATTCTAACCAATTCTTGTCAATTTTAGCCTAAATCAAGTCAAATTGGGGCTTTATTTTAAATATCTAATTTTTGAATTGTGTGATTTAATCCTAGCCGTTCATCATGTTTTGATCTAATGGATAAGATTAAATCTCACTTTTTTTTTTTCTTTTAACCTAACACCCCCCAAACCCTTGATTTTTGACATTTTTCCCCTTCCCCTTTTCCAAGCGCCGCTCCCACCTTTTCTCCCCTCTTCCCCGCCCCAGCATCAAACGACCCCATGGTTGCCGCTCTCTCTTCCCGTCCTCTCCTTGGCCAACCACCAACATCCCCATTCCCTTCACCACCCCCAGCGACCCATTTCCCTTCACTCTCACGCCGGAGAAACCCCATATCCTCTGGTGAACCATGCAAACACCAATCTGTCCTCACCATCGTCGACAACACTTGCCGGCAGGACCCCATCGCACCACCCTCTTCCTCTCCTCAACCACCTTAAGGCCACAACCACCGTGACCCCATCTCCTTGTCAGAAAACCATTCACCCTCTCCTTTTCTCCACCAAAAACCCAACCAAACAACCCCTTAACCTGCCACCTCCTTCGCCGACCTAGATCCGCCAGATTAAATTGATGAAAATATTTTGGGGATACACTTCGAAGTCGATTTGATTTCTTGCTTAATTTTGAAATTGTGTGGTTATTTGTTAGTTGATTTTGACTCAAATCATTACGCTTTTTATGTGACTTGACCGAAATCTGATTCTGTGTTTGTGCAAATTTTGTGTCAATCTTTATTGTCAATATTTGTCTGCTACCTGCTCTTTAGCTTGTAAAATTTTGGTTAACCCGTATATTTTAAAGGATTATTTTGAATTAGAAGACTAATTTTCCCTTTCGGAATGTGTGTAGTTGAGCCAATTTTGGACTTTGATTTTTGTAATTTTTGCTTGTTTAATAATGGTAAAATACAGTTGTTGAGGTTTATTGACTTGTAGTTTTAAAGGTATTTGTTTTAATTGATATGTTGATTGATTTCTTATATCATATTTGATCAAAGTAATATGCTAATTTGATTTTCTTTGTATGATAAATTAATTTGGTCTGAATCCTTGTATATGTATTACATGGAAAGGATATATCCTTAATTTTATTTATATTTTATTTTTCTTTTACTTACTGCTGACTAATAAAAACTATTAACTGACCTAATTTCTTTTCCTAATAAATCATTCCTGTAATTTGAAATATTCTTATTTTTGGTAAAATTAGACCAAATCAACGATAATTGATTTACCCCTCTATTAATGGATTTATCCCTCTCTCTATGGTAAGGACAATTTACTTGCCTTTCATTGCCTCCCTTTGTTCTACTATAAAGCAGCCCTCTCTTAGCACTCTAAAGGACGATTTTTACACACTGGTAATTCACATATTCGCAGATTCTTAATACAACTAGCAAGAAATACTTCACTTTCATCGAAAAAAAAGTATTATAATAATTTTCACTTCATACGATCCTCTTTTCATTTTTCTAAATAATAATAATAATAATATTCTATCAAATTTGAAGATCAAATTTGACTTCAACCTATCGTTGAATTTCATTAGTGAGTATTTATTTATTTATTTTCTCTATATGTATATACATTTTTTAAATTGCTTATTTTTTTTACTATATGGGTACTGCTAGTATTTTTAGTGTTGCAGGTTTTCTTTATCAAGATATGAAGAGTCGCCTTGGGGAGGGGGACGAACTCGGAGGGCTTCGAAGATGTTAATTTTGTTGTCGTTGTTTTGTTTTTTTAAGCCTTGTAATGAAATATAATGAAAAATCTGGGAGTTAGTTTAAAGGGGGGAGGGGATTATGTGCTACTTGTCTTTTTTTTTTTCATTTTTTTCCTCTCTTTTTTCCTAATGTGAATATGTGATAGGAAAGTATGCCCATAGGATCTCACGAACTTAATCTCGTTTAGTTTTGAATGTTGTTAAAAAAATTTCTTGAAGATTCTTGCTAAAAAATGGAATAGGGAATTAGATTGATAACTTTCACTAAATATTATTATAGGATTCATCCTTAACTATTAAGATCAATTCAACCTTTTAATGCATTAGTTAACTTTTTAACATAACAAGTATTTTTATGGTAATTAGATATCCTACATATATCATGTTTGAGAATATTTTAGAAATCGTCATTTATGAATCATAGAATTTTTTTTTTCCTAGAATTTTAGTCAAATTTCTATACATAAAATATCTTTCTCAGTTTAAAAAAGGAAAAAATAAAATAAAATAAAATAAAATTTAATTCACTATTTAAAGTTACGTTCTTAAGACGTTAAATGATTGAAAATTTCTTGTACTTTTGATTATGTTACAATATAATGTTTATTATTTTCTAACAAATATTGTTAAGGGGATTTAACATTTTAAAAGTGTTGTTTTTTATTTAGACAAATGCTTTCGTCAATAATCAAAGATTTTTCCTTAAAAATTAAACCAAGCTTATTTTGTGGCACCTAATAATTCCGTCACCCTTTTTGTGTGTTTAGAGGCATATTTGAGAATTTTGTGCTAATTGCTCGTCCTCCTTATTTTGCTTGACGCTGAGTATACTATGAAACCTAAATTCTATTTTTACCAAAATAGCAGTCCGATGCCTCTTGAACCATAGGAAGGGACATTAGGCACTTTAGGACTCGTTAGAAATTTTCATTTCTCTTAGTTAAATAAATAAATCAACTTAGGAGGGGTAGGGGTAAATAGGACCATTAGACATGATGAACAAACTCGTGCATAATAGAACAAACCTTGGTTTTGTCCTGTAACACCCCAATTTTTTTTCTAAGATTGAGTCATCCTTCATATCATATGCAATCTTAATTGATAATTCTTAATTGAGCATAGATGTTAAAGTTAATTTCTTAGAATGAGAATAGAATTGGAGATGATAAAAGGATTTTTTACATCAAGTCAAGTCCAAAGAATTTCTACCGACTAAGTTTTCGTATAAGTTGATAAAAGGTTCAACTTCAAATGACCATATCTCCTAAAGTATAATGAGTTAGGTGACCCATAATATATCAAATTAAAGAATCTTTGAATTATTTTTCTAACGCATCTTACTTCGCCTTAATCAGAGTTCAGAGCAGAAAGTTATGACCATCTTACTGGAGATTTGCAGAGTTGTCTGAAGGTCCGCGACTGCTCGCGACGCAGACTTATCGCGAATCCTTTCTGGATAAGCTAAGGGACGTCCCTTTATTTTATTTTGAGGGTATTTTTATCCTAAAACCTTTGGGAGTCTATTTAAGGTCCCAAAACGCATAAAACGTCAGTTTTCATAATTAAAAACCCTCTCCTTCACTCTTAAACATAAACGCTCAAGAATCATCAAGAAAGGTATCAAGTTAGGATTAACTTTCAAAATTCATCATCAAGGTGAGTTATTCTTCATAAACTTTAAGCTACCCAACCTAAATTTCTTTATCTATGCATTAATCCTTAATAGAATCTTAAATTATAACCTAGGTTTCAAGAAGACGAATTCAAGAATCCCAAGAAAGGATTTCTTGATTCTTCTTTTTATGAATTAAGGTTCTTCATCAAGAACTCTAAAGATTCTAAGTCAAGAACCTAAGAATCAAAAAGAAACCCTTCAAACGATGTCTTTCCAAGTTCTTCCACTCTAAAAGATCTACCGAGATCAAGGATTTTCTCCAAGAAATTGAGTATTCATCAAATTTTGATTGTAATATCAACTTTCCAGGTATGTAAGACTAACCTAAAACATGGGATTGTTCTCTCATGTGCCCCACAGATGTCATAGATGAATTGATGGCTGAAGAGTCTATATGCATGAATACTTGAGGGTTTTCATTGAAAAATTAATTTGAAATTACATGTTTTCTATGTTGATGATCATCATACTATTTGTTTTCTTGAAGTTAACATTTTTCATGAGATTTTGCAGAACCCTACATGATTATTTGAAAAGCATGCATAATGAACTTAGGGGGATGAATCTAGAGCCTTGACGATGATGATGTCTATGATGTTGTGATTGTATCTCAAATTGATGAGAGTCTTGATGATGATGTTGATGAGAATGATGTTCATGAGTCTTAAAACTTGAAACTAAATTCTAAAAAGAGTGTTTCGAGTCCATGATGTTGATGTTGATGAGACGAGTTGATGTTGATGTTGAGGTACCATGTCCCTATAAGGACTGATGATGATGTATTATGTCCCTATGGGACTGATGATAATGATGTTTTACGAGCATGTCGTGTTTTGGAAGGAGTATTGAGCACCGAAATGGGTGAGAGTGAGTCCTACTTGAACCCATTAACTATGTGGCCCGCGTAGGAAGAGAGGATTGAACCGCAATACGGATGGCTCCTTTCTTGTTCCAAAAGAGGACTGAGGTTTTTTTTTCTTGTGGATCCATTGAGGTTGATGTCCTTTACCCCGGGCCAGGTACTGGATGGATGTGGCAACGACATCGCTTTGTTGTATCATCACTGGCTTATAGGTGATGGTTGTCAGTTAGAGAAACTCCCAGTGAGGTCTTACTTAATAGTACTTTGATGTTGATATTGATATGATGGTATGAGTCGAGTTCCCTTGAGTTGAGTCGAGTTTCCTTGAGTTGAATTGAGTTGAGTTGAGTTTCCTTAAGTTGACTTGAGTTGAGTTGAGTCGAGTCGAGTTGAGTCGAGTCGAGTCGAGTCGAGTTTCCTTGAGGTGAGTTTGATGTATTGATGAGGTATTGATGAGATGTTGATAGGTCATTTGTCTACTCTTTATTCTTTCTTTAGATAGACATTTGACATTCTGATGGAGTATGATATTGAGTTGATGTTATGCCTATATTATTCTACATGTTTCTGTTTCACTCAGCTATTTTACATACCAGTATTTTTCATGTACTGATGTCCCTTCTGGGACTGCATCGTTTTATGATGCAGAGGCAGGTATTGGAGATCATCGACAGAAGCTTCGTTGAAGAGGATCTATTCGCATTCAGTTGATCGGTGAGACCTCCTTTTCGGAGGATTTCCATATTATTATCGTCTAGCTTGAGTAGTACTTTATTTTCCTTGAGTTAGGTAACCATGGCCTGTCATGGTACCATCTAGATGTTTGAGTTAGAGGCTTCATAGACATTAAGTAAAGGATGTTATGTATTGTTTTTTTTCAACTCTTCTTTGTTGGAAATTAACATTTTATATAAAGACTTGATTTCTTTAATTACATTACAGTCTTTTCCCTTGAGAATGTTCCTTCCGCTGTTGAGTATGAGGTGATGATGAGGCCAAGTGGTTCGCTTGGGGACTAGCAATAGTCTCTGAGTGCCAACTACGCCAAGGGTACCATCCCGGGATGTGACATGTCCTTCAGCTTAAATAAAGCCATGTGAGCTAAAAAAGACAAAATCTAATTTTGTCTCCCGAAAATAAAGCCGAGTAACTGATCCACGTAAAAATAATTTGTTCAGTTTAAATTCCCTCTTTTGTTTATTTTCTAAAATTGTTTGGGATAGAGTAGTTTAGTTTATTTATTTATTTAATTTATTATATTTTGTCACTTAAAATAATTTAGGAATATTTTTCTTAAACAAGAGACCCTTATTTGTAAACCCCCACATAAATGCGAGATACGGTCGGGATCCGCATTTGCGGACTTTGAAGGGTGCTTAACACCTTCCCTTCGAGGTAACTTGAACCCTTACCCGTTCTCTGGTGAATTGACCCTTAAATTGAATTTTAAGCTTAGAATGGTGTCCTAATGCAGCTCAAATCATTAGGTGACGATTCTTCAATTTTTTTTAAATCCCAAAAGAGTCGTTGCTACGACGTCGTCCAGGTTCCTGTTTCTTCACGAGAAAAAATGGGGCGCGACAGGTATTTTTTTATTTATTTTACTTGAGTCGAGAGTCTAATTGAAACAGCTTCTCTATCTTCATAAGGTAAGGATAAAGTTACTAATTTTGTAAAATTATGTACTCAATTATATGAGTTACTCACATAATAATTTATTCATTTTATATATAATTTTATAAATCAGCGTGATACATACATACAAAGGACGTGTCCAAAAATAGTTTACCTAGGAAAGTCCCAAAGGACAGTTTGGATGATTTTCTCGATAGAGCACGTTTGAAAGCACCCAGAGGTATACGGGATAAAATGAGATAGGGTGCAAAGTGCAAAATGAGACACACTAAAGGTGCAAAGTGCAAAATGAGACACACTAAAGGTGCAAAGTGCAAAATGTGACACACTAGAGGCGCAAAGTGCAAAGGAAGCAGCCCCATTTGTGGAGCGGCAAGAAACCATTTTTGAACTTCAAAGAAGCTCTAAACTCCCTCTCTTCAATTTGGTGCTCATGGATCCACAGATTCGTCACCATATTCATGAACTAAGCACCATATAGATCTCATCTCTCTCTCTCTATATACTAGTGTATGTGTGGATGTATATGATAATTTTATTGGCCAATTGTGTAGTGAACAAATCGGAGAGAAATGCAAGTTGCAATTGATCAATGGAAGGTGAGAAGGCGAACCTTCTAGGACCAGAAGAAGCAGCAGCGTCCAAGCCCATTTCCATTCTTCCAATCGATCCGTCAGAATCCGCTAATGTCAGCCGTTCCCTTACACTCTCTTCAACAACAACCACGACGTCTTCCTCCTCATCTTCTCCACCGGACTTCCTCCGTCACATCCAAGCAGCCTTCAAACGTCCTCGTCCTCGGGGTAACTATTCTCAGTGTTCCTCTTATGATGCCACTACCTTTTTAGGGCTTTTTGATGATATTATATTTTCTTATATTTTCGCTACTTTAGGTTTACTGCTCTGAAGTGTTATTTTCCACGGTTTATGGTGACATGCCCTATCAATTTCTGTTAGTTTTGTAAGTTTGAGCTATGAAAATTTAGTTTTGTGGGGTTTTGCCCTCTTGATGCCACATGTTCTGGTAACTTCAGATAAGAGAAATGACAATGGGAAAAGGAAAGTAGAAGGCAGTAGTTTAGTCTTTGCATGTTTTATAAGGTAATCGAGTTTTATCTTCTTCTTGTGGGCTTACTAGGACCAGCTTTTGCATTTTTTTTAATGTAATCAATTTAAATTGTAGGAGTTTAAGGGATACGTGTGTTTCTGTAGAGTTATCTGTCTGCTTCTTTTTTACACTTTTCTATTCGTTCTGCTAGTATAAAAGGCACATGTATTAGTGAGCTTACCATATTATTATGGCATGCTTTGCTAGTTGTTGAGTTATTAGGTTCGGTATATTTTGGATGGAAGTCATGGGAGGTTCTTGATTCATCGTGGATGTTGTCTTTTCTCATCTTTTATCTTTAGGCAATTTTTGTTGAAACATTGCTATTTCAGTTCCATGAATTTAAAAGGTTGTGGCCTTAAGTTATTGAAGTATGTTCTTTTTCTTTTCTTGAAGTTATTGAAGTATGTACTTTATCATTTAAAAGACAACAAATGGACTCTGTTCAACTGGAGTTTAAAGGAAAAAATGTAACTGAGTTACTAGTGTAATTAAAAGCAAAAAGCGCAACGAAACTCTTAGGTCCATTGTGGCATTAAGCACAAATAACGGGTGGGCTTTAATGAAAAAAAAGGCTCAAAGGGAGAAATATACAAATATATAGTATGTTTAGTCAAAGACTAATAATCATAAGCATGAAGCAATTATATGAACAAAGAAAGTGAAAACAATAAGAAGCAGCTTATGTTTACTGATATTATTTTGAAAATGTCTTGACGGTATGGTCCAGGGCAAGTAACATATAGAATCTGCAAAGAAAATTGCACTTTGTTTATTTGAAAGCTATTTCAGGTTTATGTGAATATGCTAAAGAGCTCTATCTACCCAGTTAATGAAGCTTTAAACCTGGAGGAGCTGGCTGATATCATGGGCTGTAACATTGACTCATTTCCTTCCACATATTTTGGTCTTCCTCTGGGTGACCAGTATAAATACTTTGAAATTTGGACCGGGGCTATTGAAAAGTTTGAGAAGAGGTTGGCAACATGGAGAATGCCATACCGCTCCTTGTGGCAGAGTAACACTTGTTAATATTGTTCTAGACAACTTACCTACTCATTACATGGACCTGTTCCTAATGCCAACTGAGATGATAGAATAGATTGATAAGTTAAGAAGGAATTTCCTATGAGAGGGCAACACAGAGGAATAGAAATTTCATCTCATCAATTGGGAGAAAACCAAAATACCAAGGAGGTCTTGGCATTAAGAACCTTGTTGCCCACTACAAAAGTGTGATGATGAAGTGGCTTTGGAGATACAACATGGGAGAGGTAGGGTTCCTGGAAAGATGTTATCATAGCTAAGTATGGAAGGCTGAATCAATGGTGCACACTTCCATATGGAGTGGGACAGTGGAAGGGTATTAGGATGTTGTGGGACACATTTGATCAAAATACTTACTTTGAATTGGGAAATGGTTCTCTCCCAAAATTTTGGACAAAGAAATGGCTTGGCAAATGGCAATAACACTCTTCAGGAGGACTTCTCAGATTTGTTCAGAATTGCTGAAGATCCTAGTTCTATTATTGCTGCTAATAGAGAAGGGATAAACTGGGACCTGATATTTAGAAGAAATATGCATGATGGGGAAGTGAATGATCTAGTAGATCTTTTTGCAGGACTACAACATTGTCACATTAATCCCCAGGTAGTTGATAAGCTCATGTGGGGACACCAAAAAGGAAGAGTTTATACCGTCAAGGAAGGCTACCAACAATTATGCTCTAGAAACCCCATGATAGATAACTGGCCCTGGAAACTCATTTTGGAGGACCAATCTACCACCTAAGGTTGCTTTACCTGGAGAACTCTATATGAGGCATATCTTAGCCAAGACAATATAAGGAACAGGAAAATCCAGCTCCCAAATAGATGTTATATGTGCAAAGAAGAGGTTGAAGCTATCGACACCTTCTTCTTCATTGTGAGGTGGCCTTAGAATTATGGAGCATGTTTTCTTGTCTCTCTGGTCTGAATTGGACCAGACCCCTTTCAGTCAAGGATGCTTATGAGAGTGGGAGCCTATGGAGAGTTGACAAGCCATCAAGAAGATCTGGATCATGATATCTACTTGTATATTTTGGCGTATTTGGTTAGAGAGGAGTAGGTGATGTTTTGATGGGGAGTCAACTGCTCGAGCCATTTTGAAGGCTAGGTCTATTGCCAATTTGTTTAGTTGGTCCAATTTGTACCCTGTTGTTAATGAAGAACAACTTTAGGATTTTATTAACTCATTAGTTCTGGCTTAGATAGTTTTTACAGTAAGCTAGAGATTTTTTGTACGCTCAAATGCCATATCTTGTAATTCTTTCATCCTCTTGATGCTGTTATTAATACCACTTTATCAAAAAAAATTGCACTTTGTCCTTCGCCCTATGGGTTAACTCAATTGGCAAAGGTTGAGGGATTTGTGTCTTAGGTCACAAGTTATAGCCCTGCCCCAAGGGAACTTAGTCCAGTATTTAAGTGGAGATAGGTCAAGAGGCGGTTGAAGGTTGTGGCTGACCCAAAAAGTTGGCTCCAGTTGGATTTCTCGGCCATAAAAAAAGTACCTCATCTGGTGCTCAATCTAGAAAGTAATGTGTGTCTGTTTGGACAGCTTATGAAACATAATGGCCTTAGTTTCTTGCAGTTTGATTTTGCATATGACCAGATGCCTGTACTCACACCTCATTTTCGAATAGCTATTGAGATGCTTATGAGCAGTATTTCAAGATAGACATCATATAAAGAGGGTAGATATAATATAAAAGGTGACAAAGTTGTGCACCTTTTAGAGTTAGTCAGAGAAGAAGTGGGTGCTCTGCTAGGGAATGAAGGGGATCGGAGAAGCTCTCATGTTTTCTAATTTACAAATGTCTGACAATCTTTGGTTTTGTGTTTTTCTTTTTTGCCAATGATTGGCACCCTATCATCATTTCCATTAAGCTACTAATATTGTTATATTGATATTAGTAGATATTGATTGCTTCTGATTTCACCTAATCTTATCACTACAAATTTACTATCCTCCCAGCAGTGATTTTATCATCTTACAGTTACTGTATGTAAGTTATCCTTTTCCATTTTGAATACATCTGTTGCATATCTGTTTAGTTGTTTAGAAATTGCTTTCTGTGCATCTAAAGTTGGGCTTCAAGAGTTTTTTTCTCTACTCTTTTTTGTTGTCTTATTTTGTTTCCCTTTTCCCCAAAATTTTGGCACTTGGCCATTTTGATTCACTACTCGGCAATAACTTTAGGACACCTAACATGAATACTTTAGGTACAATACAGTCAAATGGTATTATGCCAAGGAGATTGGTAGCTCCTCTGCGGCAAGCATCAAGAGGCCCTATTGTGAATACAGACTGTACAGTTGAAGCAAAGAAGACCCAAGATGAGATTCCCCTGAGTCACAGATTAATGGAATGTATTTCACAACCAAAGAACATCGGCTCTGATACTGTAGACGCTCAAGAGGATGCATCTATGCCACCTTCGGAGTATGGTTCCACAGTAGACGCACATGAAGAGAATTATAATTCATTCAATAGTTTGAGAGATCAACCAAGATCCTTCACTGGTTATAGAAGCAACATTACATCTGCTTCCTTGGGAACAGAGTGTGAGCATGTTTTATTGGCTGAAGGGCAGAAGAAGGTCCATTTTGCTGCTGATAGCACTTCCAGGTCTCAGGGTAATGTAATATGGTCCATTTATGAACTCCCCTGGCTTCAATGCATATGACCTTCTTTTCTCTTAGACATATCTTGAGCTTTTCCCTATGTCGGCAACTGAATTATCTTTTAGTGCTTATTTGTCAAACTAAAGGATGTCTTACTGGCTAACGTATTGCAAACTAGGCCTGTTTAGTCGTTTGCACGTTATAGTACATATATATGCTTTATGCAGGTGATAATGACCGAATGGTCACTGGAACAGAGGACTTATTGTCTCATGTGAATTCACTTACATTGACAGAAATGGATTGGGATGTAGGCAATCAGATGGAGGCTGTCACCGCTGCTAGCCAAGTCTTGAGAGATCAAAATATTCATACCACAGATGTGGATGGTAATGGGAATTCCTCTCTATTGGCAAATAGAACATTAGGAGTTGCAGATCAGATTCACCAATTCAGGAATTTCTTACGGAATGATTTGAGCCACCCCATGACTCAAGCTTCAGTGGTTGGTTCAAGCTGCACAACGACATTATTGATAAACTCGACATCTGCTCCCATGCTAAACTCAACAACCTATTGTCCACAATCTCATCTTGCAAGCAACTCTATGGAGTCACTAGGGGAACGTAAACTGAGATCTGAGCATCTGATGCAATCTTCTTATCCTTTTCCAAAGAATGAAAACAGGCTTTCAGCTGATCAGACAGCTATTGCTGTACCTAGTTCTACCCCTGAAACTGATTCAGAAGTTAAGGGACCTAATCTGGCTGAAGGGCCAAAGAATAATATGCTGATTAAAAGTGACATGCCTAAAGATACTTCCCCTCTTGAGGACAGTTCAGCCAAAGAATGTGTTACGGATATACAATCTGAAGCTCCCTTGTCAAAAGTTTCATCTTCCAACATGAAGTTGGAACCTTCTAAGTCTGAAAAGCAAGAAAAAAGTGTGGGTAGTAAAGCTACTTCTTCATCTCGTAAAAAAGGTTATGATCCTGATACATTTTTCAAAGTTAATGGAAAGCTTTACCAAAGGCTTGGGAAGATAGGTAGTGGTGGAAGTAGTGAGGTCCACAAAGTAATTGCATCAGACTGCTCAATTTATGCCTTGAAGAAAATCAAACTTAAAGGTCGTGACTATGCTACTGCATATGGGTTTTGTCAAGAAATTGAGTATTTAAAGAGACTGAAGGGAAAGAACAACATCATTCAACTAATTGACTATGAGGTATGTACTTTACTACAGCGTTCATGATTTTCAAAAACAGTAAACTTTACTGGTGTTGAACTCTATTTTTACGTTTTGGTTGTAGAGGTCAGGGGGGAAATTTTCAAAATTGGTGATAATTTCAGGGTGAAGCAATTGAAAACATTTTGTAGCTAACAGAAGGCGATGTTAGTTGCTAATCAGTGCTATATCTTCAAACATGATGATGGAACATCACAAGTCACAACAGCTTGATTTGCCTAGGATTATCTCTAGGAGAAGCTGCATAAGTTAAGAATGCTAAAAAGTTTAACACAACTACTCCTCAATCCTAACTACCTAGGTGCCATTATATAAATACTTACCATCCATGTCACTCCATTCATACCCGTCTCAATCTAATATTCAATAACTTAGGGTTTATAACTCTAGAAGTTCTCTACATTTTCACTACCATTTAAGTTTCTAAATGAGACTAATGATTCCTAGCTGATATTGAACCTGCAGTAAAAGTATCTACATGCCTAATTTTTAACCCCAACTAATTGATATCCCTTTATATAGATGTTTTTGTTCCATTATGCTGGTTTTTGCTTAGTTTGCATGGATTCCAAGGGATTGTAGGTCTATTGGGTCAATTTCCTTCTATGTGAATTTAGGTCTACCTCCTCTCTTTTTAACACCTTAACTCATCATAGTTTCCCACCACAAGCTTGTGCATTTGGAGGTGAATGTAGAACATAATCACACTGTCTCAAGCAACCTTACCTTAAAAAAGTAAAAAAGAGTTCCTTATCAAAAGTAAAGCGAAAAGAGTTGTATTTGCCCCTCTACTATTGAAAAAGTTTAACATTACCCTTTGTTATACTATCAGTTCATATGTATCCCTTCGTCATAACAATGACTCAAATTTGCCTTCCTCCATTAGTTACATCTATGTTAGCTCGGGAATTTATTTTCCTAGGTAAAATCCCAAGCGAATTGCATGTTCTCTTGTAGTGATCTTTCATTAGTCTTAAATAGGCTGGACTCAAGCTAGATAACATTTGATTTTCTATCTTGTCTAATCCAAGTGATTTTGGTATATTGTTGATTTCTAAATATTGATTTTTTCCTCTAATACTTGAAGCATTAGGACCTTATCAGTGATCTGCTAGTCACATATTTTAGGTGGAATACTTAATTTGTGGTTGAGTTGATGGACATGAGCCATACTAAAGGTTCTTTTTCCTCTGACAGAGACTAGAGATTTTTTTCCTTTTGAAGAAAGACATGGACTAGAGTTAATTATGTTGTTGATAAAGTTTAGTTTTGGGGTTTGCTCCCTTTCAAGGTCTCAAGTTCGAAACCCACTGGGTGCAAACAATTTTAAGGGCCATTGGACTAGGTAAAATCTGAATTAACTGTGGCACACTTGCAGGCTACTCCTTGCCGAGGGCCTGTGCACCCCCGGAATTAGTCGGGGCTCTAAGAGACTCGGACACCCGGTGCAAAAAAGTAAAAAATAAATAGAATTTGAAACTTTATGCTGGCATTTAGGTGCAAAACAAACTTTTTTTTGTGTGTGTGAAAGAATGAACGAATAATGATGCATAAAGACATGGCTATGCTTCAAAAAGAAATTTACTCACTATTGAAATTGAGAAGGCAGTTAGCATAGGGCCGATACTGGAATGTATATATCTGACATGGTGACTATTCTAATGTTCATCAAGCTCGAAGCTAGTCCATACATCCACTAAAAGCATGTTTGGAAGCAGAAAGTATGATGTTCTTGAACACATCATGAATCCAACATATGTTTTTTTCTGTATCCCAAGTATGTGTTCACATATCAATTAAGTCTATTGAAGGGTCATAGCTCGAGTCCCACCCATTTAAGACTTACGAAAATTGGATGATGGCAGATGGTTTATGTTGGTGGTGATGGTACATGTGGTGAAGGTGTTGTGTGTTGGTGACTTTGAGTGGTGGTGGAAGAAGGGTCGGTGTGATGAGTTGACATCCCATGTGACTAAAATGGATGGATTAACGAAGGACGGAGAAATTCGAGCCATATTTATGACTATATGGGCATATTGGGCTGATATTACAATGAAGGGTAATATTGAACTTTTTCTCAATATTGGGCTGATATTACAATGAAGGGTAATATTGAACTTTTTCTCAATAGTAGAGGGACAAATATGACCCTTTTCCCTGAAAATGAAAACCTTCTCAAGTGACCTCATATAGCACATTAATCCCTCCATATATGTAATTTGCACCTTCTGGCGAATGTGATTATTTCTAATTGTATAATCTTTTAAGATTGCACATCTATCATGATGTCTATATTTTTTGGACACTCATCTTGTGCATATGTAGGATCTTAGAGGTCCAACATTCATCCCATATAACTTTGTTAATCTTACAAGTGTTTATCAAACTTGATTTTTACTTTTGGTAGGTATATTCCTATAACTCTCTGATAGAATTTCTCAATTTCAATCATCTTATTTGATTATGTTCTTTGACTATCATACTATTCTTCTTGAGCATTAAGCCTTGATGGCCGAATAATTTGTATTTAGACACCACAGTCCCATCTAATCTCACTATAACGTCACCATTTCTTGTGTTGGCTAAACTTGGAATGCATATATCCAGTCTTACTTCTACTTTGCTAAACCGTTGTTTCTAGAGTGCCTCTCAATTGTTCAATCTAGTTTCATAGTCAATTATCTGTTGAAAGATAAAAGAAAAAGAGGTGAAACATTATCCAATAATTCTACACCATTCGATTGATAAGATTGCTTAGGCATTTGGAAAGTTTGTTTGATTTAAAGAGAAGTGTTTGGGGGCGGCCAATGACTGGGAAAAAAAGGGTATTTCAATTCCTTAACTTCTTATACTAGCACTGATCAAAGTGAGAACTAGCACATTCAAGGATGCTAATATCATTTACAAATAACTTATCTTAATAGTGTACAAATTGACTGTGGCCTGAGATTTACCACGTTAAACATGCTGGAATTAGACAGCTAGTTTCAAACGTAGCTATAATTTTCTCTTTCTCATGTCTCACTGTTGGTGGTGTACATTCAACAAAACTTAATAGTTAATTTAGTATTGCTATATGAATGCCCATGAATCTGGAAATGAACATTTCCATGTTGAGACTACTGCAACTCAATAGACTTATTGATGCCCTTAGATGAGAGCTAAGCAAGGACTTGCTTTTCCAAAAAAAAAAAAAAAAAACAAAAAGAAAAGAAAAAAGAATGACCACTCTTTGTTTTAAGTTGGTTTATGACAAACAATAACGCTCCTTATATAGGAATTATGAGCACAAAGTTTCCTAATTCCTGATTTTCCAATTATTATGACATATATCTTAATGATTTTCTTGACCATAATATAGTCACTAAGAAAATCTTTACATAATGTTCTTAACGATACTCTTGATTTTGAACTCAGAACATGAAGTCTGTAATTAGTAGTAGTATCTACAGTTTAAGAAGGGTGATGGACAGGTCTCCCAGGCCTTGAGAAGTTAAAATCTTATGAATTTATTAAACCAAAGCTGGGTTGCTGCATTTCTTTTGAGTGCACCTCGTGATTGATTACCTCTAGGTATGATTGGGTTTAAATTACCAACTTAGCTTCCTCAACCAAAGCTATAGGCTTACCAAAGCGGTTAGAACTTATGTGCCTGCATTTGGTGTTGAGGTCACCATCTGGGGTTTTACTATTTGCAGTTTAGTTTTTGGAGGATATACTGACATACACTTGTTTGTTAGGTTACAGATAAGAATTTACTAGATGAAGTCATGAATGGCTCAATGAGTAACAATGAAAGCAGAGTCAAAGAAGATGGGTACATATACATGGTTCTGGAATACGGTGAAATTGATTTGGCTCATATGCTGTCTCAGAAATGGAGGGAACTAGATGGCTCTGATTCAATTATTGATGAAAACTGGCTTCGATTTTACTGGCAGGTATATTCCTTCTTTTTTCGCCATTATCTGCAGTTACAGCTTATTTTTACAAAGTTGCTGTCATGACCTTATCTTTAGTGAGGATACGTTTTCTAATCTTCAGTTGTTTTGTTACTACAGGTTCTTGTAGAGTGTCCTTATGATTAACATGTAAACAGTTTTTCGATGCCGTTGTATCTCTTACTCCGGCATTCAATATTATGCCTTAATACATACTTTACCCCCTAAAAGCATTACTCCCCTAAACCATACGTGTCCTGTACATGAAGAACAACAAAATAATCACAAATAAGTTTCCTTGGTAGTAGTAATGATGAAAAATCTATTGTAGCATCCAAGTGTGTGTTCTAATGGTCAATGAAGTGGGTGGATAACCATGAGGTCTCAGCAGAGTCAAAACACATGAGGTGATTTTTATCCACATGTCCTAGCCTTGGTTTCCTGCTTTTGGGGCTAAGATATTTGAGTTGAGGGTTTTCCGGAAACGACCTCTCTATCTTTCTGAGGTAGTAGTAAGGTCTGCGTACATTTTACCCTCCCCGGACCCCACTTATGGGATTTCACTAGGTATGTTGTTGTATGTCCTAGCTTTGGTGGATAGAGTTACCTTGTAACTTTCATTGGTGTCAGGTATCCCGTGGAATTAGTTGAGGTGCGCGCATGCTAGCCTAGTCACCATGGTTATCAGAAAAAGAAAGTAACGTGGGAGATTTTGAGTGGAAAACCACTCAGTAGGGAAATGTGCATTTTCATGGTCTTTTCACTCTTTTCTTGGTTGATTTTTCTCCTCCTGTTCTTTTTTAATTTTTTCGTGAGTTGGGTAGTGGAGATTGGGGAAGGTTCTGGATAATAACGAACTGAAGATTGGGAATGGAAAATATCCGCTTGCCATTGTTGGTTGGAAATGGAGGAAGAGAAATAAGTGAAATTTGGGCAAGCAGATGGTAGTTTTTTGGTGTTTTTTTCAAGGTACATTTTTTTTTAACTTTATGACATGTATTGTGGGAGATGTCTTAGGCCGTTCAGGGGGATTTTGGAGATGAACCTTACAAGGTTAGTTGTAAAAGGATGCTTGCAAAGAAAGGGGTGAAATAGGAATTTACTTGTAGGGTTAAGTATGTATTTGCCCAATGTTAATTATGGCTGACTTCAATGTCCGTCATTAGGGTACTTGCAGTTTACGTATTTATTCCTGGAAAAATTAGTATAAGAGCTATCGTTTTGTTGAAATGCATCTTATGCTTTCAGGGAGTTACAACATTTAGAATGTGTTCAGTATGAAGGAACAATGTTTTTTGGGAAAATAAGTGGGTTTCCGTTACATCAGCACAAACTAATATCCTAATAATGTTTTTGTATAATCCAAGACAAGTACTATGATAGGTGGGATGGGAGATACGGGGGTGGGGGTGAAAATGAAGTGTTTAGGATGGGGAAGACGCAAATAATGTGGAATGCCACTTGTGGAACTTGTTTTCCCTACTCCCACCAGGAAAGTCATTTTCCTTATTTTAAGAAATTTATTTTCCTAGAGAAAATATTCTTAAAGCAATTTTGACCAACCATACATCGGATAATTGGAATACAGAATATACCCTCAGTTATTTCTCATGCCTGTATACAGATTTTCACTTTGCATTTAAGGACACAAAATTTACATGGGTCTCATTAATAAGATGTAGCACACTCAAAATGACTCTTTTGCAAATATGTTACACACTGTTCTTTTGCTAACACATTTTTTAGCTCCCATTCGGCCATAGGATTTTGAAGTTGAAACTTGAAATTGAGTTTTAAAGTTGTGATTTTGGAATTTGAAGTCGTGATTTGGAAATGAAGTCGTCTTGGACATGCATTTTACTTGTTTTTGTCTTCTTTTTGTGAAAGTTTGGTAAGTGGAAGCCCCAAAAAGCCAAAACTAGTCTGAGCTAGTCTTTGGAAACTTGAAAATATTTGAGGATCAGATTTTCAAAATCTTATCAAATTTCATGACCAATAGATTTTCGAAGATAAAATTTCAAAATCTACTCCCAAAATCTATGGCCAAAATTAACTTTAGTGTGTAAGTTTTAAGGTTCATGAAGGTCAAAATTGATTGAATCCGGTAGCACTTTTCTCAGAACTTTATTGAAGATAAGTACTGATCTTCTCTTGTTAAGAATATGCTTTCAATGGCCATTCTCAGTATTATGTCTTGAGAGCTCTTGAACCTCAATATGCTTTGCTCCAGGAGAAATGGTAGAGATTTGATCATTCCCTCTTAAGGTTTCTTCATTCGATCAATTTTAAGGTGTATGCAATTCCATATTCAACTTAAAGTCATGAAGCTAGATATTAACATAAGTCAAGATACTATATGACAAAAACTGTAGTCCATCCAGGAGAAGGGGAAGGGGAAGGGGAAGAGGAGCTCCATGTTGCTTTTAAGGTAACTGAAACTGGCCATCATTGAACCAAAGCTAATTCAGGAATCTGTCCTGTATATCTTAAGTAAATGCTGTGAACAAGATAACAAAAGAACTTTGGTCAGTTTCTTTTTGGTAAATTGAGATCGTCACTTTTTTTTTAGTAGTATGTTTTGTTTGTGCTTAAATTTCTTCATAGTATGATTTCAAAAAGACTCTGGCCAGTTGCTTTTTGATAAACTGAGATAGTCACTTTTCTATCTCAATCTGCGAACAATTCTTATTTACAGTATGTTTTGTTTATGCTTTAATTTATTCATAATATGATTTTGAATTCAAAAAATTTGGGACAGTCCAGTTAAAGAGAAGATCTTTCAGTACCAGTTAAACTTTTGGTTATTATTATTATTTTATATTTTATTTCTTTTTAATAAGAAAAATACTTATTTGCTTGTAAGTATTGGTTTTTTTTTTTAAAGAATTATAAACTTCTGTCGAGGGAAGTACTTTAGGACCCCTTTGGTCTTCCATCTAGTATAGGTGAAGACTGGCATAGCCACCTTAATTTCATGCACTACTACTGTTGTAAGTTGTACATTATACAGATTTGAAATCTGGGAAATTACAATTTATATGAATTGTACTCAAAAGTTATAAACATACTTTGCAGCAAATACTTCTTGCTGTTAATACCATACACGAGGAGCGGATAGTACACTCTGACCTAAAGCCAGCTAATTTCCTTCTT
This sequence comes from Solanum rostratum, assembly GCA_029948455.1. Taxonomy (NCBI): domain Eukaryota; kingdom Viridiplantae; phylum Streptophyta; class Magnoliopsida; order Solanales; family Solanaceae; genus Solanum; species Solanum rostratum. The sequence goes on from CM057049.1 coordinate 24,222,293, forward strand.
GTCAGAGGCTCATTAAAGCTGATTGATTTTGGTATAGCAAAGGCTATAATGTGTGACACAACCAACATTCAACGTGATTCACAGGTAGTTCACTCTTTTTTTACGATTGCATGGAATGCATTTGATTGCCCCACACCGACATCTAAAAGAAAAGAAGTATACTGCCAAAAAAGATATACATTTAGTAATCAGCAATGTCAGCTTCTTCCATGTTTTCTTAGTGGATGCTAATTCTTATACAGGTTGGTACTTTAAGCTACATGTCCCCTGAAGCTTTTATGTGTAATGAGACAGATGCGAATGGCAATACCATAAAGTGTGGTCGGCCCTCAGATATCTGGTCATTGGGATGCATCCTTTACCAAATGGTTTACGGGAGAACACCCTTTTCAGAATACAAAACTTTCTGGGCAAAATTCAAAGTTATAACAGATCCAAACCATGCAATTGCTTATGAACCGTTGTCCAACCCTTGGTTACTTGATCTTATGAAGAAGTGTCTTGCATGGGACCGAAATGAAAGATGGAGGATTCCTCAGTTACTTCAACATCCTTTCCTCGTTCCCCCTGTTCCACCACAGTTACCTGCTTCTCCTAAGCAAACATGTATGCTGCTTCAATTAATTGCTAAATCATGTGAAAGCGATAGAAAGGCATCGATGCTATGCATGCAACTCCAAAATTTACTAGTGCACCCCAGTCAAGTACCGCATGAGGCATTACCTGTATGCCAATATCAGAAGCTGCTTTCTGATGTCTCGTCCCTCTGTCTTCAACTACAAGAACAGTTGGGACACGCAGAAAGATAATGTTAAAGATGATTTATATATTTTAGCCTTCTTCAGTCCTAGGTTAAAGTCTTCTGCCAAGTTACTGATGTGTATACAAAAACTACTCAGAACAAAGTGGGCATTGACACCTGTTTTTGTTTTCTTAAAGTGGCTTGCAGATAATAGGTGAAGTGTTGTAACTTTCCCAGGAAAGAGGACCCTTATGTATGTGGAAGATGTCCTTGGAAATGTATAATGCCATTTTCATCTAATGCTTACTATAATTTTAGTCTTTCTACCTAGAAATCGTGTTTTGTAAATCAAAATAGAAGGGAGAGATGAAGAATAAATAAGGGTTGTGTTATTGATTCTCTTTAAGTAGTGAAGTTGGAAATGCCACACCATCTGTTCTTCAACAGCTTCACCGAGTTACCTACTCAAGCTTAGCTATTTAATGTGATAATTTTTACGCAAATTATGTATCAAATCCCTTAGTTAACATTATTGACTTTCGTAATTCCTAATAAATAAATGGTCCTTGTACATAAAGTTTCCTCCAAATTAGGCACTTTTTTGAACGTTGCAGTCGTCTTGTTACTACACATAGGCACGTGAAGGAGTATTTATACAACCTCAAGCCAATGAAAAATATGTTGATTTATTTTACCTTCTCCTAAGAATTCTCGCCTTTTTATTCCCTTGTTGACTAAGGTTGGCAATAGACCAGATCAAAAACTTCCGAACCTATTTTATCAAAATCAAAATCGAATCTATTAATCCCTCTCAATTATCAGAATTGATTCTACTCGGACTGGCTTTGGAATCGGACCTCTATAGTTTTTTGCCCTATATTTAAATTACTTATTTAATATTAACTTAATATATAAAAGAGTGTCTCTCTCTCTCTATATATATATTATATATATAGAGATAGACATAATTGAATATAAAGTAACTTAGTACATTATTATTACAAAAAGTTTATAATTTTTTTTTATAAAACTTCCAATTTTCAAACTTGTAAGAATTGTAGTAATTAAAAAGGGGAGTTTTCAAAAATACCAAGTTTTTGGATAAAAATTACATGCCCCTACCGAATCATTGAAAAATACCATATAAAATACCAACTTTATTTACAAATTTAGGAGAGAGAGTGTTTTGAGTGTGATTATTGTGGTGTGTGGTATGATATAATAGTGTTGGAAAATGAAAAAGAGTGTGTTTTTTTTGGTATTTTGATAAATAAATTTTAAAGTGTAATTTTGGAGGTGAAAGTTGTTATTTGTGTAAAAATTTCAATTAAAAAAGTCTAAAATCTAAACAATAAAAGGTTTAAACATTAAGAACTTCAAATTCAATTTTATAGTAGGCTAATATAAAAATAGTTAAAAATTAAATTTTATAAAATAAGTTGCATTAAATAAAACACTATTTTTAAAAACAATCTTTCACACCCCAAACATAAGGGGTGCAACTGGCACTTAATGCTAAAACTTACGCTAGAGCTAACCGTGATGAACCATTTGCCATGACCACATAGCAACCACATATATTCACGAAAACAAACAGGTATATGTTGGCCTAAAAAGTATGCAATCAACCGACAATGTCCCTTATAACAGCTCTATAAGGAAAATAGCTACTCTTAAAAGTTCATATAAAGAAATAACTGACTAGCACACAAGTCCTATTTGGGCCGTCGAGGTCACCATAATAGATATACAGAAGCTGGAAGTAGGTATATATATCAAGACAATACAACAACAACTATAAAACCACACCAAACTAACAACTAGGCCAACATGGCCATTTATGTAACTAGACAACCCACTCTAGTCTGCAAGCCTCTAAGAGTAGTAAAGCTTGGCGGGATAGGGCTACAACCTACCCAAAATATATACAATGAAAGTCAACAAACCTCAAAACTCTGGTGGCTTCAGAAAAAAAGGGTCTGCCGACCTGCTATAAGTCAATCGTGCTGTTGGGGAGGTCTATCAAATCTTTTGTTAGGACCTGCAGGCATGAATGCAGCGTCCCCAAGCAATAGGGCGTCAATACAAAATAATCTATCGAGTATGAAAGACAATAATTTAAATAAATAGGTGTCATAATATACTCAAATGTAATCAAATAAAAAAGTCAAGAATAAGATAAACATATTGATTTGCTCCTAAATCTAAGCATACCAAAATATTCAGACAACAACCTAACCAAACCCTCATAAGCTCGGTAGGTACAAACAATAGACAAGACCACCTAACTAGATTCTCATAAGCCCAGAAGGTGCCAATTCATTCTAAATACCCCTAACAATAGTCCCCTAGCCTCATAGGTAATCAAATAGACCTCTTAGACGATAATATAACTCCATAGGCAGTGTATAGCCCTCTTAGGTATCAATATAGCCCTGTAGGAAACTCATAGCCCTCTCTGGCAACAACATAGCCCCGTAGGTAACACATAGCCTTTTTAGACATCAATATAGCATCGTAGGCAACACATAGCCTTCTTAGGCATGAATATAGCCCCGTAGGCAACTCATAGCCCTTTTTAGTAGCAACATAGCCCTGTAGGCAACACATAGACTTCTTAGGCATAGCCTTTAGGCAACTCATAGCCCTCATAGGCAGCAATGCAACACATGGCCTTCTTAGGCAATGATAATATTCCTACAACAAATCACAATAGCACCAATGGCAGTAATAACAATTCCACAGGCTAAAAGTGGGAAATTTAGCTATGAGCAACCTATACGAACAATTTCTAAGTTATATCCAACATAGTGCTGCTACTAACACAGTACAAATGCTGACCTCGGGAGGAACATAATCAATTGGGCAGCCAACCACCAACAATTATGGCTACTAGTATATTAACGATAGCAACCTAATTATATTACTTATGAGCTTCAAGAAAACATGCCGAAAGAAGGAAGTAGTCTTAATATAACTTTTTCGGTGATTTCACGTGACCTATTCACTTCTTTTCATTAATACTACAACATGACATGGTCACAATTAACACATGAATATAAGTACAATGACAATCCAACAAAAGATGTGGATTTCCATTACAATTTACCGTTTGCGACTTATCAAAGCTAAAACCAATGAAAGGAGGTCTTACCTTGATTTTAAGCTCATAGTAAATCTTGAAGCTTGAAAATATATTCGAGCTCTTGCTTCCCCAACACCAAAATATGATACAATATGAAATCGATAAAATAAATTATATTACAATGACCAGTTCAACGCGTAGAACAACTTCTATCAAGGACTTAAGTTGAGAAAATCTATAATTTGGGTAATCCTAGAAGTGCGCTTGCTAGTTCTGGTCATACTTGTATGAAGAAAAATAATGAAAAATTAAAGAAGATGATATGTATATATATATCTATATATATATATATATATATATATATATATATATATATATATATATATCTATATATATATATATATATATATATATATATATATGTATAAAGTCTCACTGACCTAAGGGTCCCATTAGTTGCCTCTACTGCTCAGTCGTTACTAAAATGCAAACATCTCTCTATTCTAAAGTTGTATGGACAAACAATTGATGCATTCGAAACTAGACTCATAGACCTTTGATAGGTCGTGGGCCCCATAACTATTTATAAATTGAGAGAAAACCTCCAAGACATTTGCACCATATTTTAGAGAAATCTTTATAATGAAACTTACTATAACTTTCCCCAACTTTTATTTTGCCACTTGCTTAACTTCAAAACTTGAGATACAACCCTTGAATACCAAAAATATTACATACCACATAATTATTAAGTTATTACTCACTCTATTTGTCTTTCCATGGAAGTATGAGTTATTTTACACATTTTGAAAGTCGAGGTATTACATCTTTCCCCCTTAGAAACACTTGTCTTCGAATGAAGAATATGAGTCATACGATTAAGTATTTAGGAGTTGCCAAAATTTTGGCAGAGTCCCCCTGTAAACATGACTGTCTAGGAACCTGAAACATAGAAATTTTAACTCCGGCATCTAACAGAACGACATAAATAGCTAGGCACCATAGCTCCGCAATAATAGTGCGAGCAATTATACAATAATAACAACAGCAAAAATAAGCCACAATATAAAGATCAAACAAATATTTTATCTTACTTTACTACTATAAACTGATGGCATGATATGCCATCACCCTGGGGTATGAAACAAGTGAAGGTATGTGGACCTCATGCCATCCTTAGTTTCCCAAGTCACCTCTCCTCTATTCATGTTCCTCCACAATACTTTAACAAAAGTCAATCTTTGATCTTTAATCTTTGAATCAACTGATCTAATATGGAAATTGGATCCTCGTAGAAAAACTCCTTTTTGATGACATCTTCAATTGTAATAACTCGAGAAGGGTCTCTTACGCACTTTCATAGCATCGATACATGAAAAATTGTATGAATGGATGCTAGCTCTGAAGGCAACTCTAAATCATAATCCACTTGTCCCATCTTTCGAAGAATCCAGTAGGGCCCAATGAATCTTGCACTAAGCTTTCCCTTCTCGCCAAATCTCATAATGTCCTTCATAGGTGAGTTAAGTTCCTTTGCCGCACATTTGAATATACTACTGTTAACTTTGATTTATTAACAACACTCCTGAATAAGTTTAACCTTCTTCACCATCTGTTGTACTAAGTCTAATCCAATAACCCTTTCTCTCCTACTTCAAATCATTTTAATAGGGAATTTACACTTTTGTCCATACAAAGCCTTTTAAGCTGCTATCCTAACGCTAGAAGATAACTATTATCATACATAAACTCAATAAGAGGTGAGTGTTCATCCCAACTTCCTTTCCGTGGCATGTCCTCAAGCATCTTAATTATATGCTCAGCTTGGACATCTATCTGAGGGTGAAAGGTTGTACTAAGGCCCAGTCCTTTGTGGAAAGACTTCCAAAAGTTAGTAGTAAGTGGTGCTCCTCTATCAAATATAATAAATACTTGGACACCATGCAACCTAACAATCTCTCTAACATAAAGCTTGCATAGTATTCAGCTGTAAAAGTAGTCTTGATTAGTAAGAAGTTGGCTGATTGTTTTAGTCGACCAACAATTACCCAAAATAGAGTCAAACCTGCATTGTGATCAAAGTAATCCTATAAAAAAATCCATATTAGTTAATCCTCACTTCCATAAAAGAATGACTATATCCTAGACTACCTCGGCTAGCCTTTGGTGCTCAAGCTTCACCTGTTGGTAGTAAGGACATTGCTCCACAAATCGGGAAATGTCCTTCTTCATCCTATACCACTAATAAATCTCCTTGACATCATGGTACACCTTCATTGAACCAGGATGGATAAATAATGGGAATGGTGTGCCTTTTCTATACACTGATGTTGAAGCCTTGAAATCTTCGAAACACAACATCGATCTCTATATTTATGAAATCTATCTCCTGCTATATCAAAGTATAAAAACTCCTTATCCGAAGCCTTAATCTCTGCTGCTCCAACATAGGATCCTCATGCTATCATGCCTTTACCTCCACAACTAGAGATGACACAGTTATGTCCTGTACTATGAACCCACTATCACCTACCTCTCACAATCTGACTCTTAAGCTAGTTAATTGATGAAGTTCTTGAGCTAACCCACACCTCTCAACATCTAAATAGGATAAACTATCCATAAATCTGCGACTAAGGGCATTGGCTACCACATTCTCCTTCCCTAGATGATATAAAATGTCTACGTCATAGAATTTAAGTAACTCAAGCCATCGACACTATCATAGATTCAATGTTTTATGTCTAAAGATATACTGAAGGCTCTTATGATTCATGAAGAAGTCAATATGAACACCATACAAATAACACCCTAGATCTTCGACGTATGCAAAACTATAGCTAACTCTAAATCATGGATCAAATAGTTCTTCTCATGCTTTCTTAATCGCCTTGAAGCATATGCAATCACCTTGAGATTTTGCATTAGAACACATCTAACCCTACATTCGAAGCATCACAGTACACTGCAAAGCCTTATGAACCCTTTAAAAGTCTAGAATTGGTATTGATCCCAACTTGCCCTTCAAATACTAGAAACCATGCATGCAAGTCTCAGTCCCTTGAAACTTAGCTACTTTTTGAGTCAACCTTTTTAATTGTGCTGAATGTAAAGAAAGCCCCTCTACGAACCTTCTATGTACACGTTTATCTTAAATGATGAACCACTGTCAGCATCATGATCTAGGCCAAGTCTTCATGGCCTCTATCTTTCGAGTATCAACCATAATGCACACATCTAATACAGTATATCCTAAGAAAACAACAAAGCTCAACTAGAAATCACACTTAGACAACTTGCGTAAAGTATTTAGTCTTGAAAAACCTGAAGGACTGCTCATAAATGATCTGCATACTCAACTTTTGAATCTGAGTAAACCAAAATATTATCAATAAATACAATCACAAACAAGTTAGATATGGCCTGAATATGCTATTCATCAAGTCCATGAACACATCCGGGGCATTGGTTAATTTAAAAGACATCACCAAGAACTCGAAGTGTCCATATTTAGTTCTAAAAGCTATCTTTTGGTCATCTTTCTCCCTAACTTGTACTTGATGGCAAACTGATCTCAAATCATTTTTTAAGAAGTATTTAACACCTTGCACTTGATCAAACAAGTCTTTGACCCTCGAAAGAGGATACTTATTCTTTATAGTCACCTTATTTAGCCGTCGATAATTGATACACATTCTCAGTGTGTCATCTTTTTTTCTCATAAATAATACTAGCACACCCCATGGTGAAGCCTTTATTCAACAAATTTTTCAATTGATACTTCAATTCCTTTAGCTCAACATGAGCCATTTTATAAGGAGGGATAAATATGAGATGTTAATTGGTAACATATCATAGCAAAATTGATTTACCATTCTAGGGAATACTAGAAAGTTAATATGGAAATACATCAAAAAACAACCATCTCATATACTACTAATGTTGGTTGTCCTCTATGCTTGTGCAAAGGCCTTAATTCTCAAGATATACACATTATAATTTAGTGCAATGGTACAAGCATAGATATGATTTGGATGAAGTCCTTCCACAAATCTTCATGTCCTATCATGCATCGTATCAACAAATATTAGTGCATATCCAACCAATGAATCAAGTCTCAGCTTATACTCTTGAAGACACATGCTGTCCCCATCAAAGGTTAAGAACTGATTGACTTGAGCATCCCTAATCTCTTGAGAAAAATAGTGATCTGTGAAAGCTCTTATAAAGCTATCCTTAGTAAGTATAGGTGCATCTTTTCCTTGGATCTCTCCCAACTCTCATACCATAATACCCCAAGATCACGTAATCAAAATGTTGCTAAATCAACTAACTTAGTCACTATGGCATGCATGACCCTGAAGATCCAATAAAGTTGGTCAACAAAATGCTGAGGGTCTTATTTATGAACTGTCCCTATAAACTATAGAGGGTTCAAGGCAAGAAATTCATGAACTCTCAAACTTTTGGGATCTTAAGAAGGTCTGGCAACATCTAGCGTAGTTGGCTAGTTTTGGGCATCTACTAATTATGCTAACATACACGTTGTACTCTTGACATCTGAATTAGATGGAATAGGAGGAACCAGAGGCAATAATACTATTGACCTTGGATTTCTTGTATCCCTTAAAGGCCCCTGAAGTGGTGGAGAAGCTATAGGGGTTGAGAAGATGTCTCTTACTGGGTCTCAACATTTTCTACCTGGTAAGACCCCACCTATGAAGAGTATAAAAAATGCAAAAAAATAAGCTTTAGAAATTTTTGGACTACTTCTACGAGGGGTTTTTACGAGCGGTAGGTTGTTGCCCAGCCCGTAAGTTAGTTCGTGGAACCTGGGGAAGACTTGGTGAAATTGGGATCTTTTATGGATTCAATCTATGACTCATCAGACGATCCGTAAAATCTTTTATGATCCATAGATCATGTCATGGAATGTAAATCAGAGAAGGGTCTCTGAAATCCGAAAAGCCATCAGACGAAACCCCTATCTACGACCCGTAGAATGGACTACGGCCTATAAGTAGGGTCTCATAGTCTTGTCTGGTTAGATTTTAAAAGGGGAAATTTTGTCATTACTCAGCATTTTATGCCTATGCTGGGAAATTTTGACCTCTAAGGGACCCCTTATCAACCCCCCTAACCTTAATTCCTCTCATTCCTCCTTATTCCAATAACACTCTAAGTCTCAAACCCCTCCCAAGTTCTTCAAGGTCTTCAAAGGAGAGTGCAAGCTAGGATTTAGGTTTCTTCACCTCCAAATCAAATTTTCTCTTCATCAAGTTGACAAGGTATGTGAGTTTTGATTATGGAGACCTTTCCTCCACAAACTCAACCACTCCTCACCTTCTTTATGATTTCTCAAATCATGGAAATATATGGTGATTTATGAACTTCCTTTTGTGATGATATTATGAAGTATTTTATGATGATTTATCCTTGTACACTTTTGATTCATGCAACATAATGTGAAATAAATGATTTTTACATAAGGGTTTGATCGTGTGAGACCCCGTGTTTCTCATTTTCCATATTTGTATAAGGTGGCGTGTCACATAAGACATATATGATTTTGGATAAAACCTAAGGATAGTAAGGCTGCGAATTAGTGGTAATGCCAAGGACCTAAAATTTTAAGCCAAAGAAATACCCTAAATACACATTCGAGATTAAAGAAATGGCCCGAGTGGCACCTCACCCTTTTTGAAAGGTTTAAATTAGGTTTCACATTTCGAATGGGACTAAAAGTGTATAATTTGCTAATAATGGATCTTTAAAAGTTATTTTAATATCACAAAGGTCATGCATTAAGTTTTGGAATCAAGAAAGTTGCAAGATAAAGGTTGGCCAAGGTTATCATAAGTTTCTTTAAGAAATCCTTCTTAAATTTGGGTCAAATGTATCAGGCCATATCTCCCAAAATACAAGGAGTGAAAAGGTCCATGACCTATCAAATGGAATATCTATGACTCTAGTTTGCAATGCACAAAATCGCGCATCAAACTGACCCCAGAATAAAAAGTTATGACAGTTTTACTGGGACTGCCCGAGCAGAAAACTGGGTCATGGGCCAGGTCGGGTCAAGCCCAACTATAAGTCGGCTATTTTGACATTTTAAAGCTCAAAAATGAACCATTTTTGTCCCAAAATAGTAAGAAACTGAAGAGAAAGCTCCCATAATTTCTCTAAGTGATTTAGGTAAGTTTTTCACATTTTTACCGTTAAAATTCGTCCTCGTGCCTAGAAATGCGTGCCTTACGCTCTACAATTGTTTTCCCCTCCTATTAGCTGTGTTTGGGGCTGTAAAAAAGGTGGTGTTCCTGTTGGTTATTTTTGGTTTTTATCTGACGTGTTTAGTTAATAACCTTGGGGCTCTTTTATGGTCATTTTTACTGACATTTCCTCGCGTAAATACTCTTTGCCGAATCTGGTCATTAATGCTAAATTTTGGATTGTTTATAGGTGTTTTTAAGATGCGTATATATAGTTTTTGTGAAGCTTAGGACGTAAGGAACAACTTTCGTGAAGAAGCTTTGGGCAATAGGACGTCCGTTGGGAAGGTATGTTAAGGCTAAGTTCAGTCCCTCCTTTTAGCACGAAATACGGGAAGTTTCCAAAACGTCAAATCCGATATCTTTCTATAAAGTTGCTAGAAAGACCTTATGTGAAAGGCATTGGGGTTGCAGCTGAGTTATTTTCATGATGGTATTAGGTTGAAATTTCATTCGTTCGTTTAAACTGGACATTTAATATCTATATATCATTTTTTTGATTTTCCCGGCTACCTATTCATATGTTCAAGGTGTTTCTCTTCTTGGTATAGTGCCATTAAAATAAATGTAGAATGCGAGGGGAATGTAGTATTCATAATCAATCCTTCTTCCATACAAAACTATAATTGAAGCACTTAACAAGTAACACACTGATTTCCAATAATGTCTAACGTAATGCCCTATTTAAATGACTAAGGCACTTGATCCTGTTTAAATACTTTCTTTTACTAATTGACATGGGACCAAGTATAAGCATTATGTAAAACACTTTTATGAGCACTTTCAAAGTTAAGGCTTCATTCTAAGTGTTGAGTAAAGTTGTCAAACTTATTCAAAAGACACGTGAGATTTCACAAATTCAGTGTATATGCTACGACAATGATTATGATGCTATGAGAATAAGTATACCAATGAGCCAAGATTGGCTAAATTTATGTTATGGCCTACTATGTGCATTTAATATTCATATCATACATTGTACATTATGCATGGACTTTGAGCTATAATCAGAGGTATGGGGCCTATTTTCCCAAATGATTACATATATATATATATATATGGTACAGATGGCCACAAATTGGCAAATATGATGCCGGTTAGCTACCGAAAAGGACCACCATTGCTAGCATTTGGTTGGGTATATCATGTATTTGCATCTATATATATGTATTCACGACATGCGATACTCGAGCATACCATGCATATTTGATCACTAGGAGGTTGCTTATTGGCCATTAAGGTCACTTGAGTTTTGGTTACAGGTGGTATTTCTATTGCCCTTTTTACTATATTTACCTATGGTTTTACATTCCGCCTCACATACCAGTACACGTTTATTAGTACTGACGTCCCATTGCTTGGGGACGCTGTATTTTATTTTGTGCGTACAGGTTCAGGTAGGGACTCTGATCGACCCCTCCACTAGGAGCCCAGTTCAGCTGTGAGTTGGTAAACTCCACCTCTTCCTGGAGCTTTCACAGGATGCTTACTTTTTGTTGTACAGTTGGGGCCCTGTCCGACAGTATTAGTGGTTCTCTTAGAGACTATTATAGACATGTTGTTGTAGGTTAGTTCTTATGTGTCTTTCAGTCTCCAATCATAAGATTGGCATGAATATATAGTGTGTGCCTATACCTGTGTCGTTGCGGTCTTGTTGGCTAGCTAGTACTTTATCGTTTTGGCTTACTTATCTTGATGCACATGATTTGCTATTGACCAGGTCATGACCTAAACGGTCCCAACTTAGTTTCTTTTTAAATGTTATGCTGCCCGATTTTTAGTTTCTTTTTAAATGTTATGCTGCCCGATTTTCTTCTGGTCCCTAGTTTAGTTAGCTAGCATGTTTAGTAGCTTACCCGACCAATAACGGTATTGGATGCCAGTTGCACCATCCCTCTCTTTGGGGCATGATAAACATTATATCAGAGCAGGTCGTGTCCTAGGGAGTCCACAATGTCATGTCGAACAGAGTCTTGCTTATAGGTATGTTGTGCACCATACTTATAATCAGGAGGCTACGAGGCATTTAGGGATGGTTACATTTCTTTTACTTAATAGATCCTGCTATAGAGCAACGCTATAGGAACGTATTAAATCTAAATCATGCTATGTTATTTTCATTTAATATGTTGCCTATGCTCGGGAGATGGCACAATGTGGGATAGATATAAATCAAAGAGAAGGTACCGATCATTCCTTGCCAGGGGGATATATTCCCCGTTGAGGCACATAGGGAGTCTCAGTGCCCACAGTACTAAATTTACCATCACCTATTGAGGCCTAGGGATATCTAGTACCCCCAACCTCACCAGAGATTGGGGAGAAGGGTATGAGAGAGGCTGTTCAGCTACTGAATAAGATGTTTTCTATTCATGAGAGACAACTAGAGGCGAGAGCAGACACTAGAAGGGATCAAACAGAAAGCTCAAAGGTACGAGAGTTTCTTCACTTGGCCTCTCTAGTATTTACAGGGTCCTGTTCCACTGAGGATCCACCAGACCTTATAGACTGTATGTATAGAGTATTGAGGGTGATGCATGACTCTGTCACTGAGGCAGTGGAGTTAGCTTCTTTTCAACTACATGATGTCGCCATCTTGTGGTACGAGGCGTGGGAGAGGGCCTGATGCTTTGCCAGTAGAATGGAAGGACCTCTCTGAGGCATTTTTAGCCCATTACTTACCACAGGAGGTGTGGGAGGCCCATCTTGACCGGTTTATTAGTTTGAGGTAGGGGATATGAGTGTCAAGGAGTATAACCTTAGGTTTAATTCTTTAGGTAGGTATGCACCAGATATTGTATGTACCATGAGTGCCAGAGTTCATTGTTATGTGGATGGTTTGGGGGATCATTTGATCAGAGACAACAGGATAGTCTCTTTATAGGATGGTGAAGATATCTCCCGTATACAGGCTTTTGCTTAGACTATAGAGGACCCTTCTTGTCCGATTTGGGATACCTGCAGAGATAGGGATAAGAATAAGAGGGCTTGTACTATGAGGTCTTATAGGGAGCCGCAGGGTGATTTTAGGCCCCCATTTCACCGATACCCATTTTCATAGTAGGTAGTTTCCTCACCACAGCTGCAGGGCCAGAGATTTGATTATTATATTCAGTCAAGACCAAGGCAGAATTCAGATCAGCCTGATAGCCGTCAACATGAGTGTTATGCACAAATGAGACAACCTACCCCCTCCCCCCATGTACACAATGTGGTAAGCTTCATATTAGGCAGTGTAGAAAGGGTTTAAGTGCATGTTACCATTACAAGAAGACATGATATTTTATTAGCAATTGGCCCTTTAGTCAGTCCCTACTGTGAATGAATTCATGATAATATTCCCGATGAGCTTCCAGGGATCCCCCAGAAAGGGATATCAATTTTGCTATAGATTTTCTTCCTGATATGCAGCCTATGCCCATTCCTCCCTATAAAATGGCTCCTTTAGAGCTAAGAAAATTGAAGGAACAATTGAATATTAGGCCACGCACATCTCCATGGGGTGCTCCATTGCTTTTTGCTTGAAAGAAAGATGGCTCCTTATAGATGTGTATCGGTTACATACAGCTAAATAAAGTCATTATCAAGAATAAGTATCCTCTTCCACGGATGATGACTTATTCGACGAGTTGCAGGGTGCCAAATGCTTTTCAAAGATTGACTTGAGATTCGGGTACCATTAGTTGCGAGTCAAGGATGTTAGTATTCCAAAGACATCGTTTAGGATGAGGTATGGACATTTTGAGTTCCTTGTCATGTCTTTTGGGCTTACAAATGCCCCAACAACTTTTATGGACTTGATGAATCGAGTATTTAAACCATTCTTGGATGAATTTATGATCGTGTTTATTGACGACATCTTGATATATTCACGGTCAGAAGCTGAGCATGTAGATCACTTGCGAACTATATTACAGACTCTCCAAGACAACATGTTATACACTAAATTCTCTAAATGTGAGGTTTAGTTAACTTCTGTAGCTTTTCTTGGCCATGTTATTACAGGCGATGGTATCAAGGTTAATGGCCAGAATATTGAAACAGTAATGGCCAGGTCGAGACCATTAAATCCGACCGAGGTCTATAGCTTTTTAGGCTTGGCAGGATATTATAGGAGGTTTGTTGAGGGATTCTCCTCTATCTCTGCATCACTAACGAGATTGACACATAAAGAAGCTAAGTTTCAATGGACTGAAGCATGTGAACAGAGTTTTCAAGAGTTAAAGAAAAGGCTTACCACCGCACCTATCTTGGCTCTTTCCGATGGAACCGAAGGTTATGTTGTATATTGTGATGCTTTGAGAATTGGCCTAGGTTGTGTTCTTATGCAGCATAGTAGAGTTATTGCATATGATGCTAGACAGTTGTGAAAGAATGAACAATACTATCCTATCCATGATCTTGAGCTCGGTGCGGTTATATTTGCCCTAAAGATTTGATGACATTATCTATACAGAGTTCATATTGATATTTTTACCGACCACAAGAGCCTTCAATATTTATTTAAGCAAAAGGAGTTGAACCTACGACAAAGGAAGTGGCTAGAATTACTAAAAGATTATAGTGTTGACATTTTATACCATCCCGGTAAAGCTAATGTTGTTGCTGATGCACTTAGCTGAAAGTCCATGGGAAGTCTAAGCCATGTAAAAGTTGATAAGATAGAAATGACAAGACCTACATCAGCTAGCTAGTTTGCAGGTGCGATTGGTAGATATAGAGGATGGAGGTGTAATTGTTCATAATACAACAAAATCTTCCATTTTTAATGATGTAAAAGAGCAACATCGCGAGGATCCGGAGCTTAGAACACTGAGGGAGAGCATTTCCCAACAACAACATCCTTCATTTAAGCTAATTGGAGATGGAGTCCTTAGGTACCAAGGCCGCTTATGTATGCCAGATATTAGAGGACTCCGTGCCAGGATTCTTTTTGAGGCCCATTATTCTAGATATTCAACCCACCCTGGAGCAACAAAAATGTATCGGGATCTTCGAAAAATCTATTGGTGGAATGGCATGAAAAAGGATATTGCAGAGATGGTAGCCCAATGTCCCAATTGTCAGCAAGTTAAAGAAGAACATCAGAGACCTGGAGGCCTAGCTTAGTATGTTGAGATTCTACTATGGAAATGGGACATGATAAATATGGACTTCATCACTACTTTGCCTTGCACTCCACACAGATATGATTCTATTGGAATAATCATTGATAGGTTGACAAAATCTACTCATTTCTTACCGATAAGAACGACATATTCAATGAAGGATTATGCTGAGCTTTGCATTCAAGAGATAATTCGCCTTCATGGAGTTCCATTGTCTATTATCTCCGATCGAGGGGCTCAATTTACTGCACATTTTTGGAAGTCTTTTCGAAAGGGTCTAGGCACTCAGGTAAATCTCACCATTGCTTTTCATCCATAAACTAATAGACAGGCAGAGCGTACCATCTAGACCGTTGAGGATATGTTGTGTGCTTGTGTGCTGGACTTTAAAGGAAACTGGGATGATCATCTACCTCTTATTATGTTTTTTTATAACAACAACTTCCAAGCTCATATTCAAATGGTACCTTATGAAGCACTATATGGGCGAAGATATAGGTCGATGATCGGTTGGTTTGAGGTTGGGGAGGCAATGTTTCTAAGCCCCAATCTAGTTCAGCAAGCGATGGACAAAGTGAGACTTATTAGAGACCGATTGCAAACAGCCCAGAGTCGGCAAAAGTCTTATATAGATGTTTGACAACGAGACTTAGAGTTTGATATATAAGATAGGGTCTTCTTGAAAGTATCACCTTTGAAGGGAATCATACGGCTTGGAAAGATAGGAAAGCTCAGTCCTAGATATATTGGACCATGTAAGATTATTTGAAAGATTGGCAAGGTCGCATACAAGCTTGATTTGCTTTCAGAATTGGGGGCGATCCATCCAGTGTTTCACGTATCGATATTGCGGAAGTGCATTGGAGATCCTTAGCGTATTACTCACATTAAAGATATCCACATTGCTGAAAACTTATCTTATGATGAAGTGCCAGTGGCTATTTTAGATTAAAGCACAGTGCATGTTAAGCTTTTAAGCCTATGAATATCTTATGGCAATATATGTATAATAAGCATGTTGAGACTAACAAGGGGGCTAACAAGTATGCTATGAGCTCATGAGCATGATACGAATGACAAGAATTATGTAAAGCCCGAATGTTGATGTTACACGTTATGATTAATGAGCTACTCCAAGAATGATACTAAGATATTTTGAGACTATGCATGCCATAACTATGACTATGTTTCAAGTATTCCGTGCGATTGTGACCTAGCACTGAGAGGACCTTGGTAGTCTCCCATGGTCTCTAAACTATGTGTCGCCATAGGTTTATGACATTAATTCCCTATGTAGGCTTGTACTTACCAAAATGGCAAAGCCGTAAGATATGGATATTAGTTGAACCTACGGAAAAGGTTATACCGTAAGGTAAAGATAAAATGTGAAACTTACCAAAAAGGCTATGCTGTAAGGTGGTGGCACTTCCGAAAAGGCCATACCGTAAGGACAATGTTAGGTCTACCTTGGAAAAGTCCATTCCTTGTTTGATGTGGAGTGAACATCGGATTCCAAGTAGTAGCTCATTTGGTCTTACATGCCGGTTATGGTCCCTTCCCACTATGTATATGATGTCACGTGATTTGATGAGTCTTCATGCATGTCCCTTTAGGCAATTACCTCTCATGACATATTGAGCCGATATCCATTATTCATGATGACGCATATTGATTACTTATGATTTATGTTCCTTGATGCATTTGCACCCTGCATACTTAGTACGTTCTAAGTACTAATGCATACTTTTTGACTGCAGGATCTTACCATGTGGGAATTGGAGCTTCTCACCATCCTCCTCCTCCACGCGGCTAGACATTTTGGTTGAAGATTGCTTGGTGAGTCCTCAACATCTGGGGACAAAATTTCACTTATTTTCATCTGTTGCTTAGACTCATTTATTTTTGGATACCATCTTTGAGGGTGAGCCCAGGAGATGTCTTGGCCCCCGTCCTATTCATATTAGAGGTGTTGTTGGATATTGTGATGGTTATGTATGATTAAGCTTGACTCCTTATGCTTTTGTATTATGAAAGACATCTCTTAGTCCCTTACTCCCTTTTTATATTAAATGCTTGATGATGGTGATGAGGTGGAGGTCTTAAGTCCCTAATTGTTCCTATAGTGTGAGTTATACTTACCCGCCCCTTAGAAATTATTTGCTATGTGATTCATGCTCTACCTCTTCCCTACAACATCCCCCTAGCGTGAGTCTAAGGGCCCGTTTCTTGTAGAAATTATGTGCTACAAGTTTATTGATCTTTTATGCTTTCGCAAAATCAAGGATGTGCTATTCATGCTTAAGAGGCTTGTTTGGGATCCCTTCGGATTCCCATTCATCAGGTCACGTCTAGACCCTTAGCTTGGGGCGTAACACTACCTCCATCTGTGGTACCCTATCGATACCCCCACCTGCAGTGCCTAGCCCCTAACTAGCTGGCATCTTTTGTATGTCAACCATCTCTCTTTGCATATAAGTTTTAAGTGTAAGTCTGAAAACTCAACTCTTAAGACACGCTCTATAGCATGGGTACAAAAAAAGAAATATAATCATTCTAACATGCCCTGTAGCTTCCAACTTATTAAATGTGGTGCACAACATATTTATAAAAAAAAGACACTAGACATGACTTGCAAACTCCCTAGGATACAACATTGCTCTGATACCATGTTTGTCACGCCCCAAAATCTCGAGGCAAACTGACACCTAGTACCAAAACTTAGGCTAGAGCTGACCATGCTGAACCATTTGCCATGAGCGCGTAGTAGCCACCCATATTCAAGACAATAAACTAGTATAAATTAACCTAAAAAAAAGCAATCGACAAGCAAGGTCCCTATTAACAGCTCTATAAATGAAATAGCTACTCCTAAAAGTTCATGTAAAGAAATAACCTACTAGCTCTCAAGTCCTATTTGGGCTGTCGAGGCCACCATGGTGGCTATATAGAAGCTAAAAGTAGGGGTGTGTGTGTATATATATATATATACACACACACACACACACACACAAAACAATACAATCTCAGTTATAAAACCATACCAAACCAACAACTAGGTCAACATGGCCTTTTACATAACTATATAACCATTCTAGTCTGAAAGACTCTAAGAGAAGTAAAGCTTGGTGGGACTGGGCCCCAACCTACCCAAAATATATACAACATATCTCAAAACTCTAGAAGCTCTAGAAGAAAGGGGCTTGCCAATCTGCTAGAAGTCATTCATGCTATTGGGATCGAATCTTCTAATGGGACCTATAGGCATGGATGTAGCACCCCCAAGAAATAGATTGTTAGTATACGATAATATACCAAGTATGAAAGACAATAATTTAAATGAACAGATGTCATAATATACTCAAATATAATTGAGTAAGAAAGTCAAGAATAAAATAAATATGTCTACGTGCTCCTGAATCTAAGCATAACGAAATAACCAGACAACAACCTAACTAAGACCCCATAAGCTTGGAAGGTACAAACAGTAGACAAGACCTCCTAACTAGGCTCTTATAAAACCAGAAGGTTCCAATTTAGCCTAAATATCCCTAACAGTAGTCCCCTAGCCCCATAGGCAGTCACATGGCCTTCTTAGGTAATAATATAGCTCCATAGGAAACATATAACCCTCTTAAGCATCAATATAGCCTCATAGGCAACTCATAACTCTCTTCGGCAACAACATAGCCCGCTAGATAACACCTAGACTTCCTAGACATCAATATAGCCTTGTAGGCAACTCATAGCCCTCTTAGGCAACAACATAGCCTCATAGGCAACATATAGCCTTCTTAAGCATCAATATAGCCCTGTAGGAAACTCATAGCCTTCTTAGGCAATAACATAGCCCTATAAGCAATAAATAGACTTCTTAGGCAATAATATAGCCCTGTAGGCAACTCATAGCCCTTATAGGCAACAATTCAACACATAGCCTTCTTAGGCAATGATCATATTCTTGCAACAAATCACAATAGCAGCAATAATAATAATGACAATTCATAGGCTAAAAATGAGCAATTTAGCTCTAAGCAACCTATATGAACAATTTCTAAGTCATACCTAATATAATGCCGCTACTAACATAGTAAATATGATGACCATGGGAGGAATATAACTAATTGGAAAGCCAACCGCCAACAATTTATTTCTACTTATACATCAACAATAGAAACCCAATTATATTGTTCCTATGCTTTAAGGAAACATGCCGAAAGAAGAAAATAGCCCTAACATACCCTTTTCAATGATTTCGCGACCTATTCACTTCTTTCCAAATCCCTCCTTGATACTACAACATGACATAGTCACAATCAACACATGAATACAAGTACCACAACAATCCGACAAAAGATGTGAATTCCATCATAATTTACCATTTGTGACTCATCAAAGCTAGAATAAATGAAGGGAGGGTCTTACCTTAAATTTAAGCTCATAGTAAAGCTCGAAGCTTCAAAATATATCCAAACCTTTGTTTCCCTAACACCAAAATATGATACAAAATGAAATCGGTAAAATAAATTATACCACAATGACCAGCTCAATGCGTAAAACAAGTTTTGTCAAGGACTTAAGTTTAGAAAATCTGTAACTTGGGTGATCCTAGAAGTGGATTTGTTGGTTTTGGTCATCTTTGTATGAAGAAAAATAAATTAAAAAAGAGATGATATATATAAAATCCCACCGGCCTAAGGGTCCCACAAGCCGCCTCTGCTATGCAGTCCATACTAAAATGAAATATCTCTCGATTATGAAATTGTATGGACAAACAGTTTGATGCATTGGAAACTAGACTTGTAGACCTCTGATCTTGATAGGTTATGGGCCCCATAACTTTTTATATATTGGGAGAAAATCTTCAATACATTTGACCTATATTTCCGAGAAATCTTTATAAAGGAACTTACGATAAATTTTGCCAACTTTTATTTTGGTACTTGCTTAATTTCTAAACTTGAGATATAATCCTCGAACACCTAAAACATAAAACATCAGATCATCCTAGTTTATTAATCACTCTCTTTGTCTTTTCATGGAGGTATGAGTTAATTTAGATATTTCTAGGATACTACACAATCAATGGGAATAACTATAAATTTATTCAAATAAATAAAATTATACAATTATAAATACTAAAATAGTACCTAATGTACACAACCATCTTTTAGAAAAGATTTTGTTTGAACTAGGTCTTTTATAATATATTAATATATATAATTTTTAAAATATTATTTTCATAAATTTTCTATCATTTCTTGGGAAATATTATCTGGAACTTGTGTTTGTCTTCTTCCATTGCTTCCATGCCATCATCTCTATTTCTCTTCAAGTATTTCATCTATTTCATTTTCTACTTGGTTGGATGATTTTGACGGTCCATAATTCCTTCTTTCGGCGTTGATTCTATCTCTAAACAACACCCATATTTTCAAACTATCCTTTGCTAATGAACATCGATGATCTCTAATTAGAAATATCACCATGTTGAAATCTTGCTCCAAAGCTCCGATGATGCTTGAATCGCTAGCACATCTCTAACAACCCTAGTAAAGTTCGAAAATTGTTCTCCGTGATTCTTTCACCACATTAATAGTTGAGGTTATCTATGCTCATCTCTAATCTTTTTCGGTCCCCCATTAATGTATTTATTAAAATATTTATTATTAGAAGCTTCAAGACCAAGATAATCCTCCATCATTTCATATAAATAATTTTTTCTAGATTTATGAGATGGAGATGCAATTGATGGAACTTTGTTTTTTCATGGCTCTATATGTATCATATAATTTTTTAGCTTTTGTTATTATTATACTTTAACAATCTTCAAGACTAAAAATTTCATCAGATTGAATTTCTAAATTTGCATGAGTTTTTTCAATCATTTTTTCTATACCTTTTAATTTTTAAGCTAATTTGGATAAAGTTGCAGTTAAATAAATTTGAGAAATAGAAAACATATTTTTAAATTTTTTAATCATACTATTAAGTGAATATTTAAACTTGACTTTTCTTTTACATTTCTCGAATTTGAATGAAATAGCATAAATTTACTCAAACAAAAGAAATACTTGGATAATATTGATTAAAAATAGTAATTGAGTCTATATAAAAAAATTCTTAAAGTCAATAAGTTCTTTTACCTCTCCCTAATCATCTTTACAAAGGATTAAAATTGATTTTGGCAGAAGCGAGACGGACAATGACAATGGAAGTGGGACGGTGGCAATGTCGGAGGCAGAGTTGAAATTTCTTCTAAAGAGAAGGACGAGAGGAGAGATTAGGGAGAGGGAAAAGTTAAAAATGAGAACATTCCCGTAAGTGTATCAAATATTTTCAAAAAAATCAACAAAAAGCGTCATTTTGCTTTTCTAAAATTGTTTGACCAGCACTTTGACAAAAAATGTAACAGACTAAGCGACACTATTTGTCGTTATTTTTAAAATATTGACTAATTTATTTTGACCAAAAGAGATAGACTAACTACTATCGTCTATCACTTATTTATTAAAAAAGTTATTAATTACAATTAATAAATAATGACATTATTAATAATTTATAATTTATTATTTTTAATTAAAGCAACGGACTGCATCACTGCTTATACTAAAAAATTAATTATATATATATATATATATATATATATATATATATATATATATATATATATATATATATATATATATATATATATATATATATATATATATATATATATATATATTTGGCATAAACATTCGCCAAATAAAATGAACAAGAAGTCCCTGTCACGACCCAATCCAACGGGCAGTGCGGGCACCTACTTTAACACCTAGACAGGAGAACCTTTAATAAATCATGCGTAAGATGAAAGAAACAGAAGAAGTCACTAAAAAGATCTTTGAATTTTTCAAGTGCAGGATTAAAAATTAGACATATAACACCCTTGAGGATTCTAGTTTAAATAGTACAAGAGAGCTTTTAAAAATACAATGTGAAATAAATAATAGCACAACTCTTTCTATGAGGAAGGAAGAGTAGAATATGTTGGAGACTGTCTTCATTTTCACCTGAAAAAACATCACCGATCTTGCAATCACACTATACAAAAAAGTTATAGCAAGAGTAGGTACAAACAACACTTACTGGTAGGCATCACCAATTAACCAGAAATCTACTACATAAAACAAATAATTTTCAGAACGAAGCATGCAATACGAAAATTTAGCACCCAATCATATAACCACATACTTTATCATCCCGTTTATCTTAACCACTCATAGCATATGACTTTGTATGGACCTTCTAATTACTTTGCCATCAACTCTAATACCAATTAGGGACTAGCTCTTCTATTCCTCATATAGGGGTTCCGAAGCAACAATTGCTAGCTTGGTCTAATCAATCTACCACTTTAGATTAATCGTTTTCAACTACACGTGACTAAAATGTTTAGTAACTCATTTGCAAGATAAACATTAAGACGATTGAGACTTATCCTCCTCTACTCCTACTAGCCCGCCATGACGACACCTAACCTACTATGGTGGGATTCCTCCTACCAGTGCAACCTACACGAAGATAGAAAATTGAACTTTCATTCCGTAGCCTTCATTAACACACATAACAATAGTACCAAAATATAATATAATTCTAAGTTATGAAGTCCTTGCTTAACAACCTATCAATTACTCTCCAATTGATCATACACAACCTCATATCTAATTATATAAAATATAACAGGGAGTCACGATGTAATAAGACATATGATATACAATCATATCACAATTATAGCTACACAAATAACACCACTATAATATGGAATTAGTAACACAACAACTTTCGATTCTTTCATATGAATTATTCCATAAGATGAGCATGATCAATTACACTTATATCAATTTACTCACCATCACATATAATCATGATACTGTATAGATAATTGAGTTCGTTCATAAATAATAGTCAATAATGGTTCTCTCATAGAACCCCTAACTAAATTGTTACTGTGTTGGTACAATATTTAATACAACAAATAACATGTCAACATGTGACACCCAATTCAATATGTGTTGAAACATGACACCTGATCCAATATGTATCAGAATGTGACACCTAATAATATTTAACATGTCAGAACGTGACATTCGATTCAATATGTGTCAGAACGTAACATCTGATCTAATGTGCCTGAACATGACATTTGATCTAATATGTGTTGGAACATGACACCCAATCCAACAATCACAATTATGAACACAATCATAACCACAATAAATTCTTAACACACTTGTACCATTAAGTATCCGATTTATTATATGGAATTGACCATAATTAGTCATTTTTAGATTCATTTTGTCTTTTCCTATTCACATACATGCAAGTGATCTACAACATATAAAATACAGTTAATCCCGCTGTGGTCCAAGTTATTATTGCAAAAATTGGTGAATACAACCAACTATCATCAAGAACTTCATCTTTGGAATAAAAAATAAGCAAGAGCTGGAATACCACAAAGAAAAAGTATACCTAATAAAAATGTTATTTTGGTAATTGGTACATGTTTTATTAAACCTCTCATAAGACTCATATTTTGGCTTTTAGCTGGAGAATATCCAATAATAGTTTTCATTGAATGAGTAATGGAACCGGATCCTAAAAATAATAATGCTTTGGAATAAGTCAACCACTAGTTTGAATTGCCCAAGCAAAAATCTCATTGTTTAAGCTTCGTAATTCATAATTTTTTTGAATCGAATTAAGGATTAATTCATTATTTATTTGAGGTAAATTCGAATTTGTTTGTATTGTGTAATCATTAATTACTAACATTCGTAAGCGACCCAAAGTGATTTGCTTATAATTCAATTTGTGATGATCATAAGTAGAAAATTCATATTCTTCAATCATTGATAAACAATTTGTTGGAATTTATCATGCATTTAACATACATATATATCATATTCAAGATATAAATTACCACTTATAATGCAATCATCACATTTGAAGCCATAAGTAAATCAACAAGTTCATTGTAGATATTATTAGCAGATAGACATTTCACATTTGCCATTTTTATTTAATGAATAGGCATTACTAAAGTATTTCACATGGAGCAATCAAAATGAATGCGCACACACATACACACACATATAGCCAAACACTGGACCTCCTTGATTATCATAGGACTCTGGATTGCACAATAACCCAATAATTTCTTTGTATAAATTTACTAGGACCACCAACCATCTTAACAAGAATTACTATGATAAACAATCAAGCCGATGCAAATGATTAAAAAGCTTCCTCTCTTGATTTTCAACATTGAATTGATAGAGGTTGGCATGAAATCCATGGATCGTATCCCTTCTTGCACTAAGATCGTTTCTTTCCTTTTTTTCACAAGTCTGAGTAACCTTTTAAGGATTTCTATAGTGATTCTCCTTTTTTTTCACAAGTCCGAGTAACCTTTTAAGGATTTCTATAGTGATTCATGTCTACTCTGGCAT
The DNA here is from genome assembly GCA_029948455.1 of Solanum rostratum. NCBI lineage: Eukaryota > Viridiplantae > Streptophyta > Magnoliopsida > Solanales > Solanaceae > Solanum > Solanum rostratum. The sequence goes on from CM057049.1 coordinate 24,246,988, forward strand.
TTCAAGGAAAAATAAGGACAATAAGGATTCACATTTTCTTCATTTTGTCCCGTCAATCTGCTATGGCAGATCCTATTACGCCATAGCGGTGTCCTACAGAAGAATTCTTCTTGCTATGATAGGTTAGTTCTAGTCCAGATCTTCCAAACCTCGAGAGGATACCCTAGGTGTGGCTAACACTCAAAAACTATTGTTGATTCTCAAGCAAACCACTTGGTCTCATCACTTATCCAACTATTGAAAGACTTAATAGAATCAAGAAAATACTCATGTAGGCTCAAGGATGTCACCTCCAATAACTAAGTAACTCAAAATATAACTTAAATAATTACTCTATTGTCACCATGACCCAAAAATGGATTGTGATGGCACTTGCTAAACCCAGCAAGGCAAGTTAGCCTAAACCTACTTAGTTCAATACATAATATTATGAGTGGAAGAAATTGTGCCAGTTAACCTGTTCCAGTGAAGTTGTTCCCTTTTTACTGTTGCATTGCTTTAGTTACTTTTTGAGATAGTTACTAAAATAGTTAGTTGGTTAAGTTTGTTGATAAGCTTGCTGATGAGCTGGCAGAGTTAGTTATTCATGAGGTTCATGTGAAGAGTTAGTTAGTCATGAGAATCATGTGATCCTCTGGCTATATATAGTGGATTGGACAATGTATGAAATTGAGAATCATTAAAATTCTTCCTTCTTCTTCTGTATAGTTCATGCCATAGATGAATTGGTGAGCTGATAAAGCTCACAATTCGACATGGTGTCAGAGCATTAGATACTGATTACTTCAGAGAAAAGTCACAGCCAAAGTTTAGAGGCTTTCTAGCTAGACAAATTGTAGATTGAAGTTGCGGCTCCAATGATAGATCAGAATGATCCCCTGTATATTGGACCTTCAGACACTTTAGGAGCTATGTTGATTCCAATCAAGTTGACTGGATCTAAAAACTATGGTATCTAGAGTAGGTCGAGGATTGCACTGATGGGAATGAGGAAGTATGATTTTGTAACAGGAGCGTGTACCAGAGGTCTGTATAAAGAAAAACTTCATGAACAATGGGAAACATGTAATGCAATAGCGTTGTCATGGCTAATGAACACGATCAGTAAGGAACTTTTAAGTGGCATTGTATATGCTACAAGTGCTTTCTTAGTTTGGATAGGTTTGAAGGGGAGATTTGCCAAAGTAAATCACATGAGGATCTATCAGTTGCACAGAGAAATCAACACTTTGACACAATGTACTGACACGGTTTCACGCTATTTCATTAAGCTGAAAACATTATGGAATGAATATGATACTATGACACAAAATCCTAGCTGTCCATATCCTCAATCAAAGGAATATGTAGATCACTTACAACAGTTAAGGCTGATTCAGTTTTTGAGTAGATTGAATGAGTCATATGACCAAGCTCGTAGGCAAATTCTGTTGAAGGGAGTTACACCAACCATAAACCAAGCCTATGCCATGATTGTAGAAGATGAGATTCAACACTCAACACACATAGCCAATGCTGTTGACAAACCTGTTCCAGTGGTGATGAATATGAATAAGAACCAAGGAAAGAAGTACTTCAAAGGAAGAAGATGTGAGCATTGTCACTACACTGGTCACACCAAGGAGAACTGCTACAAATTGATTAGCTGTCCAGATGACTGGAAGCAAAAGATGAGATCAGGACATGACAATAACTAAATGAGAAATACAAAAAGACATCCACATCCTGGGGCTTTTAGAGGACAGTTTTCAACAGGTTACACGAAAAATGGAGCATGTTCACCACACTCTGGCTAACACTCAACAAACAACATGTGCAACAATCAAAGTGAGCAATCTCAAATGTCATCAACTAGTGAGGAAGAAAGCACAACTTTCCTGGCAAAAGGACATGCATTCTCTAAAAAAGAGTACAAACAGATGCTAGAGATATTGGACAAAGATGTATAGGATCCTAAGCTGACCAACATGGCAGGTATTGCTACTTGTTTAATGTCAAATATACTTGCACAAGACTGGATTGTGGACTCTGGTGCATCACATCATATTATAGAAAATAGGCATTTATTGTAAAGGAGCCATGCTTTAACAAAATCACAAGGATCAAATACATTTGCCTACAGAAGACCAAGTAGAGATTAGTCATGTTGGTGAAGTATCCATACTTGACAATGAATATGCAAAAAATATTCTGTATGTGCTAGATTTCAAGGTCAATCTATTATCAGTGTCTAAGCTCACAAGAAATTTATCATGTTTCGTGTCCTTTTATCCTGATTTTTGTGTCTTTTAGGACCTCTTCAGTGGAAATGTGAAGGGGATTAGTAAGGAACATGGAGGCTTGTATATCTTCAGAAGTGAGTTTGCTACATAGCAAGTTAAAGATGTGATCAGAAAATGGTGGTTGCTGGAGCAATAACTCAAGATGTCAATCTATGGCATAACAGGCTTGGACACCCTTCTTCTCAAACCTTGAAGCTTTTGAATTTAGCACTAAATAATAAAGATGGTGAGCAAATTTCTAAATGTGTTATTTGTCCACCAGCAAAGCAAACGAGGTTAGTCTTTCCTACTAGAAACTCTAGAGCTTCTATGAGATTTGATGTTGTTCACATGGATCTTTGGGGACCCTATAAAATCCCTACAGTAGATAAGAAACACTACTTCTTAACAAGTGCAGATGACCATAACAAATTTGTGTGGGTTCATTTGCCGCAATTAAAGTCTGAGACTATTGTTGCCATTATGAATTTTCTCAAAATGGTCAAAGCTCAATTTGATGCTCAAGTTAAGGTTGTGAGATTTGAAAATGGCACTAAATTTTTTAATTCTCAATGCACAAACTTATTTCATGATCTAGGATTTTGCATCAAAGCAGTTGTCCACACACATCTCAACAAAATGGTGTAGTAGAAAGGAAGCATAGACATATTCTTGATATAGCCAGAGCCATCAGATTCTAGTCACAATTGCCTATCAAATATTAGGGTTACTGTATTAAGGCGTAGTGTATTTGATAAATAGATTGCCTTCATCATCTACTGGAAATTAAAGTCCTTATTAACTCTTTTACTCTAAACAACCTACTCTTTCTTAGCTAAGAGTCATAGGATGTCTGTGTTATGCCTCTACATTGCCCAAAGGTGACAAATTCTCCAAAAAGGAGTTGTTCTTGCTATCCTTTTAGGTTACTCAAAACTAAAAAAGGGATACATATTGTTAGAGATTAAATCTAATAGGATCTTTGTGAGTAGAGATATGTGTTTTTAAGAAGGTACTTTCCCATTTGCTCAAGAAAAGACATAACCAAGTCCTTCACCTACTTCTTGTGGTTCTCCATTAGACTTGGATGACCAGCCTGAATTAGACAATGACACTATTGATATTATTCCTGTTGAATAACATGGTGCTATACAAAATATAGAAAGTGGTGCTACTAATAAGGTCCATGAAGAAGCCACTGGTGAAGACACAATAGTGCAATCACATACAGAACATATTGATATAAGATCCTCTAGAAATATCAGAGAACTTTCTTGGATGAAGGATTATGCTACCACTAAAAAAAGGCAAAGCAATACAAGATATCCTATGATTAACTACCTTTTCTATGACAGTTTAACTCCTCATTATAGAAGCTACTTGAGCAGATTTTCTAATCACATAGAACCCAAATTTTTTAAATAGACAGCCAAAGATGAAAGGTGGGTACAAGCTAGGATACAGGAAATTTAGGCACTTGAAGATAAAAATACTTAGGAATTGGTTGACTTACCATAAGGGATGAATACATTGGGTATACAAAATGAAACAAAAAGCAAATGGTAAAGTGGAGAGGTACAAAGTCAGGCTAGTAGCCAAGGGCTATAGTCAACAAAAAGGCTTGGACTATCATGACACCTTTTTTCCTATTGCTAAGATGGTGACAGTTCGATGTGTCATAGCCTTAGTTGTATCTAAAGGTTGGAATATATACCAAATGGATGTCTATAATGCATTCCTTCAAGGTGACCTAGATGAAGATGTCTACATGGAAGTACTTGAAGGATTCAAAAAACCTAAAGAAACCAAAGTGTGTAAATTGCTCAAGTCACTATATAGTCGCAAACAAGCATCCAGTCAATGGAATTTGAAACTTACCACTGCTTTACTGTCTACAGGATTTACTTAGAGTGTACATGATTATTCATTTTTCACTTTAAGAAAGGGGATAGACATAGTGATAATATTATTATATGTTGATGACTTATTGATCACAGGAAGTAATGAAAAATTGATCACTGAAGCTAAAGATGGTCTGCATAAATAATTCAAGCTGAAAGAATTTGGAGAACTTAAGTATTTTTTAGGCATTGAAATATTGAGATGTGCAAGAGGTGTCATTCTGAACCAAAGGAAGTACATTTTAGAAGTCATTGCTGATATAGGACTCACTGGTGCAAAGCCTGTATCCACTCCCATTGAAGCTAACCTAAGGCTAACTTCTGTGGAAGATGATCTATTTACTGGTTTTACTCAAGATGCTATACTTCATGAAATTACCTCATACCAAAGGCTAATTGGTAAACTCCTTCATACCACAATTACAAGACCAGACATCAACTACGCAGTACAAACCCTTAGCCAATTTATGCAATCTCCTAAACAGTCTCATTGGGAAGCAACTCATACCTAAAGCGTACAGTAGGCCAAGGGATCTTGTTACAAGCCAAGCCTAGCTCTAGGCTCACTTGTTGGTGTGACTCTAATTGGGATGCCTGCCCCAACACTAGAAGATATATTATAGATTATGTAGTCAAGTTTAGTGATTCATTGGTGCTGGAGGTCCAAGAAACAACAAATTGTTTCCAGGAGCTCAATTGAAGCAGAGTACAGGGGCATGACATCAGTTGTGTCTGAGGTTACTTGGTTATTAGGGTTGTTTAATGAGCTTGGTGTACCTATTCAGAAGCCTATTACCATTCTAAGGGACAATAAATCAGCTATTCAGCTAGCAGCCAACCCAGTCTTCCATGAGAGAACCAAGCACGTTGAAATAAATACTCATTTTATCAGGGATAAGATAAAGAAGGGTTGATTGACACTGTACATGTTCCCACACAACAACAGGTTGCAGATTTATTGATCAAAGGCTTGATTCAGGGTCAGCATTTACATCTACTGTGCAAGCTTGGTGTGCTTAACATCTTGCACCTTCAACTTGAGGGGACGTGTTCCAGTTAACCTGTTCTAGTTAACTTGTTCCCTTTTTACTATCCCATTGATTTAGTTACTGTTTGAGTTAGTTACTAAAGTATTTAGTTGGTTAAGTTTGTTGATGAGCTGGCAGAGTTAGTTAGTCATGAGGTCCATGTGAAGAGTTAGTTAGTCATGAGAATCATGCGATCCTCTGGCTATATATAGTGGACTACACAATGTATGAAATTGAGAATCAATAAAATTCTTCTTTCTTCTTCTGTATAGCTGGTGAGCTGAAAAAGCTTACAATTCAACAGAAATAAAGTCTAATAAGCTAGGATAAGCACAAGGTAAACAAGTCTACAAACCATCCTAAGACTTATGTCACATGTACAAGCCACTAAACAATAGTCTCAATGTCAAGATCTCGAATAGAAAATAACATAAATATAGGATCCTCGAGGGTTTGCTGAAGAGACTAGCCGCAACCTCTCAAGAATCCAGAAGGTTGGTCCAACAACGAGAAATCAAATTAGGAGGAAACGAGCTAACAATCTATAAAAATGTTGCAAGGGGATGAGCACTAAACACAGTACTCAACAAATGCAAAATAAACCTATAATAAGGCAATGCAAAACCCAAGTACTCTGATCCACTCAACCACATAACGTCGAACTAGAAACCTACACTCAGAAAAGTCCCAACACAATAACGATATGCAAATGTATACACATTATATGATACTATCGCAAAATAATCAACTGATCCCCAGAGTCAAGTAGTACAATAGTCTGTCAGTAGTATAAGCAGTTACAATCTCAAAACACAATATTCCGACGGTTCAACCTTCACAATGTACAAGGCTCAAGTTACCAATATATACTACAATATTTCAATAGTTCAATCCCAACAATGTTGAAGATTCAAATTACCAATATATATCATGATCTTTCAATAGTTCAATCTCAATAATCTATAAGGTTCAAAGCATTCAACATATCATAGATGGTACATCTAACAACTTAAAGAAAAAATGATATGAAATGTAAAAAATGCGATGCAATGTAAAGTAATCATGTTGCATATATGTCCTATGATATACATTCGATGATACAATCAGGTCGGAACCCATGGGGGACATATCTGTCCATGTACTTGCCCTGACTCGTGAGGTCTATTCCCAGTGTATCAATGTTTCTCGCCAGGGACATGTGGCCCATTCTTTATTTCTTTTCAATGTTTCCCACCACGGACGTGTGGCCAGTTCCCTATTTCTTCTAAATATTTCTTGCCACGGAAGTGTGATCCATTCTCTATTTCTTTTCAATGTTTTTCTCCATGGACGTGTGGCCCGTTCCCTATTTCTTTTCAGTGTTTCATCAGTAGAACTCAATTGAGAATGCACATCAAGAACATAATCATATGATGTAATAATGAGAACTGCATGAAAGATCCCATAATACATCATATATGTCAATTCAATTCAATATCACAATATACAAGGTACGATGATGGGTCCGATTCCAAGTTATAGTCAATTTTCTAACCCACAAGTAAAACTCAACAAGAATATCTCTAATGTCTACTATAAACAAATATAACGGGATTCACAATCCACAGACTCATGTCTCTAGAGATTCTCAATATCAAGTTACAAGTCAACAAGTATCAATCTCTAACAATCACTTTCACTAGTATAGAAATATGCAAGATGTCCACATGAATCATTTATTCACAATTCTTCAATCATTTCATTGTCTTTCAACATTTGAGTCATCATTAGCGTATTACATAGCATAGTTCAACTCTTTCAATTTCCCTTAGTTATCATAGCTTAAGACAATTCATCATTTGAGTTCTTACTTCATAAATAATTAGTTCCACAATTTTCAACAATATCTCAACATAAGCATTTAGCTCAATATTTTGCATATAGATATTCAATATACAATCTCATGTAATATAATTCAAAGTTCAACAATCTGAACATCATGAACACTTTCACATTATCAAATATGGAATCACAAGCTCATTTTACTATATTATCACCCAAGTCTAAGTCAACAAAAATGGACATCATCTCATAATTCAAGTCACATATGTCATTATTTCCTCCTTCCCATTACCTTAATCATACCCATTAGAATAGTTCACTAACCTCCAAGTTTCACATTGCAAGAAAATACTAAGTTCAATCAACTCAACAAGGGTTAGGGTTCACTTGCTTCAATCAATAGCCAAAGAAATCAAAAGAAAATCAGATAATTCATAAGTTCACAAGTATTCACAATCTCACAATTATTTCTATCACGCCCCGGGAGGGTACCCTTGGTGTGGCGGGCACTCAGAGACTATTGTTAGTCCCAAAGCGAATCACTTAATCTCATCACTTCATTCAATCGATAAACTCTACTGAACAATGAAAAGTATAAGTAATTAAATGGACACATCTCATCTAAAGTCTCAAAATAAATATATGAAAATAAAGGTCAGTAGAAAGAACTAAACTCTACTGAACAACGGAAAGTATAAGTAAGTAAATGGACGCATCTCATCTAAAGTCTCAAAATAAATATATGAAAATAAAGGCCAGTAGAAAGAACTAGCTCACAAGTCTCAACATCAATGCTCAACCATCGTCTATGAAGCCTCTATTACTACTTATGTGGTGCCAATGACAGACCCATGGCTATCCAAAATCAAAATAAGAAAATAGTCCAATCTCTAACTCTAAAGCAAGATGAATAAATCATGGTGGATTCTCTGAAGTAGGGGAGGCTCACCAAATTAGCTGCAAATCTCAGATCTTCAATGGAGCGCCTGTTGACGATCTCTAGTATCGTCCTCTGCATCATAAAATGATGCAATCCAGAGTGGACATCAGTACTTGGAATGTACTGGTATGTAAAGTAGCTGAATGAAACAGAAACCGGTAGAATAGTATGGAAATAACATCAAATCAAAATAAACATCAAATTACATCAAACAGTCAAATGTCAATCTATGAAAGAATAAAGAGTAGAAAGTCACACATCAATAACTCAAACTCATCAAAAGTCTCAACTCATCTCAAAGGAGCTCACCTCATCTCATCTCATCTCATCTCAGAGGAGCTCACCTCCTCTCATCTCATCTCACCTCATCTCAGAGGAGCTCACCCCCTCTCATCTCATCTTAAAACTCATCTCAGACTCAGAGTACTCAAGGTAGAAAATTTATGGGAGTTTCTCTTATCCGACAATACTCACTTATGAGCCAGTGAATGTACAACAAGTACACTGATGTTGCCACAACCATTCCAAACTTGCCAGTTAGGGAACGCTCAAAAATCATATCAGCTCACCCAATATGGAGTCAACTTAATGGGTACTCTATTGCTTTCAGGGACCGTTACTCTCGACGGAACCATAATATATGTGATGGTTCTATGCCTCTCCTACATTTGGCGACGTAGTTTGACGAGTTCGAGTCAGACTAACTCTCACTCTTTCGATTCTCGATACTCCTCCCATGACTCAGTGCTCATAAAATCTCTACCTCAACCAATCTCATAGGGACTCACTCCCCGTCAATGATCGGTATCTCGTAGGGGCTTTAACCCTCTCATCAATCAATCTCATCAATGACTCAAGAGTTATTACAATTATTAGGAATCATTTGAATAGACACATCGGTAGAGTTCATTTATAGGGATTCATAAGGCAATCAAATTATGTCAACTCATCATCATTCTCATCACAATCAACAATCTCAACTCAAGGCTCTAGACTCAATTCTCGAGTTCATTATGCAAGCTCTCAAATTAGTCATGTAGGGTTATGCAAGTTCTCATGAAAAATGTTCAATTCAAGAAAACAATTAGTATGATGATCATCAACATAGAAAACATGTAATTTTAAATCAATTTTTCAAGAAAAACCCCCGAGAATTCATGCATGTAGACTCTTCAATGATCAACTCATCTATGACCTTTATGGGGCACATGAGAAATAATTCCATGTTTTTAGTTTAGTCTTACATACCTGGGATGCAACTATCAACCAAGCACGTCAAGGATCTCTTCTCGAATCTCCCAACTCAAGCTCTTCTCTTCTCTCCTCAAGCCCTAGCCTTGTTAGATCATGGAATAGGACTTAAAATGGGGGTTTTAGACCTTTTTTACGTCGAAACGACCTTATTAGATCATGTAGAGAGTTTAGGAGGGGGGAATGACTGAAATACCCCTCGTAATAATTTAGACATTCTCAACTCGGAAAAGAAAGAATCTGTGCGTTGGACTAGTCGCGAACAATGCATTTTTAGAAAAATGTTTTTGAACGAGTTTTCTCCATCCTGTTAAAATTTTTCAAAAGAATATAAGTGCTGGATTGCGATGGGTGTGCAACGCGCCCCTGTCGTGTACTAACACTGGTTTGCACTTTGGATCGAAAAATTATCTTTTGATCGAGTCGCTCTAAAAAATGATCAAGACCATTTTCCTACTCAATTTTCTATGCTGATCACAAATCCAGCCTCAGATTTTCCATACGAGCATCGGAAGATGCATTACACGCATACCCTCCCTCTAGGGGTATTTTGATAATTTTACTGGGCGTTACATCATCTCTCCCTTGTGATCATTCATCCTCAAATGATGAGTAAAGATAGATATTATGACATGAATAGACTCAAAACTCATCTCAATACTCAACTCCATCAATCGGACTCTCAACTCTTTCTCGACCTCAATCAATACTAAGACTTTCGAATAGGAAGTCACATAAAAAATAGATATATCAATTTAGTGAAGGGTAAGAAATTTACCTTCAACACTCTCATCATTTGGCACGAATAGGTGCGGATATTTGGCTTTCATCTCTTCCTCAGCTTCCTATGTCGCTTCCTCAACGAATTGATTTCGCCACAGGACTTTGACTGAGGCTATCTCTTTGTTCCTCAATTTATGAATCTGAAGATCAAAGATTAGAACTGGAACCTCTTCGTAAGATAGGCTACCTTTCACTCCAATGCTATCAATAGGACCAGCAAGGCAGTGTCTCCCAAGCATTTCTTCAACATCAACACATGGAATACCGAATGCACTCCATCTAACTCGGAAGGCAACTCTAACTCATAAGCAACCTTCCCAATCCTCTTTACAATCTGATATGGTCCAACATAGCGTGGACTCAACTTTCCCTTCTTTCCAAATCTTAGGACACCCTTCATAGGTGACACTTTCAAATACACACCAATCATCTACCTCGAACTCTAAGTCTCTTCTCCTCACACCGGTATAAGATTTTTGGAGACTCTGGGCAGTCTTTAACCTTTATCTAATGACCTTGACCTTTTCCATCGATTGGTGGACAAGATCAGGCCCAATCAACTCCGCTTCTCCAACCTCAAAGCACCAAATTGGTGATCTACATCTCTTCCCATACAAGGCTTCGTAGGGAGCCATTTGAATGCTTGCATGGTAACTATTGTTATACGCAAATTCAATCAATGGTAGGTGATCATCCTAATTTCCCTTGAAATCAAGAACACAATCTCTCAACATGTCCTCAAGTGTTTGAATTGTACGCTCTGTCTGACCATCTGTCTGTGGATGAAAGGTTGTGCTCAGGTTCACCTTAGTACCCAATCTCTTTTGGAACGATCTCCAAAACTGGGAGGTAAATTGAGCTCCTTTGTCCGAGATGATGGATAAGGGAACCCCACATAATCTCACAATCTCCTGGATGTATAACTTGCCATACTCCTCTGCAGTGTTTGTTGTCTTAACTGCCAAGAAGTGAGTCGATTTAGTCATTCTATCCATGATAACCCATATCGAATCATGTTGCTTTTGAGACTTTGGCAGACCAGTAGTAAAGTCCATATTAATCATCTCCCACTTCTATTCTGATATCTCAAAGTTTTGAGCCAATCCACCTGGCCTTTGATGCTCAACCTTCACTTGTTGGCAATTTGGGCATTTCGAAACAAACTCAACAATATCCCTCTTCATCCCGCTCCACCAATAGACTTCTCCAAAGTCATGCTACATCTTGGTAGAGCCCGAATGAATGGAATATTTAGTGTTTTGGGCTTCCTCCATGATTCTGTCTCAAATGCCATCAACGTCTGGAACACACAACCTACTTTGATACCTCAACACTCCATCTCCCCCTTTGGAGAAGACCATCACCTTCTGTTTGTGGACAGCCTCCTTAAGTTGGAGTATGACAGGATCTTGGTCTTGCTTTCCTTTCACCTCTTCAACTAAGGCTGAAGCAGACCTATCCTGCACATTAACTCCCCCTTCATCATTCTTCTCAAGTTGAACTCCCAATCGAGCCAACCGATGCACTTCCTTGGCTAGCTCCTTCCTTCCCTCCTCCACATGGGTTGTACTACCCATTGACAACCTGCTAAGAGCATCAACGACAATGTTAGCTTTACCCGGGTGGTAGTGAATGGTCATATCATAATCCTTGAGCAATTCCAACCATCTCCTCTGTCGTAGGTTAAACTCTTTTGGACTAAAAACATACTACAAGCTCTTATGGTCGGTGAATACGTCCACATGCACTCCATACAAGTAGTGGCGCCAGATTTTAAGTGCAAACACCACTGCTGCCAACTCGAGATCATTAGGTTGGATAGTTCCTTTCATGAACTTTAAGTTGTCTGGAAGCATAGGCTATCACCTTCCCTCTCTGCGTCTGTACACATCCTAATCCAACCCTAGAGGCATCATAGTAAATCACAAAGTCCTCTGTCCCCTCGGGAAAGGTAAAGACAGGTGCAGTTGTCATCCTTGTTTTTAATTCTTAGAAACTCTTCTCACATTCCTTATACCACTTGAACTTGACCTTTTTCTGAGTCAATTTAGTCAATGGAGTTGATAGGAAAGAGAATCCCTCAACAAATCTGCGGTAGTAGCGTGCCAACCCCAAGAAACTTCTAATGTCAGTCAGAGTGGTCGGTTGGGTCAGTTCTTAAAATTTCTTCAATCCTTTGGGTATCCACTCGAATACCATCACCAAAAACAACATGGCAAGAAAGGCCGCTGACTTAAGTCAGAACTCACATTTTGAGAATTTTGCATATAACTCATGGTTCTTAAGTGTTTGGAGAACAACTCTGAGGTGGTTAACATGCTCCTCCTCACTTCTCGAATACACCAAAATGTCGTCGATGAAAACAATCACAAACATATCAAGATGTTGTCTGAATACTCTATTCATCAAGCTATAAAGGCGGCAGGTGCGTTCGTCAACCCAAAGGACATGACCAAGAACTCAAAATGGCCATACCTAGTCCTAAAGGCATTCTTTAGAATGTCACGTTCCCTCACCTTCAACTGGTGGTAGCCAGATCTAAGGTCTATCTTAGAGAAATAAGAGGCACCTTGAAGTTGGTCAAGCAAATCATCTATCCTTAGGAAAGGATATTTGTTCTTTATCGTGACATTGTTCAGTTGCCTATAATCAACACACATTCTGAGGGACCCATCTTTCTTTCACACGAATAGGACAGGAGCACCCCAAGGTGAAACACTTGGCCTAATGAAGCCCTTCTCTAGCAAATCTTTCAATTGCTCCTTCAACTCTTTCAACTCAGCGGGGGCCATCCTATAAGGTGGAATCGAAATAGGCTGGGTATCAGGAAGAACATCAATCCCAAAGTCGATCTCCCTATCAGGAGGGACTCCAGGCAGATCGTCAAGAAACACTTTTGGAAACTCATTAACAATCGGGACTGACTTCAAGAGGTTGGGACTCAACATCATCAGATTTAACTTGCATGAGGTGATAGATACACCCTTTGGAAATCAACTCTCTGGCTCTAAGATATGAGATAAACTTCCCTCTAGGTGTAACAGAATCACCCTTCCACTCTAGAACTGGTTCATTAGGAAATTTGAACTTAACGGTTCGAGATCTACAATCAACAGAAGCATAACAGGCGTAAAGCCAATCCATGCCAAGGATCAAAGCAAAATCAACCATCTCCAACTCAATCAAATCAACAAGAGTATCCCTATGATGGATGGACGCTACACAGATTCTATAGATTCTCTTAGCTCGAATAGACTCACCCACTGGAGTAGAAACATCAAAGGGTTCAAGAAGAATCTCAGGGGTTCTATTAAATCTACTGGCCCCATAAGGAGATACAAACGACAGTGTGGCACCTGGATCCATCAAAACATAACATTAAAAAGTAAAGACTCGAATCATACCCGTCACAATATCGGGAGAGTTCTCCTGATCTTGGCAACTTCCCATGGCATACAAGCAGTTTGTTGCTCCGTCTGCGCCTAACGTAGTGGCCCTCTGGTTTCCTCTAACTGGTGGGGCCGATGTAGTAGACTAAGCCTGGACAACCTACTTTGGACAATCCTTCTTGTAGTGACCCATTTGGCCACATCCATAGCACACATCATTCCCGTCACGATATCTCCCCAAGTACATTTTGCCACATTTATCACACGGTGGCTTACCCTGCAAACCTTGAGCCACACTAGCTTGCGACTTGGATCCATGGGTTCTAGCATTATTAAACCTTTGATCATACCTGCCTCTAGGCACGGGTGCACTAGCAGATAATGGTGTTGGGAATCGGTTACCATTGCCTCTCCTTCCAACCTCATGGCTGGATGTCTTAGCTCTCTTACGCTTAAACTCTTCCTTGTCATGTGTCTCTCCTCATTAGCTTGTTGCACAAATGTTATCAGTCGCCCGATGTCCATATCACTCACAAGCATGGATCCCCTACCATCTCTCTTGGGTCCTCTATTCAACCCATCAACATACATTCCCATCCTTCCCCTCATGTCAACAACCATGTCCGGAGCATAGCATGATAGTTGTGTGAACTTCAAACCATACTCTTGCACGATCACAGAGCCCTGTTTTAGATTCAGGAACTCTCTCATCTTAGCTTCCCTTTTCTCCCTTGGGAAGAAGCGTCCCAAGAAGGCCTCCTCAAACACTGCCCAAGTCAAAAATGGAGCATCATCCCTTCTACCTTTCTTCCATTGGTCGAACCACATTTTGGCCGCACCCTTGAGTTGGTAAGCAGCCAGTTCAACCCTATCAGCATCAGCCACGTGCATCACTTAGAACACCTTCTCAAGTTCCTCCACATAGTTCTCAGGATCTTCAGTAGATGCAGACCCCGTGAACTCAGGCGGATTTATCCAAAAAAATTCTCGGACTCTAGAGGTGTCTTCAGACTTCGGTCTACCTACCCCTTGTCTCATAGCAGGTGTTGCGGCAGCCTGGGCTAAAGCTCGAATAGCCTGGCGTAGCTCGGCATTGGGGACCTCATTTTGAGGGGATTTCTCAACAAGGACAGCTGGATCCATGGGCTCCTCGGGTACTTGAGGCTCAGATGGATTAACAGCTTGCCTAGTAGGACGTCCCCTTCCTTTGATAGCTCTTTTGGGAGGCATATTATCACTTTTGCATGTGTATAGCACGAATTAGAAGAGAGTTTTCATAGAGTTTAACTCTATCTCACGAATTGGAATAAGAAAGAAGTGTAACCATTCCAAAGTCCTATAGCCTCCTACTTATTAAATGTGGTCGACAACACACCCATAAACAAGACTCTACTAGACACAACTTCATAGACTCCCTAAGAAACTTTAACTCTATGCTCTAATACCAAGTTTGTCATGCCTCGGGAGGGTTCCCTTGGCATGGCCGACACTCAGAGACTATTGCTAGTCCCCAAGCAAACTACTTAGTCTCATCACATCATTCAATCGATAAACTCAACTGAATAGCCGAAAGTGTAAGTAAGTAAATTGGCACATCTCATCTAAAGTCTCAAAATAAATATATAAAAATAAAGTCTAGTAGAAAGAACTAGCTCACAAGTCTCAACATCAATGCTCAACCATCGTCTATTAAGCCTCTATTACTACCTATGTGGTGCCAATGACAGACCCATGGCTACCCAAAATCAAAATAAGGAAATAGTCCAATCTCTAACTCTAAAGCAAGATGAATAAATCATGGTGGATCCTCCAAAATAGGGGAGGCTCACCAAATTAGCTGCAAATCTCAGATCTTCAACGGAGCGCCTGTTGACGATCTCTAGCACCGTCCTCTGCATCATAAAATAATGCAGTCTAGAGTGGACATCAATACTTGGAATGTAATGGTATGTAAAATAACTGAATGAAACAAAAACCGACAGAATAGTATGGAAACAACATCAACTCAAAATAAACATCAAATCACATCAAATAGTCAAATGTCTATCTATGAAAGAATAGAGAGTAGACAAGTGACACATCAATAACTCAAACTCATCAAAAGTCTCAACTCATCTCAAAGGAGCTCACCTCCTCTCATCTCATCTCATCTCAGAGGAGCTCACCTCCTCTCATCTCATCTCACCTCATCTCAGAGGAGCTCACCCCTTCTCATCTCATCTCAAAACTCATCTCAGACTCGGAGTACTCAAGGTAGGAAATTTATGGGTGTTTCTCTTATCTAACAGCACTCACTTATGAGCTAGTGAATGTACAACAATCACACTGATGTTGCCACAGCCATTTCAAACTTGCCTGGTAGGGAACACTCAAAAATCATATCAGCTCACCCAATATGGAGTCAACTCAATAGGTACTCTATTGCTTTCAGGAATTGTTACTCTCGAGGGAACCATAATATATGTGATGGTTCAATGCCTCTCCTACGTTTAGCGATGTAGTTTGACGAGTTCGAGTCGGACTAATTCTCACTCTTTCGGTGCTTGATACTCCTCCCATGACTCAGTGCTCATAAAACCTCTACCTCAACCAATCTCATAGGGACTCGCTCCTCGTCCACGACCGGTATCTCATAGGGGCTTTAACCCTCTCATCAATCAATCTCATCAACGACTCAAGATTTATAACAATCATTAGGAATCAATTGAATAGACACATCGATAAAGTTCATTTATAGGGACTCATAAGACAATCATATTATGTCAACTCATCATCATTCTCATCACAATCAACAATCTCAACTCAAGGCTCTAGAATCAATTCTCAAGTTCATTATGCATGCTCTCAAATTAGTCACGTAGGTTTATGCAAGTTCTCATGAAAAATGTTCAATTCAAGAAAACAATTAGTGTGATGATCATCAACATAGAAAACATGTAATTCTAATTCAATTTTTCAAGAAACACCCTCAAGAATTCATGCATGTAGACTCTTCAATAATCAACTCATCTATGACCTCCATGGGGCACATGAGAAACAATCCCATGTTTTTAGTTTAGTCTTACATACCTGGGATGCAGCTATTAACCAAGCATCAAGGATCTCTTCTCTTCTCTCCCAACACAAGCTCTTCTCTTCTCTCCTCAAGCCCTAGCCTTGTTAGATCATGGAATAAAACTTCGAATGGGGATTTTAGACCCTTTTTACATCAAAACGACCTTATTAGATCGTGTAGAGAGTTTAGGAGGTGTGAAAAATTGACCAAAATGCCCCTCGTAATAATTTAGAAATTCTCAACTTAGAAAAGAAACAGTCCGCAACGCGGACTAGTCGCGAACAATGTATTTTCAAAAAATATTTTTGAACGAGTTTTCTCTATTCCGTCGAAAATTTTCAAAAGAATATAAGTGCTGGTCCGCAATGGGTGCGCAATACACCTCTGTCGCGTACTAACACTAGTTTGCGTTTGGGATCAAAATATTATTTTTTGATCGGGTCGCTTTAAAAATTGACCGAGACCATTTTCCCACTCAATTTTGTGTGCTGATAAGAAATCCGATCTCGGATTTTCCATACGAGCATCGAAAGATGCATTACGTGCGTACCCTCCCTCTAGGGGTATTTTGATAATTTTACCAAGCGTTACAATTTAACAAGTCATGGATTCACAGCATTTACAACTACGTAATCTGAAATCCAATGATCAAAACCCATAATAATATAATTCTACCCCATTTCTTGCCACAAATCACCCAAACTCATATACATAGGATATACAAGGTTCAATCATATTTAACAAAAGGTTAGAAGTCCACTTGCCTTAATCAAAGTCTCAATCAACTCAAATTCAAGCCTTTTCTCCTTTCTATGATACTCCAAATCAACACAATCTTGAAGGCCAAATCGCACACGAACTAACCAACCGAATGAGTGAATCTACAAAATTAACTCCAAAAGACAAAACCACTTTCAAGAATGAGATATGTCAAAATGAGTCAATTTGATACCCATATTAATAGGAATTAGATTTAAAATTCTAAATCTGAAAATTGAGCTCAAAATCAGGTTCCACACGAAAAATATCACCAATAAGCACAACCACAAACATATCCAAATACGATTTGAAAATACAATTTATCAAGTCCGTGAAGATAGAGGGAGCATTAGTCAATCCAAATGACATAATTAAAAATTAAAAATGGACATGCCTTGTTCGCATTGTTGTCTTCAAAATATCACATTCTCTCACGCTCAATTGCTGATAGCCAAATCGGAGATTAATTTTAGATAAATAGCTTGCACTTTGGAGTTTATAAAATTAATTATCTATCTTCAGAATGGGATACTTGGTCTTTATAGTAACCTTATTCAATTGTCGATAGTCTATACAAGTTCAGAGTGACCCATTATTTTTCCTAACAAACAACATGGAAGCACCCTGTGGAGACATGCTTGGCCTTATGAAATCCTTCTCTAACAAGTTTTTTAATTGTTTCTTCAACTCCTTAAGTTCCGCCAGGGCCATACAGTAAGAAGGAATAGATTGGGAAGGAGATGTATGCCAAAATCAATTTTCGAATAAATGTCGGACAAATCATCGAGAAACACAATGAGAAATTCATTAACAATAAGGAGACTGAAGAGTAGGGGCTTTAGAATCAATATTGTTAACCTATACTAGATGATAAATGCACCCCTTAGAAATTATTTTTTGTTTAGAAATTATATTTTGAGCTTTTAAACATGAAATGAATCAACCCTTAGACACTGAATTACTACCCTTCCATTAAAAATCGACTTATTAAAAAATTGAAATTTGACCCTATGGGTTCTATCATCAATATGGGATTTCACTGGGTATGTTGTTATTGTTGTTTGGTTCTACAATCAATATGCATATAAGAGATATGAAGCCAATCCATCCCAAGAATGATATCAAGATCGATCATATTAAATTTAATAAGATCGCATGGGACTACTTAATGCAAGATTGACACAAGATAATTTCTATAGACTCTTTTGTCTAGAATCAAATCACCAATAGGGGTATATACTGAAAAAGGCTCTAACAAGATTTTGAGAGACAAATCAAATCTTATGGCAAATAAGGAGTAATAAAAGACATGTTGGTACCCAGACCAAGCAAAGCATATGCATTACAATCAAAGATCTGCAACATACCCACAACCACATCTGGGGACTCCTCCACATCATGTCTGGCATGAAGTGCATAGAACTTATTATGGTACCGAACACCACTACTTGATCCTAAAGTGGTACTAATCTGAGTATGTTGATCGGTAGTCTGAGTTTGAGTGTGTGCCTGAGGTCTACCACTACCACCTCTACAATCCTTAGCAAGATGACTGGGCTTACTACACCTGAAGCACACATCGGACCCAGCCAAACACTCTCCCTATGATTCTTTCCACTGTTCTTACAAATGTGAGTAGCTTCAGTACCCGTACTTCCTCCTTGAACCTTGTGGTTTGGCCCCTTGTCTTTGTTGAACTTTTGAATAAGAGAGTTGGAGAAACCTCGACCTGAGCACCTTTGCTTACCTTGGGCTCTCCTATTATCAACATTTCCCAACCTTTGATGGGAAAATCCACCATCATCAATCTGATCCCTCTTGGACTCTCTTACCTCTCCCTTATTTTCTCATCAACTATTCGCTCCACATATATCATAATCCTTGAAATGTCCATTTCTTTTATTAATATAGCCATCTTGTGTTCTTCAGACACCAAGTTCAAAACACCCAACTCGAACTTTCTCACTCTTGCCTTGGATCCAAAATCATGAATGAAGCATATTTGGATAATTAAGTGAACATGAGGGTATAATCCCTCACACTCATATCTCCTTTCTTTAGATTAATAAATTCTTAGATCCTAGCCTATCCTAATTCCAAGAGAAAGAAACAGTCGAGGAATACACTCTTATCCTTCAACTTGCTCACTTTTCCATTGGTCATACCACACTCTAGCAACACCCTTAAATTGATAGGTCGCTAGCTCTTCCTTTGAATTCGAGGATGCACCCATGATGGACACAATCTTGTATACTTTATCAAAAAACTCTTGTGAATATTCATCTACCTTAGAGCCATGGAATTTGGGTAGATTCATCATCATAAATTTCTGGACTCTAGTAGCTAGTGTGCCCATATTTTGAATCACTCTACCTTGGTTGGCTTATGCCATCACTACTTGTGCTATTATTTGAATGATAGCTTGAACTCTAAATTGGTGACTGGCTTAGCCATAGGATCATGTGGAGCTTGAATAATAATAGGAACTTGGTCCTTATTTGTATTGGCTCCCCTTTGTATTGGTTCTCTTGATGGAGGCATTTTCTACAAATTGCAAAGAATAAGCGTTAGAGTGTAAAGAGTCTAAAGGTACACTCTAAGTTACGATATAGATCATGAGAGAAGTGAGGATTTTCTAAAATGCCTCATATCCTCCTGCTCATAGATGTGAAAAGCTTCATACCCATAAATAAGACTACTTAATATGGAATGTTGGACTCCCTAAACTTGTCACGCCCTAGGTGATTTCCCTTGGCGTGGCCAGCACTCAGAAACTATTGCTAGTCCCCTAGCGAACCACTTGGCCTCACATCATACTCAACAACGGAATGAAACGGCTCCAGAAAGACAAGCAGTTTAGGTAATTATTAGGTCTTTTTCAATAATAGGTTTCCAATAAATAAGGATTTGGAACTTCAATAACAATCCATCAACTCTACTCTATCCCTATAAGCCTCTACTCAACAATTTAGATGATACCATGACAGGCCATGGATACCCTAAAATCAAGGAAATAAACTACTCAATCAAAAATAGGAAATAAAATGGCTCCTCCAGAAAACAAGGGATGGCTCACCAACTCTAGAAGTGCACTGAAATGGACCTCAATGATACGTGGGCTGAAGTCCTCTATCTCTTGTGTCTGCATCATAAAACGATGCAGGTCTAAATGGACGTCAGTATATGGAATATACTGGTATATAAAATAGCTGGAAAGGAAGAGACATAATCAAAGATGCTCAAATTAAGTAATTCAACTCAATCAGTAAAACATGAAAGTTTATGAAATAAAGTCATGTTTTGTAAGTAAACTCAATAGTATGCAACTCATGCCAAATCATCCCATTTATATAGTAAAACAATGCTCGTAAAAGAAACTCTAGTATGCAATTCATGTCAAAGCAGTTATGCAAAGTTAGGGAGTTTCTCTAATCGACAGCCTCTCACCACCTTCTTTGGTGATGCACAACCATCACAGCATTGTTGCTCGCCCGTCCAATACTTGCCAAGGTAAGAACGCTCACATCTGCTTTTGGATCCTCAAGCCTTACCCATCTTTTTGGGACAAGAGCCGCTAGAGCTAACTGCACGACTATCCTATGTGGGAAACATAGTTCTGGGGTGTTCTCCTCTTACCCAACTCGGTGCTCAATACTACTCTAAAAAACATGTACTCATACTCATCAAGTGAATAATTTACTCAAAACATCTCATCAAGTCTTATTGGACTTAAAGTTGAACATCAACTTTCTCTCAAACATCAACATCATCATCTTTTATTAATAAACATATTTTGAAAACCTTTTATATCATCATAAAAATACTTCCTCGAAACATCAAATGCATTCTTTTAAAACTATGCTAAAAATAAATATTTACAAATTATTAAGACTCTTTCTCAAATTATTATTTATGGTTAAAACTCATGCTCATGTAGACTTAGTAAAATATGCTCAAAACTCATCTTTGTTCAACATACAAAATGGACATTGAGTCTCAATTTGAAATAATGCATAATCAAGTACAAACCTCAATTGGGGTTCATGTGAATGAAGACATGAATATGTATTCCAATCAACTACCTAACTCATGAATATCACTAATATATTTTAATGTATAAAGAACTCAATAGGACGCAAGACAACTCAAGACTTCAATTCAAGAATTAGGATAAAACTCTACTCGAACTCAATTACAAGGAAACAATATGTGGGGTACGTGGATGAACTCAATCCAATGCTATGGGTAGCCTTATATACCTGGAAAACTTAGATTCTTGAAGAATTTTGAAGAGTGGCTGAATTTCCTTGAAAGCCTAGCTTTTCTCCTCTTGAAACCTTTTTCAAAGTCTTGGGATATATTTTGAACGTAAAATAGATTGAATAGTTATCTTTAGGGGCTTATATAGGTGTAAAAACGTCAATCCTAGGCTTGAAAAGGGTGGGAAAAGACCAAAATAACCTTTCTTAAAAAGTTAACAAAAGTCATCTACAGGGCCACTTTACGCCCCGTAAGACATTCCATGGCCTGTAGAGATCCTTCCGTAAACTTTTGGCCCAATTTTGAAGTTTTTGGAACATTTTACGAGCCCATTTTATGACCCGTAGAAGGTTCTACGACCCATAGATGGGTTCGTAAAGTTTGGAGCCAAAATTTGAATTTTCAGGACTTGTTTCCACGATGTAGTGGATGGGTCGTAATCTATTTTATGACCTGTAAAGGGGGTTTCGTAGAATGAATCTGCACTTGGCAGTCTCCAGTAAAACGACCATAACTTTTGACTCTGAACTCCAAATGAGGTGAACTAGTTGTGTTTGAAAGCTAATTCAAAGGACTTTCATTTGTTATGTCATAGGACCTCTAATTCTTTGTGTGCTAAGAGTTATGATCATTTAAAGTTGACCCTTGCATAGTCCAACACTCAAAACTCAATTTATAGGAAAGTTTTGAACTCGACTAAGTACTACGGGTCTCTTATAATCCTAATTCACTTCCCGCATATAAGAATGAGGCTTGAAACATAGGTATATGTGATGATAGAATTATGAGGTGTCACAAAAATATGTCAAAATCTTGTGCTCTGATACTAAGTTCACCACAATCCAATCTAGGCCCCAGGTGTGATGCAATGATCGAAACTTTGAAGGAATCCAACCAAGCCATCTTAACATATCAAATATGAGCATCCATAAAAAAGTAAACCATCATGCACAAACTATGAAGGAGTAGGGAATGAGCCAAAATTTATTTCAAGAAAGAAGCAACTTCAACAAGAAGTGCAAGGACAACGTGGGCTCCATACATGATATTCAACATGCCTCTAAGTAGGGCAACATAGGTGAAGGCTAAGACATGTCCCTAGCTCACCCTCAAAGAAAGTAATATAAGAAGTAGTCTCAGTACATAAACATAATTTAATAATAACACATAAAGAAAAAGTAGACTAGGTTTACCCTTGAAGTATGAGGACTCACCATCAAATCTTCAAGAGTAGTCACCAACTAGCCACGAAAGTAAGGTGAAGGATGATCATCCGTCCCTAAATTATGATATAATATAGGCAAAGAAGTATACATTAGTACATTTGAATGTACTAAATATGTAGGCAATGCAATGTAATGTAATCGTGTTGTTCAAGAGACCAAGTAAAACGTCATGGTACGAAGAGTAGTAAAAAGCACAAGTGAATGCATTAATAGTCAATGCACAAGTAAAGCATAAGAATAGTCATGTAAAGCATCATAACATGTCATACATATATGGGAGATAACATAAGCAACAATAAGGTCGTGTGAGCTATAACATGAAATTCAATTTGCTTCCCACATCGAGAAGGGAGAGGATACTTTGCCAAAGTGGATTGTGTGATCATACAATCAATCAACATGAGGGGTTAAATATGGATCCACTAGCCTAGCTTAAAGAGACCTATAGTGGTACATAGTTTTAGACAAGAGGTTGCTACTAGGATTTCTTTAGGAGTATAAACTTAACATCCTTCGGACCAAATCCCACCACGAGCCTTCTCGGTGCTAAGTCAAACCCCACAAAATAAAAAATTATAGTACAATAGTCAATCATAAATTAATCATATCTTTGAAGTTCATTTAGTCAACTTATGTATAGAGTAGCTCTTTAAACCTTGTATTTATCTATGTGAGAATGGTCTTTATCATACTTAGAATCATGATTAGGTGAGAAGATCCTTTCACCAACTTTCATTCTTTCATTAAGGGACTTTAAAATAATAATTGAATAACTTTTATTAACCTTGAGGGAAGCCTCATCATTCATATTCATGATTCATAGAAAACTAGGATAAAAGTATGTACGTTCAATACCAAATCAACTTTCAAACATACAATTCAGTGAAATTATGTATAATTATGAAGAGTTATAACAATTGGAATCATAATTGCAAGAACACATAATACAATTCATGAACCCTAGATAGCTTATAGAGAATTCACTTGAAAATCATCAATTTCATATAATAAACATCAAATTTTTATCCAAATAGTCCAATTAACATAAAATAAGTCATAATGTATGCAATTGAACAAGAATTATAAAAGCCCACGAAATACATATTTGAATTTAAGAGATAAAGTTGAAAATTCTTTGGGCTCTAAGGGTGAAAGGTACCATGGATGAATATCCATATACCTTAGATGGAATTAATGGAGGAAAACTGATTTTGAATGATTGAACTTGAAACTCTAGCTTGAAGTCTCCAATGGAAGTTTTGGGGTGGAAGAACCTTAGAGCAATTTGAGTAATTTGAGACTTCGG
The DNA here is from genome assembly GCA_029948455.1 of Solanum rostratum. Classification (NCBI taxonomy): domain Eukaryota; kingdom Viridiplantae; phylum Streptophyta; class Magnoliopsida; order Solanales; family Solanaceae; genus Solanum; species Solanum rostratum. The sequence continues at coordinate 24,270,968 of CM057049.1, forward strand.
TGAGAATGAAGGGAATAAATGGGGGTTGGGATGGTTATTGGTTAGATGTAGGACCAAAATGATGTAGTTTAGGGCTTAGAATAGTAGGAAATATCAAAACTACCCTTAATTAAATTCTACCCGGCAGGATCCACGAGACCCATCTACAGTTCGTGGATCCATTTATGGACAATAGAGTTTGATTGTCGAAGATAGGGTTAAATTTCCTTTTTGCAGCTCAACTACAAACCCATATTTACGACCCATTATTTCTTTGAAGGGTCGTGGTTACCCCTCATAAAACCTTCCTACACTTAGCCAAATTTTCATCTCCCACTGCCTTTTCCAAAAAACCCATCTACGACTCATACTTCCATGTATGGGCTCATCTTATTAGATCATAGTTCTACTTAAGAGACCCACCCTATCTATGAGCCTAGTCTACGACTCATAGACCCATTTATGACTTGTAAAGAGCTTTTGTGATTTCATAAGATATTCCCAAAAATTTTCTAACTCCACTTATGCATCTACAAAAGCCCTTCTATGACCCGTGGTTTTATCTACAAGTCGTAGTTAGTCGTTGGGGAACTAAAAGTGATCAAATTTTTTGCAGCATTTTTCTTGTTCAAACTTTTCGAAGCAATCACATCCCATATAATTTCAGGCATACAGATAATTACACTATATACATTAATAGTTATTCAGAAAGCACTATGCATAGTAACATCATATTATTTTGGCAAGTACACTTCACACGCTGACAACTATTCAAGCAATACTACGCACATATTAATAATTTCAAATGACATTACAAAAGCAAGTCAAATTATAAACTTCATTAGCTTCAGATAACTATCACCCGATCATCCTTGCATTTCCATAGCCTCCAAGGTCATATACTAATTGGAACCTTCGCGGTTCTAACTTTCCATCCTATGTTCCTTCCGCGATGACAAAGACATCTAGTTTACCTTGTTAAGATACCAATTGAAATCTGGAGATATTGATTCGACTCAATCAATATAATATGCAACATAATGCATGAAAAGAGAAAAAATATAATGATTTTGTAGAACGCTCCTAGTTTTTCAAAGATTAGATGTGGGCGTCAACAAATAAATCTGGCAAGAGTCTATTCCAGGCTTAATCTTTGTACTAGCGGATTGATAACTTGGGATCCTATATGAACTTGTCACGAACCAATTCATCGTGTTGTGTGGTTACCTGCTTTAACACCTACATAGGAGAATCCGTAATTTCTAACCAACTAAATCATGGAGAAGAAGAAAGAAACCGAAGATATCACTAAAAAGATCTTTAAAATTTATCAATTATAGAGTTAAAAATTAAATTAAAATTTCTGAAAAAGACATCTAACAAGCCTGAGAATTCCAATCTAACAAGTACAAAAGCTTCTAAAAATACAATACGAAATTAATAATGATATAGCTCCTACAATAAGAAAGGAAGAGTAGAAATTATTAGCACCATCGTCGTCTTTATCTAAGAAACATCACCGATCCTGCAATCAAACTATACAAAAAAGTACAGAAAGAGTAGTAGCAGTACAAATAACACTTACTGATAGGCATCATCGGTCAACCCAAAGTCCACCACATAACATAAGTAATTGTAAGAAAAAAGCATGCAACAAGAAAATTCAGCACTCAATCTTGTAACCCCATACTCTACCATCCCATTTATATTTACCACCCCTAGCATATGGTTTGGTATCAACCTTCTAATTAGTCCATCATAAACTCTAATACCAATCAAGGTCTAACTCTTCTATACCTCATAATAGGGATTTCAAACCCACAATTTCTAGCTTGGTCTAATCAATCTACAACTTTAATTTAATCATTTTCAACTATGTATGGCATAGAATATTTAGAAACCCTTTTTTTAAGATGGCCATAGTAAGACAGTTGAGGCTCATCTCCCTCTACCCATACTGGCCCATCATGGCGGAATCTAATCCAATAATGACAACCCCGTCATAGCGGGATTCTTTCCACCAATATGGCCTACACAAAAAAAAAATCGGACTTCCTTTTTCAAGCCCCCATTAGCACACATAATAATAGTACCAAAATATAATATGACTTTAAAATCATTAATTGATTGCTTAACAACCCATAAACTATACTCCACTTGATCATATGCGACCTTGTATCGATAATATAAAATATAACATATAGCCACAATGTAGTAAGCATATTATATACGATCACATTATAATTATAGTCACACAGATAACACCACCATAATATGAGAATTAGTTACACATCAACTTTTGATTCTTTCATATTAATTATTATAGAAAGATGAGCATGATCAATTATAGTTATGTCAATTTATTTATCATCACACATATAATTATGATCCTGCAAAAATAGTTGAATTCGTTCACAGATAAAAGTAAAAAATGGTTCTCTCACGGAACAAACAATCAAATTGTTAACATGATGACATGACACCCAATCCAATAGTTAGTGTGTGAAATATGACATCCGATCCAATATATGTGAAACATGATACTTAGTCTAATGTGTATTGGATCATGAAACTGATCCAATAATCACCGTGTCGAAACATGACATCCAATCAAGGTATGTCTGAAATGTGACATTTTCAACATTTATCAAAACATGACACCCAATTCAACAACCACAATCACAAACACAATGAACGTTTTACACACTTGTCATGACCCAAGCCTAGGGCCTAGGAGCAATATGGAGAATGGAGAACCAAAGGATACCCCATACAAGCCTCATAGTATACATAAGAAAACCTTTGATTTTGGAACATAATTCAAGCATCAATTAGTCATATTAAGGGGATTTGAGACTTATGATGCAATCTATGAGAAAAAGGGGTAAGAAGTTTCCATGATTCAATCTCATAACATATACTAAGGAAAAGGAAACATGTGATACGCTCAATGCGGAGTAGGGACTTAGGGAAATTCACCATCTCAATAAAAAACATAGAACATCAAGATACATGGGGTAGGAACTAAGAGAAAGTCACCATAGAAGCATAAACATACATATTACATACATAACTTGAGCATCCAACAATACCTCTAATCATAAGTGGGACAAGGGCCAAGATATGTTCCTGGATCACTGTTAAAATAAAAACTAAAAACATCATTGTCTTAGCATAAACAAGATAGGAAATGGTTGCCGCCCTCAAACTAGAGGAGTCACCGCTACCAAAGATCTTCTAATGTCAAACTAGCCACGAGGAGATGGATAGGGAAGTGTCTGATTCCTATATGGTTAGATTATGTAGGTTAAAGTATGCATTAGTACTTTGAATATATTAGTATGTGGGATGCAATGCAACAAGAAAATCATAAGTCATGACAGACAAGACACATAATCATATACGAAGGAAATAAGCTCAATATGACATGAACGATTAATGCCATAGTCAAAATATGCAAAGGAGGTAAGCATAATCTCATAACATAGCATACATATGTGGGAGGAGACCGTAGCCGACATATAAGGTCATTGCGAGCTACTACCTGGAATCTAACATAAAACCCTATGTTAGCATGGGAAGACCACTTGCTGGGTGGAACTTTGTCAACTTAAGCATACATTTTTCATAAATAGAGTGGCCTACGTGGATTTACTAGCCTAGCCTAAGAGAGCTCCTATGGTGGCACATAGTTAATAAAACATGAGGTTGTTGCTAAAATTCCCTTATTGAATCCCACCCCCGTACCTCATTCGGTTCTAAGTTATTCCCACGAGATACTTTAGAAAACATAAGTATAATCATATACATTCATAAGCTTGTAGACATAGCATTATTGTATTAGGAGTAGCTCATAAAACTTATGATTCATCAAGTGAGGATTGTCCTTATCACCAACTTTATATTCATAAGAGGGTTTCATAATTGTTGCATAACTTTTATAAGCTCTCATAGTATATGGTTAAACCTTCATGATTTGGAAATCATACTTCATTAGAGAACTTAATATGAAAATTGGGTGGGTTTAATGCATGTAGGCTTTAAATCATTGAACTCAAGGGGAGTATGCATAAATGTAGTGAAAACCATCAATTTAAATCATTCTCAAACAACTCACCACAATAATTCATATCATCATTTTAGCCTAGGTATGGAAACATGATATTAATCTTGTAAAAGCATTAACTTCATAGCTCTTCATGGCATCATAACATTCATAACTGAATATCATAAAATAGTTCATAGAATAAACTCTTGAAAGGAATTCATGCAATTTAATTCAATAGATGAAAATCCCCAACATAAATCAAGCATAATAAGAGTAATAAGAAATATCCATGAGAAATTAACCTTAATTTTAGAGAATTGAGTAAAAAGGATTTTGGGGCTCCATGGGTGGAAGAACTCATGGATGAAGAACCCACATACTTTAAGGTCTTGAAATTGATGAAGAAGACTTGAAGAAACTTGGGGAATCACCTTGAGACTTGACCTTCAATAGAAGAACTTGAAACCATAGGAATTAGGATGATTTTCGAAAGAGGGGTTTTGGGAGGAATTTGAAAGAGTTTGTGAGAGGAATAATGCCAAAATGAGTGAATTTTCGAGAATTTTCGTCCATAAGGGTGTTGATATATGTCCTAATTTCTCTTACTTATTTCTTTAATTTTTTTAAAAAAAATTGAACTATGGGGAAACAGTAGCACGTTGCGAAGGTGATCACGCATCGTTCATTTTTGCGTGAATTTCAATTTCCCCTTATATTAACCTAGGAATGAATATACGCCACTTTTGTACTATCATATATCCTCTCCATGATGTGGAGTGGTCACGTACTCTTTTGGAAAGTGCAAAAATATGTGAAAATTATTTTTAATACGGTTGACTTAAAAATTGAAAGAGACCATTTTCCCATACAATTTTGTCTCTTAAAAAAGAATATGAACTTGAATTTATCAAATATACAAATATTACGTTATTCAAAGAATCTAGTATAGGAGCATTTCAAATCTCTTTGGAGGTATTACAATAACTCCCCCATGGGAATATTCGTCCCCGAATGTAATGGAAGCACACTTGAAGGAGTAACAAGACAACATCAACCCTAACATAAAAGCATCAATGCAACTTAAACATCATTTTTAAAAAATCTCAAACTTATGCATTAAATACCATCAAAACATGTTACCATGTGCATATATGCATGCAACATGAGATAAAAGCGTTGGAATACAAGACTTGACACCATAGACATGATTAACTTATGACTTTAGGCTTGAATATAGGGGAAAAAAAAGGATATCGCTTAATCATATCTGCTTCCGCTTCCTAAGTTGCACTTTTTACTTATTGGTTCCTCCAAAGTACCTTACGGATGCAACTTCTTTGTTCCTTAACCTTTTCACTTGTTAGTCTAGGATTTCAGCCGAAACCTCCTTATAAGTCAAATTCTCCTCGACACTCACATCTTCCAATGGAACTATGGAGTTTGTATCCCCCATGAATTTTCTCAACATCGGCACATGGAATACCAGATGAATCGTATTCATTTACAATGGCAACTCTAACTCATATGCTACCTTGCCAACCTTTCTCACGATTTTGTAAGGCCCCACATACCTAGGGCTCAACTTTCCTTTCTTGCCAAATTGGAACACGGGGTCATAGGTGATACCTTCAAGTAGGCTCAATCACCAATTCTAAACTCAAGGTCCTTTCACTTTACATCGGAATAGAACTTTTGTCTACTTTGAGCTGTCTTCAATCTTTCTCTTATGAATCTCACATTTTCCATGGAAATTATAACTAAGTCTGGTCCTATCAGGGCCATTTCACCAATTTCAAACAACCCAACTAGTGACCTACATTGCCTGCCATATAGAGCCTCAAATGGCGCAGTCTCAATGCTTGAGTGAAAACTATTGTTCTGGGCAAACTCAATGAGAGGTAAATGATTATCCCAGCTTTCTTTAAATTCTAATATATAAGCCCTCAACATGTATTCCAATGTTTGAATTATTCTCTCGGCTTGTCCATCGATTTGAGGATGGAAGGCGGTGCTAAGCTTCATTTTGGTACTAAGACCTCTTTGGAATGATCTCCAATAGTGAGAAGTGAATTGAGTCCAATGATCCGATATGATGGACATTGGAACCCCATGCAACCTCACCAACTCTCAGATATATAACTTGCATAGTCTTCAGTTTACCAGCAAGAAATGAGCCGACTTTGTCATCCTATCTATGATCACCCATATAGATTCAAAATGCCTCTTGGTCTTAGGTAACCCAACCATAAAATCCATATTGATTTCTTCCCATGGGGATCTCAATATCTTGAGCCAAGTCACCCAGCCTTTTGTAATCAACCTTAATTTGTTGACAATTGGAGCACTCGACCACAAATTTAGCAATACCCCTTTTCATCCCGTTCCACCAATACACTTCCCTCAATTCTCTATACATCTTAGTGGAACCGGGGGTGAATGGAATAGGAAGAATTATGGGCTTCTTACAATATCAAGTTTCTCAACCCATCAACATTCGGTAAATATTATTTCCCATGGTTACGAAGCACCTCATCTCCCCCTTGTGAAAAGACTTCTATCTTTTCTTCCTTCACCAAGGCCTTCAATTCAACCAAGGTGGGATCAAGGTCTTACTTAGACTTGACATGCTCAATCAATGATGACTCGAAGCCATTTAATATCATCACACTACCATTTTCGGCATCATTCAACTTTACCCCCGATGTAGGCAACCTATGAACTTCCTGTTTCCTTTTTCCATAATCTTTGAGGTGAGACACACTACCCATGGACATTCTACTAAGTGCGTCAGTTACCACATTAGCCTTACTGGTGTGATATTTAACACTTATGTCATAATCCTTGAGGAGTTCCAACTATCTCTTTTGCCTAAAGTTGAGGTCCCTTTGCATAAACACATGTTTGGAAGCTTTTATGATTGGTGAATACATCAACATGGACTCCATATAGATAGTGACACCAAACTTTTAATGCAAATACCACGACCGTAGTCCAAAATCATGTGTTGGATAGTTCTTCTCATGCACCTTTAACTGCCTTAAAGCATAGGCAATCACCTTACCATGTTGCATCAACACACAATCCAAACCAATTCTTGAGGCATCAAAATAAACAGCAAACCCATCAGTACTCTCCGGCAAGGTCAAGATTGGAGCCAAAGTCAACCGATCCTTCAAAGTTTGGAAGCTCTTCTCACACTCATCCGTCCACACAAATTTAACTTTCTTCTGAGTCAGCTTAATCAATGGTGATGAGATGGAGGAGAACCCTTCAACAAATCTTCCATAATACCAGGCTATGCCCAAGAAACTCCTAAATCCGTAGGGGTCAATGGCCTTGGCCAATTTATCACCGCTTCCGTCTTTTTAGGGTTAACTTTTATTTTATCACCTAACACAACATGCCCAAGAAATGCAACATGTTTCAACCAAAACTCACATTTATTGAACTTGGCAAACAACTTCTCATCCCTCAAGGTTTGTAAGACCATCCTCAAATGCTCCTTGTAATCTTCTTCATCCCATGAATAGATCAAAATGTCATCAACGAATACCACTACAAACATATCAAGGTAGGGTTTCAACACTCTATTCATGAGATCCATAAAAATTGTCAGTGCATTAGTTAAACTAAAGGACATCACTACAAATTCAAAGTTTCCATACCTTGTTCGAAATGCTATCTTGGGAATATAACATTCCCTTACCCTCAATTGATGATTTTCGGACTGCAAATCAAATTTTGAAAAGTGCTTGGCCCTTGCAATTGGTTGAATAAGTAATCAATCCTTGGAAGTGGATATTTATTCCTAATACTAACCTTGTTAAGTTGACGGTGGTCTATACACATTCAGAGTGATCCATCTTTCTTCTTCACAAACAACACTGGGCACCCCATGGGGACTTACTAGGTCTAATAAAACCCTTTTCCTGCAAATCCGTTAATTGCTCCTGTAACTCCGTTGGGGCCATTATATAAGGATGGATTGATATAGGTTAAGTGTTGATCAAAATATTTATGCCAAAGTTTATCTCCCTTTCAAGAGGGACATTGGGCAACTCTTCGGGGAACACATCAGGAACTCGTTGACTTTGGGGATGGTCTCAAGAGATGAACTTTTGGATGTGACATTCCTAACCCTCACCAAAATTATAGATACACCCCTTGGAAATCATTTTGCGGGCTCTGATATAGGAGACGAATCGATCTTTACATGAAGAACTACTACCTTTCCAATACTCAAGAGTAGACTCATTTGGAAATTGAAATTTGACATTGCGAGTCTAACAATCTATGGAGGCATAAGAAGCATGCAACCAATCCATCTCAAGCATAGTGTGAACATCAACCATGGAAAGCTCTACCGAATCACAAGGAATAATTTTATGCATGATAGACACAATACAACCTCTATAGACTCTTTCTGCAACAATGGACTCACTGACGGGAGTGCTAACTTTAAAGGGCTCAACTAGGACTTTGGGACATGCATGAAATCTATTAGCAAGAAATGGTATGACAAAGACAAATTTGCCGTCAAATTTAATAATGCATATACATCATAATCATAAACTTTTAACATACTAGTAACCACATCTTGGGCTTCCTCCATTTCTTGGCAGCCATGAGGACATAGAATCTATTAGCTTTTGGGGCTTCTTGTGCTTTTCCACCTTGGACTTAGGGTCATGCATTCCCACTTTTACAATCCCATGCATGGTGGTTGAGCGCTTGCATATTTGAAGAATGTTTTTGAGCTGACTAACATTCACCCTTATGGGGCCTTCCACATTTTCCACAATTTGGAGAAGCTTGTGCACCTGAACCTCCTTGGGGTTTCGAGTTTCAGGTTGGACCCCTTATCTTTGTTGAACTTGGGAGGAAGATTATCGTATGACCTTTATTTCACTTGCCTTTAACCACCTTGAAATTTACCATGGCCACCAACCCTTTGGTAGGAGAATCCACCACTATCCATCTGATCCCTCTTGGACTTCCTTGACCTCTCTCTCATCTTCTCTTCCTCAATTTGTTTCGCATAGGTCATTAGGTGGGAGATGTTCATTTCCTTGATAAGCATATCCATCTAAAACCCTTTGGACACCAAATCCAACACTTTGGATATGAATTTACTCATCCTGGCCCTTGGATCCGCCACCATAAACAGGGCGTACCTGGAGATTTGATGAATTTGAGAGAATACTTTCTCACGGTCATATGCCCTTACTTCAGATTTATTAACTCTTACACTTTGGATTCCCTTAACTCAAATGGAAAGAATCTATCCAAAAATGCCGCTTTGAACTCCTCCTATTCAACTTGGCCCGCTTCTACTCCCCTTTCATTCACCTATTGGTCATACCAAACCTTTGCCACCCCTTTCAATGGGTAGGCCACAAGATCAACTTTCTCTTCCGATGGCACCCCCATGATGGCTATAATTCTATAGGCCTCATCAAGAAACTCTACTAGGTCCTCATAAACTTTAGATCCATGGTACTCCGATGGGTTCATTCTCATTAAATCCCAAACTTTTGTCGTCGGTGAAGGTACTTTGGGAGGAAGCGTAACCTCTCTATTTGTTTGGTTTGCCAAGATCTGGGCCAACATCGTGAAGGCGGCTCTAAACAATGCATGAATGAGACCCTCCTCTTGTTGCACGAGAGGGACTTCGCCTAGGACATGCCTTAGAAAAGGTGCTATTCTGAGCGGCATTATCTAGAAAAGGAAAAGGGCAACCACTAGAAATAGGAAGTCTTAAATCAAGTTCTAAAGCACGATATAGATCTTTAAGAAGTGAGTTATTTCTTAAATGCCTCATGCCTCCTATTTATAGTTGCAGCGCGCTTCACAACTATGAAAAAGACTCCACTCGACGCAATATTTTGGATTTCCTAAGACCATTTACAAACCTAGTGTGATACTAAGATTGTCTCGACCCAATGCTAGGTCCTAGGACCGAAATGGCAAATGGAGAACCCAAGGGTATCCCAGATAATCCTCATAGCATACACAAGCACATCCTTGGTTTTGAAACGTAATTCAAGCATCAATTAGTCAGACTAAAGGGATTCGGGACTTAGGATGCAATCTATGGAAAAAAAAGGGTAAGGAGTTTTCATCATTCAATCTCATCAACACATACAAAGAAGACAGGAACATGGGATACACTCTATGGGGAGTAGGGACTTAGGAAAATTCATCACCTCATTAACAACATCAAGCATCTAGATACATAGGGTAGGGACTAAGGGAAAGTCTCCATAAAAGCATAAATATGACATAGTACGTACATAGCTTGAGTATCCAATAATACCTCTAATCATGAGCAGGACGGGGGCCAAGACATGTCCCGAGCTCACTCTTAAAATAAAAAATAAAAATAACATTACCTTAGCACAAGCGAGATGGAAAATGGTTATCGCCCTCGAACTAGAGGACACACCACTAGCAAAAGATTTTCTCATGTCGAACTAGCCACGAGGAGGTAGATGGAAAAGTGCTCTGATCCCTACATGGTTAGATCATGTAGGTAAAAGTATGCATTAGTACTTTGAATATACTAGTATGTGGGATGCAATACAACAAGAAAGTCATAACCCATGATAGACAAGATGCATAATCATATACGAAGGCAATAAGCTCAATATGATATGAATGATCAATGCCTTAGTCAAAACATGCATAGAAGGTAAGCTAACCTCATAACATAACATATATATGTAGGAGGAGATCGTATCTGACATATAAGACCATGCAAGCTACTACATAATATCCAACATGACCCCCTACATTGGTACGGAAAGACCACTTGCCGGGTGGAACTTCATCAACTTAAGCATGCATCTTTCATCAATAGAATGGCGTACGTGGATCCACTAGCCTAGCCAAAAGGGCTCTTATGGTGGCACATAGTTAATGAAATATGAGGTTGCTACTAGTATTCCCTTACCGAACCCCACCTCCATGCCTCATTTGGTGCTAATCATGCCCACGGGATACTTTAGAAAACATAAGCATAATCATATACATTCATAAGCTTATAAACATAGCATCATTGTATTAGGTGTAGCTCATAAAACTTATGATCCATCAAGTAAGAATTGTCCTTATCATAAGAGGATCCATTCTTTTGGTGAGAATTGTCCTTATCACCGACTTAACATTCATAAGAGGATTTCATAATTACTTCATAACTTTTATAAGCTCTCATAGCATATAGTTGAATCCTCATCATTTGAAAATCATACTTCATTAGAAAACTTAATATGAAAATTAGGTGGGTTTAATGTATGTACCCTTTAAATTATGGACCTCAAGGAGACTATGCACAAATATAGTGAAAATCATCAATTTAAATCATTCTCAAATAATCCAACACAACAGTTCATATCATCATTAAGCATATGTATGGCAACATAAAATTAGTCTTGTAAAAGCATCAACTTCATAGCACTTTATGACATCATAACATTCATAATTTGAATATCATAAAATAGTTCCTAGAATAAACCCTTGAAAGGAATTCATGAAATATAATTCAATAGATGACAATCCCTAACATAAATCATACATCATAAGAGTAATGAGAAATATCCATGCGAAAAATACCCATGACAAATTAACCTTGAATTTTAAATGATAGAGTAAAAAGGATTGTGGGACTCCATGGGTGGAAGAACCCATGGATTAAGAACTCACATATCTTAAGATCTTAAAATTTATGAAGAAGACTTGAAGAAACTTGGGGAATCACCTTGAGACTTGACCTTCAATGGAAGAACTTGAAACCCTAGGAATTAGGATGATTTTTGGAAGAGGGATTTTAGGAGGTTTTGGGAGAAATTTTGAGAGAATTAGTGAGAGGAAAAGGGCTAAAAATGAATGAATCTTTGAGGATTCCTGTCTATAAAGGTGTTAGAATATATCCCAATTTTCCTCACTTATTTCTTGAAATTTTTTAAAAAAATTAACCTACGGGGGAACAGTAGCGCATCATGGAGGTGCTCATTTTTGCGCAAATTTTAATTTCTCTGTTTTGACCTAGGAATGAGTTTAGCCCACTTTTGGACTATCATAAACGCTCTCCTTGACGCGGAGAGGTCGTATACTCTGCTGGAAAGTGCAAAAACTTGCAAAAAATTATTTTTCAATACGATTGGCTTAAAAATCAAAGGAGACCATTTTTCCATACAATTTTGCCTCCTAAAAAAGAATACGAACTCGAATTTGCCATCAAACGTTCAAAAATTGTGTTATTCAAGAAATATAGTATAACGGCATTACGAATCGCTTGGGAAGTGTTACAACATTTGTCCTATCAAGTAACAGGTTCAGGTTCATTGTATGCATATAGCCAAACACTGGATCCTCTTGATTATCATAAGTCTTAGGATTGCATAATAGCCCAGAAATTTCTTTGCATAAACTTCCTAGAACCACCTACCATCTCAACAAGAAGCATTAAGACAAACAATCAAGGACAAGACTATTATCACGAGTTACCGACCACTTATAATCTGCATTGTATATTCCTATGCTAACAACAATAACCACACACTTAGCCATCCAGACTTCGTATTCGAAGGCCTAAACATGATCTCTTCCATCAATCTACATTACACTATGCAATGGGAATAGGTTTACAACTACTCAAGAAGGAGAAACCTAGCCTACCTAGGCACCAAGTTAATGCGAAATGATGAAAAACTTCTATTCCTGATTTTTGGCAGCGAACCATGGAGGCTTGCCTAAAATCCATGGATCATATTCCTTCTTGCACTAAGATCTCGTCTCTCCCTTTTTTCCAAGTCTAAGTAGCCTTTTGAGGATTCTAGGGTGACTCCTGTCTATTTTGGCATTTTTGAGATAAAGAAGAAAAATAAGAATTCACATTTTTTAATTTTTTTTCCTGTTGACCTACTATGGGGGTCCTATCGCGCCATGGCAACACCACCGTGGAGGAATTATTATCGCTATGGTGGGATGGTGCTAGTCCAGATAAACTTAGATTACAAGCTTTTTACCTCACCTAAATAACAATGGTTTTTAGCCATTATAGTCCTTGTCCTCGCTTTTTATTTTAAAAAATAAGTGACGAACAAGTTCGTAAATGATGTTATATTTTTTTCAGCAGTGTCCTCTGTCATTTTTTTTGTTATTTTTAGTAGTGCTAGTAAATCAATGAATACTAAAAATCAAGTAAATTGATTCATGTGTCTTTTTTATAGTTTTTATTGGAATCGATAAGATAACATGTTATAACAGGTGTTAACTTAAATCTGGCACAAAACAAAGCAAGATTGTCGATTGAAGTCTCAAAGAACTTTTATAAGTCAAGCAAATACCATCAAGAACTTAATTATAAGTTTATAACTAAGTATACAAATAGTAAATTGAGAAGCTGCGTGAGATGACTTATTAGTAATGGTAATGGTGGTGTTACTGTTAAGAGAAATTGCTAAAAACTGTCCCTTATATAAAGGGTTAGGTCTAAAAATGCTCCATTAACTATATATTTATCAATTTTTGTCCTTTAAATATTCAAAAACTTATCAAATTTGATCCCATAACTGTACATTTAAAATGTCTGGTCCTTTATCTATTCACTCACCAATTTTAATCCTTCTATCATGTTTGGTCCCTCATCTATTCACTCATCGATTTTAGTCCTTAAGTATTCAAAAATTTATCAGATTTGGTCTCTATTCATTTTTTATACAAATTGCAGGTTTATTAAAGGAACTCATGCCTTTATGAAATTAAATTTTTAATCCTTTTTTTCAATTATTGCTCTTTCCTCACTACTTTTCTTCAAATTACTTTTATGAAAAGAACCTCAACCTCAACGATTCAAATAAAACTCACGAGGAAAGAAAATAAGTCTTAATTTTATCCAATGGAGGATAAATAGAACATATTATTGTTGCTAACAATTTGAATATGTAATGTTCCCTTCTCTAGGGGCTAACAATTCATATAATAAATGAATTTTTTTTTAATTTTATTTTTCATACAAAAAAATAAAAAATTTGATCTCATTAGTCAAATTTCTCTACCCAAAATAAAACAAACAAAATAATAAATTGATCTGTTCAAATAAAAATATCTAAAAATAAAATTATAAACCTACCATTTTTTAAAGTTCAACTTCTAAAGATTTAAACAAATTCACTTCAATAAAGTCATTAGAGTACAAAATTTAAAGAGAAATTTTCATAGACAGCAAACTAGTGAAACATAATAGGCTAAAATAGCTAATGTTCAAAAATTACATTTTCTAACTTTAGTCATGGCAAATGAATGTATAAAGCCATTTTTTTGTAATGTATGAAACAAGAAATTCAACTCGTTGTTCATTAAAGTAGAGACTTTTCAAGTATTAATTATGGAAACGGTTCCATAAATAAAGGAAGTCAATAACAAATAGAATTCTTTTTCCTAATTGAAGTCATTCATTCCAAAAATAAGAGGGGAGTTCCATTATCAATAAAAAAAATAGATTTTCTTTCCTAACGTGACTGTTTTGTCCAAAAAAAGAAAAAAGTTTCATCATACTTTCTTGCAGACTAATTGCGAAACGGGAAACATAACTATTTTCTGTGTTTTTGGGAAAAAAATTACTGGTGAGTTTTGTTTTGCTTTCTTTTTTTTAATTTATTTTTTGGTTTTGTGATTGTTAGGCGTATTAGATGGAAAAAATGTATATTATCGAATTGATATTGGTATTCTAACAAATTGAGTCGATTTATATATTATGGATGGTAATTTGTGTAAAAACTTTATATTTTATTCTGTCTACAGATGTAGAAAGATTATTTTCCATTATATACATGATGATCAGATTTTGTTGATTGTATATTATGTCCAGATGCCAAATTGCAATGGCATTTTTTTTTTTTATTGTACATAATTTTTTTGTTTTTTTTTCTATTGTTATTGTCTCCTACGTGTATTTTTTTTTTTGTATTTCAACGATATGCATATTGTATGTAAAGTCTATAATTATTTGTGAGTGTTTGTGATTTTTGTATTTCAGACTGTATATAGCGAGAGAATTTATACAACAAAATGGCTACCAAAGTTTATATAACAGAGTAATTAAACACCTAAAAAAATATACACATACAACACATGTATATAACTGCAACAAATATATTGGATATACTTATATATTCTTTATATGAGAATGTTTACCTGTTGCTACAAGAGATGTATACAATTACAACAACACAGCTATACTTATTTTATATAACTATACAATTTGACATGTACTGTATAAATATACAAAATTGAACATGTACTTTAATGTATAATTTATGGGATGCATTTATAAGTCTCAATTTGTATATAACAGCAGTAGTTAAAGTACCTACGAAAACATATGTATATATACTATAAAAAAAATATTGGATATACTTATAAAATCTTTTGTATGAGATTGTATACTGTAACTACAAAAATGTATAAAATTGCAACAAATAAGTTGGGTATATCTTTATTTATTTACTGTATAATTTATATAGAAAAAAAACCGAATATGTATAAAATAATCTTGTGTGCAAGATATCTTTTTGTAAAGTATAAAAACTTAAGCTATACCTATATTGCATTGATATGAAATAGAAACTAAAAAAAAATTACCCCCTTTTTTGCAATATTGTTTTCGTCATGTTTGTCAGAATCGGACACATTTTTTTTGTTTACTATTGGTGGAAGCAATTTCATCTTCTTTTCTCTTTTTCTTTGAACTTGTTTTCTATGAAATCAGGTCATTCCGAAGCTTGGATCTTTCCTCCTCACTAGCCCTAGCTTTTGCAAGAGACTCTGCAATATCCTCAATTCTTGAGTTATACCTGACAAAAAGGATGGCGATTTTTTCATAATTTTATCATGCAAATGTATACCTCTAGTTATCCTCCTAAATGAAGAATCTTCGACCATAATATGTGAGTTTGTATTGACAGAAACAATTTTGAAAGAGGTTTTGTATACGAAGGGAAAAAACCAAAAAAATTTAGCAAAAATTCAAAAAATCGCCAAAAATTAATGATGAAATTGAAGATACATTTTGGAGGGAGTTTGAAAAATAAATTAAAATCAATCACCTGTAGAGATAATGAACTATTGAGAGATTGTATGAGATGAAATAGGGGAACATTTAAGGAAAGAGGATTGAATTTTGTGTATACAAAGAGAAAGAAAGTACCATTGAAATATGAAGAGTTTTATACAAAAAGTTGTTGGGACCCACAAATGTTCTAACCAAATTTATTAAAATGTTTGCTATAAAAAGTAATATTATAATACTGTAGTTGAATTTTGTTATTTAATACTAAATGTTTGCTCAGTTATGTAATTGTTCCAAATTTAAAATCAAACCAAGGCCATCAACATGAGCTAGGCTCGTTGGGCTGACCCGACCTAAACTAACCCGTGATTTAGCAGAGTTTGGGCAAAGATTTTTAATTTGAAGTCCATTTAAAAAATGAGCTTTTTAGCCCGGCTCGAATAAATCTGCTAATTTGGGGAGCTTTTGCAATATGGGTTGGTTCGACACATGGACCAAATCAAAAAATAATTAAAATTATAAATAAAATGAAGTATTGAAAATAATAAGAGTTCAGATTCAAAGTTCATTTAAAAATTTAAAATATTAAATTTAGATATAAGTTATGTTTTATAATATGTAATAGTCATTAATACCATGCAATATTGTCCTGTTGTTATTTCTTTCAATATTTTTAAATTATAATTTAATTTATAATTTGTACAAAAAATATACTTATAAAAATGTGAGTTGACCCGGCAAGGTCTGTAGCCCACATACCGCTAGGTCGGGCTAGCTTTTTTCTGGCCCATAAAAAAATGGACTAGCCTGACCTGCCTCATCAAATTTCAAAGCTTGTATGGGCTAGCCCCCATGGGGTAAACTAGCTTGTATTAACAGCTCTAATAAAAACATATGAGTAAAGTGCTTAAAATGTTATTCTCATTGCAAGATATTCGTTTCTATTAAATATAAATAAATTTTCCTCCACATCTAATGGGTTATAACTTTTTTCTTTTTGTCTGAAATTTTAGCATATTCAAGTCATTACCATCAATAATATGCTTCATTTTATCCTTCATTAGATAAAACTAGGGCTTATATCCTTTTTTCTGATAAATTTTATTTTGAATCGTTGAGGTTATAGTTCTTTTGATAAGAATAATTTGAAGAAAAATAGTAAAAAGAGAGAAACAATTAGAAAAATGAATTTAGGGTTTAATTTTACAAAGATATGAATTTCTATAAACGTAAGTTATTTATATAAGAAAATGGATAAAGATCAAGCCTGATGAGTTTTTAAATACTTAAAGACCAAAATTTGTAAGTGTATAGTTAAAGGATCAAATCTTATAAGTGGATATTTAAAGGATCAAACTTGGTATGCATTTAAATACTTATAGGACTAAAACCAGTTAGTATATAGCTCAGGGACCATTTTAGGCCTACTTTTAAAAATAAGGAACTATTTACGATATTTTTTCTTATTGTTAATAACCAGCTACTCAGCTAGCTAGGGATTGGAAAAACGAGTCTGCTTTTTTGAGAAATCTTAAAATGATGTTTAGAGAGATTTTAAATGAATATTTGCTTATTAAGGCAGTTACTATTTCAACTTCAAACTTAAAAATATAACATTTAAAATTTAAGATCCTACTTTTCATTTTTGAATTTGTCGAAGAAATTTTTAAGTTTTCAATCATCAAACTTCAATTGTATTTTTACGTCGGTAGACATTGAAGTTTTGTAGGACTCTAAAAAAACTAGTCCTATTTTAGTCAGGTTTCTTGGAGGCTACCCTACCCTAAACCCTAATTCATGCCTATATAAAGGGTATTATATTCCCTTGAAAAGGCATCTCAAATATCCCATAAACCCTGGGGATATTTATCAAGAGATCAAAATACCTCTTAAAGAGGTCAAAATCATCCTCCATTCGAGAAATACGCCACTAACGGTCAAGGGAGAAACAGATTTGTACCCACATTGTTTATCAATAATATTCTTGTTTCTTCATATTTTATTTGTGATTGTAATTTATTTTCTATCACTTTAAAATTTGTTGCAAACAAAGAGATTTTTTAAAATTTGTTGCAAACAAAGAGATTTGCAAATCTAAAGCTAGCAAAGGTGGAAGAAAATAAGTACTTCAAGCCCTGTCTTTGAGTTTCATCAAGTCTACACTCCGACAAGCCTTGAAGCAGGGGGCATTTGTAGACATTGAAGTTTTGTAGGACTCTAAAAAAACTAGTCCTATTTTAGTCAAGTTTCTTGGAGGCTACCCTACCCTAAACCCTAATTCATGCCTATATAAAGGGTATTATATTCCCTTGAAAAGGCATCTCAAATATCCCATAAACCCTGGGGATATTTATCAAGAGATCAAAATATGGCTTAAAGAGGTCAAAATCATCCTCCATTCGAGAAATACGCCACTAACGGCCCTCGAATCATGGAGAAATCTAATGAGAGAAGAATCAAGGGAGAAACAGATTTGTACCCACATTGTTTATCAATAATATTCTTGTTTCTTCATATTTTATTTGTGATTGTAATTTATTTTCTATCACTTTAAAATTTGTTGCAAACAACGTCCAAACACAATTTTAATTTTTAGATACCGTCTTTTAATTTAACTTGATTTTTTTTCTGAAAAGTTAACTGATTCAATGTCCAAACACCAACTTAGATAATCCACATTTGATAAAGGGATAGTACATTATTGATGGAGTTTGAATCCAAAAAATAGTTGACTTCCCTATGAACCTAAAAAAATGTAAATAAATAGATTCACATAACAAGGAAGTTAGTAGCTAGATTCGATAAGTTGCGTAAATTTTAAGAGAGCCCATGCTGCATTGCTCGACTTTAGTCAAACAAGTCATTATGTCCAAATTATGAGCTAATGAGTTGTACAAAACAAGAGTCAAAATATTTTTAAAATAAAATCCCAAGTCCCAAAAAGAAGAGAGGATGGGAACGTAACAAAAAGCAAAGAAGCCACGCGCGACCATGAGTTCAGGCTAAAAGACAAGCAAAGAGCATAAACACTCTCTCTTTAACGTACGAACCCTTAAGTGTAAGGAAACTGAATGATACCAAGTGTCTGCCCATCATTGAGGTCCCAGTTCGAGCTGCAAAAGTTTACACTATTAGATTGATGAGTATCGACTACAATTATTTCTCAAACGTCATTTTTTGATACTACACATATAAACATCCCTTTTAATTTATTCTTAATTGACATATATGTCTTTTATCTTTTACTATGTACAAATAAATACTTGTATAAAATTGAATAAATCGACACTACGTGGCATAATACACATAGGATACAATTATATCATTCAAATATAAAGGGGTGAGCGTGTGACCTATATTGATTGTATTACACCACAGGCGAGAGCATGCTTGTAATACCCGGATCGCAGTTAGCCATTTGCTCCTTTAATGAATTTTTGTCATGTTACAAAGTAATGCATGCATATGTGTGTTTCTGAAAGGGAAAATGCATGAGTACTTCTTGAAATATAATCATGTTTCCAATTATCTTTTTCGAATTACTTTAAAACGAAAGAAATACATCCTTACTTATTGGGTGGAATAAAAAGTATTCTCACTCTCTTGAAGCCATAAAAGAAGCCAAAAAAAAAGAAAGTAAAAAAGATGATTGCCATGGACACAATCAATTTTTACATATAATTGATTAGCATTAAAAATCATTTAAACTATTTTTCTTTCTTTGTAAAATAGAGTAAAATAATCATATTAAGGACGAGCTATGCAATGTCGGTCGTGATGGCCTTTCTCTTGGGCAATTTGCCACAGCACCACCAATAAGAGGTTCTGTTGGTGAACTCAGACAAAGAAAATAATTTAACTCAAGAAGGAGGAGATAGAGAGAAGTTATTGACACATGAATTTTCATTCATTTGAAAAAAACAAATGAAAAATATTGTTGTGACATAACAAGGAAAACAACATCCCAATTAGTTACTAAAATGTGACTAGCTAGAAACTTTTGTAAATGACAACAAAGCAAGGCAATATAGCCTTAGGATTAAACACATACAACTCATCCAAATTGGAGTAAAGTCCAGCAGCTCCACCAATGGAATCATACTCCTCCAAATTATTATTATTGTTTCCATCCAAATTTTTCTTCACCCTTCCTGCAATCACCCTGCAAACTAACATTGCCCTCTTCTCCTCTTCCTCCTCATCTGACACACCTCTCACGTTGTCGTGCGCCTTCCCGCTCGTCGCGGTCGTCAATATACCTGCACCAAATTATAACTTTTTTGCGTAAAAAATATAGAGTTAATAGTTAAAAACACACCAAAACTATCATTTCTTTTGTGGGTTGTTTCATTATCCTCTTTGACTACCTGAATTGTCACTCACTTTGTATTAAAAAACACACTTGGATGCTGAGTTGGTTGAATATTTGTTCTCAATCGACAACAGATGCAACTCAGCATCGAGGTATGTCTTAATACAAAGAAAGAGATAGTTGAAATACGAATCTCGTGATAGTTTAGGTGTGATTTCGACCATTATAACTCAAAGAAAAAGTGCATGGATTTTCCGAAAGTAATTAATTAATCACCTTTGGTTGTAGCATGATGAGTAGCAGTAGGTAGCTTGAATCCATTTTTGATGAGAGTACATACGTTACAATTAGGGAGAGTGCACAAATTTGAGGAACCATTTAGTCCAAGTGAACACATGAATGTTGTGCAATGGAACCTTAATAGTTCATTCCCATCTGCAATACAACGTGGGTGTTTTTTGACAAGGTTGGTTGCCTTAACCTTGATAGCCTCTCTGTATTCCTCAAATCTTGAAATAGTTGTAGGAGTATTGCGGATTTTCAAGATTCTCTCAATCTTGCATATTGGAGTCTTTTTGTTTAACCAGCTCGACTGAAATATGATTTCAACTATGTTTCGACTTGTGTCCTCTGGACCCAATTCACATACTGCAACTTCATATTATTAGTAAAAATTTACATTGGATACAAGAAATTGACTACTATGAACACAAATTTCCCATTAGTATTAATTACTTCCTCCTCACATCATTATCCAAGACGTAATACTAAATATCAATTAATAGGAATAGTATAATAAAATAACTATGTCAATCATTGTTTTCTTAATGGGTGTATCAAAATAGTCCAAATGTGACAAATAAAAGTGAATTAGTGGAATATTAGACGCAGTGAAATGAGTGTTATTCATTAAACCCTCTAATTCATATTAACTGAATTATTGAGATGTTTTTCATAGTTCAAAATAAGGGGTCGTTTGGTAGGGTGTATAAAAATAATATTAGATAGAGTGTATTAGTAATGTTCGTATTAGCTCTGCTTGCATTAATTATGATGAGATATTTCTTATGCAATTTGGTTTAGTATATCAAAAGTAGCATGCATTGCATAATTTTTTAAACTTTTTATTTATTTTACAAAGGTACCCTCCATAAATATGGTAAAAAAGATTTTGAGAGGCAATTGGATCTTTAACCATGCTAATACATGTATCAAATTCCTTTGCATTACTAATACCTAAAATTTGATGATATTAGTAATACACTCCTTAAAACACAATAGAGTGTATAACTAATGCAAACAAGGTACTACTAATACACATAATTAATGCATGCATTATTTTTCTAATACACTTTATTAAACGACCTCTAAGTGTATTATTAAATGTTCAAGAAAATTCTTGGAATCTTTTTTCATATTTACCCTTCTTTTTAATGAAGTTCTTAGCTACACTACACTGTTTAAGAAAATAATTTGAAAATAATCAAAAGAAAAAGTATTTTTAAAATATTTTTCTTAAGAGGTGTATCATAGTATTTGAAATATTCATAATTAAGGACAAAATTGTGACTAGACTCTCACTCTTTTCCCAAAAACTTGTACCAATATAAAATATGGCAATCAACCAGAGGGAGACAGGGGTCATTGAATTCGAGGCTACATAGAAAAGTTTGACTAAAGAATTGAGAAAAAAGAGATTCCTTTTTTAAAATAAAGTATTGATGAAACAGAGGAATTAAAATAAAATAAAATGATTTTTAGCAAAGAAATTGCAGTAACATACATACCAGCATGTCTAACAGCTTGATGAAGTTCCAAATTCTCAACTTTCATAAAAATATGTCCACATTCACCACAAATATTTGATCTCAAAGAAGGGTCTCCCCTAGCTATTGGATCAACCACCATTCTACATTCATAACAACCTGAAAGCTTCCTAAATGGCATTCCTCTGATGGATGACGATGTGGTTGGTGAACTTGAGACTAGTGAAGAAGAAGAAGAAAAACTACTAGAGCCATTATTCTTACGTCCTTTGGGAGGCGATGGCGATGGCTCGGGCCTATGCATGACCTTTGTGTTACTACATATGGAGCCAGAGCACTTCATTTTCTTGCACTTTTTGTTGTTACTGTCGTGTTCACCTTCACGGTGGCCTTTAGGGGTTTTCTCTTCTTTCGATATTACTTGCTGGTTGTCTAGCTTTGCAACTTGTAGATGTTTGCAAGTAAAAAGGCTTCTTACAACTGCCCATGAATGTGGTTTCTCTTCTTTCTTCTTGATGGTTTTGGAGTGCTTAATACTGGGATTTCCTCTGCTTTTGGCCATGGCAAAGAAACAGACTAGATAACAATAAGAATATTGTAAAAGGGTAATGTGTTGGTTTTTATAAGTTCAAAAAAAATGGGCATCTCTCTTTACTCTTTAGTCTCAGAGCCAGGCAGAGAGGGGTTTCCTTTTTATGTGTGCGCTTTGGAATAATGAAATGTGAAAACAGGTGGGGGAGTGGAGTGTGGAGTAAAAAGAGGGAAGACTCCTTTTCTTCTTGTGCATAATTCTCCATTGTGGGTTTGTGGACCTTGCTCATTAATTATTATCCAAGAATTAAATTTTTCGTTAAGAGATATAAAAATAAATAAATACATGCATTCGTGAAACGAATTTATTATATATACATAAAAAATATTTTTAATTATATATAAATAATATAATTTTCATCGAAGGCTTTGACTCTAATTATTACTATCTAAAATCTATCCAAAATAATTTTTTATATCATAAAAAATCTTCTGAAAAGTGGAGTTTTGACTGCTTTATCTCCCCATGAATCGTATGATGAGTCTTGTCTACCCTTACGCTTTGCAGAGATATAAGGCGCCATTTTAGGATTCCATTTCCTAGTACCATGACCAAAATGAACTCCTGCCTCCATCATCTCTTCTGCATTGACACGATCAATACTACTATCGGAGTGAAACAAGGGATCTAAAGAAGAAGAGAGGCTAGACTATATTAGTAACAAGCAAACCTTGTATGTGTATCTCCAAAATGAAAAGTAAAATCTACTTGCATTATATTCTCTTCATAGATTAATTACTTATGAAATAACAGTGAATATATTATTGTTAGTGTTCATTAATTACTGCTATGCCTACAATTGTTGGCATCTTTAACTCAATAACTCTCACTTATCTCTTTTTATGATATAATAATTAATAATTTTTGTAGATTTACCCATTTAAATATGTTACTGAACAATCTTAGGGTACTTTTAAAAAACAAACTATTTTAAGATTGTGAACTATTATTCTAAGTATGAAAATACTTTTTTTTATTTGGTTTTAATGTGCCTGTGTTGAGAATAAAAAGGGTTAATTGGATTAAACAAAGAAGTAACTCCAATAGTATTTACCGTTGCAAATTTAGACGATTTACAGTTTAGAATGGGACTCCTGTCACGTCTTTAATCTTTAATCAAGCATATGGGCAATACTTGATAACTTTCTCACGATTTGCATTACTTGTTTACGATTTTACCATGCCAAGTTAGCCTAAGACTTTACAAATGCTAACGAATCATTTAGTTTGGATATAAGTTATGTTGGGATAAGTTGTGATGGGATAAATTATGTTGGGATTAGTTATGCTGAGAGTAGTTTTTATTGTGTTTGGTGTGACATATTCAAAATACTATTTATGGTACAATTTCTAAGAATAAGTTGTTTGTTTACAAAAACACCCTTTACCTTTTTTTTTCATTTTCTTTGCAAGCTTTAGTTATTCATTGTTAAAAATAAATTTCCATCTTAGTAACGAATGTGTATATTATGCATTTCATGATTGTGCCATGTGTTTTTAAAATTAAACTTTCGTCTTATTTAACTAAAAAAATAAAACTTTCATCTTATTTAGCTTTAAATGAATTTTTCATCTTATTTAACTTAAAAACTAAAATTTTCATCTTATTTAGCTTAAAAATAAAACTTCCATCTTATTTAGCTTAAAAACAAAACTTCCATTTTAAGTTTACAACAAGCCAAAAAAAATATTATTAAAATAATCTACATTTTAATTTATATACAAAATATAATATTTAACTGAGTGATAAAATATTTCATTTAAAATATATAATTTAGTAGTGGAGTGAACATTTTAAGAGAAATCAAAATATAAATAACTATTAGACAAATAAATTCAACTTATAATATATTCATACATAGAAATTGTATTTACAAAATATAATTTTTTTTAACAAAAAATATATAAAAATAACAATTAATTAAAGTAATGAATATTATTATAAATATTATTTAAAAATATGTTAATATACATAATATGTAAAATTGGTATATAAAAGTGAGTTTAAGAGATGTATTTTTGTCATTTCACATACCTTATCCCAGGATAAATTATCCTAGGATTATTATTCCACCCACAGAAGGGGATAACTTATCCCAGGACTAATTGCTAGTCCTGGGATAAGTTATCTCACCCTGTGCAACCAAACAAGCAATTAAAGGCCCCTAAAAAATTATTACAGGATTATCTTTCCTTATCTATCACACCAAATGACCCCTCAGAGAATGATAGAGAGAAAACTTAAGAGACCTGCTTGGAAGAGTTGTGTTGTAGAGAACTTTGATTGATTTTTTGACTTTACAAATTCATATTATATAGAAATATGAAAGGTAGGACGATCAAGGGTAAAAATGTAATTTCACACTAATAAAAATCTATCAAGAAATATAGTCCAAAAAAAATATATTCCTAAAAACATCTTTACATTATTCTATAATGATCCAAGGATTAAAAAAATAATTTCACATGCTAACAAAAATCTACAAAGAAAAATAAGCAAAAAAATAATTGTAGAAGCATCTTTCAATAAGAAGATGAAGCATAAAGAATTAAGGATATAAGCCAAAAAAAATATTCTAGAAGCATCTTTAATTAAAAAGATGAAGCATATCTATATTTCTATTTCTATCTATTATAGATAGGTCAACCCATGGACGACCAAGGGTAAATTTGTAATTATGATCATCATGCAAGAGTAAATGATTAATAGCCATATAAAATAACTATTGACTTGCTCATACCAAATTTCTATTTTAATTGTTTTATAAAAAGACATTTATACACAACTTAATTCTAGAAATATAGTACAAACTTATAATTATGCTATATAGAAAAGTCAGTCAATGAATGACCAAGGATAGATTTGTAACTATGCTCATCATGCAAAGATAAATGATTAATAGCCATATAAAATATCTATTGATTTGTTCACTCCAAATTTCTATTCTTAAAAAAAATAAAAAAAATAAAAACAAAAACAAAAACAAGACACTTACACACAACTTAATTCCAGAAGCATTAATTGTATTCTGTTATTGTCTATAATCATTCTTGTTATTTCAACTAAAAACCCATGTACCTACTTCTATTTCCTTTATTTGTCATTTACAATATTTCTTTATCTCAGCTAAAATCCCATGTATCAATTTCATTTTCTTTGTAATAGTAATAAGCTCTTAACAATGCATAATGGTGAATTCACTAATCAGGGAAGCTTTAGAAGTAGATTCGAATCTACGCACCTACGAACTTAATCACATATAAGACTTAATCTTTATATATTTCTTTTTGATTCCTGGATTAAAGAGAAACTAAAACCGTTATAATGCAAGCTTTCAGCATTTTTTGAGTTTTAAATGATTGAAATATTTTTATATGCAAAGCTTTTACACCCCACTTTCTGCAATTGGATCATCTTTTTTTTTATTATAATTTGAATAAACATTTGAAATTCTTATTGGTTTTACACATCGTATTTCTTAGCAGTATGTTTTGCAATTAGTAAAGCATTATTATTCCTCCTCCTCTTCCATTGTTACGTTGAAAAAATAATATTGTGTTGTGGCTTACGATATTTTTAGAATAGTTTGGTATCCATTTTAATATTTTAATTAATTATTATTTACTTCCCTTTTGCAGGTATTCATCCTAAATTTCTTCATATGATGATTTCTAGAATAATAAAAAAATTTATTCGCTAAGCTGATGACTACAACTCTTACTTATAGGAAATGATGAATTCAAATGTACTTATGCATATATTGTATATGAAATAATTCTATTATATATGAATAACAATGTACATAAGTATTCTTGCGATTTATTTCACACATTGTATATGGAGACGACATGTTCTGCTGTGTTAGTACGAAGGTCTTTGACTAAGCTAGTCTAATGATTATGTTCTTCTGTGCTAGCGTGAAGGTCTTTGACCGAGCTTAATCTAATAATTTTAGTCATATTTTTCAAAAAATATTTGCATAAAAAATCAATATGTCGGGCCCGTGCTCAGCAGCGGCATTCCCTATCTAGTTTACAAATAAGTCCCTTCTCTAAAATATTTTATAAACCTAGATTATTCCATATTCCAAGGACCTTCCATCTAAATGTATAATATTTTGGGATATACTATGAAAAATCACCACATTTCTCTAGAATGTTCCACTAAAGACGAGTCTACTTTCCTACATAAGCTTCTACATATAGACAACTTTATGCTCCGTGGTACCTAGTGGCATGATGATGTGGTGAATCATAACACTCTACTCCATCTGATGTTGCGACAAACGAGCTCATTATTGTTGCATAAACTCTCGGATCTTGTCCTTGAATGTCTACAAGGCTTCATGCCACCCATTTTTGGCTTGCTCTGGTGATCGTCCTTCCCATGGGGAACATGGTGGTAGCTGTGTTGCCCTTGTTTTTTGCCTAGCCTAGTAGTTAATATACCTTCAATCTCTCGAACATGCGAGATGATAATGGTAATAGGCGCATGACTTGATTGTATCTACTTAAGTCTTCCTTGTCTTTGTTGTATGGCTTAGGTATGCTAGCATGGAAGATGGGATGAATCTTAAGATGCAGAAGTTTATCATACTTGTATGAGATCTATCCCACCTTGGAAAGGATCTTAAATAGATCCTCATCCTTGCAAAATAGATTTTGGTACATGCCCCATAATATCTTGAATCATCTTAAATTAAATATCTCTATGATCATGTCCCAACTCTATAGTCCGTGGGATGCCTTTTGCAAACTGCTAATTTTCTCATTCGGTTAGCTCTCTTGTCCAAGTAAGACTTAGTTGTGTCAAGCTATTGTTCCCATCCTTTGGCCATATAGTAAGCTCTTAAATGTTATGGGATTCTTATCTTGCTTTAAGACACGTCCAATAGAAAAATTAGATACATCTGTATACATATCGAATATCTTGGTAAAATTGAGTAATGACAAGACTGGTTTCTCCATTGTAGCTATGTTAAGACATAATACCTTTGACAATGTAGCCCATCCAAGTTCATGACTTATTCTTCCTTAGCAACTCGATCCAGGGTGTCGTTTAAACTGAATATCCACTAATAAACTGACAATAGTAGTTCACAAGGACAATAAAATATCTCAACTTGGTTACCTTTGTAGGTGCCATTCACTTCTAAATAGCTCCTACCTTAGCCTCATCCATGCATAGCTCACTATTGCTTATGACATGGCCAAAGAAGTATACCTTTAATTATGCAATTCACACTTCTCTCCCTTGATGTATATCTCTTTCTCCCGTAAGACATGGAAAATCTTATTAGGTGCTCTATATGCTCCTCTAACATCTTGTTGTAGCTAAGTATATCAAGTAAATATAATACCATGAACTGTTCAAGATAAAGATGAAAGATCGTGTTCATGGGGGTGCAAAATGTCGTCGGTGCTTAGTTAAGCTAAAGGGTACTACCAACCAGGCAAAGGCTCCATATCTCGTCATGCATATTGTCATTTGTTCATCTTCTTCCGCAATGTGAATCTGTTAGTACCCTTTGTTAAGATCCACCTTTATAAGGTACTTAGATTGCCTAAATCTATCAAACAAGTCATCTATTAGTGGGATTCGGCATTTGTTCTTCATTGTGACTTCATTTAGTTCCTGATAGTTTATGTATAAGCACAATGATCCATCTTTCTTCTTTTGGAATACCACTAGCACGCCAAAAAGGTGCCTTTTATGGACAGATAAGATCGGCATCCAATAGCTCTTTCAATTATTTCTTGAGCTCCTCCAACTTAGGTGGTTCCATGCGATAAGGAGGAAATTCAAGTGGCTTAGCTCCTAGATCTAACTTAATCTTATGATCTACCTCATCCTTAGGTAGTAGGTAATTGGATAGTCCATTAGGGATCCAACCTTTATTCTCTTGTAGTAGCTTCTCCATGCAAAGTGGTAGTGTCTCATAGTAACCCATGTCTCCTTCTATATTTGCAATGGTTGTCATGAATGTTAGCTCCTCCCTTTTGAACTCATTGATTAATTATACAACTAAAAGTTGTACTTGGCTCGATTCATGTGTTATAGACACTGTAGGCACCATACAAACTCCTTTTCCTTCCATGACCAATAGACATTAATGGTAAGGGTCAATCGTAGTATGATAACATTTAAAGAACTCTTACTCTAAAATAATATCAAAGATGTCTATCATAATGACAGTAATATTTCTTGTACCTTTCCATTGCTAATTTGACACCAACACCATTGACTACACCATTAGCACTTTAAGCCTCAACATTCACATTCTTAACATGACAGTTAGTTGGAGCAAGATTCAACTCTAGTCTTTCCAATGTAACATCAGTCATAAATTGTGAATTACTCTAGTGTCCACTAGTGCATGAGCAGACTTGTTGATTATGAGATCCACGTATTGAATGTCATTATCGTTGGGCTGGAAAGACAGTTTCTTGACTTTTCTGCATGACCTTATACCCAACTATGTTGTATTGAAACTCTCTCTTTGCTTTTTTTCCTTTTGGCTCATGCACCATGACATTAAAACTCTTTAAGTTAAGACAATTCTTTAGTGATCCTAAAGATCATTTTTGGTATTTTAATAAAATTATCATTTTACCTCTCCCGACAACTACCTTGAGTCATGTTTAATTGGTTTTAGAACCTGTTTTTTTAAAAAATCTTGTAAGAATTTGAGTTTTTGCTAAAGATTTGAGTTTTAAGTTGCTTAATTTTAAAATTTTAAGTCATTTATAGGTTCGAGTATTGGAATGGAATTCCATTGTTTCCATCAGTTCAAGAATGTGAAAACTGGTCTAGGAGAGTTGTCGAAATCAGATGAGTTGTTATGTGAATTTTAGGCCCGAAGTTGAAAATTGAGTTAAGGTTTGACTTAAGTTTGACTTTGATCAATATTTTGAGTTTCATGCTCGGATTGGATTTTTGATGATCCTATTAATTTTGGAGGTAATTTTAGCGCTAATATGACTCTCGTCATTATGTTTAGATATTATGGTAGTATTTTGGTATTTCAAGTGCCTTAAATTAGTTTAGTTGTGACTTATCAAATTCTATGCCATGAAGACCTCGAATTTGAGTTTCAACAATTCCTTTGAGTTTAGAATGTCGAATTTAGTAGGGTTGCATATATGATTTGTGTATATCGAATTTCGGATGAATTTCAAAGGTCTATTCCGTGATTTTTGTGCTAAGTGCAATTGTTGATGGCTGGTGCAACTATTCTTCTTTGTGTTTGCGGCCCTTAACCTCTCGTTCGCGAAGTGCAATTAAACTGCTCTTTGCGATCACGATGAAGGGTCCTGTTGTGCTTCGCGATCGCAAGGATAGGTGTCACGATTGCTATTCACACTTGATAATAGAACAGTGTATAATTCCTAAATGACGAGTTTTTGTCAATTTCTCCATTTTCAACATTTTTTAGTTTGGGATAGGCATTTTCAGGTGATTTTTCATGGAAAAACTATTGGGTAAGCTATTTTCAACCTTTCTATTTAATTTTCATTGATTAGTTTATATTTTAACATCAAAATTGAGGATTATAATTGAGAATTTGGGGATTTCATGAACTTGAATTTTCAAAACAAAAATAATGATTGTGAGCTCATTTTGACTCCTTTTTCAAAACAACTTTTTTCATTAATTTCCTAAAACCTTAAGGAACATTTCTATGTAAAATTTTCCAAATATTCATCTCATTTTCCAATTAAATTTTGGATAATGTTATCTGTTTTTTTTCTCAAATTACATGATTTCATTGTCGTTGGCTTTGAATTATGATTGTGATTTCATTTTTGAATAGTTTGTGGTGCTTTGGAGTATAATCTAAAAGGAAAACCTTCGATTATAGATTGATCATGACTTTTTTAACTTGAGACAAGTGTAGATCTAACCTATGATTAAGTATGTTGAATCTTGTGTTTTCTAATTGTTTGATTGGGATGAAATATGTAATTACGTGAAATGAATTCTGGAATGAGAGGAGGCATTGTCAGTGATGTATTACTTGATATGCTAATGTGAAAATTGTATATGACAAATGATGCATGCGTTGTGAGTTGATTATTGATGAATGATGATATAATTGTTGAATTATATAGTGTGGCATCATATGTCCCATATCTCATTCATTCATCCTCTATTTATATGCTTATTTGTATTGAATTGTGAAAATGAGATAAAGAAGAGACATTGGGATTTGGGACCAAGGTTTCTAACTATCAAGTTTTTTAAGAGAGATATTGATGTTTGGAGCCGAGGTTTTTGCCGATCATGATATTGCCGAGGTCATATTCTAGTGGCCAAAGTCATTTTTGGCATGTGATATTACCGAGATCATTTTTTATGGTCGAGGTCATATTCTGGCGTGTGATATTGCTAAGGTCATTTTGATGGATACATGATCTATGTGAGACCCCATGGATTCCGTCCTGAGTTGATCAGCGGATGTGTATCATAGGACAGGCATGCATTACGATTATCTGACATTGTATTGCATCATACTGTACCTCACGTATTATGACAAAGTAAGTAGATTATTGAGTTACTTATTTATCCACATAAATTCTGGATAGTGCTCCTTATTGACTATGATTCCTTGAAATTATGATTGAGCTATATAAATGAGTATGTATAAGTAAATATATATGTTGTGTGCACTGGGTTTTCCTACATGTAGGTTTGTAGTGGAAGTATTTAGTTGGGATGGAAGGAATACTTGGGTTCTTTATTGCTTTAATTAGGCTTAAGATACATTTGATAGGTACTATGTTGTTGGGTACTCACTCTTGCTTCTACACTTATGTAGGTTTTGAGCTCGGACAACGAGTAGTACATTTTCTTGATCTTCCAAGGCTTCTCAAGAGACTTAGAGAGGTAGCTTTTTTCATCCGGTAGACTCTCCTATTTCTATTTTTATGTTTTTTTCTATTTGAGATGCAAGACATTAGACTTGTGTAAATTTTCTTTGAATTCTATTGAAAAATAGTGGCTTGTACATGTGACACCAATTCTAGAATGGTTTTAGACTGTGATTTTTATTCCTTATGCTTGTTCTTTTCTTTTTAGATTGTGTTATTACTTTAGCTTCTGCATTTCTTTATTATTTCCTGTTCAGGATAACTTGCCTAAGAGGTTTAAAGGCAAGTGCCATCATATCTGATTTCGGATCATGACGATTTGGTATCAGATCCAGGTTGATAGGTCTCACATTTGTACAGGTCCAGTCAAATGGAGTCTCCAGGATCAACATAGAGATGTTTGTTGCTTATCTTTGAGAATCTGTGGATATTGTTAGGAAAAATTCTCTTTTACTTCTTCCAATTCAATCATGCATGGATTATTATGTTAGTACTGAGTGTCGCATATTCTTTTGACAAATGGACAAGACTAGATCATCAGCTTTTGATGGAGGAGGAGAAGAATCCCCTGAGTTCATTACTGAGACCCTAGCTTAGGGTAGAGGTAGAGGAAGAGTTAGAGGTCAAGGTAGAGGCATGGTCGAGCCTAAGGAGAAGCATCCACTCGAGATTATGAGGGGGTCTTTCCCTCAAGCCTGAGCGTGAGGTTAGGAAAGACCAGATTCTCTCTGAATATACAATTGTGCCTTTACTATAAGATACACTACTAAGGGTGTTGGGTATGCTTGAGAGTATGGCACAGACTGGTAGTGGAACAGGCATACTCGAAAGATCACAAACTAGAGTGAGAGTTTAGGTTTTGGATTAGCATTAGACGCTTGGTGTGCAGAGTTAGGTTGGGCAGTCACCGTAGCCCCTATTTTTGAGGTGGATCCATCACCAGTGATTAAGGGTTAGGGTGTACCTGTAGTTGTATTGACAGAAGGTGAGCAACACTGTTATGAGAAGTTCAGGAAGATGGACCCACCATAGTTTCAGGGTGGGAAGACCGAGGATGCTTATGAGTTCTTGACCACTTGCGAGGAGTTGTTAAAGACTATTGGTTTAGCTGAGTCCCATGGTGTTTGTTATGTCAGTCTTCAATTTTGTAGGTTGGCGAGGGGGTGAAGGAGGACATATTTAGGATCTTTGCTATTTGGATCTCCCTCAGTGACTTAGCAGACTTTCTCTAGAGCTTTTGATGACCATTTTGTCCCTTGGAGTATGAAGGAGGAGAGTTGCCTAAGGTTCGAAAGCTTGAGACAGGGGGGATGTCAGTCACTGAGAATGAGATTCACTTTAAACGGTTAGCCAAACGTGCTACATCGAAAATCCCCGATGAGATCGAAAAAGTCCACAGATTCATGAGTGGGCTGACTTATTCTATCAGACGAGCTATCTTTTGGGTGGCTAGAGAGGTTTCTTCCTTCCAATTTGTGGTGAGTGCCGCTACGGAGGCAGAGTTATTGGAAAGAGAAGAGCGTAGGGACCCTTAGAGGGATCGATCATCAGGACAGTTCTCCGTGCTTCATCTAGAGGCTGAGGTTCTCATGGTAGGGGTGATTCATTTCCATAATAAGGAATGTATTATTTCCATCTTTATAGGGTGGTCCTAGTTCATCTAGAGTTTAGAGGTCTACGGACTGGGGTGGTTCTAGCATTGGATTTGTCTTTTCACAGCCACGGTCTACTATAAGATCTTGTTTTGTGTTTGGAGATCCTAGTCATATGATTTATCAGTGCCTATTCCATACTCATTCAAGGCCACACCGTACTTACTCAAAAACCCTAGTTAGGGATTTGACACCTCCAGCTAGAGGTCCAGCCCCGCAGGCCAAAGGTCGGGGTAGAGTTTAGTTTGATAGGGATGGTCGTACTAGAGGTAAGAGGGACTACTAGTGACTCAGATAGGTGGAGGTCGAGGAGCTCATTGTTATGCCTTTCTAGGGAGACCCGAGATTGACATCTCAGATGCAATTATCACAAGTATTATCCCAGTTTGTCATCAGCCTGTATTTGTGTTATTTGATCCTGGTTCCACGTATTCATATATGTCTGCATACTTCTCCTCTAGATTTAATTTGTTATGTGATAGTATGCATGTACCTGTGCATATTTCTACCATAGTAGGAGATCTCTTAGTGGTCAATCAGGTGTACCGATCCTATCTTGTGTCTTTGATAGGTTATGATACTTGGGTGGACATAATTATTCTAGGTATGGTAGATTTTGTTGTTATTTTGGGTATGGTCTAGGTTTCTTCATATCATGCCATTCTTGATTATTATGCCAAGATAATTTATTTTAGTCGTACCTAGTGGGCTGAGTATTGAATGAAAGGGTTCATGTGGTTCCTATCCTAGCAAGGTTATCTCTTATATCAAGGCTTAGAAGTTGAGAGATAGAGATTTCTTATCCTATTTGGCTTTTATTCTTGATACTATTGTTGATTCGTCTCTGATGGAGTCTGTTCCCGTGGTTTATGAGTTCATATATGAATTTCCTACTGATCTTCCAGGGGATCTGCCTAATAGGGACATTGATTTTGCTATTGATGTTGAGATGGACACTAAATCTATTTCTATTCCTTCTTATTATATGACTCCTACTAAATTGAAGGAGCTAAAGGATCAACTTCATGATTTGTTGAGTAAGGGATTTGCCTATTGTATCCCCTTGAGGTAGCCTAGATCTATTTGTCAAGAAGAAGGATGGGTCTATGAGGATGTGCATCGATTATAGATAGTTAAACAAGGTGGCTATGAAGAACAAATATCCTCTTTCTAAGATTGATGATTTATTTGACCAACTCTAGGGTGCAACAGTATTCTCCCAATTTGAATCCTGGTATCACCGGTTGAGAATTAGACCTTCTAATATCCCTAAGACTATTTTTTGGATGAGGTATGGTCACTATGAGTTCTTGGTAATGTCATTTGGGTTGACTGATGCACCTGCGGCATTCATGAAGCTGTTGAATAGGGTGTTCCGACCTTATTTAAACACCTTTGTGATTGTATTTATTGATAACATCTTGGTTTATTCCAAGACCGAGGCCAAACATGTCAAGCATTTGAGGATCGTGCTCTAGATGCTCAAGTGGGAGAAGATTTATACTAAGTTTTCTAAGTGCAAATTTTGGCTCAATTCTGTAGCATTTTTGGGGCATGTGGTGTCCAAAGAGGGCATCAAGGTTGATCCAGCGAAGGTTGAGGCTGTTAGAGAGCGGATGAGACCTACCTCCATCGTCACGTCCCGAGAAGTTACCCTTGCTGTGGCCTGGAGATCACTGTTGATCTCCAAGAGAACCAATTGGCCTCATCTACACATCACATCAACAATCAACAACGGAAGAACAATTCAGAAAGAAATAACATAAGTAAACAATCTAAGGTCTCATTAACAGACTAGTTTTCCAGTGAAGCAACTTAGAAATAAATTCTTAAAACAACTATCACTAATCATTTATGAAGCCTCTAATCAGTATGAAAGGTGCCAAGATAGGTCCCGAGCTACCTCAAAACAAATATTTAGAACTAGAGAAAGAAAATAACAAGCACTTTTGAAAGTAAGGAACGCTCACCATGATTTGGTAATAGGAAAAAGGTCTTCAATAGTGTGCTTGCTGAAGACCTCTATCACCTGTATCTGCAACATGAAATGATGCAGGCCCCAAAGGGATGTCAGTAATGGAATATACTAGTACATAAAATAGCTAAGTAAATAAAGAATAGGTTCAGTTGACTCAACTCATTTGGCTCATTCCAATCACAAATCATCTCAATTAATAATCAAGTATAGTAGTGAAAATAATGCTGCTAACAGAGACTCTAACATCCAACTTTGTCAAATCATTAATGCACAATTAGGGAGTTTCTCTAATCGATAATCATCATATATGAGCTCATAATGATACAACATTTGCAGTATTGTTGCCACAAATGTCAAATACTTTCCAAGGTAAGGAACGATCAAACCAATCTTGGATCCATAACAATGCTTTTATCAGTCAAAAATATAAATATTCAACATCATAAAAATAATATGCTTACCAATTAGGGAGTTTTTCTAATCTACAACCATCACTTATGAGCTAGTGATGATACAACAAAATGATGTTGTTACACATCCATCCAGTATCTTACCAGGGTAAAGGACATTACACAAATGGATCCAAATATCAAAGTCCACTTTTAGAATAAAAGAGTCATGACTCTATCCTACATTGGCTATATAGTTATGGGGTTTGAATTAATTATACTCATACCCAATTTGGTGCTCAATACTACTCCCAAAATATGTTTTCATATCATCATCTCATCTATCACTGGACTTTAGTTTTAAAAACATCAAACTCATCTCAAAACATCATCATCTTCATCACCTTTCATCAATCATTAGACTTAAAACATCATTTATATCGTCATCAAAACGTCTTGCTCAAACATCATGTATCTCAATGTTCAATTTTCATCAAACTCATTTAAAACATGCATTGTGAAAATAATTCTATATTTTATGCATGAAAAATCGCTTATCTAAACATTTATGCATAGGGACATCATAACCATTAACTCAAATAGGCTTCATGTGAAGAAATATATGAATATACATCTCAATCATTTACTCAACTCATAGATATCATCAATATGTAATCGGAAGTAAGAAGACTCAATATAACATTTATGAACTCAAAACTTTACTCAAGAATTAGGGGAAAACTAAAATTAAACTCAATTATAATGAATTTAGATACTAGGTGTGTGGAGAACGCAGTCTAACACTCTGAATAGCCTTACATACTTGGGATTCATAGCTTACAGTTGCAACATGAAGAACATAGGTTGAATACTTGAATCCTAGCTCTTTTTCTCCTCTCCAATCCTTTCTCTCAAGTAATCTAATTGTTAATAGGAGAAAAGGGTTGTGGGGTAATGATAAAGACTCAAAGTAACCTTATAACATCAGAATTTTGATTAGAAAAGGATGAAAAAAAGATAAAACAATCCCTTATAAAACTATCAAACTAAACCATAAGATTTTGTATATGGGTCTTGGTTCAATCTACAGCTGGTAGATTGGAGGTTTTGTGGGAGCCTGTCAAAATAGGACTGGGTCTATGACCACCATTCTACAGGTTGTAGACCCATTGACGGTTGTAAAGGGGTTTTGTCCGGTTGAAAGTTTAAAACTTTTGAGACTCTAATTTTGGGTCTTGGAACTACGTAACCTATTATATGAATCATATAATGAACTACGAGTCATAGAAATCTTTCGTGATTAGTTTGACATTTAGAATAATTTTTCATAATTTCAAGACTAAGGTTCGTGTGGCTCCTAGAAGGAAATATGGGTCATAGACCCACTCATTGACTCAACTGTAAAACTCAGATTTCTGCTAAGTGTCAAGCCAATAATAAGGCCTATCTAGTGTAATGACCTGGCCCAACACTGTGAAGTATTGTCTGCTCTTGGACCTAGCCCATCATGGATTTATCCCTTTACGATGCTAAACCATGGACCAAAATTACACCTTGAACTTGGCTTTATTCATTATCGGACTTGAACAGATTCGGTGTTGGGCCTATCTCCATCTACCTAGCCTATTTAAGCTAAGCACGTAGGTGGCTGACCTGTTAACTTTCTAAGTCCTACAAGTACCTCACTTTTGTTCACTTCGTATAAGGTCGTCATCTCCTCAATTTGGCGTAGAACTTATATACACTCACTCGTCTTAAACATTAAACGTAAATATGGCCCTCCAGTCTAAAAGTTAGGCACCTTTAAAGTTGCTGCTCCTTCTACCTAATCATATCATGTTCCATATGCATAGGACTAGTACACCTAAGATATGGGGTGTTACATCATTTCCCCCTTCGGAACATTCGTCCCCAAATATTAACATAACTGGATTGGTTAAACAAGTTTAAACCTTTATTTAAACAAACTTTTGACAACATAATAAGGATTCAAATTCAGGTACCTATTAACACCCCAACTCTACATCTTGGAATTCCTCTTAGCTTCAAATAAATAAGGGTACTTGGATCTCATCGCTTCTTCTGCCTCCCACGTTATCTCTTCTACTTGCTGGTTCCTCCAAAGTACCTTTACTGAAGGTATTTCTTTATTCCTAAGCTTTTTAACTTGATGATCTAGGATAGCAATAGGTGCCTCTTCATAGGTGAGATCTTCTGTAACCTGCATATCTTCAATAAGAGTGATACGAGATGGGTTACCTATGGATTTTCGAAGCATTGAGACATGAAAAACTGGATGAACCATTGAAAGCTCCTGGGGTAACTCTAATTCATATGCAACCTGTCCAAACCTTTTAATAATCTTATATGGCCCTATGTCACGTGGGCTTAGTTTTCCTTTCTTACCAAATCTAATAACCTTTCATTGGAGGCACCTTTAAGAATACCCAATCTCCTACTGAGAATTCCAGTCCTCTCCTTCTAGCATCCGTGTATGATTTGTGATGACTTTGGGCTGTTTCTAGCCGCTATCATATTACCTTGACTTTTGCCATGGCTTGTTGGACTAGATCTGGCCCGAGCGAGGTGGTTTCATCCACTTCAAAGCACCCTATTGGCTACCTACATTTCCTTCCATACAAAGCTTCATAAGATGCCATCTTGATGCTTGAAAGGTAGCTATTATTATAGGCAATTTCCATAAGTGGAAAATGGTCCACCCAACTACCCTTAAAGTCCAATGCATAAGCCTGCAATATATCTTCAAGTGTTTGAATGGTGCGTTCTGCTTGACCGTCTGTTTGAGGGTGGAAAGTTGTACTCAAATTCACTTATGTCCCTAAAATCCTTTTGAAGGACTTCTAGAATTTTGTTGTGAATTGAGCTCCCCGATCAGATATAATGGAGATTGGGACCCCATGTAGCCTAAATATCTCTTTAAGGTATAACTTTGCATACTCTCAGCTGTGTAATCACTCCTAACTGGCAAGAAGTGTGCTGACTTTGTGAGTCTATCAACTATTACCCATATAGAGTCAAACTTTTGAAATGAGCGAGGCAACCCAGTAACAAAATCCATATTAATGATATCCCACTTCCATGTTAGAAGCTCTATACATTGCATATCACATCCCAGCTTTTGGTGCTCTACCTTGACTTGTTGGCAATTTGGACATTGAGCCACAAATTCTGCAAGGACATTGAGCCACAAATTCTGCAAGGTCCTTTTTCATTGTACCCTTACTCACCTTTTCCTTAAGTCGTTGTAGAACAGGATCCTTGAACAACTTTTTCACCTCTATTACCGATGAAGACTGTGCAACATTATGCACAACAACCCCTTCTTTTGGAGTTTCAAGGAGGCAAACTACCAGATTGGCTAGTTGACGTAGATCCTTAGCGACTCCTTGACTTACCACAGTCTGATATTCAATATTCATGATTGCCTTACGACTCAGAGCATCGGCTACCACATTTTCTTTCCCTAGATGGTATAGTATATCAACGTAGTAGTCCTTTATTAGCTCTATCCATCTCCGCTATCTTAAATTTAGGTCTTTTTGTTTAAACATGTATTGTAGGCTCTTATGATCAGTATATATGTCAACGTGAACCCCATACAAATAGTGGCACCATATTTTCAAAGCAAACACAACCGCTGCTAGCTCAAGGTCATGTGTTGAGTAGTTTTTCTCATGCGGTCGCAGTTGCCTCGAGGCATAAGAAATTACCCTACCATGTTGTGTCAGTACACACCCTAAACCAACTCCTGAAGCATCACAATACACTGCATACCTCTCAGTGCCCTCTGGAAGCACTAGCACAGGTGCAAAAGTTAGCCTGGTTTCAACTCTTGGAAGCTCCTTTCACATGCATCATTCCGTTGGAACTTGGTCGCCTTATGTGTTAACTTTGTTAGAGGTGCAGAAATAGAAGATGACCCCTCAACAAACCTTCTGTAATAACCTACCAACCCTAACTAGATGACATATATATCCCTTTGACATCATATTCCTTGCCTTAAAATAAGAAACAAACTTACCCTTTGGTGTAAAACATTGCCTTCCCAATTAAGGACCGCCTCATTTGGAAAGTGGAAATACACTCTCCTAGTTCGGCAATCCACAGTGGCAAAGCAAGAATCTAACCAATCAATACCTATTATAATATTAAATTCCACCATTTCTAGCTTAACAAGATCAGTCAATGTGTTACGGTTACCCTGTAACGACCTGGCCCAACACTATGAAGGATTATTCGCTCTCGGGCCTAGCCCATCACGGATTTGTCCCTTTGGGCTCACCCCAAAAGGCGCCTTACAGTATTAGGTCCAATCTTTCACTTAAATAGCTAGAACTCTCCCTCTCTTTTCCGATGTGGGATATGGCTAAGTGAGCCAAGCGTTACATATCGTTGTCCCTGCACTATGAGTCCCTACGGGGGATGAGTGCAGGGATGACGATACGTAACGCCTGGCTCACTTAGGAAAATCCCATAATGGAAAAGAGAGGGAGAGGTCTGCTATTTAATTGAAGGATTGGACCTAATACTGTGAGACACCTTTTGGGGTGAGCCCAAAGGGACAAATCCGTGATAGGCTAGGCCCAAGAGCGGACAATACTTCACAATATTGGGCCAGGTCGTTACAGGTGGTATCAGAGCTAACTCTCACTAGTACGGTGGTAGGGCAAGCCTCCGCAAGGATGCTACGGGGGGTGAGTGCAGGGACGGTGATACGTAACGCTTGGCTCACTTAGGCAAATCCCACATCAGAAAAGAGAGGGAGAGTTATGGGCTATTTAAGTGAAGGATTGGACCTAATAATATGAGGCGCCTTTTGGGGTGAGCCCAAATGGAC
This sequence comes from Solanum rostratum, assembly GCA_029948455.1. Taxonomy (NCBI): domain Eukaryota; kingdom Viridiplantae; phylum Streptophyta; class Magnoliopsida; order Solanales; family Solanaceae; genus Solanum; species Solanum rostratum. The sequence continues at coordinate 24,311,483 of CM057049.1, forward strand.
AAATCTGTGATGGGATAGGCCCAAGAGCGGGCAATACTTCATAATGTTGGGCTAGGTCGTTAAATCTATAGACTGCAGAACCATCTACGGGTCGTAAAAGACCCTTCGTGGTCACCAACACTGACATTGTTCTCTAATTTTTCTAAGGTGACATAATCCAGAAGGTGTTACTCCCCCTTTGGGTTATTCGTCCTTGAATGGAGATGAGACTAAGATACATCGAGCACGAATATCATCAATACATTAAATATTTAGAAACTCGAATACTCAAATATCAAAACACTCAGATATATAATTATTCAAACTCAAGATTAAACCAACTCAAAGGTAGGAATAAGGAATGTTACCTTGAAATCATCATCATCACTAGAAGGCACAAATAAATGAAGGTATTTAGCCTTCATACCCTCTTGACCTTCCCATGTAGCCTCTTTAACAAATTAGTTTCTTCGTAAGACCTTGACTGACGCGACCCCTTTAGTTCTGAGGTTTCAAACTTAATGATCAAGGATTTGGACAAGAACTTACTTATAGGTCAATTTGTCCTTACTCCAACACTCTTAATGGGAACAATCAATAAAGGATCTCCCAAACACTTCTTTAACATTAAAATATGAAACACGGGATGAATAACCGCTAACTTTGGTGGTAGCTCTAACTCATAAGCCTCATTGCCCACTCTCTTCATAATCTGGTAAGAACCAATGTATCAAGGGCTCAACTTTTCCTTCTTCCCAAATCTCATTACACCTTTCATAGGTTAAATACCTTCAAATATACCCAATCATTTACCTCAAACTCCAAATCTCTTCTCCTAACATTAGTGTAAGATTTCTGGCAACTCTGAGTAGTGCTTAACCTCTCTTGAATGATTTTCACCTTCTTCATTGCTTGGTGAACTAGGTTTGGTCCAATCAACTCAGCTTCCCTAACTTTAAACTAACCAATTGGTGATCTGCCTCTCCTCCCATAAAGTGCCTCATAGGGGGCCATTTGTATACTCGAACGAAAATTATTGTTATAAGCAAACTCAATAAAAGACAAATGATCATCGCACTTACCTTTGAAATCAATAATGCAAGCCTTTAACATGTCCTCCAAATTTGGAACTATGAGCTCTTCCTGGCCATCTGTCTGAGGATGGAATGTTGTGCTAAGGTTCACCTTTGAACATAGTCCATTTTGAAAGAATTTTCAAAATTGAGCAGTAAATTGGGCTCCTCATCTAAGATGATAGACAAAGGAACTCCATGAAGTTTGATAATTTTTCAAATGTATAATCAGGCATAGTCCTCTGTGGTGTCAGTAGTCTTAACTTATAAGAAGTGGGCTAATTTGGTCATCCTATCCACAATCACCCAAATTGAATCATGTTGTCAGCGAGATCTTAGCAAACCTATAATGAAGTCCATATTAATAATCTTCCACTTCCATTTTGGGATCTCTATGTTATGAGCCACTTCATTTGGCTTTTGATTCTCAACCTTGACTTATTGGCAATTTGGGCATTTGAGACATAGTATGCAATATCCCGCTCCACCAATAAATTTTCCTCAAGTCATGATACATCTTAGTAGAAACTAGGTGGATGGAATATTCTAGAGTTATGTCCTCTGCCATGATCCTATCTCGAATACCATCTAATTTTGAAACACACAATTTGCCTTGATACCTCAACACACTATCTTCCTCTTTAGAAAAAACCATCACCCTCTACTTATGCACATCTTCTTTTAACTGAAGTAAAATAGAATCTTGACCTTCCTTTTCTTCACTTTCACTATAATAGATGATTCTACCCCATCTTGAAGAATCACACCACCTTTACTAGAGTAAATAAGTTGGAGTACTAATCGTGCAAATCTATGCACCTCCTTAGCCAATTCTCTTTTCTTCTCCTTAAGGTGTGTAGTACTCCCCATGGACATTCGTGCATCGGCCACAATATTTGTTTTGTCAGGGTGGTAATGAATGCTCATATCATAGTCTTTAAGAAACTCAAGCCACCTTCTCTACCTCAACTCCTTCTGGCTAAAGATATATTGCATACTCTTGTGATCCATGAAAGCATCTGCATGTACCCCATACAAATAGTGAGCTAAATTTTAAGAACAAATACTAGCATTGCCAACTCTAGAAGTATCACAGTAAATTACAAAACCATTTGTTCTCTCGGGTAGGGATAATATTAACGCAGTAGTTAACCTAGTTTTTAAGTCTTGAAAGCTTTTTTTACATGCATATGACCATTCAAACTTGGCCTTTTTATGGGTCTACTTAGTCAATGGGGATGATATGGATAAACCACCTAAAAGTTCCTATAAAACTAGCCAAACCTAAGAAACTTTTTATGTCTGTCAGGGAGATGGGTCTGGGCCAGTTCTTGATTGCTTCAATATTCTGAGTATTAACTTTAATACCATCACCAAATATGATATGGCCTAGGAACGCCATTATTATAAGCCAAAACTCACACTTTGAGAACTTAACATATAACTCCTTATCCTTGAGAGTTTGAAGAACAATTCTGAGGTAGTTGGCATGTTTATCCTCACTTTTACAGTAAACCAAAATGTCATTGATAAACACAATCATGAACGTGACCAAGTATGCTTAAATACTCAATTCATGAGTTCTATAAAAGTTGTATGTGCATTAGTTAAACCAAAAGACATGAAAAGAAACTCAAAATGATCATAACGTGTTCTAAAGGCCGTCTTTGAGATGTCACACTCTTTCACTTTCAATTGATAACAGCCAGATCTGAGATCTATCGTAGAGAAGCAAATAACATCCTGAAGTTGGTCAAATGAATCATCTATCCTAGGACGGGATGCTTATTCTTTGTGGTGACTTTGTTAAGATGGTGGTAGTTAATACACACCCTCAAGGAACCATTTTTATTTTGCATGAATAGGATAGGAGCGCCCTAAGGTGAGATCCTCGGCCTAATGAATCCCTTTTCGAAGAGATCTTTCAATTGTTCCTTCAACTCTTTCAACTCAACAGGGGTTATTCTATATGGGAAAATAGAGAAAGGCTACAATTGGGAAGAACATCAACCCTAAAGTCGATCTCTCTATCAAGAAGGACTCCAGGCAGATCCTCAAGAAAGACTTTAGAAAACTCATTGACAACAGGGACTGACTCAAGGAATGGAGTCTCATCATTTGCATCTTTGACTTAGACTTTATGGTGGATACATTCTTTGAAAATTAATCATTTGGCCTTAAGGTAGGAAATAAATGTACCCTTAGGCACTATAGATGTCACGCCCTAAGCCCCATTAAGGCGGACTGGCACCCGTTGCCGACAAGGCTTGGGAGAACCAACATATAACTATACACCTGCTATGAACATTTAAGAGGTTTCTATACTTAACATGCTGTCACAAGAAGGTAAATTGTACTAACAAACCAAAAGTAAATGCATAAGACTAGGCCGTTGGAGCCACGATGTCGACAATACGCTATTTGACCACACTTTAATTTACATAGTCTACAAAGCCTCTAAGTAAGGAACAATATCCAAATGGGTCGGGACAGGCCCCGCCTCATGACCAACTATACAACACAAAATATAAGTTCTAAACACATAAGCCCCGAAGCAACCTGGAGCTTAGTAATAGCAGTTGGAAGTCCTGTACTCTTACTGGGGAGATCTAGTAGCTCCTGTACCTGCAGCATGAAATGCAGGTCCCCCGTAAGGGAGTCAGTACGAGATAATGTACTGAATATGTAAGGCAGGAAATACTGTACATGAAATAAGAACTCAGATGAAATCACATGCTGGTGTGTAAGGATGAAAAGACCACCTTTAGTCATACTGTGGAATCATGTACTTTATGTCTTTTTATTTTTGTATCTTTACTGTATAATCTGTGCATAATATATCATGTAAATGACTAGCTGATCAGTGGTAAATCTGTAATGGGATCGACCCTAGCTAGGTGATTCCTTCACCCCTCGGGCTACCACCCAAATGAGATCGACCCTGGCTAGGTGATTCTTCCACCCCTCGGGCTACCACTCATTTATAAGCAACTGTAAGTTATCTTTTATTTACTTTGAGATGGTTCTTTTGGTGGTCATAACCTTTAGAACTGTAGGAATATAGACATGTGACATATGAGCAACCATACAAGGTAATACTACAATGAAAAGAGAGATACACAACTAATGAACTGTATCGGAGATTAAACGACACATAGACTTTGTTGGGTAAGAAGGAACTCAAGTATATTTGGTATCCAAGTACATATGCAAGTTGACAATGACTATGTATGGGTACATATGAACATGGTAAAGAATGGGGACACGGTTAGCAGCTATGTCAGAGTTTGTACGTGCCTTTATATGCTAAGGAAGATTATAGATTTCATGCCAAGTAATAGGAAATCAAGTTGCCTTACATACCTCGTTGTACTATGTCGTTATTACCTCGGAGTAGTATCCTTTTCCTCCAAACACTTATCTACAACATATTAGGTGATAAAACTAGTGTTAGCAGCTAATAAACACGTCTTAGTAATCCAATTTCACCCAAAAATAATATCCGGGCAGCAAGCTCGGAATTAGCACCCAACGAGTATTCTTTCAACATTTCCACTCCTAATCGTATTTTCTAACACACATTCCCATATACATGTCATATCCAGCTATGTTTAGTCCCATAACAGCATTACAACAACTCATACAATACAACATACAACAACTTTACACAACACGTAAGTAGACAACGCAACATTGCGTCAAAAAAACAGTCCACAAATTCTTACTAATGACCGGAATTAAGACATCATTTAAGAACTTGTTTTTGCGGAAGATACAAGTGGTCCAGCAGCCTTCTTACATCATTACGGACCCAAGACTTCTTAAAAACATACATATTACTTCATAACTCAGCCAACCAACAAGATAAAAGTCTCTTATTTAACAAGAAAAGTGAACCACAAAATTGGAACACATGCTGTCCCAAAATTCCTGCACAATATAACCAACATACTCTTCATGTTTTTCATGGAAAAATTACACCAAACCATGGGTATTTTTACTTACCTTAACCCTCAAGTATTAGGTTCTCTTCAAGAACCTATTCAATTATGCTTACATTCGGGGACGAATGTTCCTAAGGGGGGGAGGATGTAACACCCCACATCATACATGTACTAGTCCAACATAGATGAAATATGATATGGCAGGGTCAAATCCGCACATATTTTTAAAGGTGCGTGAATTTTAGATTAAAGGGCTATATGCACGTCTAACACTTAAGATGACCGAGTGTATATAATTTTTAGGTCAAGTTAGGAGAGTGTGACCTTAAATGAAGTAAAATAATTGAGGTGCTTGTGGGACTTAGGAAGCTAGTAGGTGAGTCACCTACGCGCTTAGCTTAAATAAGCTCGGTAAACGGAGACAAGGCCCAACACCGAATTTGTTCAAGTCCGATAAAGAATAAACCCCGAGTTGAGGATGTCATTTGGGCCCATGGTTTGGCATCATAAAAGGACAACATTTGCAGCCCAAGATGGATAAGAAAAGGGCTAAATTACAATTACAATCCAATTCAAAACTAAAGCCCAAACTAAGTGGGCTTAGGGAGTAAATGTTTGCAACAAAGCCCATCCCATTTGAAGCCCAATAAGGCCCAAATGAAAGGGCCAAGCTGCTGCCCATAACCTTATTAAAATAAGGCTAAAATCCCAAAAGAAAGTCGGCCAAAGGAGGCCTATAAAAGGGAGCAACCAGCAACAACTTTTAGCCATTCTCTTAAGCCAAATTTCAGATTTTCTCTCTAAGTTTCTTCTTACTCTTTCCTCATTTTCTAAAGCAGCCAAGACACACTTCTAGGGTTCTTGAAGAGAACCTAATACTTGAGGGTTAAGGTAAGTAAAAATACCCATGGTTTGGTGTAATTTTTTCATGAAAAACATGAAGAGTATGTTGGTTGTATTGTGCAGGAATTTTGGGACAGCATGTGTTCCAATTTTGTGGTTCACTTTTCTTGTTAAATAAGAGACTTTTATCTTGTTGGTTGGCTGAGTTATGAAGTAATATGTATGTTTTTAAGAAATCTTGGGTCCGTAATGATGTAAGAAGGCTGCTGGACCACTTGTATCTTCCGCAAAAACAAGTTCTTAAATGATGTCTTAATTCCGGTCATTAGTAAGAATTTGTGGACTATTTTTTTTGGGAATTATTGTCCCACGTTTTTCATCTACTTAGGGACTGTTTTTGGACTGGTTTAGGACTGTAATTGTGTGTAAATATGTTGAGGACAGTTTGGTTAAGGTTGGAACGGATTTGGAATGGTTGACGTCAAAATGTAGCGGAAGGATGCAATGTTGCATTGTCTACTTACGTGTTGTGTAAAGTTGTTGTATGTTGTATTGTATGAATTGTTGTAATGCTGTTATGGGATTAAACATAGCTGGATATGACATGTATATGGGAATGTGTGTTAGAAAATACGATTAGGAGTGGAAATGTTGAAAGAATACTCGTTGGGTGCTAATTCCGAGCTTGCTGCCCGGATATTATTTTTGGGTGAAATTGGATTACTAAGACGTGTTTATTAGCTGCTAACACTAGTTTTATCACCTAATATGTTGTAGATAAGTGTTTGGAGGAAAAGGATACTACTCCGATGTAATAACGACATAGTACAACGAGGTATGTAAGGCAACTTGATTTCCTATTACTTGGCATGAAATCTATAATCTTCCTTAGCATATAAAGGCACGTACAAACTCTGACATAGCTGCTAACCGTGTCCCCACTCTTTACCATGTTCATATGTACCCATACATAGTCATTGTCAACCTACATATGTACTTGGATACCAAATATACTTGAGTTCCTTCTTACCCAACAAAGTCTATGTGTCGTTTAATCTCCGATACGGTTCATTAGTTGTGTATCTCTCTTTTCATTGTAGTATTACCTTGTATGGTTGCTCATATGTCACATGTCTATATTCCTACAGTTCTAAAGGTTATGACCACCAAAAGAACCATCTCAAAGTAAATAAAAGATAACTTACAGTTGCTTATAAATGAGTAGTAGCCCGAGGGGTGGAAGAATCACCTAGCCAGGGTCGATCTCATTTGGGTGGTAGCCCGAGGGGTGAAGGAATCACCTTGCTAGGGTCGATCCCATTACAGATTTACCACTGATCAGCTGGTCATTTACATGATATATTGTGCACAGATTATATAGTAAAGATACAGAAATAAAAAGACATAAAGTACATGATTCCACAGTATGACTAAAGGTGGTCTTTTCATCCTTACACACCAGCATGTGATTTCATCTGAGTTCTTATTTCATGTACAGTATTTCCTGTCTTACATATTCAGTACATTATCTCGTACTGACGTCCCTTATGGGGGACCTGCATTTCATGTTGCAGGTACAGGAGCTACTAGATCTTCCCAGTAAGAGTACAGGACTTCCAGCTGCTATTACTAAGCTCCAGGTTGCTTCAGGGCTTATGTGTCTAGAACTTATATTTTGTATTGTATAGTTGGTCATGAGGCGGGGCCTGTCCCGACCCATTTGGATATTGTTCCTTACTTAGAGGCTTTGTAGACTATGTAAATTAAAGTATGGTCAAATAGCGTATTGTCGACATCATGGCTCCAACGGCCTAGTTTTATGCATTTACTTTTGGTTTGTTAGTACAGTTTACCTTCTTGTGACAGCATGTTAAGTATAGAAACCTCTTAAATGTTCATAGCAGGTGTATAGTTATATGTTGGTTCTCCCAAGCCTTGTCGGCAACGGGTGCCAGTCCGCCTTAATGGGGCTTAGGGCGTGACAATAGACTACTCTTTCGCTCTATGATAGACTCATTTGAAAACTAAATCTTGACAATCTTGGTTCTACAATCGACTAACACATAACAAGTATAGGGCCAATTTATGCAAAGGATAATATCAAAGTTAATCGTGTCTAACACAACTAAGTCAACCATGTTATCTTTGTGATAGATGGACATAGTACAATCTCTATAAATCCTCTCAGCTAGAATGGATTCACCAACAACAGTAGACAAACTAAAGAAATCAAGAAGATACTCAGAAAGAATCTCAAACTTATTAGCAAAGTAGGGAGTTACAAACAATAATGTCACACTCGAATCAAGTTATGCATATACATCAAAAGAAAAGACTCAAAGCATACTAGTAGAAATATCAAGTGAGTACTCTTGGTCTTGCTGATACCTATAGCATACATGTGATTTGTTCCCCTACATGTACCTAAACTAATACCTCTAATTGCCTCGATTATACGGTGCCACAGAAGAAGACTGACCTTTACTACCTTCGTCATCCTATCTCTTCATAAGGAATTCATTCTAGAAGTGACCAATCTATCCACATCTATAGCAAGCATATATGCCCTCATGACACTCACTTAAATGGATCTTTCCACATCGACCACATGCTACATTTCTTCTAGAACCTTATGTCATACTTCCTTAGGATTATGAACCCTAAGCTTAAAAGTTTTGGTGGGTCTCTGACTTCTGATCACACATGTTTTGACGTGCAAGTGCACTCATTGATGAAGATGCATAACTAGAAGACCTCTTCTAAAAGAAAGACTTGTTGCCCTTCCTATACTTCTGTTCATTCTCATACTCAACAGACTGAGGCTTCTTGCTCAAGTTCTCCTATTTGTCCTTCTTCTTGTCTTCCTCAACTTGCTAAGCATGTACCATCAATCTAGAAATATCCATGTCAGAAATCATTAAAGAAGCATTACATTACTTCTTCACATGTTTGTCCAACTCGAAAACAAACTTCCTCATCTTAGACCCTATAGCTAGAACCATCTCCGGAGCATGTTTGGACTAGATGAACTTCAAGCTATACTCCTTCACTGTCATCCCCTCTCGAGGTTCACAAACTCCTCAACTTTTGCTTCCTTTAGCTCCTTGGGAAAGAAATGGTCAAATAAGGTAGTCTCAAACCTGTCCCAAACTGCAGATTCAACATCCGCATGACTCTCCTCTCACTAGTCATACCATACGCTTGCAACATCCTTGAGCTGATAGGAGACCAAATCAACACTCTCAACCTTAGTGGCATGAATTGCCTTTAAAGTCTTCCACATCTCATTAATGAAGTTTTGAGGATCTTCATCAACCTTTAAACCTATAATAACTGACGGGTTCATCCTTAGAAAATATCATATCCTGGGGACAACAAATTGCTTTTGCAAATTAGAGCTAGAGGCTGATGAGCTTTGGTTACCACTCTGAGCAACACTAAGTGAGCTAGCATAGCAATAGCTCCCTTGGAATCAGCCTCAGAGGTCGGAGCAAGTTGGGTAGTGGGTACTCGAGTAGCTCCAGAAAGTTGTGTATGGGTCGCGTTCTCACTCTCATTCTTAATCTCAACTGTATAGGCCATGTCCTATTCTACACTCCAGTAGTAGCAGGGATGGTAACTAGTGATATCTTAGCAGTTTGGCCTGGTCGACCTCTAGTTCTTACCTCTAATGGAGGAGGCATCTTGGACTATAGTGCCTCATTTTATCGACATTCCTCTGATAGACATTATGTTTAGGAGGCATTATCTACAATACATAAACACACAACTTAGAAAAAAAATGTTCATAAGTTAAACTCTATCACACGAAATCGGGAATGAAAGAAGTGAAATGTTTCTAATGTTCCATAGCCTACTGATTATAAGTGTGGTGCATGACACACCCATAAGCAAGACTCTACTAGATAAGGATTCATAGATACCTTAGGACTCTTAAACACTATGTTCTAATATCAAGTTTGTCATGCACTAAGAGGGTACTACAGCCATGGCCGACACTAAAAAACTACACTAGTGTTTGAGAGTACCACTTGGTCTCATCACTTATTCAATCATCAGTGAAAGATTTAATTAAAACTAGAAAAGTAATGTGGGCTTTGAACATCAACATCAATAGAGAAAAATAACTTTCAGAATTTAACTTAACATGAGGTTCAATTGTTGGTTCATAAAAAAGGGAAATAGTTTCAAGGAAAATAGACTCCAAATATATCATATGACTAAGTAAGGACATACATCAAGATACTAAACTTAGAACTCAACTCAACATCAGTATGATATGGAAGTTGAAAATAGCAATGCTTTAGGGGAAATAGTTTCAAGGAAAATAGACTCCAAATATATCATATGACTAAGTAAGGACATACATCAAGATACTCAACTCAACTTAACATCAGTATGACATGCAAGGTTGAAAATAACAATGCTTTCATCAGTCAAAAGTATAAATATATGACATAATTAAAATAGTAGGTTTACTCGTTAGGGAGTTTCACTAATTGACAGCCACCACTTATGAGCTAGTGATGTTACAACAAAATGATTTCATGGTCACATCCATTCAATACCTTGCAAGAGTAAAGGATATCACATCAATGGATCCAAACATTAAAGTTCTTTTTCGGGATAAGAGAGGCATGACCTCTATCCTACATTGGCTATATAGTTTATGGGGTTTGACTTAATTATACTCTTACTTAATTCGATGCTCAATACTACTCTCAAAACATGTGCTCATATTATTATATCATCTGGTCTCCTTGGACTTTAGTTTTTAAAACATCAAACTCGTCTCAAACTATCATCATCACCTTTCATCAATTGTTATACTCTAAAAGATCAATTACATCATCATCAAAATATCTTGCTCAAATATCATGTATCTCAATGTTCAATTTTCATTAAACTTATTTAAAACATGTATTGCCTCAAATGAGAGCAATTTTATATTTTATGCATTAAAAATCACTTATCTCAACCTCAATTCATGCATGGGGACATCATGGCCATTAATTCAATTAGGGTTCATGCGAAGGAATGCATGAATATATATCTCAATCATCTTCTCAACTTATAGACATCATCAATACGTAATCAAAAGTAAAAAAACACAATATAACATTTATGAACTCAACATTCGACTCAAGAATTAGGGAAAAACTTAACTCGAACTCAATTATGATGAATTTAGATATTGGACACATGGACAAACTCAGTCTAACACTCTAAATAGCCTTACATATCTAAGATTCATAGCTTACAATTAAAACTCAATGTAGTAGGTTGAACTCTTGAACCTTAGCCATTTTTCTCCTTTCCAATCCTTGCTCTCAAAAAATCCAAGTGTTAATGAGAGAAAAGTGTCCTAGGTTACCGATAACAGGCTTAAAGTAATCCCAAAATGTCAGGATTTTGATTAGAAAAGACAAAAAAGGATAAAACAGTCCCTCATTAAACTATCATACTGAACCATGAGACTTCGTCTACGGGTCGTGGTTTAGTCTATGGCTCATATACTAGAAGTTTTATAGGAATCTGACAAAACAGGATTAGGTCTACGATCACCTTTTTAGAGATCATAGACCCATTGATGGATCATAAAGAGGTTTCGTCATGTTGAAGGGTTAAAACTTTAGAGACTTTAATTTTGGGTCTTAGTACTATGAAACCTATTATATGGATCATGAGGGGTCATAGGCACCTTCGTAGATTTGTCCGACACTTAGAATGATTTTTCAAAATTTTAAGACTGGCTTCTACGGACCTTTTTCATATTGCTCATAGAAGGAATCACAACTTGTAAACCCACTCGTAGACCCAACTCCAAAACTCATATTTCTACTGAGTGACAGGGGCAACCACGAGTCCCATCTACAAACTATAGAAATATTTATGAGCCATAGAATACCCTTCGTGGTTGCTGATAGTGACACTGTTCTTTGACTTTTCTCTAAAAATTTTAAGGCCATATTAGAGGAATAATCCAAAGGCTGTTACATATTGGCTAAGTGTTGAACTAGATCAAGATAAAAGAAAAAGGTTAAGTCTAAGGGTTCTAGATTGCCTAAGTGAGTTAGATTGAGAAGGATGACCCCATTACAACCGGTAGTTTCAACATTAGAATATGACTGGCAAAAATAGTTACAATGGACTGCGTGAGAAGATTGCATGATTGGAGGTAATTCTGGGCATGGTACATTGTAATGAGGCCATAGTTGATATTTTGACATAAATCCAGGGCATCCATGTAGTAATGAAGGCATATCGTAGTGTTGTAGATGGACAATTTGTCGAATTGTAGGCTTTTTGCGAGTCTATTGGCATACAAGTTGAGCACCTGAAAAAGAAATGGAACATCTGAAGACAAAAGTGAATGTACTTTGTCTGGTTGTTGCAAATCTGCCTATGGGAGACGAAGAACATGCCAAGATCAAAATTTTTGAACCAAAGTCATTTGATGGTATTTGTGGTGACAAAGAACTAGAATTTTTTTTGTAAAACTTGGAGTATTATTCTACTACTGCCCATATTCCTGCAAATGACATGTTGACTATGGCAATTTGTTACTTTTGTGCGGATAGAATTTTATAATGGCAAACTATGAACGATGAAGATAAGACTGCAAACAAATCCAAGGTTAGTATTTGAAAAAAGTTGAGAGCTGCACTGTGTGAGAAATTTCTGCCAAGTAACATATTTTAGGTTGCTGGGGGCAGGTTGAAGCCAGTGGGATCCATTTGAGAATACGTGAAAAAATTCTCATCATATTAATAGACATTCAAAATATGCTAGATAAAAATACATTGTGTAACTTTATTTTAGGAATTCAAGGGTAAGAACAAAACAATTTGCGCAGATAAAAAGTTTAACATCTGCCTAATGCAATGGCTGCATATGTCTAAATTAATTTTTGATCAACCAACATCAGTACTAACCTAACTCCATTAGTTAAAATGAAAAAACGGAGAAGGTCAAGGATTGAAAGAAAGCCAATTTGAAGGTAGAAAGGGAATGATAAAGGCAAGAGAAAGATGGATGTTGCTTCGTTCGGTCAAAGAAAATAAACTGGCAAAAAACGTTACTAGACTTTTCAGAAACCAAGCCATTAAGCAAAAAAAAAATAGGGAAAGATTAATGCTCTACTGGCCGAAGAGAAGAAATAAACAAAAGAAAAAGGATAGAAAATTGTGGCATATGTCAATCCACTACACTTGAGAAACACTGTCTAATGTTAGTGCGATGGACATAGAAGAAGAAAATAGCACAGTGATGTTGCCTATATAAGTGTTGCTGAGTTGGTGGCTGATTTATCTTATGCTTATGGAACTTTGATGTATGTGAATATGCAGATTGAAGAAAAAATGTGATTACAATAGTAGATGTCGGTGCTACTCACTTTTGTGACCTTAAAGATTATTAAAAAAATATGGATTGAAGGTAACTAAATGTCCAATAAAGATGAAGGCTAACAATTTTTCTGCACAACCAGGCTATGGAATGACAACACATATGCCTCTAAAAATTGGGCACTAGTTTGCAGTGCATACATTGACAGTGGTACCACTTAATGACTTCAATATACTACTGAAAATTGATTCTATGAGAAAGTTTAAGGTTGATTCAATTCCTCATCTAGACGGCATTATGTTCGGGGGGAGGGGGACCCCAAATTTATGAAAGGAATCCACTCTTTTGAGAAGAGAAGTAAGAAAAACACTAGAATTGATGTATTATTGTAGGCTATCACTTTTGATAAAGGCTTAAAGAAAGGTGAACTTGCTTATCTTGTTGCCTTAGTGGAAATGAAGCCAGATGTGCAAATTGAAGCTCTTGATGATGTTGCAAAGTTATTGGCTAAATACAAGAATGTAATGCCTCTAGAACTTTCTAAAGGGTTGCCTCCAAGGAGGAAAATTGATCATAGGATTGAACTAATTCTTGGATCAATGTTATTGACATGCTCCTTATCGCATGTCTCCATTGTAGTTTGATTTAACTTTGCAAGAAATTGTCTAACTTACTTAATACTAGGATGATTCAGCCCGTAAAGGCTCCATTTGGTGAACCCAACTTGTTTCAAAAGAAGCAAGATGATAGTCTTAGAAAAATATATGTTGACACAAGGCATTGAACAAAGTGATTATAAAGAATAAGTATCCGGTGTCGTTGATTCAAGACTTGTTGGAGAGACTATCTAACACTAGTTTCTTTTCTAAGTTAAATTTAAAGTCTGGTTATTGACAAGTTTGCATAGTCGAGGGGAATTCTCCAAAGACCATTTGTGTAACTAGATATGTTAGTTATGAATTTTTTGAAATGTTGTTTAGGCTGACTAATGACCTGACTGCCTTTTGCTACTTAATGAACAATATTCTTTATTAGTATCTTGATGACTTCTTAGTGGTCTACTTTGATAATATAGTCATATATAGTAGGACTCTAGAAGATCATTTGCTACATTTGAGGAAATTGCTACAACAACTCAGAGAGCATTAGCTCTATGTCAAGATGGAAAAACGTTAATTTGTTGGACACAAAATCAAGCTTCTGGGCCATTTGGTAAGCAAAAATCAAGTTTTCATGGATCCTAAGAAAGTGTAAGCAGTTGTATAATGGCAGGCACAAAGTGGGGTTAAGAAACTAAGATTATTTTTGGGACATACAAAATATTATTAAAAGTTCATATTAGGCTATTCAAAAAAATCCAATGATGAATTTGCTGAAGAAGAATGTAAAATGAAATTGGTTAGAATCAAGGAGAAAACTTTTAACTCATCAAAGAAGACAATTGCTTCTAAGCCAATATTGCAGTTGCCTGACTTTGATTTTCCATTTGAAGTGCAGACTGGTGTTTCTGATTATGTTGTTGAGAGTATGCTGGTGCAGGGTGAACATCCTATTGCATTTAAGAGTAAAAAAATAAGTTTTGTAGAGTAAAGGTATTCTGCTCACGAAAAGGAGATAGTGGTAGTACCCTATTGTCTTCAAACCTGAATAGTATATTACTCAGAATGAAGTTTTTGTCAAGACAAATAATATGGATACTGCATGCTTCAAAACTTAACAGAAATTGAGTTTAACACAGGCTAGATGGCAAGAAATATTGGTAGAGTATGACTTCGTGTGGATACATAAGCTAGGAAAGCAAAATCAAGTGGCTGATGTATTGAGTTGCAAAGAGGTATTTGTTGTTGTATATGTTATTACCAGACTTGAATTTGACTTTCTTAATAAGATTAAGTCTAAAGTTGTATATGATTTACTGATCGATTTTGGACTACTTTGTTCAGCATAATGGGCCCTGATTTGAAGTTCTCAATGCAAATCACACACAAATTGGTGGATAGACTACAAGATCAATCATCTGTTTAAGGAATATCAAACACTATCTGATTGCAAGTCAGAGAAATTGGGTTGAATTGTTGGACAATGCACAATTTTGTTAAAACTTGCACCGTTTTTTAGCGACAAAGAACAGTCTATTTGAATTGGTACTGGATATACAACCTAACACACCATTGGAAGTTGTTATATCCAAGTCAAAAGGTAAATGCCCTGCTTCTTACAAGTGAGTGTGAGAAAAGCAAGAGTTGTTAAATAAAGCACAATATAGCTCAAGAGAAGTAGCAAAGTGAATGAAAAAGTATGCTGACAAACGTCAGTGTGCTTTGGAATTCTAGGTTGGAGATAGAGTATTGCTAAAACTTGACAAAAGTCAGTGTGCTTTGGAATTCTAGGTTGGAGATAGAGTGTTGCTAGAACTTACTCCACAAGTTTGAAAGAAAACCAGTAGCAAGATGATTCATCATGGGTTGATTTCAAAATATGATGGACTTTTTGAAGTTGTAGAAAAAGTGAATGAAGTTGCTTATCAGTTGAACTTATCGAAAAGACTAAAAATTCATCCCACATTTCATGTGAGCTATCTGAAGTCTTTTCATGAAGATGCTGAGGGTCCAACAAGGTTAGAGACTAGATGTGCTCCCCCTATTATGCGGATATAGTTCGACGAATGGATCGAGAAAATTCTGAATCATAGGACTTTGGGACAAAGTAAAAAGAATAGGCGAATAAAGTTTTTGGTTTAATGAAAAGGAAAGCAGGCATGTGACACAACCTAGGAGAAAGGATCATCATTGTGACAATTCGAAGATGAGATCTAGACGTACTTAGATTCTGCCTCATCGAGGACGATGAACCCATCCAATGAGGGAAACCCCCAGCTTGCTAGTTCGAGTGGCTCGGGCTTGGATTAAGATTTATATGATGAATCTAGGCAAGACTTCATGACTTTAGTTAAGATTAAGTTCAAGGGAAGGAAGACCTTGGCATTAGGGCAGTCGGGACATGCAAGGCAAGATACGTGTCTAAGGCATGATAAGGGCTAGGCAAAACTAAGGCAAGACAAGATTGTGATGGTGGTATGGTCGTGTATAAACAAATTTGAGGGCTAGATAGGCTTAGAAAATTGCATCACAATGGCAAGTTGTGCGGGGAAGGACCTGGGCACAGTGCATGCATATGGACATATGCAAAACTGGGTGAGTAAGGTAGTGTTTCGGCGCTAGTTTTGAAGATTGTCGTGCGTGCCTTGCATATGCGTGGGCAGGTTGTTTCTAGCCATTCTAGACTTGTCAGCATTGTAGATAAACTTGTTATTTTGAATTTATCCTGTTAGTTGGGGATGTCAGCTGAATTATAGGCAGGTGTTTGGCATGTGATTGGGTGTTATGGCCTATTTAAAGACACATGTAGACTAGTCTCAGGTAGATTTGGGTTTGGTTGAATTTTGTAAGGCTTGAGTTTGTGTCCTTCTTTGTGGCACGAATTTAATATAAAGTTGGAACTTGTTCCTATACGTGCTTGTGTTGTTTAGATTTTGTAGTCATTAATTTAGTGTTAAATTAGATCAAGGTAAGGGTTATCCCATTACGAATAGTATAACCAAAAGGTATATGTATACCGTTTTCCTTTTTAAATTTGTCCAAATTATAGCTACCAAGTGTTTCTACCTTTTGTAGTACGGTTTGTAATTGATGACAATATATTTGAGTACACAACACAATGTCATGGACTTAGAACTCTCGCTAAGACTCCTGTGCGGCACTAGTCGATTTGCTCACGACTCTTTCACGATCTTGCAAATACTAGTAAGCCTTCCAACTAAGATCGCTAAGGGAACGCTGGATTGGAAGACTATAAGAGAGAGAGCTTATAGAAAGAAGGCTTGTATTACTTTGGAAGAATGTTTTACAACTTACTTTCTGGATTTCTAGATGGTATCCAAAGGCAAATGACCCCCTATATTTATACTACTCCTAAGAGGCCTAAGTGCAGATAATATTTACATGATAAGTCCTCTATATTTACACTTTAGTCCCTTTTCTAGAATATTCCACACAATTCTATACAATTCTAGAGAAGACTACATACTACAAGAATAATCTACATGGAACTAAAATCTTTCGTAAATTACCCGAAGGCTCTGGATTTTTCTCCTCCGTGCAGAAACAGTGGCGAGTTCTAACACTCTACCCCACCTGATGTGGCGACGTCCTCGGTGCAATGCTACTATTGGAACTCCCAATCTCTACCTTCGGACTGCCGCAAGCTTCCATGTCGTCCCTCTATGGCCTTTTCTGGAGTTCGCGCCTTCTAGCACCCGAGGAGCACTACCGTGGTTGGCTGTCCCTGTTCCCGCTTGGATTCCTTCATCGGCCTCTCCTCCTCTGACTTTTCCTTTTAGCGAGCGTGGAACACGAAACGACAACCCTTCCTTAATCTCTTCCACTAGTTGCAAGGCCGATAGTTGAATTAGTCTCTCTGACTTGGGCATCTCGACTAAGGGTACCATACAGGAACCCCCTTGCTCCATGACCACGAGTTGTTGGAGGTATGGGTCGATCACTGCGTGGTATTTTCGAAGGTATTCCTGCCCAAGGATGATGTCAAAGAGATTTACCGACGGCGACATGGAAGTTGGTCTTGTGATGCCACTTGCCCAACTCTATGTTGACTCCCTGAGCAGCTCCACACACAAGAGTCATTGGTGCATTGACCGTCTTGAGTTGCGCATTACTTGGGTTATATCTCAGCCCCAACTTGGTTGCCACAGACTTGGTCATGATGTTGGCCTCTGCGCCTGTGTTGACCATAACACGAATGGATCATGCATTGATTGTGATGTCCACATACTGTTAACTATACTCCTTTGGCTTCTCTGGCTGTCATGTGACAGCTCTGGATAGCTCAATCACACCTACCCGTGCTGTGCCTGATGCTTCCCCTGATTCGGGTGCCTCTTCCTACCTTCTACTCCTTCCGCTCCTGCAGTATGGCACCAAGTCTCTTCAGTTCGGGGGACTTCTTGTATCCATGCGGCCCCCACATATGTAACACTTAAGCTCTTTCTCGGGTTGTGCCTTTCCCTCTCCGCTTCTTTGACGGCCGACCCTCCTGTTATCAGGCTTGTGGGTATCATGATGCTTGGGATGTGGTTGTCAACTCTTGCCTTTGCCACCATCTCCCCCACCTTGGTCATGACTACCTCCCGACTCCACTTCTCGGTCTCTGTCTCGCCTGTCATGTCGAGAGTTTGTCAAAGCCTCTGCCTGTGTGATGGCCTCGTCTATGGTGTCGGCATTCCAGCTCCGTCCTGGCCCAGTTCTGTAGGCCATCCATGAAGTGGAACATCATATCTTCATCCGTGAGGTTGGGAATCTGAAGTGTGAGGGTAGTAAACTCCTTCACATAGGCCCTTATGATACCCGTCTGCTTCAGTGTCACGCCCCGGGAGGGTACCTTGGACGTGGCCGGCACTCATAGACTATTGCTAGTCCCCAAGCGAACCACTTAGCCTCATCACATCATTCAACATCAACACAGCGGAAATAATATCAAAGGAATATCTTAAATAAGGGCCCAATGGCCAACATCAATCTCAACATCAACTAAGTAAAGGAATATTACTCAGTTCAAAAGGAAACATCTGTATCAACCTCGACATCATGTCTACGAAGCCTCTAACCTGACTCAACAGTCTAAGAATGGTGCTATGACATGCCATGGCTACCGGACTCAATGAATAAAGGAAAAAACATAAAGTAGAAGGGTTTCCTCTTAAAAGCAAGGAGGCTCACCAAACTCTGAACTCGAAATCTACGGCTTCAACGGTGCGCCTGCTGAAGTCCTCTAACTCTTGTATCTGCATCATGAAACAATGAGGCGCCAAATGGCGTCAGTACGTGGAATGTACTGGCATGTAAAATAGCTGAATAACAGGGTAAGTACACAACATAAAGAAACATCAACTCAACATCATATTCCATTAGGATGTCAAAGTCTATCTGAGGCAAGAGATTAGATTAGACTATCGGCTCATCATTCTCTCCTCTCCACATCGTCATCACATCAGGCTCACCTCAGGAAACCTCAACAACAACTCACATCAAGGAACATCACATCGACTCAAGGGAACATCAACATCGACTCGAGGGAACATCAACATCGACTCAAACATCACATCAACATCAACATCAGAGTTCTATCAGAAGGGACCTAACTGGGAGTTTCTCTAACCGACAACCATCACTTATGAGCCAGTGATGATACAACGAAGCGATGCCGTTGCCACATCCATCCAATACCCTGCCCGGGTTAAAGGACATCACATCAGTGGATCCACAAGAAAACATCAAACATCAGTCCTCTTTTGGGACAAGATAGGAGCCATCCGCATTGCGGTTCAATCCTCTCTTCCTACGCGGGCCACGTAGTTAATGGGTTTGAGTGGGACTCACTCTCTACCCATTTCGGTGCTCAATACTCCTCCCAAAACTCGACATGCTCATAAACATCATCCACATCAGTCCCATAGGGACGTAATACATCATCATCAGTCACATAAGGACATGGTATAATAATTAATACCTTAAAATCAACATCGATCACAGAGGGACATAGTATAAAACATCAACATCAACATCAACATCAGTCCCATAGGGACATATTATAAAACCTCAACATCAACATCACCTCACCTCATAACATCAACATCGGCATCATGGACTCAAGATACTCTTTTAGAAATTAGACTTCCAATTTTAAGACATCATAAAATATCATTCTCATCAACATCATCGTCAAGACTCTCATCAAATGTGAAACACAATCACAACATCACATCATCATCATCGTCAAGGCTCTAGACTCATCCCTAATTTCATTATGCATGCTCTTTCCAAGACACAATAATTATAGGGTTTTTAAATGCACTCATGGAAATGAATTAAATGTATAACAAAATAGTGATGATCATCAATTCCTGTAAGAAAATCATTTATACATAAAATACGTAGATTTTTACATGCATCAACTCTTTACATTAACCTCATCATCAAGACTCTAAACTCAATGCTCAGAAGGGCACATGGGAGGACATTCCCATGCTTTAGATTAGCCTTACATACCTGGAAGGTTTTGCTAACACGAGGTTGCACAACTTCCTCTTGATCTCCTCAATCCTCACCTTCCTTCAAGTCCTAGCTTTGGTGACCTTTAGGAAGAACGCTTAGAATTTTGGGGTTTGAAACCCTTTTTCTTGAAAATCGACCTTAACTAGTCGTAAGGGGACGTTTAGGATAATTAGGAATGGACCAAATTGCCCTCCGTAATTTAAAAGAATTTATCCCCGTCTGAAATAACACAGTCCGCGACGCGGACCTGTCGCGGACGGTGTATTTTCTGAAAATTAAACTCCGTCGAAAAAAATCACAGAAAACATAAGTGTGGCTCCGCGATCAGTCCGCGTCGCGGTCCTGTCGCGCAGGCACACTGTTTTTCGTTTTGGAACGAAAAATTATCTTTCGACTCGGTCGCTCTAAATATCGACCGAGACCCTTTTCCCTCTCCATTTTCAGTGCTGATCACGAATCCACTCTCGAATTTTCAATCCGAGCATCGGAAGACGCGTTTTACGCACACCTCTTCCCTAGGGGTATTTTAGTAATTTACCAGGTGTTACATTCAGCTCCCTAAACTTTCGCTACGCCTCATAGATGACATTGTTCAGGAAGAAGGCCTTCTTGAACTCTTTCTTGAACTACTCCCATGTATCGATGGTGCATAGCTCCTTCCCTACCTCCGGCTCCTTATGTTTCCACCATAACATGGCCATCTCTGTTAGATACAACACAACTGTGTTGATCTTCGTTGCGTCGTTCCTCACTTTGTTGCACTTGAAGTAATTCTCCAAGTGCCATAAGAAGTTCTCCACCTCTTGCGTGTCACGGACACCTTTGAAGACAGGTGGTTTGGGAGCCTCAATCCTGGCTCCCTTTCTCCAACAATCCCTACGATCTCCCGTCAAGCTACGCCTTCCTCAAGTGCCCTCACCCTTGCACCTATGGCCTCTATGGTGGCGCTCATGGTGCCTCCATGAGCCAACACTCTAAGGAAGTGATGGTCTCCCTTAGCTCGTACTCCGCCGCCTAACGTCTGCCAAACTCTTTTCGGATGTTGTCATTCTCTTCAAGGGTGAACTCCTCCAAGGTATGAAACTTGTTGTCGAACTCGTTCAAGCGCTTGCCAAGGAATTCCACAGCTTGACGGGCAACCTCTACCCTTGTGACCCACTCCATGCTACTCACCTTTGTGGTCGAGAGTAAGTGGATGGTAATGATGCCGCTTGGTGTTGGCTTAAGCAACATCTCATCCTTTTCGGAGTTCTTCTTCCCTTTTCGTGACTTCTTGCCAACATTCGTCTTGACATTGGCAGGATTGATGGCGTCAAAGTCTCCTCCGCTTGCCATGATTCCCTTAGTGAAACCTGCTCTGATACCACGTTTTCACGGACTTAGAACTCTCGCTAAGACTCCCGTGTAGAACTGGTCGATTTGCTCACGACTCTTTCACAATCTTGCAAATACTAATAAGTCTTTCAACTAAAATTACTAAGGGGAACGCTAGATAGGAAGACTATAAGAGAGAGCGCTTATAAAAAGAAGACTTGTCTTACTTTGGAAAAATTCTTTACAACTTACTTTCTGGATTTCTGGATGGTTTCCAAACGCAAATGACCCCTCTATTTATACTACTCCAAAGGGGCGTAAATATAAATAATATTTACATAATAAGTTTTGTTATATTTATATTTTAGTCCCTACATAGTACAAGAATAATCTACCCGAGTATAAAGAAACCAAAAGTTTCAGCATTGATTTATCTGTACTTATGATTTCTCAATTCAAAGGCTTCTTTTTCACCGCCTCTCTTGGAAAATTTCCCAATTTCCTATCAATTCTCCCTCTTCCGTACCTCAAAACTTTTTCAGCATCATCACACGTACTCGGAACAAAAATGGAGTCTGAAGCACCTGCGCACACTCTTCTTCTACTCGCCGGGAAATCCAATGAGGAGAACGATGTGGCAAAGGTATTGAAAAATAACAATACCCTGCAACTGCATAAAAATGGTGAAGAAGTTGACGTTATTCTGCATTCCGAGGTTGAAACGCCATTCGAAGATGACGCCTTTCGAATTCAAGAATACTTCAACTCCCTATCGACTATGCGTTTTGGGAGATTACTCATTTACTCTCCCAAATTGTCGTCAACTCATGATGTTATTTCACAGTAATTGCTCAATACCTATTTCGATTTAATTTGCAATCGTTTTGCTTGTAGCAAGTTATATTAGATTAGCATGCCTTCAAGTATGTATAATTACTTTTGTGAAAAAATGTTTACTTACAAGTTAAATCCGCTTGTTTATTGGTTATTCACACTCTAAAGCTTTTCATTTATTCATTTTATTATTATTTGTATATGACAGAAATAACTCTGACTTACCAGTTGGTTCAGTGTGTGTTGCTGATGTGCAATTGAAAGGGAGAGGTATGTGGATTTATCCTTTTTTTTTTCTGGAGAACATTGCATTTGTTGTCTTTAAGTTGTACTGATCATGACTTTCAAATTGAGGGCGCAAAAACAATTAATTTTTATGTAGTAAACTACATTTTACTTTTGTGGTACAACCCAGTTGAGTTCTTATTAGCACATGCTGGTCTATTCCATTTTGTGCGACTAATTATACTTCCTCTCTGTCTGTTCCTTACAAATTGTGATTGTATTTCAGTTTGTATAAAAAATATTATAGAACTGGACTGTTCTCCTTGAAATATAAAACAATCAGCTTCTGTAGCTATGTTAAGAAGATTGAATATTGTATGAAGAGGTTAGAGGTGGATTTTGGCGCCAATTGAGAGGTTCTGTTCCCTCCACAAAATATGAATTAGTAAGAATGGATTTTGGACCTTAACAGTGTTTGCCTTGCATGTGACCTTTACCATTAACAATGAACGGAAGGTCCCATTCTCCATCATTGCTTTAATGGTAGGGTATTATTTGTTCAATACAAAAGTAATTTTAAAAAATGCATGACTTGTTGACTGGGCATTAACAACTGCAGTTGTCGTGTTGTGTATTGAATATTGTTTGGTCTTATCATGTTTACCCAAAATTATTCATATTTTACTTTGATTTGATTATATGTTCATTTACCTCTGAAGGCCGTTCGAGTAATTTATGGAAATCACCAAAGGGTTGCCTTCTGTTTTCATTTTCAATACAAATGGAGGACGGCAGAGTGGTGCCACATTTGCAGTATGTAGTCTGTCTTGCCATGACAGAGGCCATTAAGGCTCTCTGTTTGGAAAAGGTAAGTACTTATATAAATATTACAAATGTGTACTGGCTGGTATCCTGAAATTGAAATTGGATTGGTTAATAATGTTGGGAAAAGTAAGAAGGAGATCCTGGTGACTGTATGTCCACATTGCGTAAACAATGAACTAAAGTTTTCTCACTTATCTTTTGTAAGTTTTGTATGCTCCATCTGATTTTGTCAATTGAAAAATTAGCTCTTACACATGTACTTTATATGGTTTTGCCATTTAGTTCATCTACTTGGAAATTGAAGCAGTTATCGGATGAAATGTCTGTGAAGAATTGTATACAGTTCTTAATTCTTGAAAAAAAAGAGAATTGTATACAGTCCTTGCAAACAATTACTGCTCAGTGCTAATTGGTCTGCTAAAGTGAGTGTACTGTTTCCTAATGGGTGTACCTGAATGGGGAGGTATTCAGGAAAGAGATGCCCGTGAAAGGGAAATTTTGTATAATCATCAGGGCCCACTGAATTAGTCAGTGAACTATAGGATGCACTTATATTCAAATTCAAGGTAGGTTCAGATGATACAACTTCAGGAAACAGCCTCTCTACCTATGTGGTAGTGGTAAGGTCTGCGTACATCTTACCCTCCCCAGACCCCACTTGTGGGATTTCACTGGGTATGTTGTTGTTGTTGTTGTTCAGATGATACAACTCCCTGTTATTTTACTTTTTTTGATAATTAGTAGTGTTGTATTCTTCAGCATTAAGGAATGCTAGCCACCTCCAAAAAAATTACACGGTAGTAAGGTTAGACTCTAAACTTTAGACAGCACCTAAGCAATCGACCAGATCGTCTACTTCCTCTATACAATTTCCTTTGAACCATGAGAATAAAAATACTAGACAACTCCATTTCACATCATGTATGGACTTGATCTTGTCTTTAAAACGTCTCCCATTTCTTTTTTTATACTCTCCACCATATACATGAAGGAATTATTCTCCACCATTTTTTCTGGCTCTTGCTACCCCCTATTTTCGTCCAGCAGCTCATCAAGTCAGCAGTATGCTCAGGCATTGTCCACTCAGTCTTTGTGTGGTTGAGGAACAGGTTCCGCAGCTGTGAAATAAACTTGCAATGTAACAAGAGATGGTTTTTTGTCTCCCCAGTCTGATTGCACGAAAAACATCTTGTCACTACTATTCTCCCCTTCTCCTGTAGAACCTCATGTCTCAGGCATGCTCTCTTCACCACTAGCCAAGTGAAGCATTTAACTTTGGTGGGGGCCATGCTCTTCCAGATACTTGAGCACTCACTTTGCATCACACTATTATCCCTCTTGTACATTTTATTCACAGAGAAAATGCCATCCCTTGAAAATTCCATCTTAGTGTGTCAGATCGCTGGTGCCAGGAAAATTTTCCACTTCACTCAAAAAAGTTGTCACCCTATCAACCTCCCAATACAACTCCCTATTATATGGAGCACTGGCATGGATTTTTGGTTCTTCCTGAGTTACAGGATTCTCGTCAATCTTTTCTATTGACCATCTGTTTTCTTCTAGATTTGCCTATCTGTTCTCTTCTAGATTTGCCTAAATTATTATGATTTGTATCTTCATGTATACATGGTGTATTGATGAACACAAGAGTATTTCCTGAACCTTATCGCTATTTGGCAGAATTATACTCCTAATTGCTTTGCTTATGCCATAATTACTGTTGGTAGCTTGTATTTGAACAATTTCAAATACTATCTAGATACATAATGAAAGAAAGAGGAGTGATATGATGGGATTTGTTGAAACTAGATGTATGCTAAATAGAAGCTTTATGTAACATGTAGGTTATATACTCTATTCAGAATAACTGTTGGTATGTTAAACTTTTCTTCTTTCTGGTTTTTGGCTGCATAATGTGTTACAGGGCATGCCACATCTTGATGTTCGAATAAAGTGGCCAAATGATCTATATTTAGGTGGCCTTAAAGTGGGAGGCATCCTAAGCACATCGGTGTATAGGTCAAAGAAGTTCTATGTTAGTGCTGGTAAACTGTCTCACTCATTAACTTACCAAAAGGATAAAAGGAAATAGAGTCCCAGTGATGTTCATTATATTTTTCTACGCGCCTGTTAAAGAACAAACTTTCGCTTCAATTTATAGAACTTTGCATGCTTTTACAAACTTGACGGGGTTTCAGATGTTGCGAACTTAATGAATTTAGTTAGTCATCAGTTTTTCTTTCTCTTGGAGTCTTGATTAACATAGCTAACTTGTTTAGACCCTCTTTAAATCATTCTAATTCGACTGATGAACATCTGTAACTGTTTCTTTCTCCTCTCAGTGTGTCGATTTGGAGAAATTACAATGGAATTTTTTGATGTTGAAAAATTACTTCGCAGGAGTTGGATTGAATGTGGGGAATGAGAAGCCTACTACCTGCTTGAATGCTGCTTTGAAGAGAGTGAATCCTCTCTCATGTGAATTGAAAAGAGAAGATATAATTGCAGCCTTTTTCAATAAATTTGAGAACCTTTATGATGTTTTCTTACAACAAGGTAAGTTGCTTTTCAACTTCTCAACCATCATGGATATACAGTCTGACTTTCAATTGTTGAGATACAAACTTCAGGGACTAGTCAAGAATATGGATGTTCTAGAATGCTCAACTCGCTTGTTCAACTTGATCAGTACAGTTATTCACAAATCAAAACAACAACCACTTAGTTTCTGTCCACTTCTTGGTTTTGTAGTTTACTTGATAGCCTTTAATCAAGTATTTAACTCATCAACATGGAAGAAACATAAAACATTTTAGCCTTGTGTAAGTTCAAAGTTCTTCCAATTTAGCTTCATTGTTTACTTTTGGTAAGTAAACGTTTTATTCACCAACTAAGTTACAAATCAGAAAAAACAGCAACCTTGGACAAACAGCCCCATGTTTGCCACAGACCTTTAACATCTAATCCCTATAGGGTAGGCCTTAACTCAGGGATGCATATTCAACTCTTCTAGCTATTTCTCCAGTCGAGGATACAAGGATCCTCGGCCATGTACATCATGAATGATTTTCTTGATAATCACTTCTGCATTTGGTGATTTCCTTGGAATACTCTATGGTTCCTATCCTGCCAACCATAGTAAACACTACCAGCAAGAGTCATGCAATATATTTGAGCATTGATTTTCTTGCCTCTCATGTGTGCTATTGCCTGGTTCACCTCATTCTGCTAAGTCATACTGTGTCTATTGATGCCCTGCCAAGCTAAGAGTTTCAACCAAATAGCAGATATGTAGGGGCAGACAAAACATAGATGATCAATGTTCTCCACATTTTGATCACACAGTGGACAAGTATCAGATTCAACACATCCCACCTTTTTTCCCTGGCTTGGTAAGTAGCCTTCTATGCAAAGCCAAAAACAAGATAATTTCCACTTTGGAGCTTCATAGTTAGACCATGCTAGTTTCCTCCAGTCCACCTTGTTTGATTCTCCTCTCATTTTCTTATATGTTGTATTAATTGAAAAGGAATTCATCCTCAGGACATCAGCTTCTTGTATTCCAGCCTCTGTGAAGAATTGATGTGCCTTTAATATCTTTTGTACCATCCGAGAGGCTTGTTTAGGCTGCGCCTCTCATATATTGCAATATTGTCCATAGTATGTATGATTCGGGACCACCCAGAGCTTATGTTTCTTCTGGCAAACATTCCATAAAAGTTTGATAGCAGCTCTATTCCATGTATAAACATCTAGCAAACTCAAACCTCCTGCTGATTTAGGATGACACAATGTATCCCAAGCAACCAAAGCTTTTTTAGAAACATCAACACTGCCAGCCCACAAAAATCTTCTGCAGGAGGACTCTTATCACCTGGATAATGTTTTTGGGTATAGCAAAAATTTGAGACCAGTAGAGTTGAGTTCGTCTGGGGTATGATAATAATCTAGAGGACCAATCAGTAATCCTTCCTAGCATTTTATCAGTGAGGGGTTTGCATTGGACAGTACAGATTTTTCTTAGTGCTGAGGGGCACCCCTAGATACCTGAAAAGGTAGCTCTCCTTTAACAAAATTGAGTCCGGCCAAATATGTGAGTCTGAATGTCACCAGGTACTCTCCCGAAGTATATGCAACTTTGTCCATATTAGCTATCAATCCTGAAGCTTTGGGAAACACCTGGAAGCAGGCAAATAAGTGCATAACAGAGTCTTTATCACCCCTACAAAAAAGTAGTAAGTCTTCGGCAAAGCTAAGCTGCTCAATTTTCTGCTTTTTGCATTTGGGGTGAAACTGGTATCCTACTCGACTATGTAGAGTCTTCATAAGTCTAGTGAGATACTCCATAGCAAGTACGAATAGAAAAGGAGACAAGAGATCACCTTGCCTCAATCCTATTTTTGCAAGAAAGGGAGTAATAGCCTTACCACTAATGGTGAGGGAGTAGGTAACAGTGGTAACACACTGCATTATCCACTGAATAAAGAGCCGGGGTATTTGTAAGTCAATCAGAACCTGTTCCAGAAAACTCCACTCTAGGGAGTCATATGCTTTCTTCATATTCACCTTCATCGTGCATTGCCGTGGTATGCTTTCCCTTCCATACCCTTTTACAAACCCATTGCTCAGTATGATGTTATCCTGATAGCTCTTCTTGGCACAAAAGCTGATTCGCGAGGGTCCACTATGAATTCATTACTTTCTGCAATCTACTAGTTATCACTTTGGAGATGATCTTGTAAAGGATTGTACAGCATGAAATAGGTCTATATTCTCCTACTTCTGATGGGTTGCCAACCTCAGGAATAAGTGTGATGGAGGTACAATTTATAGGAGGATACATTCTACGGATATTGAAGAATTGCAAGACTGCATGAGTGACTTCATCCCCTATCACAGGCCAGGATTTCTTGAAAAAATGGGCATTAAAACCACCACACCCTGGTGCCTTCATATCGCTGATCCCTCCCAGTGCATATACAATTTCCTCCCTGGTCACTGGAACGATAAGTTGGAGTCGTTGCTCTCTATTTAGTAAGGCTCCATTCTTCATAACCCTAGTACTCACGCTAAGCAGTTGATCAGCTGCATCGCCTAGTAATCCTTGATGGAAGTGGAAATACACTAATACCATCTGAGCTGTGAGGCTTAGGATGGTGTTCTGTAGTGTTCTGTTCTTAACATGCGCAAAGAAATAGACCGTATTGTCATCTCCCAGCTTCAGCCATTGAACCTTGATTTTTGCTGCATTGCACCCTCAAACTCCACTTTGCCAGCTGCGTCTTTAGTTCCCTTTCTTACACACCGTTGCTATGGACCTGCTTAGCATCCCTCATTATAAGTTGTATGGCTTGCAGTTTACTCCTAATTTCCTTCACTTTATCTGCCACACCTTGGAATTCCTTTCTGTTTAATTGCTTCAATTCAATCTTCACCTTCTTGAGTTTCTGCCACAGTATCTTCATGGTCCCATGTTGTCGATTTCCTGACCAACCAGTTCTGATTCTAGATAGAAAATCAGGTTGGTTATCTAGGCAGTTGAAGAACTTAAGGGGCTGTTTGGTAGGATGTATTAGGAGAAAATAATCCATGTATTAAGTATGGTATTAGTTAATGCTATGTTTGGTGAGATTTTTGGACCATGTATAATTAATCCATGGTATAAGTTAATACCACATACATGGTATTAGTTAATACCTCCCATTTGGTGGTATTAGCTAATACCTTGGATTAATACCATGGGATTAAATACACAAAGACAAAAATATCCCTCAATTTCTTTTACATATTTTCGTTTTCTTGATTTTATATTTTATATTTGTAGTTTTGTACTAGTAAATTTATTTAAATAAATTAGCTTACAAATTTTATTTATTTGAGGGTTCATATTTTCATAATATAAAAATAAGTAAATTTACCATGTCAAATTTTTAAATTTTATTTATTTGTTTCATATTTACATAATACACAAAAAAATATTTTGACATGTCAATTTTTTTGTATAACTAATTTTAGTTGAGTGATTTTATTGATACAATATAAAGTCCAATGATGTTAAATATATTCTTAAAGTTGAGTGACCTCGTAAGATATAAACACTATATTAAAAGTACAACTTTTTATGTATAAATATAGATTGTCTATTTTACAATTGTTTACCATCTTTTCTATTTTAATAATAGATGGTCTATTTTTATTAAATTAAAGATTGGCATTTTATTAGTGATGAATTTATTAAGATTATAATTATTTATTCTCAAATAATTCAAGTGAGAAAATAACAAACATAATGACAAATTATTATTTTCCTAACTAGTTAGAAGTCATAAAAAAATAATCTACTTTGATTTAATTACATGAAATAGAAAATCTCATAATAGTTCAAGGGCATAATTTGAAAGAAACATTTTATAGAATTTAAACCAAGCATAAAATTAAATAGAAAACAAAAAACCAAACATGGGATGAAAAACAATCCCAGCATTACTAATCCCTGTATAACTAATCCCTGCATTACTAATCCCTGCATTATTCATTTTTGTACCAAACGACTCTTAAAAGTCTTATATCCTCTAATCTCTTCTCCCGCAAGTGCAATGCTTAGAGGAGAATGATCAGATGAACCAGGGTCCATTACCAAAACCTTCATCGGAGACATAGGCATTATTCATTCAGTATTTATTATCGCCCTATCAAACTTGCTACATATTTGCCCATTCAACCAGGTAAAATTTCTGCCTCCTGGTTTTACATCAGTCTTGCTAGCCTCGATAAGAAAATCATTGAAGTCTCGAATTTCCACTTCTTGCAGTGGGTTACCATATGTTCTATCCTCTCCTGTTAAGATTACATTGTAGTGGCCCAGCAATATTATAGGTTCAAGTTGGTTTGCAACTATGCCAGTCAACTCCTCCCACAGTCTTCCTGTCCACAATACTATGAAGGCCATATAGCAACAACAACAACAACAACATACCCAGTTAAATCCCACAAGTGGGGTCTGGGGAGGGTAGAAATGTACGCAGACCTTCCCACTACCTCGTAAGAAGTAGAGAGGCTGTTTCCTGGGGACCCTCGACTCAACAACCCATAAGCAGAATAAACTAATGAAGGCCATATAGCAGTGAACAAAATTCTTGTTGTTTCTCCTCATATTGGTTTTACCATGGATGCATTGGGTAGACTTAATACTGTATAGGTCAGCACTTGAGGACCCAATAGTACCCATACCCTTCTTTTTCTAGAATGCTCATAATTTGCCTCCCAGTTCCACCAGGGACCACCTCGTTTATTACTCTCCTTGCCTGAGGTTCCTTTACTTTGTGTCATAATAACATTATTCATTTTGATAAACAAGCTCAATTCCTTCTACTTGGAATCTTATTTAACACCGCAACGCCCCACACCAATTGGGTGGCTTGTGGCTACTACGAGTCTCAAGCAATTTGGTATCACTGGGTCCTGCTTCAGTCAGTAAGTTAAACACGTCAACATTCAGGTCCATGTCTTTGCTAATCGGTGTTGAGGCATTCCTGGCAGCAGCTTTTCCCTTCACTTGAGTCCAATTTACTTTCCTTCGATTGCTCCGGCTTGTCCACATTCTAACATTTGAGCCCTAGGTATATCATTCTCGACCCCTCTAGTTTGTTCTCCTGCTGGTTTTTGCATCCATTTTGGAGCTATTTTTGGGGCCAAATTGGGTTTGGGAGGTTCCTTTTCCTGACATCTTTGCCCAGCCTGGAGGCATATGGTGCAGAACTTGGGCACCCAGTCATAAATTACTAGATCAAATTCCCTTCCCTTAGGATCCATGACCCAAACCTTCTTAGGCAATTCCCTAGCAACATCCATTTCAATAAGGACATGCGCAAATGATATTCTATCCATGTTATTTGTGCACTCATCTGTATAAAATGGCGCTCCCGAACCACGTAGTATATTAAGGCCTGTGTCCCTTCGTGGCTTTTTCCTTGTAATCCTTGTTCAATTCAAACACCTTTTCTCCATTCTTCGTGGTTGGAGCAACATAACATAGATTGATACCTCTAGCTGACAATTGATTTCCATCGAAACAGGATTGCCCACTTTGGGTTCGCACCTTCTGTAGGCAGATCTAATTTCCTGTGTGCCACTGGCCCTGTAGCTTGGATATTTGGAACCCTCAACGACATACCTCCCAGAGCCTTCTCGTTCATCTCTGTTCATTGCTTTTCGGAGTGACACTCCCTTCCGTACGGTTAGCGAAGGCCACTGTTCAATGGTTGATTTCCCCCATGTCCTTTCTGTTTTTGTTTCTGGTTCCCAGACTTTCTTTGTTGCTGAATCTCCGTCACCGGCTTCCATATGGTGTCTTTCCTCGGTCTCCGTCTAGCCATTCCAGTGTCAATGCGCAAAATAGCAAGTCACGCTATCGTGTGTCTAGTAGTTTTACTAATTTATTCTTTAACAAAACATTTAGCTTCATATTTTTGTATTCATCTTTGGTTTGGGTTTTAGATCTTTCCAAACTATAATTCGTCTTTGTTGAGACTAAGCTACATTCATCTAGGTGGTCCTGAGTTTCGACATGCCAAAACATGATGTTGCATGTGGTAAGCTTTTCAGAAATGAAGATACTGTTAAATACTTGTAAGTCCTGGATAAATCAGTACAACAAGTAATGACCGACAATGATAAACAGAAACGAAGGCTAAGAGATAGAGAAGAAATAGAGGGTTAGATTTCCCAGAAAAAGTCTTGGGGCACGACAAAAATGAAGGGAACTCTCAATGCTGCTAGCAACGCATGTAGTTCTCAATTTCGTAAACTCAAAAAGGCCATGTTAAGCATTGGAAAGTCTTCAATATCTGCGAAATACTAAAACCCCAATGTTAAAAGAACTTCAACTAGTAAGTCTTTAACTTCTCCGCTAACACTTTGCATCAATTCATTTGGAGATTCTAATCATATATTTTTGAAATGGAATTGAGTAATTTTAAAAACATACGAGCAAGGTTAAAGTGACAGAGAGCTATTAATACTGAAGCTGAGTGTCTCGCAAGTCCTGTACTTTATTTTAATTTCTACCCTTGAAAAACATATGAGCAAGTTTCTATGTCTAGTTTATTCTGCTTTTGGGTTTTTGAGACGAGGATTCCCAGGAAACAACCTCTCTACCTCTATGAGGTAGTGGTAAGGTATGCGTACATTCTACCTTCCCCAGACCCCACTTGTGGGATTCCACTGGGTATGTTGTTGAAAAACATATGAGCAAGGTTACAATATTAGAGATTCTTATCATATTTTTTGCTTTGGGTTTTTCTATTCTTCATTAATGTCATTTTGCTATTAAGTTGTTGTCTGCGCCACTGCTGACATGAAACTTGGTAATTTAACCGGGAGCAAGGTAGGTTCATACTCCGAGTATCAAACCTATGGGCTCATAGGGAATTTTTCAGTTATAAAATAATTCAAATAATAAAACAAAAATACCCCAATACACCCTCCCCCTCTTTCTTGGTGGGTAATGAAAAAAAATGAAATGTAGTTCGCATACTTCCAATATGAATGTAACGTGTCCTTGTCTTTATGAGCTGTTTATATATTTTTATTGGCAAGACTAAGCTGGTTCTTGGAGGAAGGCTTCAGTAATTTTAAGCATGTTTTTTTGTTTCGGTGATGGGATTGTGATTTACCACTTGTGTTTAAAACGTGTCAAAAAAATTGGTATGTCAACAATACCAGTCTTTCTTCCCATTGCTAGTTCAGTGCTAATACCAAATTTGTTACCGCTCTCAAAAAGAGTGTATCATATGCTGGACTTCTTTCCATTTGCATGTGCCTTTTCCTAAGCTGACCTATTTTGGTGTCCTTTGTTTCCATTAGATGATATTTCAGTTTCAGCAAGTGAATTGGAGGTTCAGTAATGAGAGTAGTCCTATTACTTTTTGCAGTGGATTGGTTAATGGTGAGCTTGGCATCAAGGGTATCAGGTGCTTATGCAGCTCTGAGATCCACAGGGATTTGTAGTTTTGGTGGTATTCTGGGATGTTGTGTATTAGATTCTCGTGCAATGTTCGAATTCATATAGTCAGTTTTATGGTTTCTTATCAACTTCACTTTTTGCTGTTTGTGATTGTCTTAGAACCGTTAAAGAACCTAGAAATCACTCCTGGTGATGGAGTTTCTGCATATTGTGGTATGGTAATGAAAACAGTGATGCATTTTGCTGTGTGCATGCAGGATTTCAAGCTCTTGAAGAGTTGTATTACCGGACTTGGTTACACAGGTAAACTGTTACATGTTACTTTAGATTCCAACATTTGTTCTGCTGCTAATCTTCCACTTTGAAACTCTTTACCAAACAGAAAACTTATGCCATGGAAATCCTGTAAATTTGATCCTTTATTCACTTCTAATCACACATGTGCCTCTTCTTGTGCTTGAATGCGCTTTTGGTGGGAGAAAGTAGGTAAATGTTAAATTCTTTTACCATGTCATACGGCAGGACAAAGACAGCTCCTAGATGAGCAAAGAAAAACTTCGTGTGATATAACAATCGTGGATCACTGTGTTCTGTCATTCTCCTTACTACAAAAGGGACTTCTAAACAAAATTAAATGGACCTAGCCCCGGGTAATGCACAAAAATTTTAAAGTACTTGTACTGGACTGATGTCCTAGCGTAGGTGACATGGTTCTTTGGTGGCACTGAGGTCATATGGTAGATTTATATCTGATGGATAGCCATGACAAAGCTGGAGA
This sequence comes from Solanum rostratum, assembly GCA_029948455.1. Classification (NCBI taxonomy): domain Eukaryota; kingdom Viridiplantae; phylum Streptophyta; class Magnoliopsida; order Solanales; family Solanaceae; genus Solanum; species Solanum rostratum. Next base: position 24,345,736 of record CM057049.1, read on the forward strand.
TGCATGGAAATGCTAGGTTCAAAAAAAGACCACCTTCCTTGTCCATCAGCTAAAAGAAAATTAGCACAGCTTCAACCTGCATGAATGGACAAAACTTGTGGACTGTGAGGTGAATGTTAGTCCAATCTCCCTCCCATAAACTGTGATGTGAAGAGAAATTGTCCTGTACTTCTGTGGAGCTAAAGTTGTGGCCTTAGCAAAGGGGAAGTAGAAATCCTCATATTGTAAGAGTGACTACCACAACAACATATCCAGTGAAATCTCACAAGTGAGGTATGGAGAGGGTGGAATGTATGCAAACTTTACCACTACCTCATGGAGGTAGAGAGGTGGTTTCCAAAAGACCCTTGACTCAAGTGCAACAAATTTCGGTATAAATATGAAGGAGACAACGAAGAGAATATAGCAAATACTGAAGAAATAGTACAAAGACTAGTGGATAGGAGCCAAGACAACAATAAAATAACGTGATAATCAAAATACAATAAATAATATAATGGGATATATTATTGAAAACAATAATACTAGGATAGATTATTTAAAAAACAAAAGAGAACTACAATAGTACAATAATACGACTAATACCATTGGAAACACTAGCCACCCTAAGTAAGACAACACTATGCTATCTACTAACTTTCTACCCTAATACATGTCTTCCACACCCTCCTATCTAAGGTCGTGTCCTTTATAACCTGAAGTTGCGGTCTATCCTATCTTATCACTTCTCCCTGATACTTCTTTGTCGTATTTCTGCCTCTCCTTATACACTCTATAACCAATCTCTTGCACCTCCTCACTGGTGCATTTATGCATCTCCTCTTCATATGTTAGAATAATCTCAGTTTGCTTCCCTCATTTTGTCCACTACAGAAGCTACTCGCACCTTATCTTAGATATCCTCGTTTATAATCTTATTGCTCCTAGTGTACCCACACATCCACCTCAACATCCTTATCTCTGCAACATTCATCTTCTCGACATAGGAGTTTCTTGACTAGCCAACACTCAGCCCCTTACAACAATGTTGGTCTAAACAACAGTTTATAGAACTTACCTTTGAGTTTTGCTAGCACCTTTTTATCACATAAGACTCCAGAGACAAGCCTTCATTTCATTTATGCCACATCGATACAATGTGTGATATCATCTTTGATGTCTCTACTTCCCTAGATTACAGGCCCATGATACTTGAATCTATCTCTCTTGGAGATATTTTGTTTGTTAAGTGTCACTTAAACCTACCTCATGCATCGCATCATTGAATTTGCATTCTACATATTCTTTCTTGGTCTTGCTTTACTTGGAACCCTTTAGTCTCCAAAGTTCGTCTCCGGACCTCTAACTTAATGTTAACTCCGTTGCGGGTCTTATCAATCAATACTATATCATCCACAAATAACATACACCACAATATCTCATCTTGAATGTCTCGCGTCAATACTTCCATCACCAAGGCAAGTAGAATTTAGAAATGAATTAAGAGTTGACCCCTAGTGTAACCCATCTCCACAAGGAAGTGCTTCGAGTCCCCTTCCACTGTTCGTACCTGCGTTTCAGTTCCTTTGTACATGTCTTTATCGCCCTAATGTAAGCCACCGACACACCTCTTGCCTCCAGACATCACCACAAGACTTCCCTCAAGACTTTAATCATAGGCCTTCTCAAGGTCAATGAACACCATTACAGTGGTTGAGTTTGAGTAAGTCCACTTCATATTCTTATTGAGTGCTGAATTTAAGTGTAACAAGATATTATCTCATCAGCTAATAACTGGCATTCTTCTGCCCTCCCATGTAAATGCAGTGGACAGAGGGTTATTGTGCAGGAGAGAAGCGATGATCAGGACCAACCCGTTGAAAATGTAGTCACCATTCAGGTTTGTTTGAGTGGACTCTCTCAGTTACTTTTCCTAAGATATAAAGGATTATTCTTATTGAATTTTCAGTTTTATGCCTTGTCACTCTTTATTTTTGGTTATAATATGGTTTCTTTTTGAACTTTAAGATCAATATCTAGTAAGGCTGCTTCTTGACGGCAATATGTTATGTAAATTCCAGCGGGTATATCTTGTAGTATACATTGCATGATGACATATTAAGATGCAAGGAAAGAGGAGTGCACCAGATTAATATTGTGAAGTCATCATTTTGGAAGAGTGTTGCAGAAAGATACGTTTGGGTGGTTTTGGCGGTGCTTTTGGGTGTTTTTGAGCTTAGGACTTAGATCGCTGGGTTCCATTCAACCTTCCTCTTGCGATTATCTGACTGGGAGACTAAAGCCATACTGGCCACTTAAGCGCTTGAAACTGTTAAAGGATTTATAATAACTGTTCGCACAATGAGTTTCCTAAATTGTTCAAAATCTTGAATAGTCAGTATCTGATAAGAAGGATATCCCTTGGTTATATTTCATTTCTTCAACAAGTTCAGTAATGAGAATAACGGCCCTATTATTTCAATGGAGAGAACCAATACGTTTACTTTAGGTCGTGTGTTTTCTAGATGCTTCTTAGTCTTGTCATAGATTTTTCTCCCAATAGCAAATAGAGAACTTTCAGTTTTTTTTTTAATTTCTATTTAATTGTTTTATGTTGCGTAAGCCGCAATTTTTGTCTGAGATGAGTTCACATGGAGCATGGTCTGTGAGGATTCATAGCGGATCCCGACATGCTTGCTAGAGGCCTAGTTGTTGTAAGGGGTGACTTTTCTCCTGGGTTTAATATCTTGAGTTAGAGTGAAGTATAGGAGTACTGATATCCAAGACGAGTTTAATGAAAGATCTCTGAACAGATAAAAGGAGAGTTCATGAATAGCTACCACTTCTTATTCTTCTGAAGAGGGTAGGGGAACCTGTAGAAGATCTTTGTTACCATTGAATCCTTGATAGTTTATTCTTCTGTTGCATGATGTGACGCGTACCACTCTCTAGTTTATGCTTGTGATTTTTGTTGATTGTTATTCTTTGTATAATCACTCAGACGAAGCTGGCACGCCTCATCAATCCCATGAAGTGAGCATGCTCTGAAGTTCCTTTTTAATTGTTGTTTTGATTAGGACCATGTAATTTTCATACTTGTGTTAGTTGCCCTTGCTCTAGTAAACTGCCTACTTTGTGTAATTGACTACATAAACAAACGATTCCATTTTCAGGGTTTGACATCCTCAGGGTATTTATTAGGAATCACAGATGATGGTCAAATGTGTGAGCTACACCCAGATGGCAACAGGTTTGTCTCGAGGCTAAACATCATTAACATATCCCATCATATCTTTTAAATTCTTCGCCAAAAATATCTCCCCCAATATTGGTAAAAGAAAGTGTGTTGATTTGGACCATTTTTTAGTGCGCCTTTGACCAATACTCAATAGTGGATCCCAATCTGATTTGCTATCAATCCTATTAAATGTGCTTGTGATTGTGAATCTTGATAATGTAACCCTCAATGCTTTTGTTTTTTAAGAAACTACTGTCTTGTCTTCTTTTTTACTTCTAAGCACGATAAAAAAATAATCATCACCGATAGAAGATAGCAAGAAACAAAGGCTGGATAGAGATGTAGAGCAGTAGAGATGGATGGAAAGAGTGGGATGCAAAAGATATGATTTACAGGATCTGTAGCGTCTTCAGAGAAGACATATCTACTACACAGCTTATATCCTCCCTGCTGCACTTGTATTGAGTCAGACGTGCATTGTGTAAGGCATCCATCCAAAACATGCTACTTTGATTTGTGAAATCTGTCTCTGAGGCCATCTATGATTGTCCCCAGTAGGCTTCCCTTTGTAAAGATTGATAGCATGAGCTTCTAGAGAATATATCATCCTTTTGGGCCACCCAAACCAGAGAGTCATTTTGAATTTCAGCAAGCTTCACTATTTTGAAGCTCTAAATATTGATTTACTCTCTCAATCCTCCCAATCGTTACAGCTCCTTAACTGCTCACTTCAGTTACCTTCAATGAAAATATCTGATTTCTTTATCAACTGTCAGCAGATATAAATCTGATGTAAATTTGTTATTTTAATTTCTTATGTAATCAAGTCCACTTCAGTTTTAAGCAGTTCAAATTTTCAAAATAAAAAGTTAATTCTCTTTTTTGGACTCATTTCGATCTGGATATCATAAGTTTCAGCTCTCATCTTTAAGTTGGGACCTAGAGTAGTACGACATACAAATGACGAAAAATGGACCCTTTTATTGAAAACAAAATCAATGAAGTCTTAGAAATTTTTAGTTTAGAGTAGTATCCAGAGAAATTTAATGAAAATTTACTCATTTCCTTTTTTATTTTTCTCCACTCAGTAACTGTGGTAACTATAATGTCTGATTGGATGTGGGACAATCACTACAATTATACACTTAACATATTAGCCTTAAAGTGCTGTGGTGTTATACTAGTGCTTTTTGGTTATAAATATATGAGGTTAGCCATAGAGTAACTGAAAAGGCCGAAGGCTGGTCTGTTTCCTCTCATACCATGCCTGTTGGAAGTTCCTTGCCTTTTCTGTGGAATCAGGTATGAATTCCTAAATGCATTTACATCGACCAGGATCAACGCCTTCTACGCCCCAGGAAAAAAGCCAAAAGTAAAGAAGTCGTCATGGCAAAGCTAGTTTTACAATTATGATTCTCACCCAGGGTCAAAAGAAGAAACTGTAATAGTTGCTGATATATTAGGTTGAGAATTTGGACCCTCCCCTTGTCTTTGTCGAAAAGGGTAAAAATTGTGGAGTCACAAAAAGGATTTCCTGAAGCAAGTTATGGTGAAAATATTCTCTCTCTATATCTAGACCACATGCCATAAAGAAAAAACTAGAAGACAAAGATGGATGGCCCGTGAACTATCTAATCAATATTTTGCTACTTAGTGCTAAAGATGAATGCACGTTCATTTCAAGGTGGTGTTATTTTTCTTGTTTGTTTTATTTTAGGAAATATAAGTTTGCGGGTGATTCAAATGGAAAAAAGAAAAAAAAGATGAGCTGTTTTTCCATTACTTACTAGGGGTTCATTGTTTCTGACAAAGGATAACAACTGCTGTTTTTGATTGTATCTAATGTCTGGGTTATTTTTGGCAGTCATGAGCTTTTAGGTTTTCGATAATTCAGTATGTTTGCTTGGATGATTAGTAGTTAACAATTAGTTTTATTCCATGGATGCAGTTTTGACTTCTTCAAAGGGCTTATCAAAAGAAAAATGAGCTGAAGGAGATTCATGTTGTCACTTTCTAGCTAAAGGGTCTATCCTCTCTTCTGTTCAGTTTTAGTTTTACGTATTCTCTTTTCGTTTGCTTATTTCTGGCTGATTTTGTTGCATATGTGACTTCTCTCAAACTATTGAACTTTTTGTTGAGCCGGAACCAAGGGTGCAGTAGCTTGATTTTCTTTTACAGAGAAGCAGCATCATTTCTGCGGAGATGTAGTGAAGGATTCTTTTTATTATTATTATTATTATTATTCATATTATTGACATTTTATTAATCACCAGTAAAAATTGTACAAAGTGAAGAGTCAACCAAACCTGATTGCTCATCGCAAATATCCAACACAACTACAAGTCCACCAATACTATCAGTATACTATTATATAGAGAGAGAATACGAGTAAAGAGTCGTGTTTCTCCTGGCTCGTATGCACATATTTGCGTTTAGACAGAGGACTAGTGAAGGTTCCTTTCAAGGCAATATTTTTCGACAAAATGTGAAGACCATCTTCAATTCAACACCAAAATTTTCAACCAAATATGCAATACCAAATTTTTATCAAATTCCATTTGATGTAAAATTTGGTGTTTTGGAACTTCAACTTAACATTAAATTTTACTAAAAATTATAGGAATACACATCTTTTATCAAAATCATAAATATTCTCCATCATATATAAAAAGTACAAAAATTCCACTTTTTTCCTTTCTCACTTGACTTCAGATATTTAAAATAAAATAATTAAATTTTCTTGCTTTTTTTATTCTTTACTGTTTTCATGCCTATTTTCTAGCAAAAGGTATTTAATCAGTGTCAATCATTGATTAATTATCATTCAATCAAAATTAATTTCAAAATTCAAATTTTTGCCAATTTTTTTAGCTCTTTCCCATATATCGAAGAGGCTGTCTTTCTTCAATCTCCTTTGTTTGAATGTTTTTAACATTTTTTTTCTTTCTTTTCAGTAGTATCAGTGGTTCTAATGGATATTCAACCAACATTCAGTCTTGGTTTTACACAAGATGTTCTTGACACTGACAACTCACCACCAACGATCGTAGAGTCAACAGTCGAGGCTTGAGAAGACGCCATGGACGATGATCTGGCAGTCGAAATTGAGGTCATGAAGGAGAACGGTTTAACTTCAAAATCCCCAGTCAGAAAAAAAGCACATGAAAAAAAAGGAAAAAAGATGAACCCATCACCACCCGCCCATCCCTACCAAAGGTGCGTTTTTAACCTAATTTGGTACCTTTGATTTTTTTTCTTCAGAAATTCATCGTGAATGTGTTAGTTTTTGCTCGAAAACATAAATCTTATGTTTAAGGTAGTTGTTAATCCTTAAATTAGGCGCATCAAAGTTCTGTGTTTTTAACATTGTTACATTTAAAGTCACAATTCAAATATTAATAATTTTACAGATCAAACATTTTGGGGCTTTTATGATTGCAAGTATCAAAATTATGTTTTTCCCGTTAAACAAAGCATATTGACAACACATATGAAAGCCTTCAAAAACTAGTATAAAAAAATCATTCTTTAAGCATTTAAACCCAAGTATCAAAAATCCATTTTTTTGAAATACACATAACAAAGTATCAAAATCAACAAAATTGCATAATGTCAAGTATCTAGTATATGCATGTATAATCATATACAATATATATATATATATATATACATATATATATATATATATATATATATATATACATATATATATATATATATATATATATATATATATATATATATATATATATATATATATATATATATATATATTAGGTATCATTCATATACTTGAACCGCATTATTTCAGGTATCAGGCATAGCTAATTCTATCATTTGCATTAGGTATCAATAACATACATGAAGTACATTAATTCAAGTATCAAATATAGTCAATTACAAGTAATATGTCTCATCCAAGTATCAATTTAAATATGTTATAGTTGATACTGTATAACTTAACAAGTATCTAGTTTTTTACATTGAAAGTTGCATCATATAAATGTCACATTACTTATTGACATATTAGTATCACTTTTTCTTTACTGTATCAATTTTTATATATATATATATATTGTAAACGTAGCTAATATTAAGATTTAACTCTTAATGTCACAGGGTTTTATGCTGTAAAACATCCTCCCAAACACAATCTAAAGTTTGGTGCAATATACAATTCAACTTTTGCCGATGTTATTAAGTTGTCAATTGGGGAACAAGTGCTAGAACGATTTTGTGAGACTATCTTTGGTCAGTACTTGAGGATACGGAAGTGTGACTACCAAGGACAGATTGTAAAGTGTTCGATGTTGCTTGAGTGTTGAATCATAACAACACCGACGAATTGTTGATCCACCTTGTTAAGGGAAACACTCTTCGGTTTACCATCAGAGACTTTGCAATTATCACCGAATTAAAATGTACTAGAAATATAGATGAGTTTCGGTATTCAGATTCAACCACGAGTATACTAATTTTGAAATACTTCCTTGATGCACGGTCAGGTATACCTAAGGGTGGATTTGCTCAGCATTTCTTAATGGGTGGATGGGATAATCCTGAAGAGGCAGTCCAGATGACTATCGTCTATTTTCTACATTCGTTTGTTTTTTCACAAACATCCGATTCACCTATTCCAGCCGAAGATTTTCGAAGGGTTGAAGATGGCAGATTCTCATTGGGATAGGTTGCCTACACCAAATTGGTTAGCGTTTTAGAAAGGCGGTTACATCGGTTACATCATTAAAATAGGTTTATAGACTGTCTAGCATGCCATACTCGTTGAATGTATGGATCTACGAGTGTGCTTCCCAAGTACCAATTGACGTAGCTGTTAGCGCTAGACAACACATTCTTAGAATACTAAATTGGCACGTAGTTGGTGTAAGGCCAAAATATGAATATTTCATGTCTACAATATTCAGCCAGGTATTATTTTTTTTTTCGAATACATATTTTTTTCCATTTTTGATTGTGTCCTTGAAATTTGATAATTTTTATTTTTCTAGTCTGATTGCTCAAATTTAGTCCCAACTCCTGAAGAACTGGCAACGTTGGATTTGCTAGCCATCACTGATATACCAACAAATGATCTATCTTCTTCTAGTACACGAAGTGCATCACCCCATCAGCACAGTAATGTGCGGATTCGAGAGCAGACGGGGTTCGAGGATTTCTTCTCTGAACCGTCTGTGCATTTGCTGCATAAGTCTAAGCGTCTTCAGTCCACAACATCTCCCCCACCATCAAAGAAGCGAAAGGCGGAGCATGTTCAGAAAACAATTCCAGCTACAGCTTCAAAGTCGAAGAAATTAGTGCAATTTTCAGAAAGTCCAACCAAAAAATCATCCCAAGCCAAGCCTTCTGATGCTACTAAATCTTCACCAGGTCACTCCAAAGGTAGTTCTTCTGAACACATAAAGCAAGTGAAAAAATTCGTCAAGAAATATGTAAGTATCATTGTGTTCTAATTATCAATAGTTATTTGATACCTAATTATGCAACTATATTTATTGATACCAAAATTGATACCTAATCATCTTTTCTTTATCTTACAAGGTGGACTGAAGATTTAATGCCTTAGAGTCTTTGATAAACTCAAGGACCAATAAGATCTTGAAGGCTATCAGGATGCCCCCCAACAATGATCATGCTGATGTTCACAATCAAGAAAACATCCATGAGCAGACCAATGAGGTATCAAGATTTTTTCATGAAAATATACATGATACATGTACTTTTTACTAAAATTTTTAAAATTATAAAACATTATGTCTGTCTTGACACACATCTTACATAAATGCATAGTTATGTTGATACCTTGAAATATTTTGATTTGATACCTGAAAACTATTGCTCATCATATTATGGTTCATACCTGAAAATTAACATCAAGACATGTGTCAAATGCCCTATCTAATTCATGAACAATAATTTTGATACATGACTTAATACTCATGGTAAGTATCAAGAATACCTATTTGCAAGCCTTGACACATGTCTTGTGAAATGCTTATATTTATTGGTACTTCTAAATATTTTAACTGGATACCTGCCAATTATAAATCATCCACAACATATACCTAATTCCATTTACATTATAAGTATCAAATATGGAACAATACATGATTGATATGGAACAATAAGGTATTAATCCATCAATACATATAAGTGATACTTCACTAGATCAAAATAAAATAAGCACGTAATAATCACAACACCAGCTGCAATTTAGAATCAATAACTACAACTAATTATTTCTCAGAATTTTTTTATTTCATTATTTTCTCCTCATTCAAAATTTTGTTTTTATTTTCTATGTAGGATGTTGATGGACTGTCTATTCCTGACATCAATAATCAATCTGTCCAAGATACCATAGTTCCTCATTTGGCAACGATGATCGCACACCTGAGCATCATACACCAAATGTTATGAAAATCACTACTGATGATATTAACTTTGCTGAGCATGCAAGTGATGACCCGGTAGACCACACAATCAAGGATGCTCCTCCTTCGAATGTGAATGAAATGACAACAGATGTCATCCCTATGACAGTTTCTGCCGGAGTGGTTGAATAAAACATCACTTATCAATATACTGAGGTATAGATTAAATATTATTTGTATGTCGTAATCTAAGTATCATATTAAAATTATTTCATGTACCCGTTTTACTTTCAGGCATCTGATTCAAAACTGAACCTATCCGAATTAGAGAATGTCACAAATGCTCCCGTGGATGGAAACATTTCTATACAGGGAGTCATTCCTAGTTCAGAAAAGGTATTGAATTATCCAACTATTAAACCAGTTTGTGCCCAAGCATTATTATGTCTAACTAACTTTTTTTTTAGGTTTACACACATGTTGAGTTTATCGAATGCCCAAAAAATCAGCCGGCCAATATAGGTGCATACGACTCAGCACATTCTGAAAATGCATGGAAGAATAATCCCACATTCAAGAAGCTCTCATCGGTAAACTAACCTAATCTATATTTTATTAAATATTGGACTATACTTAGCAGGATCTAATGATTATTTGTCATGATACACATGACTCATCGGGTAGTACATCAATTTCTGAAGGAACAAATGAAGAGATCAAGGCAATATTGAAGCAACTATACGAACCTATAACAACAACACCATTGAAAACTGCTACCCAGGAAGAATGGTTCAGGTATCTGATTTGATCGCCATTCTTAGCAGATTTTAGTTCAAGTAAAAAGGGGAAGGGGAAAATGCCATACAATCTTTCTCAAAAGTTTCCATTTGATGGGTTTGGCATTTTCTATGACCCTTCTTTGGACATGATCTCTGACTTTTGCAATTGAATTAAAAAGGAACTTTTGAAAGGACGTGCTAAAAGGTAAGCCCCACAAAACTACACATTATAAATTTATTATATGTTTAATCGTGATTTTAAATTTATTTTTTCACATTGTTTGAAGAAATCGAAGGATGCTCATTACAAATCTCAATGTTCTTCAATTGGACCTTTAAAGATGGATTTTGTGGTTGCATACCCTAAAAATAAGAATTGGTTCTACAATATGTATCACAAAATCATCTGTTGGACTGATGATGTTAGTTTTTTAAGCTAATTTCATAACTGTCTAACTTTTTTGATACCTATCATAGCTGAATGCATATGATGTTGATACCTTGAAATATACTTGATTGATACCTGACAAATTTTGTTCATTCAATTATAGTTGATAGTTGAACATTTCACATCAAGATATGTATCAGTTGCCCTATATATTACATGGACAATAATTTGATACATAGGGTAAGTATCAACACTTACATATCTGTAATTTTTTGATACCTGTCTTGCATTTGTGTTTGGCTACTTCAAAATATTTTTTTATTTGATACCTTGCCTAGTGTATATCAACTAAATCAAATGCTTGAACCATTTAAATTAATAAGTATCATATGTGGTATAATATATGCTTGATATATTACATGGCATAAATTACTGTTTTTTTCATTTTTTGAACTTTCCTATCTTTTTCTTCACGCAACATCTAGATGTGATTTTCTACTACATTCAAAAGAAGTCGAAGATTCAATTCAGCAGTCAATACAGATAAACCACAACAAATTGCATATTCAAGAATTACATTGTGGCAGATAGACAAGGTATTACAGAACTCACGACGACATCAATCTAAGCATTCAGGAATACCTTGCACAGGGAGATGATGTATCTAAGTTGGAGAGGCCAGTCACTAACATGAAACGGATTCTGCATTCCTACCGGGTCTCCTTGGCATCTTGTTGATGTAGTCTATATACCGGTAAACTACGATGGAGTTTTCATTGTATGCTGGCTATTGTTGCTTTGAAGGAAAGACTGATACGAGTCTATGATTCTATAATGGTTTCAAGGAATAGAAATCTTTCAGTTGAGATTCAAAAATTGGTTGTGATGTTGCCAACGTATCTACAGGTTAATGGTTTTTTTTTGGCTGTGATTGGTCCACTCTAGAGGCATACAGGACAAGGCAACCGGAGAGATAATTGGTCAAGAAATTCCTTTTAAAGTTGAATTTGTTCAAGGAATTTCACAACAGCAAAGCGATAGCCTGTAAGTTTTTTCATTGTTCTGTAGTTCTTTAAAATAATTTTGTCTCATATTATTTTTCCATATTTGCCACTCCAAAGATTGTGGTGTATTGGTCACTGCGCACGCTGAATACTTGAGTGATGAGATCCCCGTCCCAATGCACGCGTTGGATGCTGAGTATTTTCGGAAGAGATACACTACGATGTTATGAAAATGTGGTTTTGATAAGGCCTGTGACGGTTACGCTAGTGAAAACAATGATCCACCCTAGTCGAGGGATCATTTTATTATGCCGGACAATGATATGCGGATTGATTCCTCTTAATTTACGTCTCTTTAAAATTCAATCATGGTTTCTAGAAATTAATGCTTAGATTGTTAAGGCAAACTGTGCTGCATATGTTTTGAACAGACAAGCTATTTTTTTGTTACTTTTCTAGCTAGTATTGTGGTAAACTTATAAATTTCAATGTATATTTTTGCCATATGTTTTTTTAGCACTTACTTTGTTTGTTCTCATATTAAGTGGTTTTAAATTTTTTTTTTGGATTTCCAAATCCGAAAGAATAAAATATTTGATACTTAAATTCAGTTAAAAAACTGGGTCTTTGATATTTGCATCCAATAGACAAGAAAATGATGCATAAATAATTCTTCTTCTATTTTAATCTATAGATACATGACATGATGTCTTAAACATGTTAATTATCCTTTGTATGGCATGTTGAATTTTTTACAGGTAAATGTTACATGTATGACACTTCTACAATTTTAGACTATAGATACTTGACACACTGTCTGAAACAGTTTAATTGTCATCTATATAGCATGTTGAGTTTGTAGATTGATACTTACATATTTAGCTAATATTAAACGTTATATTATCAAAAAATTTACATGTTGAATACATGATGCATTAATTAAAACAGGATGAAACTATATTATGGCATGAACAAACAAGGTGGTATATAACTAGGTATCAAAATTTTTATATAGATATTTATGCATCAACTTGCCACACAAGTTTGTTATCATATATCTAAAATTTTACAACTGTTATTCATAAAATATATAAAAGTATTATTTTGTCCCGGAATATAAAGAATCAGAAAACAAAATAACATAAAAGAACTAATTTATGAATAGTCAACATGACTTTTTTATTTTTCCAAAAAAATGTTTACCCATACTTGTTCATACTATCCTAGTAATAACCCTTATTTTGTAATGAAGGGTTAATTGGTAATTTTAATCAATAATTATTTTTACTAAAAAAATTTTAAAAAAGAGAGAAAGCAGCCAAACACTTTTATTTTGCGGACAACAACACGTAACAGAGAAAAAAATTGGGGCAATTTCTTTTGTTCTTTTCTTTGGGAAGAGAACACGTTGCATCAAGGTGATTTGGGGAAATTCATATATAGAATCAATTTGATCTTTGTACCTCTGTTTTGGGTGATAAAGTATATGTATTTTCTTGTTTTTGTGTGCTCTCGTTAGTTGAAAATATATTTACCAGAATTTTGCATCAATTAGGTTTAACAATGAGATCAAGAATACCTTTACTTTTAATTTATAGTCTAAGGTATTGGGTATTAGGGTTTAACCTTAAACATGAAGACTAGGGATATTGAGACTTGAGTTTGGCCAATATAATTCATATCAATAATCAATATTTTTTTTTCATAGACTGAGGCAAGTAAGGGCTGTTTTGGTGGGTGTTCTACATATGCAAGGTTATAGAACTTGTCTTTAATAAGGTAAGTGAGACTTTAAGCTTTAGTGCTTGCTTTTCAAACATGCTTTGAAAAATATATTTTCTCTTTGTTTGGTAACCTTTTTGAACATTTGTTTGAATTTATTGAGCTTATTATGAAGTATAGTCTTGTGTATATTATTTATGTATATCTGTTGTGCAAATGTATTTTGTAACTCTTATTCCAGAGGTATTTAAGTGGTGAGTCGAGGATCTTACTGGGTTATATTTTTATATAGCTCACTCCTTACTTCCATGTCAATGCATATACTGTGGCAGAGGGTGAAACTTCTGGCTAACGAGTTCGTCTTCGTGGACTCTATTGCTGAGGTGAGCCTTCGTATTGTTTGTGGAGGCTACTACGTTAGCTCTATCAATATAGTTTATGTTTTTCTTTTTTTTTTTGGGGTTTGTATGCCCGACAATTAAACTCATATCACTCTATTAGATGCTCCATGATCTTATTGTGGAATTTGTGCTAGAGATATTTTGTTAAGTGATATTTTTGTCAAGAGTCGAGCCTAGGGCCAAGGAGTGACATGGAGAATGGGAACCCGAGAGTCCCCATGCAAGCCTCAAAGTATCCCAATTAACGTCATCAGTTCGGAAGTGTAACCAAATGATAAACACATAATTCTAAGGGACGGTAAAGTAGGACTCACGCTATGGGGATATCATAGGGAAAGGGACCAACATGAATTCACATAACATGTAGCACATAAAGACTAAGGGTTGGGTAAGTAGGACTCACTCTATAGGGGGAAATTCGGACTTAGGATCTTCTACATTTCCACATCAAACACACATACTTATCATAATCCTCATAATCAATCCATGATAGCCATATCCAATAGATAGCAATAATCATAAACTTCAAATACCACACATAACATATAGGTAGAGGATAGGTGGTTTGTCCATGGGAGATAGGACTCACCACAACAAGCAAAAGTGGAGATCCGAGTTAGGCATGATGCGGTGGATAGATGTACTCATCGGTCCCTATATGGTGAGATCATGTAGGCAAAAGTATGCATTAGTACGTTTGAATGCACTAAGTATGCGGGCATGCAATGCGTATGACTTATCAAACCTGCACTTCAATGTTAGGTGACAAGGGCACATAATATAGAAGGAATCATATATCCAAGAGGAGTAGTATACAATATGCATGAAATCCATGATGCATGAAATACAATAATGCACATATATAGTGGGGATGTGACCTCAACCGACATGAGTAAGACCAAGCGAGCTATTACTTGGAATCCTGATGAAATCCCCTGACCGGTACAGAGGTGGTCTACTTGCCAAAGGTAAACCATACTTCACCTTACGAGAACAACACCCATTTCATATGAAGTAACTCCCTTACGAGAACTACACCCATTTTGAATAGGATTTTCATATATCATATCATATCACATAATACTTCACCTTACGGGAACAACACCCATTTCGTATGAAGCAACCTTCCTTACGGGAACTACACCCATTTCGGATAGGATTCTCATAACCTATGTTAGGCACATAGTTCAAGGAAAAGGAGAGGATCCTTGGGGATAGCCCTGATACCCCCAATCCATCGGTGCTAAGTTGACATCTCACGAGAATACGTATACGTAAATGTATCCATGCTTTCAAAAGTAGTAACAATCATTTCATATCCATTCTATGCACATTTAGGCTCAACTGCCAATACATAATTCATGATCAATCATACTTAGGCTCCAATGCCAAATCATAGATCATATTCATAATACTCATGCATGCGAATAGCTCATTTATATATACAAAATGGTGCAAGCACCCAAAAAGCTCAAAGAGCCATGATCATTGACATATATGTGATCACATTCTTGTTATAACCAATACTTTATCAAAATCATCTCATAAAACATAATTGGGCTTAACCCACTTTATAATTTCGATAAAAACCAGATAAAGTCACTTTTTTACTATTTATTTTTATTATTGAATTCACATGAATGAGAAATACGGGATCTAGCAGAAAATTTGATTTGTTTTTATCTCCGGATCGGGTAAATGCATATGCCATGGATGATGTAGGAATAACATGGGTAATTGAGATTCAATCTAAAATCAATAATATAATATAAAATTGAAGTAAATCCATAATCAAATCCAAATTTAAAACACAATATGATTACCCATGCCTAAATCAAGCTTTAAAGGGGACATGCATGTTCATAGCTTCATAACTTCAATGTAAATCATCATAATAGGGATTAAAGTAACTTAAAATCATAAATGAAGTACAACCCATACATCAATTGAATTTAATAAATTATATAATGAAAAACCCACATTTAAAGTAAGCTTAATTTCATAAAAATCAATTGAAAAGAGTTTGGGTCTTCTTGGTTGAAAGGGACCAAGAATCAATCCCACATACCTTTATTAGGAAGATGAATTTGAGAAGAGTTTAGCTTGAAGTTGAAACCTTAATTGAATCCTAGCTTGAGTCTTGAGAGAAGAACTTAGAGAGGATTTTTATGAATTGATTTTAGAGTGAGAGTGTTTCTAATGAAAATGAATAAAAGTGAAGTAATATCAGCTGATTTCGGTGCTTCGGATAGGTAAAAGGGTTATAAAATACCTTTAAAATAAATCACAATTACATAAAAGCCATTAATGAAACAGATGAAAATTGAGTCGTCATGGCTTCTTTGGAGGGCTACACGAACCGTGTTATGTCACACGATCCGTGACATGGGCCGTGTCCCAACACTAAGAAAAATTTTTCACGATCAAGTTACGAGACGGTGATTCCATACTTAGAAAACTTTTCATGCTGAAAGCCTTACGGCTAACCAAACAGCCTGTGAGTCTCCACATGGCCCGTGAAGGTGGCCGTATGACCTCACCTAGCCTCAATTGTTGGTGTTCCAAGCTCAAGGCCATCACACGGCCCTCCACACGGTCCGTGAAGCATCACACGGTCCATGTAAGGTCTAAGTGCGATGTGCCTTAGTCCAAAACTCCACGCCAAGGTCACACACCAAAAATTAAGGCCAAGTGTTGCTCCACCAGAGGCCACACGGGCCGTATGACCTCACACGGACCGTGTAGTCTCCTTTGAGACAACACTTGGTCCAATTCTTCCCCAAAATGACATTTTCAAATTCCGATGAAGTTGTACAAAGTACAGGTCATTACATCATCTCCCCCTTGGGAACATTCGTCCCCGAATGTGCAAGAGCAAGGCTTGAAAGTCTTGACTTAGAACATGAAACCTCCAAACATAAGATGCAATACATAACTCACCCCTTGAAAATCATAAAGTCATTAAAACTCGTGCCAAAGCATATTAAAATCATTCAAGACATCATAAAAATCTTTTTAGCGCACATGTATGCATGTCATATCATGAGACTCAAGAATGAAAGAGTTAGGACCACTTTAGAAGAGGAAGAACCTAATACCTTAGGCTTGAGTAGATTGGAAAAGATGGGGGTATCTCTTCATCGTGTTCAACTCCGCTTCCCATGTGGCACTCTCCACGTGTTGATTTCTTCAAAGTACCTTCACCAAGGCTACATCCTTGTTACAGAGCCGTTTCACTTGCCTATCCAAAATCTCCACCGAGAATTCCTTGTAAGATAAGTTCTCCTCAACCTCAACACCTTCCAAAGGCACAATAGTGCTAGGATCACCAACTAACTTCCTCAACATAGACACATGGAAGATCGGGTGAATGAAACTCAAGTCCTGAGGCAACTCCAACCTATAGGCCATGCTCCCAATCCGCTCAACAATCTCATAAGGGCCAACATATCGGGGTCTTAGCTTGCCCTTCTTACCAAAAAGCATCACACCCTTTATAAGCGAAACCTTCATATACACCCACTCACTAACATGAAATTCAAGATCCCTTCTCCTAACGTCCGAATAGGACTTTTGGCGACTTTGGCCCTCCTTCAATCTCTCCCTAATCAACTTCACCTTTTCCATAGCCTCTAACATTTAATCCGGGCCAGTCAATGCCATTTCCCCCAACTTAAACCACCCCATCGGTGACCTACACCTCCTCCCATACAAGGCCTCAAATAGTGCCATACCAATGCTAGCATAGAAACTATTATTATAAGCAAACTGAATTAGTGGAAAGCGGTCGTCCTAATAACCCTTGAACTCCAGCACGGAATCCCTCAACATATCCTCTAAGTTTGAATTGTCCTCTCGGCTTGCCCATTGGTTTGAGGGTGAAAAGCGGTGCTCAACTTAATCTTAGTACCAAGTCCCTTTTGAAATGACCTCCAAAAGTGAGAAGTGAATTGGGCATCCGATATGATAGACCTAGGAACACCATGCAATCTCACCAATTCTTGGATGTACAACCTTGCGTAATCCTCAGCACTAAATGTAGTCTTGACCGTTATGAAGTGAGCGACTTAGTCATCCAATCTATGATAACCCAAAAGGAGTCAAATTGTCTTCAGGTCTGAGGTAAACCAACCACAAAGTCCATGTTCACATCTTCCCACTTCCAAGTGGGAATCTTCATTGATCTAGGCCACCGAGCCTTTGGTGCTCCACTTTCACTTGTTGACAACTCGGGCACTCGGACACAAACTTCGCTATATCCTTCTTCATCCCATGCCACCAATACACCTCCTTCAAACACCGATACATCTTAGTAGATACCGGGTGAACAAAATAATGAGAGTTGTGAGCTTCAATCAATGATTACCCTTCTACAATCGTCCACATCCGGAACATAAAGTCAGTCTTGGTACCGAAGCACACCATCTCCCCCTTGTAAAGAACGCCTTAATCTCCTTTTCGGCAACCAATTTCTTCAATTTAACCAATGATGGATCTAAATCTTGCTTAGGTTTCACATCAACAACCACTGAAGATTCAACCCCATTTTGAACATGGATACCACTATCATTGGAGTCGGCCAACCTAACACCCAACGTAGCTAACCGATGAACATCCTTTGCCAACTCCCTCTTCTTATCTCCAACATGAGCCACACTTCCCATAGATAGCCTACTAAGAGCATCGGCTACAACATTGGCCTTGCTGGAGTGATATTGAATACTCATGTCATAGTCCTTTAGGAGTTCCAACCATCTCCCTTGCCTCAAGTTGAGATCCCTTTGAGTGAACACATATTGCAAACTCTTGTGATCGGTGAAAACATCAACATGCACCCCATACAAGTAGTGCCTCCACATTTTCAAGGCAAAAACCACCGCCGCTAACTCAAGATCATGCGTTGGGTAACCACGCTCATGCACCTTCAATTGCCTTATTGCATATGCTATTACCTTACCATGTTGCATAAGTACGCAACCCACTTGATCCGTGAGGTATCACAATACACCACAAACCCCTCCAAGCCATTAGGTAAAGTCAAGACAGGGGCCGATGTAAGCCGATCCTGCAAAGTTTGAAAACTCTTCTCGCATTCATCTGACCACACAAACTTCACCTTCGTTTGGGTCAATTTAGTCAATGGGGACGCAATAGATGAGAACCCTTCAATGAACCTCCTAGAATAGCTGGCCAACCCCAGAAAATTTTGGATATACGAAGGAGTCAATGGTCTAGGCCAATTCTTCATAGCATCGGTCTTCTTTGGATCGACCTTAATACCATCACCGGACACCACATGACAAAGAAAAGATACTTCACCCAATCAAAATTCACATTTGCTAAACTTGGCATACATCTTCTCCTCCCTCAAGGTTTGTAAAACCAACCTCAAATGGTCCATATGCTCCCGCTCACTATGAGATTAAATGAGAATATCATCAATGAAGACAACTAAAAAACTGTCAAGGAATGGCTTAAACACTCGATTCATGAGATCCATGAACATGGTCAGAGTATTAGTTAAGCCAAACGACATCACCACAAACTCAAAGTGCCCATACCTCATTTGAAAAGTCATCTTGGGAATATTACATTCTCTAACCTTTAACTGATGATACCCAAAATGGAGATCAATCTTTGAGAAGTGGGTAGCCCCTTGAAGTTAGTCGAACAAATCATCAATCCTAGGCAACATATACTTATTTTTAATGGTCACCTTATTTAATTGCCTTTAATCTATACACATTCGAAGAGATCCATCCTTCTTCCTTACAAATAACATCGGAGCACCCCATGGAGATATACTTGGCCTAATGAAGCCCTTCTCCAATAAATATTTCAACGGGTCCTTCAACTCTTTCAACTCAGACGGTGCCATATGATATGGAGGAATAGAGATAGGTTGGGTATCCAGGAGAAGATCTATGCCAAAGTCTACTTTCCTTTCTGGAGGAATACTGGGCAAGTCCTCGGGAAACACATATGAAACTCATTCACCACCGGAACTGACTCAAGAGTGGGTGATTCGGACTCCAAATCCTTGACCCTCACAATATGATATATGCACCCCTCAAAAATCATCTTCCGAGCTTTGAGGTAGGAAATAAACTAACCTTTAATAAAGGAGTCACTACCTTTCCATTCAAAGACGGGCTCACTGGGAGGTTGGAACTTAACCTTCCGGGTCCTACAATCTATAGAGGCATATGATGCATGGAACTAGTCCATCCCCAGAATCACGTCAAAATTGAACATCTCAAGTTCCACAAGATCACGGGAAGACATTATGCAACACGAAAATAAGACAACCGTGATAGACCTATGTGTAAAAACTGATTCACCCATGGAAGTATAGACCGAGAAAGGATCTTTCAAAATTTTGGGACTCAAACCAAACTTAACAGCCAACAGAGGAGTCACAAAAGACAAATTTGCACCTGGGTCAAGAAAGACATAAGCATCAAAATCAAAGACTTTTAGCATACTAGTTACAATATCTGGAGTTTCCTCAACCTCCTCGGGCATGAAGTGCATAAAACTGTTGTTGGGGAAATGCCTTGGGGAGCTCTTTGTTGGCCTTGACCACCTTGAGCCGCCTGACATTGACCTCTATGAGCATTCTTAGGACAATCGGTAATCTTGCGGTTCTTGTCACCGCACCCATAACAATCACCCAAATCCCTCCAACATACACCTGTGTAGGGCTTCCTATATTTGCCACATGGAGGATACCCCTACCCACCACCAACTGGTGCCCTAGAAGGAGGCACTCTAGCATTAGTGACTCGAGCACCAGAACCTTGGCCCTACTGGAAGCGACCAAATCCACCACCCCGAGAACTAAAGAATCCACCATCAAAATGGGCCCTCTTAGGATCGTATACCCTCCTGTCCTTGTGTTTTCCCCTTCGATCTGCTCAGCATATACCATGAGTGTAGAAATATCCATATCCCGTATGAGCATGGCGGTATGACATTTTTTCACTAGTGAGTCAGAGATACCCGAAATGAACTTGTGCATCCTTGCACAAAGATCAACCACAAGTATCGGTGCATACTTAGAGAGCTTAGTGAACTTGAGGGCATAGTCTCTCACACTCATGCTCCCTTACTTGAGGTTGATAAATTCAGTCTTCCTGGCATTCCTAAGCTCAAGTGGAAAGAAACGATCCAGGAATGCAAGCTTGAACTCCTCCAAATTGACGTCATCACTGCAAACCCTCTCCATAGACCATTGGGTTTACCAAACCCGAGCCACATCGTTTAGTTAATAGCCAACTAATTTAGAACGCCTTCGTAGCCTCCTACTCATAAGCATGGTGCACTTCACACCCATGAATAGGACTCTACTTGATGTAGCATGTTGGACTCTGAGGATCATTTACAAACCTAGGGCTCTAATACCATCTCTGTCAAGAGTCGAGACTAAGTCCTAGGAGTAACACGGCGAATGGGAAGCCGAGAGTCCCCAAACAAGCCTCAAAATATCCCAATTAACGTCATCGGTTCGGAAGTGTAACCAAATGATAAGCACATAATTCTAAGGGACGAAAAAGTAGGACTCATGCTATGGGGATATCATAGGGAAAGGGACCAACATGAATTCACATAACACGTAGCACATAGAGACTAAGGGGTAGGTAAGTAAGACTCACTCTATAGGGGGCAATTCGGGACTTAGGATCTTCACATTTCCACATCAAGCACACATACTTATCATAATCCTCATAATCAATCCATGGTAGCCATAACCAATAGATAGCAATAATCATAAACTTCAAATACCAGACATAACATATAGATTCGGCGAGAGTCTACAAGATGTCCAACAATGCCTCTAGACAAAAGATGGGATGAGGGCCAAGACATGTCCCAGGCTCACCCTCAAAGTAATTAACACAAACAAGACTTCATAGGTAGAGGATAGGTGGTTTGTCCTTGGGAGATAGGACTCACCACAACAAGCAAAAGTGGAGATCTGAGCTAGACGTTGTGCGTAGATAGATGTACTCCTCGGTCCCTACATGGTGATATCATGTAGACAAAAGTATGCATTAGTACGTTCGAATGTACTAAGTATGCGGGCATGCAATGCATATGACTTATTAAACCTACATTTTAATGTTAGGTGACAAGGGCACATAATATAGAAGGAATAATATATCCAAGAGGGTAAGTATACAATATGCCATGAAATCTATGATGCATGAAATGCAATAATGCTCATATATAGTAGGGATATGACCTCAACCGACATGAGTAAGACTAAGTGATCTATTACTTGTAATCCCGATGAAATCTCCTCACTGGTACAGAGGTGGTATACTTTCCAAAGGCAAACCATACTTCACTTTACAAGAACAACACCCATTTCATATGAAGTTATCCCCTTACTGGAACTACATCCATTTCGGATAGGATTTTCATATAGCATATCATATCATATAATACTTCACCTTACGGGAACAACACCCATTCGTATGAAAAAACCTTCCTTATGGGAACTACACTCATTTCGGATAGGATTCTCATAACCTATGTTAGGCACATAGTTCAAGGAAAGGGAGAGGACCCTTGGAGATAGCTCTGATGCCCCTAATCCATCGGTTTTAAGAAGGCATCCCAAAATAATACATATACGTAAATATATCCATGCTTTCAAAAGTAGTAACTGTCATTTCAGATCCATTCCATGCACATTTAGGCTCAACTGCCAATACATAATTCATAATCAATCGTACTTAGGCTCAAATGCCAAATCATAACTCATAGTCATAATACTCATGTATGGGAATAACTCATTTACATATACAGAATAGTGCAAGCACCCAAAATGCTCTAAGAGCCATAATCATTGACATATATATGATCACATTCTTGTCATAACCAATACCTTATCAAAATCATATCATAAAACATAATTGGGCTTAACCCACTTTATAATTTCCAAAAAAAAAAAATGTTCATGAATGCATATGCCATGGATGATGAGGGAATAGAATGGGTAATTGAGATTCAATATAAAATCAATAATATAATATAAAATTGAAGTAAATCCATAATTAAATCCACATTTAAAACATAATATAAATCACCCATGCCTAAATCAAGCTTTAAAGGGGATATGCATGTTCATAACTTCATAGCTTCAATGTAAATCACCATAATAGGGATTAAAGTAACTTAAAATCATAAATAAAGTACAACCATACATCAATTGATTTTAATAAATTATATAATGAAAAATCCATATTTAAAGTAAGCTTAATTTCATAAAAATCAATTGAAAAGAGTTTGGGTCTTCTTGGTTGAAAGGAACCAAGAATCGATCCCACATACCTTGATTAGGAAGATGGATTTGAGAAGAATTTAGCTTGAAGTTGAAGCCCTAATTGAATCCTAGCTTGAGTCCTGAGAGAAGAACTTAGATAAGATTTTTAGGAATTGATTTTAGAGTGAGAATGTTTCTAATGAGAATGAATAAAAATGAAGTAGTATCAGCTGATTTAGGTGCTTAGGATAGGTAAAAGGGTTATAAAACACCTTTAAAATAAATTACAATTACATAAAAGCCATTAATAAAATGGATGAAAATTGAGTCGTCATGGTTTCACTAGAGGGCTACATGGCCCGTGTGATGTCACACGATCCATGACATGGGTCGTGTCCTAACACCTAGAAAAAATTTTCACGATCAAGTTACGAGATGGTGATTCCATACTTACAAAAATTTCATACCGAATGCCTTACGGCTCACCAAATGGCCCGTGAGTCTCTACATGGCCCGTGAAGGTGGCCGTATGACCTTACCTAGACTCAATTGTTGGTGTTCCAAGCTCAAGGCCATCACACGGCCCTCAACATGGTCCATGAAGCATCACACAGTCCGTGTGGGGTCTAAGTGCAATGTGCCTTAGTCCAAAACTCCACGCCAAAGTCACGCACCAAAAATTAAGGCCAAGTGTCGCTCCACTGAAGGCCACAGGGGCCATGTGACCTCACACAGACCGTGTATTCTCCCTTGAGACAACACTTGGTCCAATTCTTGCCTAAAATGACATTTTCAAGTTTTGATGTAGTCGTACAAAGTGTGGGTCATTACAATTATCCTTTTGTAACTCGATATATGATTTTAGTTTGATAGTTGTTCCCTTTTTTTATCATTAGTGACGAGGTTTGGTGTTGCACATATTGTATCTCTGTGCTTTGTTAATTTGGATGCATGTATGGATATTTTATTCTCCCAAAAATTGGTTTGGGCGGGTGCTAATCACATCTAGGAGGTATTTTTGAATGTGACAAAGTTGGTATCAGAGCCTAGTCTTTATGTCCCGGCTCATGGAGCAGTGTTTGGTAGAGTCTTGTTCATGGGTATGTAGGCGCCCATACTTATGACCTTGTGGCTACTAAACATTTTGGATGTATTCTCTTTTTCATTCCTTATTCATGCGTTGAGTTGAATCATGTTTAACTTTTTAATATTTTTTGCAGATGGCTAAGAGGCGTGGCTCTTCCTCTGTTGTTCGATATAATGCAGCTGTTGGACGTGGTGGGGGACGTGGTATTACCTCCAGTGGTAGTCACTGTAGGTCTCATCTTACTAGACTAGGGAAGCTGCTAGTCCTCAATCGGGAGTTATGAATAGGGGACAGACCCGATCCGTTGCCCTAGAGCAAGTGCAGGGACAGGTTATTCAGGATGCCCCATAAACAGCGTAAGTTGGTACACCCACTGTCGCTTTACTTACAGATGTTGTGTTGAGATTGTTGAATGTGTTAGAGATATTGATGCCCAATCAGGGTGGAATCCCAGCTCCTCAGACTACTACACCAATGCAAGAATAGGTTCCGTTGAATGTTGATGCGACTCAGACACCTCATTTGGACCCTCAACAAGTTGGTTATCCAATTGCAACTTTAGGGCAACCCAAAGATCTTAAGAACTTCATGGACCTTAAGCCACCAGAGTTTGATGCGACACTAGCTTCTATTGAGCCTCAGAAGTTCATTGATTGTTGTAAAAAGATACTTACTACATTGGAATTGAAGGAGACTCGTGGTGTGGAATTTACCACTTTTATGTTCTCAGGATATCCAGAAACATGATGGACTTCTATTCAGAGAGCTAGAGAAGTAGGGTCACAACTTATCACCTGGTTAGAGTTTTCAGCAATGTTTAAGGATAGGTTTATTCCATTGAGCAAACAAGATGAAATGAGACATCAATTCCATGATCTACGTTAGGAATATGACAGTTACAAATATGAGGCCAAGTTAACTGAATTATCCAGGTATGTCCCATTTTTATTGCAGATCCAAGGGGAGAAAGTGAGAAGATTTATAGATGGACTAGAGCACCGTTACCATGGTCTTGTTATACGAGATGTACGAAATGGTACATATTCAAATATGGTTGACACTGCTCTTCGTTGTGAGTCCTATTGGGAGATGGAGAAAATTAAGTGAGAAAGAAGGTAGGCACGTAATACAATTGGATTCAGTGGTGCTCCATCTGGAGGCAAGAGTAGATTTCATCGTAGGCAGTCTAGGCCTACTCAGTCAGAGCCAGTGGTGCAATCTTCTTAGATTGGTTATCCAGCTAGACAGGGCCAACAACAGATGTAGAAGAAGGGTGATAATTCTTTCCAGTCCGGACAACATCCAAGGTGTTCTAATTGTGGTAGGAATCACCGTGGTCGCTGCTTTGGTATTGGTGGTCTTTGTTTTACTTGTGGTGAAAGAGATCATATTGCTAAATTTTGTCCTAAGGGAGATTTTGGTACCAGTCAAGCTACTACATAGGTGCAGAGAAATATGGCATATACTCAAACTCAAATTTAGCCAGCTAAGGATGCTCCAGAAGGTGTTCGTGGATAGGTCCACAAGTTGCTCAGGTAGTAAGTGGACCACTAAGATTATTTGCTATGGCCACACAGGATGTTGAGGGATCTAATGTTTTAGTCACAGGTATTATTACTGTCAATTCTCATAAAGCATATGCTTTTTGACAACTAAAGATTCATGAGAAGAATTATCCGCCACATTACTTAAAGTTGGCCGCCATTATAGTTTCTCTCAAGATATGGCATCACTACCTTTATGGTGAGCCGTGTGAAGTCTATACTGATCACAAGAGTTTGCAATACATATTCAAGCAAAAAGAGCTGAATCTGAGGCAACAATGATGGTTGGAACTACTTAAAGATTATGATCTTGCTATCGTTTATCATCCTGAAAAGGTGAATGTGGTGGCAGATGCTTTGAGTAGAAAGTCTACGGGCAGTTGGCTTGGATTGCGATTGAAAAATGACCTATGGATAGAGATATTCAGTCTTTAGCCAATCAGGGAGTTCAAATTTATCATACCTTTCCTAGCAGATTTCTTGCAAGTATGGTGGTGCAATCATCCTTAGTTAGAGATGTCAAGGCTTGCCAATATGACGATCCCCAACTTGCTAGATTACGAGATCAAGTGCAGAGTGGAGGCGTGAAGTCATTCTCAATTGATGGCGAGGGCGTTTTGCGTCAACATGGTAGATTATGCATTTCCATGGTGGTTAGGTAAAATAGCTAGTACTTGAAGAGGCTCGTAGCTTGTGATACTCCATCCATCCAGGTGCTTCGAAGATGTATCAAGACTTGCATGGTTTGTACTGGTGGAAAGGTATGAAGGTTGATATTTTGAAGCATGTGACTAGTTGTTTTAATTGCCAACAGGTCAAATATGAACATTAAAAACCTGGTGGAGTAATGCAAAACTTGATTATCCTAGAGTGGAAATGGGAAAGGATTACTATGGACTTTGTTATCGGGTTACTAAATACATTAAAGAAGCATGAATCTGTTTGGGTGATTGTGGCCAGACTCACAAAATCTTTCCATTTCATACCAGTTCGGGTTACTTATACTGCAAAGCAGTTAGTAGATATTTACCCTCGAGAGATAGTTCGGCTTCATGGAGTGCCTATTTCAATAATATCAGATCGAGGTGCACAGTTCATTACAGAGTTTTGGAAGTCTTTTCGGAGGTCGTTGGGATCACAAGTTGAGTTGAGTAAAACTTTTCATCCCCAAACTGACGGACAATCTTAGCGGGTTATTCAGATCTTGGAGAAAGCTTGTGCGATTGATTTTGGTGGGGATTGGGACAAACAGTTGCCACTGGCAGAGTTTGCTTGTAATAATAGCTACCAATCGAGTATACATATGGCAGTATATGAGGCTCTATATGGTCGGAAATGTCGATCACCAATTGGATGGTTTGAACCTGGCGAAGCACAATTACTAGGTCCAGATTTGGTTCAGCAGGCCTTAGAGAAAGTTGCAGTGATACGAGGACGGCTTCGAACAACACAAAGTAGATAGAAATCTTATGCAGATATGAAAGTTCGTGACGTGGAGTTCATAAAGGGCAAAAAGGTCTTTTTGAAAGTTTCTCTTATGAAGGGAGTTATGAGATTTGGTCGGAAAGGTAAGTTGAGTCCTAATATATTGGTCCTTATGAGATTTAAGATCAGATTGGATTGGTGGCATACCCACTTGCTTTACCCCCGGGACCGTCCTCTGCATATCCTGTATTTCATGTGTTCATGCTTCGAGAGTATGTTGGTGATGATAGGCATAAGATTAATCTAGAGGATGTGGAGCTTGATGAGAATTTAGCATATGAGGAAGGTCCGATATCTATTCTGGATAGGCAGATGCGACAACTGAAGTCGAAGAAGATAGTTTTAGTGAAAGTGTTATGGAACAACCATCAAACCGAAGAGGCTACGTGGGAGTCCGAAGAGGACATGCGAGATAGATATCCTCATCTATTTGACACCTCAGGTATGGTTTTATACTCATTTGAGGACAAACGTTATTTTAAGTTGGGGAGAATGTAATAACCCTAATTTTCTTTTTAATGAAAGGTTAATTGGTAATTTTAACCAATAATTTTTTTAATTAAAGAATTTTTAAAAAAGAGAGAAAATAGCCAAACACTTTATTTTGCTGGACAACAACACATAGCAGCGAAAAAAAATCAGGGCATGGGAAGAGAACACGTCTCATTAAGGCGATTCGGAGAAATTTATACATAGAATCAACTTTATCTTTGTACCACTATTTTGAGTAATAAAGTACATGTATTTTCTTGTTGTTGTGTGTTCTTGTTAGTTGAAAATATATTTACCAGACTTTTCACCAATTAGGTTTAACAATGAGATTAAGAATACCTTTACTTTTAATTTATAGTCTAAAGTATTGGGTATTAGGGTTTAACCCTAAACTTGAAGACTAGGGATGTTGAGACTTGAGTTTTGCCAACATAATTGATATCGATAATCAATATTTGTTTCATAGATTGAGGCAAGTAGGGGCTTTTATGGTGGGTGTTCTACATGTGCAAGGTTGTGGAACTTGTCACTAATAAGGTAAGTAAGACTTTAAGCTTTAGTGCTTGCTTTTCAAACATGCTTTGAAAAATATATTTTCTCTATTTGGTACATGTGTGGGACAAGCATGCGCTTGACAGAGTTGATGTTCTTTAATCAACCCTAGATATGCTATTTTTGAAAAGAATATCAAATATTTTTCTGAGTTATATGTGGTGTGATGCTGAATATCCTTCTTCATTATTATGAGGTGGTTACTAGGGGCATACATGGCTGCCGTAATATGTTAGGGGCTTACCCACGCTGCCTTAATATGTTAGGGTCTTTGTACACGCCGTCGTAGTATGCTTTTAGAGCATCATACATGTTGCCATGGACTTGTCGGAGTGATGGTATGATCTCCTTCGCTGCTGTTAATGATAAGTTTTGAGTATGGATTGAATTGAGACATGTGGTAACCTTTTTGAATATTTGTTTGAACTTACTGAGCTTATTATAAAGTATAGTCTTCTGTATATTATTTATGTATATTCGTTGTGCATATGTATATTATAACTCTTGTTCTAGGGGTATTAAAGTGGCGAGTCGAGGATTTTACTAGGTTATATTTATATATAGCTCACTCCTTACTTGCATGTTAATGTAGATACTAGGCAGAGAGTGAGACTTGTGGCTGATGATTTCGTTTTCGTGGACTCTGTTGCTGAGGTGAGCCATCGCATTGTTCATGGAAGCTACTACGTTAGCTCTATCAAGTATAGTTTATGTATTTCTTCTTTTTGGGGGGCTTGTAGGCCTGTTAGTTAAACTCATATCACTCTAATTTTCCTTTCGTAACTCGATATATGATTTTGGCTTGATAGTTATTCCATTTTTTATGAGTAGTGATGAGGTTTGGTGTTGCACATATTGTATCTTTGTGCTTTGATAATTTGGATGCGTCTACAGATATTTGATTCTCCCGACAATTAGTGTGGGTGGGTACCAGTCATATCTAGGGGGTATTTTGGGGTGTGACGGTCCCAAAGTAAATCTATAACTAAATATCAATCTATCACTTTTCCTTGGGGTAGAAAGTGCAGGTTCTTCTGTTATGGCCATAATGGCCACAACGTCCACAACATTTGTGCTTGAGCCTGACTTTTCACCAGTGCTCTTTTTTCTGCCCTTTCTTGATCTTCCAGGCATCCTCCTATACTTTGGTGGAAGAACAACTTCAGACACAACATATTTCGGTGCAGACTAGTCCCCTCCTATCGGGCATCGGAACCATTAAAACCTCATAAGTATTTGTCAATGCTTCCGTTTTGTAATAAATAGAGAAATATTGGTTACATTTTTGCTGTTAAACACTGCAACTGCATGTGAGCATGGTATCTCATCAAGTTGAAACCTCCCACAACTGCATGTTTTTCTTTAGAGGCAAACAACATATCTTCAACCGGAATCATAAACCGAATAACTGAACTCAGAAGAAGGAACGATCTGCAAAGTATCAACACCTTAAAATCTGTTTTTTAATACAAAGATACTTTAAAAGAATTAAAAAAAAACAAGTGTTGATACATACTGTAACGCCTGGTAAAAAATTACCAAAATACTTCTAGAGGAGAGATGTGCGCATGATGCGTCTTCCCATGCTCTGATGACAAATTCGACGCTGGGTTTGCGATTGGCATGAATAAATTAAGCAAAAAAGTGGTCTCGGTTGATTTTTAGAGCAACTGGATGAAGGATAATTTTTGATGCAAAAATGTGAACCAGTGAGGGTGCGGGACAGGTGTGCGACGCGCACCTGCCGCAGACCAACACTTGGTTTTATTATTAAAGTTTTCTACGCAGACCAACACTTGGTTTTATTATTAAAGTTTTCTATGGGTTTGGAAAGCTCGTTCAGGGAATTTGCAGTGAAAAATACCAAATATTGACACTGTCCGCGTCGTGGACCCCATGTCCCAAGATGGACTTTTTTTGAATTTCGTGAGAGGCACTCTAGACCTTTCCAAACCCTTCATACCCCGAACCTATGATCAAAATGGGTCGTTTTAAGCGAAAAAAGGTTTTAAACCCTATTCTAAGTCCTTGAAAATGACTAAGGTTAAAGAGGAGAGAAAAGGAGCGTAAAATTGAGTAGTTCAAAGAGAGTTCCTTGAGGTTGATTATCCAGAGGCTCAATCCAAGTATGTAAGGCTAAACTAAAAGCATGAGATTGTTCTCTCATATGCCCCATAGATGGTCATAGAAGAGTTGAAAGTATAAAGAGTCTACATACATGATTCTTGATGGTTTTTCTTTCAAATTTATATTAATTACATGTATTTTCCTACGGCCATAAAAGGGTTTCATAATATCACTCTACTCTGGCAGTCTTCAGTAAAATGACCATAACTTTTGACTCCAAACTCCAAATTAGGTGAAACTAGTTGAGTTGGAAAGAGACTGCAAAGAGCTTTCATTTGGTAGGTCATGGGACACCTAATTCTTTGTGTGCTAAGAGTTATGATAATTTTACGTTGACCCTTGCATAATCCAACACTAGAGACTCAAGTTGTAGGGAAGTATTGAACTCGACTAAGTACTAAGGTTCTCTTATGAACCTAATTCACTTCTAATACTCTTCAAACATATAGGAATGAGCCTTAAAGTAAAGGCATATGTAGTGCATCACTAGGTTTAAACTTATATACTTACGACGGAATAATTCTTGTCCTATGAATATAGTTGTGGGGTATTACAATATCTCCCCCTTGGGATCATTCAACCTCGAATGATGAGTGAAACAAGGATGAATTCAAGGCATGAATAATAGTCGAGACTTCTCAACTACGCTCATTTTCATGGCACTACAGCCCATCACTTAAAGCTTGTAGCTCCTATTTGAATCTCCGCCTAACCACATCCTCTTATTCCATTCAAGCCTAATTTTAAACCCCAAAGTTCTATTCCTAAGATAATTGTATTCACACAAAGCTAATCCTTAAAACTCAATCTCAGTACCTCCACTAGGACTTTCATTGAGAGAGTACTACTCCTTCTTACCACTCTAACATATCTACCTGTAACACTTATTCGAAATTATCAATAGCCTTCTCCAATCACTCATACAATGACATCCACACATTCAAGCCTATCACCCTAACCACTTCAACTATATCTAGGAATTATCAAGCCCACATTGCATTTTTACCTCGATCATTCAACGAGCTCTCACTCAAAGATACACCAACATACTTTTACCTAGAGACACTCCAACCTACCTTTACCTATCTATTGCACCTTATAAGGTCTCATCTCGCTCTTCCTCTACATCTATAATCTAAGTGAAAGGAAAACATCATAGTTATCACATTAAAGAACATCCACTCTCACTCATCAACAATAACTCATCTACTATCATCAATATCGTTATCATGAATAGAAAGAAGGATCACTAGAAAGGCTTAGAGAGAAAGATCATAAGCACGATACATTCGATAATTTTTTATCTGAGAGCATTCATAATATGATACAATCTCATTAGCTTTTTAGGACCTATCATGCGTTTATGGAATCGAACATATTGTGAAGCTTAAGTTGTATCTCGTGTGACATAAGGTTGGGAACTCTGAGATTCACGAGATAATAGTACAATGGTCACTCCTCATCCTCAGATCTCAACATGAATGTGAATCAACATCGGGTGCATGGGTCTAGGTCATAGGCATGGTGCTCATACATGAAAGAAAATAGAATATCACCTTAATTGAGCTACAAGGAATAAAAGAGATAGGAAAGCATCAATGCCTTATCCTGATCAACTCATTACTATCGAAAGCTCAAGACTCACTTTAGTTTATCAACTCCTCATGTGCCCTTTAGCTCGAAGATCCACTCCCTAAGTGTGCGAACCAATTCTCTTTACTAAGCTATAAGTATACTCTCCTATTATGCTATTCACAAGAACACCTTAAATTCTCCTATTGTGCTATACTCAAGGATATAAAATTGCTATTAGAATTTCTACCGACTACTCTTAGCTTTCTCCTAGCTCTATTGGCATTTTTCTATACTTATTGTTCTTTGGCATACATAATTACTTCCTATAACTCTTATAATCTTACCTTTTTGTTTAATCCGTTAACATTCAACTTCTAAGCTCCAATATATTTGACTAAAGAAGTCTTGGATTGCAAGGCAAAACTTATTGTCACTTATACATAAATCCTCATCAACCCAGGTTACTCTACATTGAAAACTCAAACATCACTCACTTATTCACTATACCTCTAGCTAAGCTCATAACTCTTTGAATCTTATAGGGCTCTCACTATGGAATCATAAACCTTGGTTAGATCTATCACCTTCAAAGCACTTTATACCCTTCATCAGAACTGACTGAGTCATCCACGAGACCTAGTCTATGGGTCGTGGTTCAACCTACAGATCGTGACTTGGCTCATAGAAATATGTGTCACAAAATTTGAGCTACTGGAATTGTAGCTTCTAATCTACTAACATGCAAGACGACTCGTAGTTTCTCATACGAACCGTAAATCCTCTCGTAGAAATGTTCCAGACATAGAAAACATTTGGGTCCCTCGGGGCTTCTTTCTATGAATCTTTTGATGGGTTGTGGTTTCTTATATGGTCTGTCCCAGTACCTCATAGGTCAACTTCCATAAGTTCCCCAACGTTTCACTTTCATGGTTTCAATCCATGAAGTTTCCCTACAACCTATAGTATCACCTACGGTCCGTAGACTAGCTCATAGGATCCAACCAACATTAGAGTCATTAACTTTTAGTCCTCCCAAGCTATCAACATGCAGGGTCTTAACACATTAACATAATCATCTTTCTAGTTTGAGCCACTCTAACTCATCCTAACAATAACTCTTTCTCTATACCTCCCCGGGGAAAAGTCAACTAGTACGTACTATTCTTTCATCGAAACTTATGGGAATCGACTCATCACCACATTACTTACCTAATGGACACATAACTCCAGTTATATGCCTCAATCAACCACACTCTTACTATCTGGTCTCTTCATCTTTCTAACTCTACTATGACAATTCTACTTATGTTTTACAACACCCCACATCACACTCTTAGGTGCTAACATTACACTTCTTAGAGACATAGGTTTCCCTCTCATAGGTGATAGTGAAGGCGAGTTTCGGGTAGGATGGCTTGGGGTGCCTTATTGGTTAGCTCAACTAACTCAGTCATGGCATCTCCATAATAAATTAACATAGAACACTCTTAATACACCCTCTTAACTAGAATAATGTGACAAGGTAGAGTAGATACACTAAAAGGTTCTTGAAGACACCCGGGAGTCCTATCAAATTTACAAGCCACGTAAGGATACACAATCGATAGGGTGGAACTAGGATCTATCAACACATAATAATCAAGAGTAAGAACTTGAATCATACCTGTCACAACATCCTAGAGTTTATTTATTATCTGGGCGAATACGCGGCACACAGCTGGTCTATGGCCTCGCTCATGCCACAAGTAGCACCTCTCTAATTTTTTTTCTTACTGGTGGTGTTGGTGTAGAGGGTTAAGCTTTGTTAGCCCACTTTGGACAATCCCTCTTGAAGTGACCCTCATGGCCATACTTATAGCACTCCTTAGTACCCTTTCGACAATATCCCAAGTGAAGTTATCCACATTTTCCACATGGCAGCTTTCCTTTATGACCCTGAGCCACACTTCTTTGGAATGATGGGTTCCAGACCCTGAAAGGTTGGTTCCTCCTTAGCCTTATATTATATCTATTATTAGATATGGTTCATTCATCGGTAGGAGAGCATAACTTGAAGATCTCTGCAGAAAGAGGGACATGTCCCCATTTCCTTGCCTATGTTCTTTTGACTTAGCCTTTTTGCTCCAATGTTCCTCCCTCTCATCCTCCTTGTTCTTTTCTACCCATCGAGCATGTCTAGCAGGCTGAGTAGTAGGCTCAGGCTCCTCTATCTGTACCATGGTCCTTATCCCAAACTGCGAAGGCATCTTTGATGAGGAAACTTTGGTGCTGACATCATTTTTTGGGTTCACAATCTATTTGGAAGGCATGGTCTGCAAATCTGTAACACACGAGTTAGAAGCGAGCTTTATAGAGTTTTCACTATAATGCACAAACTTAGAATACAAGAATGGGTAACAATTCCTAATGTCCTATGTCGTCCTGCTTACTTTTTTAAAATGTGATGCACAACACACCCATAAACAAGACTATACTAGACATAGCTTCATAGACTCCCTAGGAATCTTGAACTCTGTGCTCTGATACCAAGTTTGTCACGCCCTGGATGGGTACCCTTGTCATGGCCGATACTTAGAGACTATTGCTAGTCCCCATGCGAACCACTTGGCCCCATCATCACATCATACTCAACAATGGAAGAAAGTACTCAAGAAAGGTAATCAATTTAATTAATACTAGATCTCTTTCAATAATAGATTTTTAATAAATAAGGATTGAGAACATCAATAATAACCAATCAACTCTACTCAATGTCTATGAAACCTCTACTCAACAATCTAGACAGGCCATGGATACCCCAAAATCTAGGAAATAAACTACTCTATCGGAAAAAGGGAATAAAAGGGCTCTTCTAGAAAACAAGGGAGGGCTTACCAACTGTGGAAGTGCATTGAACTGGACCTCATTGATGCACGGGCTGAAGTCCTCTATCACTTGTATCTGCATCATAAAATGATGCATTCCAAATGAACATCAGTACATAGAATATACTGGTATGTAAAATGGCTGGAAAGGAAAGGACATCATCAATATACTCAACTTAACTCAACTTAGTAAATCATGCAAATTTAAGAATAAAGTCATGACTTTAAAGTAAACTCAATAATATGAAACTCATGCTGGATCATTTAATTCATTCAGTAAAATAATGCTCGTAAAAGAAACTCTAGCATAAAACTTATGTCAAATCAGGTATGCAAAGTTAGGGAGTTTCTCTAACCGATAGCCTCGTACCACCCTCATTGGTGATGCACAACGATCGCGATGGCATTGCTCGCCCGTCCAATACTTGCCAAGATAAGGATGCTCGCCTCTTCTTTCAGATCCTCAAGCCTTGTCCATCTTTTTGAGACAAGAGTCGCTAGAGTTAACGACACGCCTATCCTATGTAGGAAACGTAGTTTAGGGGTGTTCTCCTATTACCCAACTCAGTACTTAGTACTACTCCCAAAAACATGTACTCGTACTCATCAAGTGAATAATTTACTCAAAAATATCTCATCAAGACTCATTGGACTTAAATTTGTTACATCAACTTCACCTCAAATATCAACATAATCATCTTTTATCAATAAATATATTTTGAAAATCTTTTACATCATCATCAAAATACTTCCTCAAAACATCATATGTATTCTTCCAAAAATGTGCTAAAAAAATCTTTACATATCATAGAGACTTTTTCTCAAATCATTATTTATGCTTAAAACTCCTATTCATGCAAACTCAGTAAAATATGCTCAAAAATCATCTATGTTTATCATGCTCAATATGACCATCAATCTCAGTTTGGAATAATACGTAAAATGAAACAAAGTCCTCAATTAGGGTTCATGTGAATGAAGACATGAACATATGACCAATCAGATACTCAACTTCAAGAACACCATCAAGATATTTTTGTATACAAGGAACTCATTAAAACAATAGAAAACTCAGAAATTTAATTCAAGAATTTAGGGTAAAACTCTGCATGTACTCAATTTCAACAAATCAACATGTGGAGCTCGTGAATAAACTCAATCCAACGCTATGAGTAGCCTTACATACCTAAGAGAATTAGAATTTTTGAAGAATTTGGAAGAATAGTTGAATTCTCTTTAAACCTAGTTTTTCCCCTATTGGAATCTTGTTCAAAGTCTTGGATGATGTTTTGAATGTCTGAATGGTTATGTTTAGGGGTTTACATAGGTGTAAAAACGTCAAAGTTTTGGCTTTAAAAGGGTGAGAAAATACAAAAATAATCTTTCTTAAAAAGCTGTCTAGTAGAAAGTTCCACGGCCCGTAGGGACCCTTCCGTAAACATTTGACCTAATTTTAGGGTCTCTGGTTCACTTTTGCAAGCCCATTCTTGGCCCAAAGAAGGTTCTATGACCCTTAGATGATTTCGTAAAGTCTGGGACCAAAAATTAAAGTTTCAGGACTTTTTTCCACGAGTTAGCAGGCGGGCCGTACTTCATTCTATGGCTCGTAAAGGGATTTCGTAGTATCATTCTGCTCAGGCAGTGTTCAATATAATGGCTATAACTTTTGACTTCAAACTCCAAATGAGGTGAAACTAGTTTCATTGAAAACTAATTCAAAGAGCATTCATTTGATAGGTCATAGGACATCTAATTATTTATGTGCTAAGAGTTATGATAATTTAAAGTTGACCCTTGCATATTCCAACACTAAAAACTCAATTTGTAAGAAAGTTTTGAACTCGACTAAGTACTAGGGGTCTCTTATGAACCTAATCCACTTCTAATACTCTTCAAACATATAGGAATGAGCCTTAAAGTATTGGCTAGCTGCATCTCTTTTCTGGAGATAATTGAGTCTCCTTGATTTTTGTTCCATTCTCAAGTCCCTGAACTTATGAAGTCTTGTTTCATTAGTGGACTAATTCTTTAACATACTGCCAAGCCATTTTTTATTAACATAATGACACCGAGCTCTTATTGCAGCCCACTCTTATAAATCAGTTGCTTTATTTTTGGTACCAACAATTAAGAATTGTTTTACCCTACTTGTTGTGTCAAAAACTAAATCACAAGCTTCTGATAAAAAACAAGCAGTTCTAGTAAGATTTTTAATATGAATATCCTTAAGCTTTGCAGAGATATAAGGCACCATTTTAGGATTCCATTTCCTAGTACATCACTAGGTTCAAGCTTATATAATACTTACGACGAAAATATTTGGGTCCAATGAATATAATTATGGGGTATTACAGTGGTCCTCAGGTCAGTCAGGTAGTAGAGGTGGTCGTGGTCATATGTATGCTTTTCTTGGTAGACTAGAGGCGGAGGCATCAGATTCTTTCATCAATAGTACTATCTCCATATTCCAACAACCTATTTTTGCACTATTTGATCTAGGGTCTACATACTCTTATGTGTTTGCTTGTTATGCTACTCGGTTGGATGTATTGAGTGAGCCATTGATTGTATCGATGTATGTGGCCACTTCTACAAGTAATTCTTTAGTAGTAGATTGGGTATATTGATCCTGTGTGATGTGCATATTGGGTTATGATACTAGAGAAGACTTGATCCTATTAGATATGGTAGATTTCGCCTTGATTTTGGGTATAGATTGGTTATCTCTCCATCATATGGTTCTAGATTATTATTCTAAGACTATCACCTTGTATATGTTCCACATCCCTTTGATTGTGTAGTCAGGCACGTTGAGTCATATACCGATCGGTGTTATTTCATTCCTCTGTACTCAGTAGTTAGTAGAGAGGGGGTGTCTAACTTATCTTGCCTATGTCTGTGATGCGAGTGTTGGCCCACCTTTCATTAATTATGTTCTTGTGGTTTGAGAGTTTTTTATGTTTTTCCTACTAATCTTCTCGATCTTTCTTTGGAGTGGGATGTTGACTTTGACATTGATGTTGAGTCGGGTACCCCGTCGATCTATATTCCTTTATACTAGATGGCTCCTACTGATCGAGTTGAAGGAGATTAAGGTACATCTTCAATATCTTCAAAGTAGAGGTTTTATCAGACTTAGTATGTCCCCGTGGGGTGTTCCTATTTCTTTTTGTTGATGGAGGAGGGTACCATGCGTATGTGTATTGACTACAAGCATTTGAATAAGGTGACAAATCAAGAATAGATATTTGATGTCGCATATTAATAATTTATTTGATCAGCTCCAATGTAACGACCTGACCTAGGGGCCTAGTTGTCACATGGAGAATGAGATCCCTGAAGGCACCTTACCCAACCCATCTTAAGCATTCATAGGCATAAAATGTAAAGATGAAATAGAAAACTAGGGGAAACGAGTAAGGACCACAATTTATAAAGATAAATCAAGAAATGAGAATTTGATATAACCGTGACATATGTCCAACAATACCTCTAACATAACTTGGTAGAGGTTAAGACATGTTCAAGCTCACTCTCAAAATATAATCATAGCAAAAGGGATTATACAATTGAAAACTAAACTTTCCTGATAAATCAAACTAGAAATAAAACTAGGATATCATCTCCGAACTAGAGGACTCACCAACTTCCATTGTGACACTCTTATGCTAGCCATGTGGAGGATATCAAGGAGCGCGGTCCCTACATGGTTAAATAATGTAGGTATAGAAACATGTGTTAGTACTTTGAATGTAATGATATGCAGGTATGCAATGCATGACATGGAAATAATGATAAGATGATTCATGTTGAATGTCATGTTAAAATAATACATTTACAAGGGCATTTGTAAGTCATAATCAATCCAATATCCTTTAAACATACAAAGGCAATTTTAGAAAGAACTTAGTAGGATACATGGATGAACATAGTCCTGAATAAGGAAATCATATAAACATGGGACATACATGGAATATAGGGACTCGAATCATATATCATAGAAGAAATATCCTTGAAGTGTGAGGAGAACATACATACAGGTGATCCTTTAACATATTACTTAAGCAATAGAACATAAGATAGTGCATATGAGAAATAAAGAACTTACCCTTACTTAAAAGTATAATTAGACACATAGACTTAGATTAGTGAGAAAACACATGTTATTATGAACAATTAAAATATTGATATCCTTGGGTGAATAATACACCACCTTACATAAAAGACCATTTTATTATGCAAGAGATATTAGTAATCATAATGGAGACCACCTTACGTACTTGAAGACATAGTGATATACCTATAGGAGAAATACTATTTGAACAGGTGAAATTGTGACTCATAAGGACTTTAAAATACCGTTGGACATGATATGAAGGAACTATTAAAATTATCATAAGAGGACATCTTGGGTCATAAGGAGAACTTGAACATATGTGAGAGCATCCTTTAACCAACATAAACCATGTGAGATAAACCATGGAGTCCCGATATTTCTCCTACACCAGAAAAAAGGGGGAGATCACTTGCGGGTTGGTCTAGAAATTAAGCTCTACCAGCGGGTGACTCTTATTCCCTATGGTGGTACATAGTTATAGGATAATGAGATTCTACCAACAATCTCATGCCTCTTCTAAGGGGGAGCTTCTATATTCATCCCAAGGTCCACTTGGTGCTAAGTAAAACTCTCACACAACAATCATAAGTATGAATAATGGAATCATTAGTAAAGAGGTATTCTACTAACCCGTCCCATGAGCCTTTCAAAAACATGGAGAGGAATTCTACTAACCCATCCCATAAGAATTTAGAACATTAATCATCATCATAAAGATAGCTCATATGTCTTGGCTAAGCCTCTGCTATCGACTAGCATCATAATCTTGTCCATGCCTCTACTATCGGCTCATCATCTCATATCCCTCTACTAACGAGCTATCATAGTCTAATGGCCATAGCTAGGTTGGAACTCATATTTCTCTCATTCATTTATTCTTGACTATAATGAGTCTAGTCCCAAATAACATATCGACAAGGGTATAGTCATGACATGCATAAACTTATGCACGATAATATCATAAAGAAGACCTTTTGATAATGCATAGCTTTCATATAAATTGTATGTGTTTCATAGCATACTTGGAGATCCTTATCATTCATAATATCTGTGATGTATGAAGAAACAAATTCATGATCTTACATAAAGTTTCATAGTATTCTCATGAAGCCATACCATAAATGATGACTCTTAACATTTAGGACCTTCATGTTCCTATATAACATGGATTGGGACTTTCTTCTTTCATTAAACATCCTCTTGATATAGATTAGGTCCAAAACACAGGATTCGCATGCTTAAAGACTCAAAAACATGAAATTCATATACATCATGCATACATGATATAGGATGTAATCATTTTAAATCATGCAAATTAATCCAACCTGATCCTTGTAAATCCCTAACTAGAATAATCATGAATATCAATGCAATATTCATCATAGGCCATAATATGATATTAATATACTTCATATAACTGAGAATGCATCATAAAATACATGAATAAATCAACTTTTCAAAACTTCACAACATACATAAACCTTGGACCCAAAATAGAATAGGGAACTTGAGCTTTGTAAAAGGAAGGGGCTCCAAAAGTCAAACACATATACCTTGGCCAAAGATCTACGGAAGAAATCATAAACTTTGGTGAAGAAATCCTGAAACCTTAGATTTGCGTTCAATGGAGAACCTTGGGAGGTTGAGAGGATATTTTGGACTTAGGTTTTGAAGGGGGTTTTTGGAATGGGGTAATTGGGGTAGAATAAAACTAATATAGGATGTGTAGGAAGCAAAAACAATACAACATTGGGTTTAGAATGAGAGGAAAGGATGAAAACACCCTTTTAAAAACTTACCAGATTGATCCTACGAAAACCCATTTACAAGTCGTAGGTCAGCCCACAGGTTGTAGATCCTGTCCATCTGATAACACTTCTTAAATCCCTAAAATTGGCTTTTGTTAGATCTAAACCATAAAACTTTATTACGGGTAGTATATGGACTTATGGGTCGTGGTTGGACTAGTAGAGTCCTTCCACACTTAGCCATTTTTCTCATCCTCTTGGTCCTTATTCACGAAGTGTTCTATGGACCGTATAACAATTTATAGGCCATACCATAAATTGGTAGGTCACTTTTCTGAAAACTCTAATTTCCTTTGAGTCAATGCCCTCAATCTATGGACCTGACTATGGGCCGTAACTCCTTGTACAGGTCGTAAGTTGCCCTTGTACAACAACTCCAGGCCATTTTTCAGGCCAACTTTTCTGCACTCTTAGGCCCCTAAACTGGGTGTTACATCCAGGTGCTGCGGTGTTCTCTAAAATAGACTTGAGATTGGGGAATCACCAACTGGGTATTAGGGATGCAGACTTCCCTAAGACTACCTTTAGGACTTGATATGGCCACTATGAGTTCATAGTCATGTCTTTTGGGTAGAATAATTCCCCCACAGTATTTATGGATTTAATGAAATGCATGTTCAGACCCTATTTGGAATTCTTTATTATATTATTCAACCATGACATCTTAGTCTAATCCAAGAGCAGAGAGCAACATGAGCAACATTTGAGGACTATGCTTTAGACATTGCGGGATTATTAGTTGTATGCCAAGTTTACTAAGTGTGAATTTTGGCTTGAGTCTGTGGGATTTTTAGGGCACGTGGTATCTGAGGATGGGATTATGATAGACCCAACTAAGGTAGCAGCAGTTCGTGATTAGGCTATGTCCATTTCTCCCATAGAGTTTTGTAGTTTTGTCATCTATTATGATGACGCACATATCAAATAGGAGTATGTATGTGTTGATGCAACATGGGAAGGTTATAGCCTATGCCTTAAGGCAAATTGAAAGTGCATGACAAAAACTATCCACCCCATGATCTTGAGGTTGTTTGAATAGTCTTTGCATTGAAAATTTAGTGGCATTATCTTTATAGGGTGTTTATTGATGTATTTGTCTACCACAAGAGTCTACAATGTGTGTTTAGCCAAAAGGACCTCAACCTAAGGCAAAGGAGATGTCTAGAGCTTCTAAATGAGTGTGTTTTACCATCCGAGAAAGGCTAATATGGTAGCCAATGCACTTAGTAGGGTATATATGGGTAGCATGTCCCATATTGATGATAGGAAGAAAGAGTTAGTGAAGGATATGTACCATATGGCCTGTTTGAGGGTACAGTTGAGTGGTCCTAGTGAGGGTGATATTCTTTTCCATAATCGTTCCAAATCATCTTTGGTAGTGGATGAAAAAGTGAAGCAAGACCTAGACCTAGCATTAGTGGATTTAAAGAGGTTGGTAGCGGATAAGAAGATAGAAGTCTTTTCACAAAGGGGGAGGTGGTGTTTCCGTTACTAGGGGCGGCGAAGTGTTCCTAATGTGGATGGCATAAAAGGGATGATTTTGGGTGATTCATAGTTCATAATATTCTATTGACCTAGAATGATTTTGGGTGAGTGATAGTTCACATATTCTATTCACCTAGAATCCACCAAGATGTATAGGAACCTAAGAGGGGTGTATTGGTGGAACAAAATAAAGAAAGATATAGCAAAGTTTGTGGTGGAAATCCCTAATTTCCAATAAGTGAAAGTTGAATACCAACAGTCGCGTGGCCTATCCTAAGACATTGAAATCTCCACTTGGAAGTAGGAGGATGTGAACATGGATTTTGTAATAGGGTTGCCCCATACTCAAATGTAATATAACTCAATATAAGTGGTTGTGGATAGAATGATGAAGTCGAATCACTTTCTACCAGATAAGACTTCATATTGTTCCCAAGAGCAAACCAAGTTGTAAATCGGTGAGTTGGTAAGGTTGCATAAGGTGCCATTATCCATTATAACAGATTGTGGTACTTAATTCACTTTTTATTTTTCGGGGTTGTTTCAAAGAGGTCTTGGTACCAAGGTGAAGCTAATCACCGTGTTCCATTCTCAAATCGATGGGCAAGCTGAGCAGACGATTGAAACTTTGGAGGACATGTTGAAGGCTCATGTCTTAGAGTTCAAGGGTAGTTGGAAATGGTTATCACTCTAGCATAGAGATGACACTATTTTGAGGCCTTTTATGGGAGACGATTTAGATCTTTGGTGGGTTGGTTCAAAGTTGGTGAGCTGGCTTTGATTTGTCGTCACATGGACTTTGATACAGTGGAGAAGTTGAGGCTCATAAGGGAGAGGTTGAAGACTACTCAAAGTTGTCAAAAGTCATACTCGAATGGTAGGAAGAGGGATCTTGAGTTCGATGTGAATGATTGGATCTACTTGAAGGTTTCACCTATGAAGGCTGTAGTATGGTTTAATAAGAATAGAAAATTGAGCCCTAGATTTGTAGATCCTTATAGATCCCTGAGTGGGTAGGTAAGGTGGATTATGAATTGAAGTTGCCATCAGAAATGAGTATGGTTCATCTAGTGTTACACATGTCAATGTTACAGAAGTTTGTGGGTGATCTAAGTTCTATTGTACCATTAGAAGATGTGAGATCTGAAGAAAACTTGACCTACACTGCGATCTTAGACCGACAAGTGAAGAAGTTGAGGACCAAAAAAGTTGCATTCGTCAAAGTCCTTTGGAGGAATTGACAAGTTGAATGTGTCACATAGGAAGTGGAAGATGATATGATGAAATAATACCCTTACCTCTTTCACTCTACTCAAGCCTAAGGTATTAAGCTATTCTTGCCCAAAAATTTCAATTTTCTTGCATTTCAGCTTTTCATGTCATTATGCATGCATACATACTTGTGAGACTACATTTGAATGATATTTAATGCATAAGTTTGAAAATTTCATGAAAATGATGTTTAAGTTGCATTACTTATTCATTCTGGATTTTTAGTTATTAATGATGTTTAAGTTGCATTACTTATTCATTCTGGATTTTTAGTTATTTCTTTACTCCACTCAAGCTTTGCTTTTATCTCATTCAAGG
Organism: Solanum rostratum; assembly: GCA_029948455.1. NCBI lineage: Eukaryota > Viridiplantae > Streptophyta > Magnoliopsida > Solanales > Solanaceae > Solanum > Solanum rostratum. The sequence continues at coordinate 24,389,636 of CM057049.1, forward strand.
ATGAGTGTTTCCAAGGAGGAGATATTGTAATACTCCACATGTTAAAAGGCTAAATTAGGGAGATAGGTGCAAGTTCAATTTCTATGTGTGACTTTGCTTTTCTTTAGTTTTCTGTCGTCCCTACTACGGGCACTCACCATGGCATATAGTACTCTCCACGACCCATGGTGGGTCTTGTATAGATCCACTTGGATTATTCTACAAACCACGATCATACAGTTATCCCTCTTCACATAACCTTCCACGGCCCATGGTGGGCTCCATAGATTATGAAGTGTCTCGTGCAGTCCCACTTGGCCAATTTCTCTTCCTAATTCTAGCATGCATACATCACGATACCACACCACGGGGTGTTCTGTGCTTCACGACCTGTGGTGGGTCCTGTACAAGGGCTCTTTGCATCTTCTCAGCTCAACTTCATCAAATCATCCAAAAATCTATGCTTGCACCTATTTTCCTATGCACAAACATAAAACACACATTATATTTACAAAGTATGCTTGAGATTTGCATTATGAACTATTTTAGGCACCGAAAGTGTCGTAATTTCATGATGCATCAGTATGCATTTGAATAGATACCACAACCCATAAAATTTCCATATTTTGAAACTAAGTAGATAAGTGAAAATACTTAGGCTCCATGGGTGGAAGGAACCCATGAATGAAACCCACATACCTAGAATGCAAACACTTTAAGAAATCCGAACAATGGAGGTCCACGCTTGAAACCTTATTCCCTTGCCTTTAAAGAAGTCTTGAAAGTAGAGATTCTTGGGAGAACTTGGGTGAGTTTTGGATCTAGAATAGAATGAGAATGTAATGGTAGGGATTGGGATTGATATAGGTAGATTTATACCTTAAACAACGTAGTTTAGGACTTAGGTTGTGAGGAAAAGTCAAAACTGCCCGTCATCAAAACTACCGGGAGAAAACTACGAGCCTAATCTATAGGCCATAGATCAACTTACATAGTTGAAGAAAACTTAACCTATGAAGAGGTTTTGATTGAGATCGTGGGTTGATAAGTGAAAATTTTAAGGAACAAAAAAGTTGTATCCATCAAAGTCCTTTGGAGGAATCAACAAGTTGAAAGTGTCACATGGAAAGCTGAAGCAAATATGATGAAATGATACCCTTACCTCTTTCACTCTATTCAAGCCTGAGGTATTAAGCTATTCTTGCCCAAATACCTCAATTTCCTTCCATTTCAACTTTTCATGTCATTATGCATGCATACATACTTGTGAGACTACAATTGAATGATATGTTTAAAAATTTCATGCAAATGATGTTTAAGTTGCATTATTGCATTCATGTTGGGTTGTTAGTTGTTTCTCTACTCCACTAAAGCTTGCTTTAATTTCATTAGAGGATGAATGTCCTAAAGAAGAAGATATTGTAATATCCACATGTTAAAAGGTCAAATTATGAGAGATAAGTGCAAGTACAGTTTTTTGGTGCAACTATGTACGAGCACTATCTATGCCCATGGTTGGGTTTATGGCTTATGGATAGGCCTCGTGGATGAGGCAAGTACTTGATAAAATTCTAGAAGTTGTGGTTTATGTACAAAGGGTATCTATGTCATGACCCAAGCCTAGGACCTAGTCGCAACATGACAAATGAGGAACTCGAGGATACATCACCCAAGCCTCCAAGCATCCATCGAACATTTCATAGGTAATGAACATAAATAAAAGCAGAAATTAGGAGAAAATAGAAAAGCAGAAATTAGGAGAAAATAGGAATAAGGGAGAATCAAGCATAATATCAAGAACTAAATCATGATCAACTTATACATGTCCAACAATTACCTCTAACATTAGACTTGGGCAAGGGCTAAGACATGTCCCTAACTCACCCTCAATATAAGTAGCAAGAAAAGTACAACAGGGATATCTAAGTGTCTCTTTACAACTAAACTTAGAAGAAAGTAGGGTATACTCCCCAAACTAGAGGACTCACCAAAAGTAGTCTTTGACAACCCAATAGCTAGCCACGTGTAGGAGGAGAAAGAACACCGGACCCTGCATAGTGAGATCATATAGACAAAAGTACGTGTTAGTACTTTGAATGTACTAGGTATGTAGGATGCAATAATAAAGAAAATTATAGCATCAGAATGGCAATATGCATATCATAACAAGAAATAAGGTACAAGAGATGATGAATGATCAATGACTTTTTAAAACATGTTTGAAGTGATGTAAAAATCTCAAGTAATCATACACATACATATGTGGGAGCAGACTATAACCGATATATAAGACAATACGATCTATAACATGGAATCCAACATTGCCCCTAGTTGGCCGAGGAGACTACTTGCCAGGTAGAACTCCGTCAACTTATACATACACTCTCTGTCTTTATAATTAGGGCTTTTGTGGATACACTAAACTAGGCTATAAGCCCCCCTATGGAGGCATATAGTAAATTAGACATAAGGTTGCTACTAGGATTCCCTTACCGAATCCCACCTCCAGCCCTATTCGGCGCTAAGTAAAGTCCCAGTAAATATTTACAACATAATCATATGCATATGCATTCATAAGTTTTAAATACATAACTTCATCATAATACGAGTAGCTCATTAAAACATATTTAAGTGAGAATTGTCCTTTCACAAGAAGGATCCATCTTTGGTGAGAATTGTCCTTTCACCATCTTTCATATATACATAAAAAGGACTTCCACAAACTTTTACAATAACTTTCATAAACATTTAGTAGAAGCCCTTATCTTTTAAAACATACTTCATTAGAACATAGTGTAAAACTAGGTGGGTTCAATGCATATAAACTTCAAATCATATATTGTATGAGAATTATACATAAATATAATTAAATTCATCAATTTAAACCATTTATAAATCAACCGACCATGAACTTTCAAACCCCAAGTAGCAAGTCATGGAACATCTTGTAAATCATCAACCTTTGATAATATAACATAAATTCATAGCAAGATATATTGTATGATAGTAAATGCATCATAATATAAACATTTGAAGAGATATCATAAAACGCATAAATTACTATAATTTGAAACTAAGTAGATTAAAAGTACTTAAGCTTCATGGGTAGAAGGAATCCATGAATGAAACCTACATACCTTGGTTGGGAACTGATGGAGAAACCTAAAATTAGAGGAGGAGACGTTGAAACCCTAATTTCTTTCCTTTGATAGAGCTTGAGAGTTGAGAGTCTTACGAGATTTTGAGTGAAATTGGAGTTGGAAGAAAATGGGAGTGTAATGGTAGGGTGGAGGGCTGATATGGGTAGATTTAGGCTTTAAACGACGCAGCTTAGGACTTAGGGTGCAGAAGAAATGTCAAAACTACCTTTCATTAAAATGTCAAGGGAGGACTGCGACCCTGGTCTACATGTTGTGGATCATTCTATAGCTCATGGATAGGGATCTCATCCTAGTTACATCCCAAGGTTTTGAAAATTGGATCTTTGAACTTCATTTTACGAACACACTTCTACAACTTGTACTTCCATCTAGGGTTGTAAATACCCTTATAAGGCCACCCAACACTTAGAATATTTTTCATCTCGGAACCTAAACCAAGACCTTTTTCATGACCCATCGATTGAACTATGATCCTTATATGTTTTCATCTGGTTACACCTTCCCCAACTTCAAAAACTCACCTTAATCCTCTAACCTACGAGCCTTTGTCTACGGCCCGTAGTCCTTTTATGGGTCGTGGAAACCATTTCATACCTCAACTCCCAACTTTAAAATTTCACCAAGAATTTTCCTTATCTACGAGGCCTGTCTATGACTCATAATCCCAACCACGACTCGTAGATGGGTTCGTACAATGCTACACCAGAACCCACTTTGCACTTGTCTTCTATATTATGACCTTTTAACATATGGGGCCTTACAATATCTCCACCTTATGAATATTCATCCATGAATGAGATCAAATTAAGCTTGAATGAAGTAAAAAAAACAACTAACAACCCAATACGGATGCAATAATGTAACTTAAACATCATTTTCATGAACATTTAAAACGTATACATTAAACATCATTTAAATGCAGTCTCATGAGCGTGTATGCATGCATAATGTCGTGAACAGATGAAACGAAAAAAAAATTGAGGTTTTGGGGTAAAAATATCTTAATACCTTAGGCTTGAGTAGAGTGAAAGAGGTGGGACGTATCATTTTGTCATATCTACTTTCGCTTCGCACATGGTGCTTTTAACTTGTTGATTCCTCCAAATGACGATCCTATGCTAGTGGTTGACCCTATGCAAGAATGCACAAGTTTATTTCTGGGATATCTGATTTTATCGTGAAAGAATGTCGTAGGGCTATGATTATTCATGATATGGATATCTCCAGGCTCATGACATATGCTGAGAAGGAGAAAAGCTCAAGGAGAAGACGGTGCATAATTCTCAGGTGCAACTTCATTGTTTCTCAACTTCTTCTCTTGTCGGCCCAAGATCTCAATCGAAACCTTTTTTAGGTCAATTTTTTCTAAACACTCACATCTTCCAATGGAATAATAGTGCTTGGATCACCCATGAACGTTCTCAACATGGACACATGAAACACCTAATGAACTATATTATTTTCGATGACAACTCCAATTCATAAGCCACCTTACCTACTCACTTAAGAATCCTATAGGCCCTATATATCTAGGGCTCAATTTCCCCTTCTTATGAGTCGCACCACACCCTTCATGAGTAAAACCTTCAAGTAGACCCAATTATTTACACCAAACTCAAGATATCTCTTCCTAACATCGGAGTATGACTTTTGGCGACTTTGAGTCATCTTCAACCTCTCTCTTATGAGATTCACCTTCTTCATAACATCAAAAACCAAGTCTAGTCTAATCAAAGCCATCTCACTAACTTTTAACCAACCCATCAAAGACCTATATAGTCTCCCATACAAGGCCTCGAATGGTTCCATCTCTATGCTAGAGGGATAACTATTGTTGTAAGCGAATTCAATGAGTGGTAGATGATCATCCCAATTACCCTTGAGCTCCAACATATAATCCCTCAACATGTCCTTAAGCATTTGAATTGTCCTCTTGGCTTCTCCATCGATTTGAGGTAAAAGGTGATGCTTAACTTTACCTTAGTATCAAGACCCTTTGGAACGACCTCTAAAAATAAGAAGTGAATTGGATACCACGAACCAATATGATGGATGATGACACACCATGAAACCTGACCAACTCACAGATAGGATTCTCTTGACCACCATATGAAGTCTTAGCCGATAGAAAGTGAGTTGACTTTGTCATTCTATCAACAATCACTCGAATTGAGTTGTATTGCTTCCATGTACGAGGCAACCCTACTACAAAATCAATGTTCACATCATACCACTTCCAAGTGGAAATCTCAATATCTTGGTCTAGGTCGCCCGAACTTTGGTATTCGGCTTTCATTTGTTGGAAATTAGGGCATTATATTATGAACTTAGTTATATCCTTCTTCATTCCATTCCACAAGTATACCTCTTTTAGGTCACGATACATCTTGGTAGATCCCGGATGAATAGAATATTGTAAATTATGAGCTTCACTCAAAATTATCTCCCTTATTCTATCTATATTGGGGACACATAGCCATCCTTGGTAATGGAGAACACCATTTCCCCTTTGTGAAAAGACTTCTATTTTCTTTTCCACCACCAACCTCTTTAACTCTATCAATTCGGGTCTAAGTCTTGATTTGTCTTAATGTCCACCACTAAAGATGATTCAGAACCATTATGCAAAAGAATACCAACTTCACTAAAACCACTCAATCTTACTTCCAAACGGGCCAAATGGTACACATCCTTCACTAGATCCTTCTTTCCATCTTCAATATGAGACATGCTACCCATGGAAACCCTACTAAGTGCATCGGCTACAACATTAGACTTTCTCAAATGTTACAACTAAGGCTGGCAGCAGAATCGGTACCGGCACTACCAGAACCGGGTACTGGTAATATATGGAGCTAATTTCACCGGTACCGGTACCAGCACAGCCGGTAAATTTGCCCCTTACCTTCCCGGTCCGGTATTAACCGAAGCTGGACCGGACCAGACCGGACCGGATCAGTATTCCAGAATTTTCCTTTTTTAAATTAAATAATTGGTTAATTGTTGGAACTTGGAACGATTAGCAAAGTTGTATTTTTGAAAGTTCAATTTAAAATTCTCAAATATAGAAATTTAAAGTGTTTAAAGTTTAAAATTTTTATACATTTTGAAGTTTATTCCTTTAACATACATAATCAAAAATTAAGTTTTAAACTTTGAAAACTTTCAAAGATGATTTAGAACCATTATGCAAAAAAATACCAATTTCACTAGAACCACTCAATCTTACTTCAAATGGGCCAAATGGTACACATCCTTCACTAGTTCCCTCTTCCTATCTTCAATATGAGATATGCTACCCGTAGACACCCTACTAAGTGCATCGGCTACCACAAGAATTTCTCGAATGTTACAACTAAGGCTGGCAGCAGAACTGGTACCGGCACCACCAAACCGATAATTACCAGAACCGAGTACTAGTAATATATGGAGCTAATTTCACCGGTACCAGTACCGGCACAACCGGTAAATTTGCCCCATACCTTCCGGTCCGGTATTAAACAGACCAGACTGGTATTCCAGTATTTTCCTTTTTAAAAAAATTAAATAATTGGTTAATTGTTTGAACTTTGAACGATTCGCAAAGTTGTATTTTGAAAGTTCAATTTAAAATTCTCAAATATAGAAATTTAAAGTGTTTAAAGTTTAAAATTTTAAATGTTTCAAAGTTTATTCCTTTAACATATATAATCAAAAAATTAAGTTTTAAACTTTGAAAAGATTTTTAAAAGTTCAATATAATCATCACTATATAAGTTTTAAGTTTGACGCTGCCTATATGAATTGTTTAAACTTTAAAGTTTAAGTTTTAAAGTAATATATTATCAACTATTTAGTTTAAACTTTAAAGTAAACTTTTAAAATTTTCAAATTTAAATATAAGATTTAAACTTTTGAGTTTAAAAGTTTAAATTTCAAATATTTTTAATATAAAATTTAAATTTTAAGGTTTAAATTTTTGAATGTTTCATTTTATATTTTAAAGTTAATAAAGATTTGGGAAATAAGGGGGGCAAATATATATTAAATAAATTTCCAAACTTAAAGTAAAAGTAAATTCAAGATAATAATATTTTTTTTAAAAAGGTGAATAGCCTATAATTTTATTATGTTACTTTAAATTGTACAGATATTAGAAAAGAAACTAATTTACGCAGCCACCTTCTAGGAAGGGTTCTATTTCAATTAGGCCTTATTTATTGTAATATACATCTTATACCACTTTGAAAATCTTGCCTAAGTGTTTCTAACATTTCTAATGTTACATTTTCTAGAATTGGTTCTTGAGCTTGTCTCTCCATAAAATCTATGTCGTCTTCACTTGATTTTGATAAAATATTATCTATATCGGCCTCAAATTGAGACAGCAAAGTTGGACGCCCTAAATTCCTCTACTCCGCATTGATCCAATCTCTGAATAAAATCAAAATTTCCAACCTATATGTTGCTAGTGAATGCCTATGGTCTTCTACTTGGAATCTTGCCATACTAAAAGTGTCTTCTGAAGCCACCGGCGATGCTTGAATAGCTAGGACATCACGAACCACCTGCTGAAGTCTTGGAAAAGCTTTACCCCGATTCTTCCACCATTTTAAAAGTTGTGGCTTCCCCTCTGCATCCTTAATACTTTCTGTACCCTAGTTAATGTATTCATCAAAATCATTATTTTCGTTAGAAGTAAGTCCAAGATAATTTTCTAATATGTCATCAATGTCATCCTCGTATCTACACCAAGATGGTTCGGGTTTTCTAATTTTCTAATAATTGTCTAATATTCCCCCTGCAAGTTCTTATATGTCCCGTTGTCTACTATAAGGGTGATGTGTACTAAGACCGAAAACATTAGAAGGGTTTGATTGTGACTGAACCATATTTGAACCTCCTACTCCAACGAATTGTTTGGGGAGGTGAATTCCATATATTTTTCGCATCCGCAATAGCTTGAACTTGCAAAAATTCTAATTTACAACAATATATCAAATGATTTTTTAAATGACCCATCCCGCCCCCCATTCCCGAAGTTTTATGGTTTAAAACATGTTTGCATTTATTATAAATTGCGGGAGCAGGAGGGGGGAATAGTAGCAGTATATGGTGGTTGTGTTTCATCATCATCAAAAATGTCATCATCTTCATCAATTTCATTATCATCTTCATCTAAATCTTTATTAAAACCAAATCTTCATTCAAGAAATTCATGATCTAATTCGTTATTAAACAAGTATCGTCAACATGTGTAAAATCTTCCATATTAATTTTAAGTGGTGGTTATTTTGTAGATTTAGAAGAACTACCGGTTGATTTATTTTTACCGGTTAAAGCTTTAGCAATTCCACCATAAAAAGTACTTTTCCCTTTCTTTTTCTACCATAATCCATGTTAAATAAAATGATACAAGTAAAGATTATATGAAATTATGAATATAAAAATAATTATTGAAGTATTCAACTAGTAAAGATCAAACAATAAAAACTAATAAGATGAAATTTATAAGTTGGAATGAATGTACCGAACGTCTGTGTAAAAACAGATGTAGAAACCCAGGTTGATGAAACTTGAAGCTTGAATATGTCTCAAATTGATCCACCAAAATTTGCTCCAAATTCCAACTAGCCCACCAAAATTGACAAACTAATTAACTAATTAATATTAGGAATTTACTAATTGAGACTTGAGAGAGTATATAATAAATAATTATGATTAATTTGATAGTAGTATTGTATAATTATATTTGTAGAGAGAATTGAAAAATGAGAAAATTGAGAGAATTTAAGAATATGTTGAGAGATTTGTATGAAAAATTGTGAAGGGCTTGGGGTATTTATAGATGAATTTTAGGAGGTAATTTTTTAAAAAAATTAATTTTTACAATTAAAAAAAAAGTTAAAGATTCGTTCAACGGCTCTATTCTCTGATCAGGAGAGTCATTGGTCACTTGAGCCTGGGTAGTGGGTCCCGGTCCCAACGGTCCAATGGGAAATTGGGAATTGCAATAAAATAAAATTAAAAAAAATTACCCATTGCAGCCTTTGCAGGCTTGAGAGTCGTTGGGCCGGGCCCCCAACGGTCCAATCCGAATTTTCAATTCAATTAAAAACAAATTAAAAATAAAATATTGTAATGCACGATAAAATTATCAAAATACCCCTATAGGAGAGGTATGCGCGTAACACATCTTTCAATACTTGTATGGCAAATCCGAGATCGGATTTGTGATCAGCACAAAATATTGAGTGGAAAAAATAGTCTCGCTCGATTTTTAGAGCGACTGGATCAAGACATAATTTTTCGATCCAAAAACTAAAACAGTGTCGGTGCGTGGCGAAGGCACGTCGTGCCACTGTAGCGGACCCACACTTATATTTATTTAAAACTTTTTGACGGAATTAGAAAAGTTCATTAAGAAACTTTTTGAAAAAATACACTGTACACAACTAGTCCGCGTTGCGGATTGGGTTATTTTGAAGCTGAAATTTTTTTAAATTTTGTGAGGGGCATTCCGGTCAATTTTCAACTCCTCCTAAACTCAATACACGATCAAATTAGGTCGTTTGAACATAAAAAAAGGTCTAAACCCCCATTCTATGTTCTTTCTAAATAATTGGACAAGACTAGGGCTTGAGAGAAGAGGAGAAGAATGCTAGATTTAAGAATTCAAGGGAGAATTTTTGAAGGTGATTGTTGATAGCTTCATCCCAGGTACATATGGCTAAACTAGAACAACGAGATTGTTCTCTCATGTGCATCGTAGATAATCATAGAAGAGTTGAAAGTCTAAAGAGTCTACATGCATGATCCTTGATGGTTTTTCCTTGAGAATTGTATTACTTACATGTATTTTCTTACGTTGATGATCATCATAAACTTGTTTTCTTGAATTGAGTATTTTCATGAGATATGTTCTAACCCTACATGACTATTTTCGAAAAGCATGCATGAATGAACTCAGGGATTGAGTCTAGAGCCTTGATTGGAGGACGTCGATTGTGATTATGATTGTAATGAGAAAACGATGATGACTTGATAGAACTTGATAGTCCTCTGACTCTCCATAAATAAATTCTACCAAAGTTGTCTATTCGATGGTTCCCTAATAATTGTTCTAAGCCTGAGCTATCGATTGCAATGTTGATTGATGAGAGGGTTAAAGTCCCTACGAGACTAATTGATGAGAGGGTTAAAGTCCCTACAAGATAGGGTTAAAGTCCCTATGAGACTAATTGATTGATGAGTGCCTCCCTGAGGCTGATTTTAGATAAGTTGATTGAGATGATGTGATTAGATTGAGTATCTTATGAACATTGAGTTTTGGGAGGAATATCAAGCACCGAAAGAGTGAGAGTTAGTTCAACTCGAACTCATCAAACTACGTCGCCAAACATAGGTGAGGATTAGAACCATCACATTACATTATGGTTCCCTCTTGAGTTGAGCTTATGCCCCTGAAAAAATAAAGGACTTGTTGAGGTTGTTTCCCTTAGGGTATTCAATTCGTTCCCTACTTGGCAAGTATGGAACGGCGGTGGCAACATCAGCGGGATTATTATACAATCACTGGCTCATAAGTGATTGTTGTCGGATAAGATAAACTCCCAAAAGTTCCCACCTTGAGTACTCCGAGTTGAGTTGAGTAGAGTTGAGTTACATTGAGTTGAGTTCCCTTGAGATAAGTCTAATTTGATTGATGAGGTTGAAGTGTTGATGGGTCACTTATCTACTCTTTATTTTTGCTTTAGAATAGACACTTGACGTGTGGATTGTTTACTATTCTGAGTCGATGTTCTATCATATTATTCTACCTATTTTTGTTTTATTCGGCTATTTTACATACCGTACATTCCACATACTGACGCCACTCGATGCTGCATCATTTTATGATGCAGATATAGGGATTAAGAATCGTCAATAGGCGCATCGTTGAAGATCCAAGACATTCAGCTTATTGGTGAACCTCCCCTACTCCAAAGGTTCCACTATTATTTATTTCATCATGCTTTTAAGTCAGATGATACTAGTCTTATATTTTGATTTCGGTAGCCATGGTCTGTCATTGGCACCACTTGATTAGTGATAGAGGCTTCATAGGTAATAGTCGGACATTGGTGTCGAGATTTTGAGCTAGTTCTTCCTAGTAGCCTTTATCATCAATCTATTATTATTTGAGACATTAGATGAGATGAGCCCATTTACTTTCGTTGATATGCAGAGTTGTTAGATTGAATGGATGTGCTGAGGCCAAGTGATTCTCTTGGGGACTAGCAATAGTCTCTGGGTGCCGGCTATGTCTTAGGTACCCTCTCGAGGCATGACAAGCTTGGTATCAAAACACAGGGTTTAAGAGTCCTAGGGAGTCTATGAAGTCGTGTCTTGTAAAGTCCTTATTATTGGTATGAAGAGCTCCACATCCATAATTAGGAGGCTAAAGGACATTTAGGAACCGTTTCACTTCTTTCATGTTCTAAATCGTGTGATAGAGTTATACTCTACGAAAGGTTCTTCTCTAATTCGTGCTCTACGTGTTGCAGAGTTGTGATAATGCCTCCCAGAAGAGCCGTTAGAGGTAGGGGACGTCCTGCCAGGCAAAATGTTAACCTACCTGAGCGTCAAGGACACGAGGAGCTTGCGAACCAAGCTTTCCTTGTTGAGCAGCCCCCGCAAGATGAGGTCTCTAATGCTAAGCTATGTCAGGCTATTCAAACTCTAGCCTAGGTTGTCATAGCACCTGCTGCGAGACAAAGAGCGGGTAGACAGGATTCCCATGGCATCTCTAGAGTCTGAGAATTCTTAAGGATGAATCCTCCTGAGTTCACAGGGTCTGCGTCCACTGAAGATCCCGAGAACTATGTGGAGGAGCTCCGAAAAGTGTTCCAAGTGATGCATGTGGATGAGACTAACAGGGTTGAATTAGCTTCTTACCAGCTCAAGGGTGTGGCCAGACTATGGTTCGACCAATGGAAAAATGGTAGAGGAGAGGGTGCCTCATTTTTGACTTGGGCAATGTTCAAGGAAGCCTTTTTAGGGCGTTTCTTTCTAAGGGAACGAAGAGAGGCCAAGGTAAAAGAGTTCCTAAATCTAAAAGAGGGCTCTATGACTATACAGGAATATGGGTTGAAGTTCACACAACTATCTCGCTATGCTCCGGACATGGTTACTGATATGAGGGGAAGAATGGAGATGTATGTTAATGGGTTAAATAGAGGACCCAAGAGAGATGGGAGGGAGAAATATTTTGAGTGAATATGGACATTGGGCAATTGATGACATTTGTGCAACAAGTTGATGAGGAGAGACAATTGAATAGAGAAGAGTTCAGATGTAAGAAAGCTAAGACATCCAGCCATGAGGTTTGAAGGAAAGGGAATGGTAACCGATTTCCAGCACCATCGTCTGCTAGTATACCTGCGCCTAGGGGCAGGTATGATCAAAGATCTCAGAATATCAGAACCTAAGGACCTTAGTCACAAGCTAGTGTGGCTCAAGGTTCACAGGGTAAGCCACCGTGTGATAAGTGTGGCAAATTGCACTTGGGGAGATGTCATGAAGGGGACAATGTATGCTACAAATGTGGCCAAGCGGGCCACTATCAAAAAGAGTGTCCAAAGTGGGCTGACCAAGCTCAATCTTCTGCACCAGCCCCGCTAGCTAGAGGGAATCATAGGGGTGCTACGTCAGGCACAAGCAGAGCTACAAACCATTTGTATGCCATGGTTAGTCACCAAGATCAGGAGAACTCCCTATATGTTGTGACGGGTATGATTCGAGTCTTTACTTTTGATTGTTATGTTTTGATGGAACCTGTTGCCACATTATCTTTTGTAACTCCTTATGTGGCCAGTAGATTTGATAGAACCCCTGAGGGTCTTCTTGAACCCTTTGATCTTTCTACTCAAGTGGCTGAGTCTATTCGAGCTGAGAGAAACTATAGAGCTTGTGTAGTGTCCATCCATCATAGGGATACTCTTGTTGATTTAGTTGAGTTGGAGATGATTGATTTTGATATGATCCTTGGCATTGATTGGCTTCGTGCATGTTATGCCTCCATTTATTATAGAGCCCGAATTGTTAAGCTCCAATTCTCGAATGAATCGATTCTTGAGTGGAAGGGTGATTCTGTTGCACCTAGGGGAAATTGTATCTCATATCTTAGAGCTAGAAAGTTGATTTCCAAAGGTTGTATCTATCACCTCGTGTAAGTTAAATCTGATGATGTTGAGTCTCCTACTCTTGAGTCAGTCCCAATTGTAAATGAGTTTCCTGAAGTGTTTCTTGAGGATCTACCCAGAGTCCTTCCTGATAGGGAGATTGTCTTTGGGATTGATGTTCTTCCCGATACATAGCCTATCTCAATTCCACCTTATAGAATGTCCCCCGCTGAGTTGAAAGAGTTGAAAGAACAATTGAAAGATCTATTAGAGAATGGCTTTATAAGGCTGAGTGTTTCTCCTTGGGGTGCCTCGGTCCTACTCGTGCGAAAGAAAGATGGGTCCCTCAGAATGTGTATTGACTACAGGCAACTAAATAAGGTTACCATAAAGAATAAGTATCCTCTTCGGAGGATAGATGATTTGTTTGACCAACTTCAGGGTGCCTCTTGTTTCTCAAAGATAGACCTCAGATCTGGCTACCATCAGTTGAAAGTGAGGGAATGTGATATCCCAAAGACAACCTTTAGGACTAGATATGGCCATTTTGAGTTCTTGGTCATGTCCTTTAGGTTGACGAATGCACCTGCAGCCTTCATGGACTTGATGAATAGAATAGAGTATTCAGCCAATACCTTGATATGTTTGTGATTGTATTCATCGATTACATTTTGGTGTATTCGAGAAAGAGGAGCATGCTAATCACCTCAGAGTTGTCCTCCAAACACTTAAGGACTATGAGTTGTACGTAAAATTCTCGAAATGTGAATTTTGGCTTAAGTCAGTGGATTTTCTAGGCCACGTAGTTTCCAATGATGGTATTCAAGTAGATGCTCAAAAGATTGAAGCGGTTAAGAACTGGCCCAGACCAACCTCTCCAACTGGCATAAGAAGTTTCTCGAGGTTGGCAGGCTACTACCACAGATTTGTTGATGGATCTTCTTCCCTATCCGCGCTACTGACAAAATTGACTCATAAGAGGTCAAGTTTCAGTGGTCCGACGAATGCGAGAAGAGTTTCCAAGAGTTGAAGATGAGATTGACTACTGCACCGGTCCTAGCCTTACTCGACGAGACAGAGTACTTTGTAATTTATTGTGATTCTTCGAGAGTTGAATTGGGATGTGTGCTGATGCAGAGGGGGAAAGTGATAGCCTATGCTTCCAGGCAACTCAAAGTTCATGAGAGGAACTATCCAACGCATAACCTCGAGTTGGCAGGAGTGGTGTTTGCACTTAAAATCTAGCACCACTACTTGTATGGAGTGCATGTGGATGTGTTCAATGACCACAAAAGCTTGCAGTACGTCTTTAGTCAGAAAGAGCCCAACCTGCGACAGAGGAGATGGTTGGAGTTGCTCAAGGATTATGACGTGAGCATTCTCTACCACCCAGGTAAAGCTAACGTTGTTGCTGACACTCTTAGCAGGTTGTCAATGGGTAGCACATCCCATGTTAAGGAAGGAAAGAAGGAGTTGGCTAAAGAAGTGCATCGATTGGCTCAATTGGGAGTTCAACTTGAGGAGAATGATGGAGGAGTTAATGTTCAAAACGAGTTTGTTTCATCCTTAGTGGAAGAGGTGAAGGAAAAGCAAGACCAAAATCCTATAATACTTCAATTGAGGGAGGCTATCCACAAATAAAAAGTGTGATGGTTTTCTCCAAAGGGGGAGATGGAGTGTTGAGATACCAGAGTAGATTGTGTGCTCCGGATGCGGATAGCATTTGAGATAAAATCATGGCTGAAACCCATAGTACTAGATATTCCATCCATCCTGGCTCCACCAAGATGTACTACGACTTGAGAGAAGTCTATTGATGGAGTGGAATGAAGAGGGATATTGCTGAGTTCGTTTCAAAGTGCCCAAATTGCCAGCAAGTGAAAGTTGAGCATCAAAGGTAATGTGGATTGGCTCGGAACTTTGAGATTCCTGAATGGAAGTGGGAGATGATTAATATGGACTTTATTACTGGTCTACCAAGGTCTCGAAAGCAACATGATTTGATATGGGTGATTGTAGATAGGATGACTAAATCGGCTCACTTCTTAGCAAATCAAGACAACCTACAATGTGGAGGAGTATGCCTAGTTGTACATCTAGGAGATTGTGAGGTTGCATGGAGTTCCCATGTCCATCATCTCAGACAGAGGAGCTCAATTCACCTCACAATTTTGGAGATTGTTCCAGAAAGGATTGGGTACTAAAGTGAACCTAAGTACAATCGTTCATCCATAGACAAATGGTCAGGCAGTGCACACAATTCAGATATTAGAGGATATGTAGAAAGCTTGTGTTCTTAATTTCAAGGGAAATTAGGATTATCACCTACCATTGATTGAATTTGCATATAACAATAGTTATCATGCAATCATTCAAATGGCTCCCTATGAAGCCTTGTATGGAAGGAGATGTAGATTACCAATTGGGTGGTTTAAGGTTGGGGAAGCAGAATTAATTGGGTCTGATCTTGTCCACCAATCGATGGAGAAGGTTAAGGTCATTACAGAGAGATTGAAGACTGCCCAGAGTCACCAGAAATCTTATACCAACATAAGGAGAAGAGACTTAGAGTTTAAGGTAAATGATTGGGTGTACTTGAAAATGTCACCTGAAGGGTGTCATAAGATTTGGGAAGAAAGAAAAGTTGAGTCCATGCTATGTGGGACCATATCAGATTGTAAAGAGGATTAGGGAGGTTGCTTATGAGTTAGAGTTGCCTTTCGAGTTAGATGGAATTCATCTGATATTCTATGTGTCGATATTGAAGAAGTGCTTGGGAGATCCTACCTTGGTGATCCTTGTTGTAGCAGTGGAGTGAAGGATAGCTTGTCCTACGAAGAGGTTCCGGTCCAAATCCTTGATCGTCGGGTTCGTGAGTTGAGAAACAAAGAGATAGCCTCAGTCAAATAAGAAGCTGAGGAAGAGATGAAGACCAAATATCCACACCTATTTGTGCCAAATGATGAGAACATCGAAGGTAAATTTCTTACCCTTGACTAAATTGATTGATCTATTCTTGGGTTGATTGTCTATTCTTGAGTCTAAGTAGAGTTCATTGAGATTAAGGAGGAGTTGAGAGCTTGATTGGTTGAGGTAAGTTTGAGATGAGTCTTGAGTCTATTCGTGCCTTGATATCCACCTTTACTCATCATTCAAGAATGAATGATCCCAAGGGGGAGATGATGTAATGCTTAGTGAAATTATCAAAATACCCCTAGAGGAGGGGTATGCTTGTAACGCATCTTCTAATGCTCGTATCGTGAATTCGAGACCAGATTTATGATCAGCACGGAATATTTAGTGGGGAAAATGGTCTTGGTCAACTTTTAGAGCGACCAGATTAAAAGATAATTTTTCGACCCGAATATCGAAATAGTACTGGTACGCGCCGGAGGTGCATCGCGCCACTGTAGCGGACCCACACTTATATTTTTTCAAAAAATTTTGACGGAATTAGGAAAACTCATTCAAAAACTTTTTGAAAAAAAATACATTGTACGCGACCAGTCCGCATTGTGGACTAGGTTATTTCGAAGCTGAAAATTTTCTAAATTTTGTGAGGGGCATTCTGGTAAATTTCCAACCCTTCCTAAACTCAATACACGATCGAGTTAGGTCGTTTGAACGTAAAAAGGGTCTAAAACCCCATTCTAAGTTCTTTCTAAATAATTGGACAAGACTAGGGCTTGAGAGAAGAGGAGAAGAATGCTAGATTGAAGAATTCAAGGGAGAATTTTTGAAGGTGATTGTTGATAACTTCATCCCAGGTACATATGGCTAAACTAGAACAACGAGATTGTTCTCTCATGTGCATCGTAGATGATCATAGAAGAGTTGAAAGTCTAAAGAGTCTACATGCATGATCCTTGATGGTTTTTCCTTGAGAATTGTATTACTTACATGTATTTTCTTACGTTGATGATCATCATAAACTTGTTTTCTTGAATTGAGTATTTTCATGAGATATGGTCTAACCCTACATGACTATTTTCGAAAAGCATGCATGAATGAACTCAGGGATTGAGTCTAGAGCCTTGATTGGAGGACGTCGATTGTGATTGTGATTGTGATGAGAGAACTTGATAGTCATGTGAGTCTCCATAAATGAATTCCACCGAGTTGTCTATTCGATGCTTCCCTAGTAATTGTTTTAATCTTGAGCTATCGATTACGATGTTGATTGATGAGAAGGTTAAAGTCCCTACGAGACTAATTGATGAGAGGGTTAAAGTCCCTACGAGACAGGGTTAAAGTCCCTGTGAGACTGATTAATTGATGAGTGCTCCCTGAGGCTGATTTTTTATGAGTTGGTTGAGATGATTTGAGTGGATTAAGTATCTTATGAGAATTGAGTCTTGGGAGGAGTATTGAACACTGAAAAAGTGAGAGTTAGTCTAAATCGAACTCGTCAAACTACGTCGCCAAATGTTGGTGAGGATTAGAACCATCACATTACATTGCGGTTCCCTCTTGAATTGAGTTTATGTCCCTGAAATAATAGAGGACTTGTTGAGGTTGTTTCCCGTAGGGTATTCGATTCATTTCCTACCTGGCACGTAAGGAACAGTTGTGGAGACATCAACGGGATGGTTGTACAATCACTGGCTCATAAGTGATTGTTGTCGGATAAGAGAAACTCCCAAAAGTTCCCACCTTGAGTACTCCGAGTTGAGTTGAGTAGAGTTGAGTTCCATTGAGTTGAGTTGAGTTAAGTTCCCTTGAGATGAGTCTGATTTGATTGATGAAGTTGAGGTGTTGATGGGTCACTTGTCTACTCTTTATTCCTTCTTTAGAATAGACACTTGACATCTGGATTGTTTACTATTCTGAGTCGATGTTGTATCATATTATTCTATTTGTTTTCATTTCATTCGGCTATTTTACATACCATACATTCTATGTACTGACGTCACTTGCTGTTGCATCGTTTTATGATGCAGATACAGGGAATAGGGATCGTCAACAGGCGCATCATTAAGATCTTGGACATTTGGCTTATTGGTGAGCCTCCCCTGCTCCGAAGGATCCACTATTATTTATTTCATCATGCTTTTGAGTTAGACGAGACTAGTCTTATATTTTGATTTCGGTAGCCATGGGTCTGTCATTGGAACCACTTGATTAGTGATAGGGATTTCATAGATGATAGTCGGACGTTGATGTGGAGATTGTGAGCTAGCTCTTCCTACTAGCCTTTACTATTAATCTATTATTATTTGAGACATTAGATGAGATGAGCTCATTTACTTTCATTTATTTCCGTTGATCTGTAGAGTTGTTGAATTGAATGGATGTGATGAGGCCAAGTGGTTCGCTTTGGGACTAGCAATAGTCTCTGGGTGTCGGCCACGTCTCGGGAAAAATTTCTCTTTTTTTTTGTATTTTCAGATTTTATTGATTAATTTATTTTCCAAGAGAATTTTTGCTTCATTCTCTTATTCTTTTTAATAATCCTGGGGTGGTGTGTTCGCTAGCTTAGTCGTAAACTCGTAGTTCAAATATATGTTAATCGATTATTGAATCGTATTAGATAATTTTGCTTATTGCAACTTCAGCAGATGAAAACATGTTAGTTGTCAATATTATTAAAAATTGTCATTCTAAAATAAAATATATTTGCTAACATTACACTTTATCCATTTCATTGATTATCAAAATTACTAAAAATGTTTGACCAAAATATTTATTCATTTATAAAATTAATTAATTAATTAATATTTATATTTTTTATTTTAAATTATTAAAAGACGTGTAAAAAACATGAAAACTTAAATAGAAAAAAGTATTAACATGAATGCCATTTTAGATGTCTTTTAGAATATGGCATCACCCATTAAAAAAAATAAGTTATTTACATTAATTAAAAAGGTTATTTAATTATATTGAAATATTTATAATTGAAATGTCTTTTGAAAAGTCAATTACAATTTTTATCATACAAAAGTAAGTTGCATGGAAAAAAAATGCACTTGTTTTGAATTATTTGTAATTTTTAAAAGGAGAGAATTCTCTTAAGATGAATGGGAAGGAGTAATTATTTAACAATCAAGTAATTATTATTTACACCCTATTTTGGTTCAACACTCCAAAAGATTTTACTTTTTATGTTTATATTTTAAAATAATTTAAAATACTTTTTGGGCGATTTAGATTAATTTCTGATTATTGCTCTTATTTTTAAAAATATTAGGATTCAAATTTTAACGCAGTATGATAATTCATTTTTTCTTGTCCAGATATAATTATACGCGTATGTTTAATTGGTCCACAATTTGGACCCATATCTTCTTAACCCATTAGGTTTTAAAGTTTAAATATAATTTTTGAATAATATTGAAATTAAAATTTAATAATTTTAGAATTTTTAGAGTTTCATTGTTCATCTTCTTTCTCCGGCGAACTCTTCAGCCCCTCTCCCTCTTTCCAATCACCAAAGCTGCCGGAAAATGACCAGCGAAAAGCCAACAAAATCGACCCCAGAAACCCCATGAAAACAGCCCCAAAAGCTCCATTTTCGATCCTAAAAACAGCCCCAAACTCAGCCACAAATCCACACATTTCTCCACCATTTTCGACCACCAACCACCGCTGCTCCACCGCACTAAACCCACCTTCCTTGCGTCACCATTTCTCCACCAAAACCACCACGAAATTAGCCTCGTCCACCACTATAACCCCAACCAAAACCACCACGAAATCAGCCCGTCCACCACCAAAACCCCACCTGAAAACCCATGAAATCAGCCTCAAACCCCGCCGAAAAATGACCATGAATCAGCTCCAAAAATCACCTCGAAACAGCCATCACTCGCCGCCGCGCTGCACTGGAAAATCCCTTTATCTTTTCTCTTCTCTAGCCAAAAACTCCCACGGCTTCCTTCTCCTTTTCCAGCGTAAACACCACTTGAAAATAGGCCCACCAACAAACAACACCTGCTCCAGCAGAGAAACAAGCTTTACCACCAAGACCCCATGTCGCCATGGTGCTAGCTTTGGTGCAACAGATCACCAACGAACCTCCAAACTTGTGAAAATTGAAGGGAAGGTGTTTGTTAAGTTTTAAAATTAAAAAAGGTGACAAGTTTGACCTTGACTTGTCATTAATTAAAAATTAAGTGTGATTAACTTAATGAAGGGTTAAAGTGTATATTTTAAAAACTTCAGGAACCAATTTAAAAAAAATTATAAGTTAAAAAAAATACCATCCGCGACATTTCGGACCGTCCGCGACTTGTGCGCGCCGCGGACGCGTCGCGCAGAAACACTTGTTCGACTGTTCTGGGTCAAAAATGCATCATCGATTTTTTTCCAAATCCGTGATTTGTTTTTGTCATTTGTTTGGTTGAACTAACATATATTATTGTTTTGAAGCGTAGTGCATTGTTCGGGGAATTCTTTGGGGCCCGTAGCTCAAAATTAAAAAAAATTTTGCTCGAAACAGTGTCCCTCCTCGACATGTCCGCGTCGCTGAGGCGTCTTGTACCAGCTAGTACCTGAGGCCCCAGGAAATTAATTTTCAAGTGTGGTTCCGCGATGTCTCCGCGTCGCGCTTGAGTCGCGGACCCAAGTAATTTGTGCCTAGATTTTCATGTGACCCCACCACTATATAAACCCCTTTCGTTGTTTTTAGGATTTTTTTTATAACGCAGCAGCCGATTTTCGCCCCTTTTCCTCTACACTCTCAATTTTTTGCCTCTACTCTTCAAGTTTTCAATCCTCTACGCGACGCACACTCATCTCACCATCAAGTCAAGTAAGTATTTTCTTCTACATGTCGCATTTGTGCTAGACTAGCATGATTTGTAGGAATTTGATAAGTGTGAGTGCTTTGTTTGTTACTCATTGTTCTTGCATTTGGTTATTGCATTATTTCAAGTATGGGTGTTGTTGTTTTTGTAGTAATTTAGAGAAATATGTTAGATTTGTTGGTTGATTTATATTATTTCAAGAATTTGTGATGCTTGACATATAAAAGAATTTGTGATGCAATGAACAAGATTTTGATTGGTCATGTGCCACCAGTGAAGTGTTGGGTCAAGATTACCTAGGCTTGCACACGGTCCCCTTGTGGTTTTTTTGAGCGGCTGAACTTGTTTTGATGCAGGTACTAATGGCTTCTAGGATAAGACAAACAGGGCAAACAAGTGGAGCTAGCGCCTCGAGCAGCCGATGGCGTACTAGGGATGTCCCAGTGGTACCCTGAGCCCCTGAGCACAGAGGCCAACGACCTCGTTTTGGGCTCCGGGCAGTCGACAGAGAGGGACAGAGGTGGTAGCGGGCTCATAATGAGACCAAGTACTTCCCGGATGTTCCTATTGATGCGGACTCCTTGGCACGCGAGTTCCCCCTCATTTATCAAAGGTGCATGGACTACCACCTCATGTTCCTCTTCAACGATCCCCTACCATGCAACCTCAGCATGGTTAGGGAATTCTACGCAAACATGAAGAAGGAACCTCACACACATGTGGTATTTGTGCGAGGAGTGGAAGTAAACATAGGCCCCCTTGCCATCAATGGCATTCTGGGCACTCCAGATGTTCCTTCCGGGCTTTTCAATGATTTGCAAATGCAACCCCCATACCGTCTCATCCGACACACACTCGTGGGAGTAAACTCCATGGCAAGATGGATAAGGCATGCTAGACGAGGATACCACCAAAGCTTCCCCTTTGCCCACATGAATCGGGAAGCTCGGGTCTGGGTCAAAATAGTGATGCATTTCTTCTTTCTGGGGCAACACTTCACTGTCATGACGCGAGATAGAACATACTTGGTATATGCCCTCATGACGGGCATGGAGCTCAATTTTGGGGCCATTGTCAAGTCCGCCATGAGAAAGGCTAGAGTCCACCGTGGTTGCAGGTACGCTTTCGGGGGCCTCATAACTGAATTGTGCACTCGTGCAGGTGTCCCCACCGAAGAGCTGGATTATTGGCCCCAGATCGAGGCCCCCCCATATAATGTCACCAACATTAAGGGACCAGAGGAGGCTACGGGGCCAATCCTCACCACTGCTGAGCGCAACCACCGGGATGAGCTCATTATGGCGCGCATGTACGGGCTCGAGATGCTGAGGCACAGGATGGACGGTCGCCCATCTACATAACAGGAGCTGGAAGAAGTTGTCACCCGCTACCCTCTCAACTCCATGGCAAATGTTGTCCTGGGCATCGGGCCTACCTTTGTGGAGCCCGTTGATGATGATATCCCCACGGACCCGGAGGAAGGACGGATGGGATCCGACAGTGAGGAGGATGATATTGAGGAGGAGGTCCCAGTTGCCACAGGAGGGGAGCCAATCTTGCCCAGCCCAGATGAGTAGGAGCAACCATCCTATTGTTTCTTGCGTAGTTCAGCAATTGCTTGTATAATTCAAACATTGCTTGTATAATTCAGACATTGGTTGTACATTAAATCTTAGTTTTAGACATAAATCATTGCTTTTATTAATTTCATTGCTATTAATCTTGGATACCAATTGTTATAGCTATTAACTACGTTGCAATAGTAGGCATCGCGAACAATAGTAGGCGTATTAGCATGTATCAATATTATATAAATATTAGGAGTTGCGAAAAGTCCCAAAAATTTTGGCTCCGAAAACTTGTATTATATAAATGTATATAAACTTGTTTTAATATTGTATAAATAGTTATGTAATATATCAACATTGTATAATATTGTGTATTAGCATGTATCAATATTATATAAATATTGAGAGTTGTTGGCCCTGTTTTCCAGTCTCGAAAATGTTTCGGCATTTTCGATCGACCCGGGAGTTATTTTGAGAGTTGTTTATGCTGAACCAACATGTCTTAATATTTTGAAGGATGTGTAGATGTTCGGTGAATTTTACGGGGCGCGTCCCAAAAATTTTGGCCCCGAAAACAGTGACCCTCCGCGATATGTCCGCGTCGCGGAGGCGTCGCGTACCAGCCTGTTTCTAGTGGAGAAAATGTTTCATCGTTTTCGTTCGACTCGGGAGTTATTTTGAGAGTTGTTTTTGTTGAACCAACATGTCTTAATGTTTTGAAGGATGTGTAGGTGTTCGATGAATTTTTTGGGGTCCGTAGCTCAAATTCCAAAAAGGTTTCGGCCCCGAAAATAGTGACCCTCCGCGACATGTCCGCGTCGCGGAGGCGTCGCGTACCAGCCTGTGTCCAGTGGAGAAAATGTTTCGTCATTTTCGTTCGACCCGGGAGTTATTTTGTGAGTTTTATTTGCTAATCTAACATATGTTAATGTTTTGAACGATGCGCATGTGTTCCGTGAATTTTTCGGGGTCCGTAGTAAAAAATCAAAAGTAGGGTCTAGCATTTGCTATGCATTTTACAGCAAATGTTGGGATTTGTCCCAACAACTGCTAGGACATTTACAGCAACTGCTGCATAATTCCCAGCAATTGCTAAGAATAATCCAACAACTTAATAACTTGCTATGATATTTTACAGCAATTGCGACAACTAGTCCAGCAAGTAGCCAACTTGCTATAACAAATTCAAACAAAATATTTACCATCGAATTATTTGTTGTGTTGAATTGGACTAAAATCACTAAATCCATAACCATCTATTCACAACAAATCTTAAGACTTTCCCATCAAGTAGGTCACTTGCTGAGTCATTTGACAACAAATATTTCTATAAAAGGAGAAATTCTTATAAACGGAGATATTTCAATAACATAAAATATCCATCATCAACATTCCAAAAAAAATAGAAAAATAAGAAAATATATATGTTTATAAAATAATAATCCTTGATCAACATCACCAAAAAGTCTACAAAATAACAAACATAAAAAAATACTCATTATCCAAACATTAAATACACCAATTATATAAAATCATAACATCAACTACTGCTCCTCCATAGATGCTGCTTCTTCTTGTTCCTTCCCAACACCTGCTGCTTACTGCTCCTCCATCCCATCTGTTGCTCCTTCATCACAGCACTTTTTGCCCTTTTCCTTGCACTCATGAGTGCTTTAGAAACTTGTTTTTGCCTCTTTTGCTCTCGAATAGGAGTATAAGGTGATTCCACCCTTGATGATGGGATGACACCTCTTTTGGATAGGATGGTATTGAACGTTTCCTTAAATGACAACATCATTTCCATCATTTTATCCATTTTCTCATTATGTGACACTATCATTTCCATCATCCTATTCGTTCTATCGTTGCAAGTTTCACAACCACAAGTACTACAAGCTGCTGCCTTTGAAGTCCCAGCACCCAAGTCACCGGATCTACCAAGGGTGAATGGAGTTCCAAAATCACCTCCACCACCAAGAGGAGGAAATCCACTTATATAACCAGCACCTTCTTCTTCCCCGGCAGCAGTTTCTGGAACATGTACTCCAGCAACAGTTTCAACGCCACTTACCCCAGCAGCATTTGCACCTGGCCCGGTAGCATCACTTACCCCTACCCCAGCAACAGCACCAACATCAACAAGAGAATCCCTTTTGATGGCCGTTACGCCGACCAAATCTTTCACCAACCTCACAATCCTCGGATCCTCTTCTTTTTGCTCGAGTGGCACAAATCCCATCCAAAAATTTCCTCACTTTCGATCGGGATTAGCCACGGATAAACAACCTACAAATTCAAATAAAATTATATAAGCAACAAAATACTAAAATATGGGAAGACAAGAAATATTTAAAACTTACAGCAACTGTAACACTTACCTCATCCTCGGGTGGATCAAAGAGTTCGCGTGCCTCTGCTTTAGCATTATTTGGCGCTGCCAACCATCGAAGAAGTCTCAGATAAGATACTTCCTCGTCAAACTCTTTGAATGTTTTTCGGATATAAGGAATGGCTTCAAAAGCCCAAGTCTAAATAAATCAATGCCATGAAATATTATTAATTAACATAATAAATAAATATAAAAACAACAACAACAAAAATACAACAAATAGAACTTACCATAAAAGCCCACGAAAAACCATAGAGATTGGACGACTTTGTAGTCAATGTCGCCGCCTTCTTCAAATATTGCACTGTCAGTTCATAGCTCTCCCAACCCCAAGGATAGGTACAAAATACATCTCGGTCGGCCGCTAGCTTGAACCAAGAATCCTTCGCATTAATCCCCCCATCTCTACCCATAAGAATCACATGGACAAAGTAAACTAAACAGAAGGACTTCTTTACACTCCTCTGCACTTCACTTGACTGCGATAGGTCAAGCATCTCTTTTGATTTGCAATGCGTCTTCCTCATTGCATCACAAATTCTTTTATATATCTTTTTAGTCTTTTAAGATTGGGAGGGAGGAGTAGGTGGAACGTGATAGTTCAATCCAGTCACAATGGCAAACTCTCTCATGCCAAAACAAACTGGCATGCCACAAAAATTAACCCAAAAATCATTCTAGCTACTAATCCACCGAGGAATAAGCTGATACATCAGCTTCATTTGGAATTAGGGGATGTTTCCCTCACCTATGTCTAGGTATATCTTATCAAATACCGTAGACTTAAAGTAGCCTTCCAAGTCTTCCTTCACTAAAATATTTTTAAAATCCAAAAATGGTTTCCCAAGTTAAGATTTTATTCCTATATCCCCTCTTTCATGACTATTCAGAAACCCAGGCATGTCAAATCCATAATCATCATACCTGAAAGCCACAACTGTGGCAGCGTCTGAAGCAGCTGAGGGAATGCCAACAGCAGCTGAGGGGGTTTCTGCAACAGCTGATGTACTCTCGTCACCAGCAATGTCCCTTGTTGTAGCATCGGAGGGACTGTGTGTAGAAGCTGTTGGGCTGTGTGCAGTATCAGAGGAAGTGTGTGCACCAGCTGCTGGGCTTTGTGCAGCATCAGAGGAGTTGTATGCAGCAGTTGCTGGGCTGTGTGCAGCATCAGAGGATTTGTGACCAACAGCTGCTGGGCTGTGTGCAGCCGCTGTTGGACTGTCTGCAGCATCTGCTAGACTGACACCAGCACCAGCCTCAACACAGACTACTTCAATGAGACGATCCTGTTGTTTTTGTGACTGATCATCGTCTAGCTCGTCTTCCGATATAATCAGCCTCCTAGAACGTCTAGAAGGAGCATTGTCGGGTCCAAGATTTTTTTTGTTTTGGTCTTGCCATTTAAGTATAGATAGCCCTATAAAAAAATCAAACCAATTTCAACAAGAAAGAAAGGAAGTCTTTTTATTAATTTTTGGCAATTGAGAATGCAACAAGGCCAAGAAATTCTAGAAAAAGCATAAAGAAATAAACAATGTAAACAACTACAACAACAACCTCCAATAGTTGAATAAAACACCCAATAAAAATCAACCAACAAATCGAACATATTTCTCAAAATTACTACAAAAACAACAACACTCATACTCGAAAAGTACAACAACAAATCAAACAACACCAGCTTGAAATAACCCATAAGCCAAAATGCAAGCATAATGAGTAACAAACAAACCACTCACACTTAACAAATTCCTAAGAATAATGGTATACTAACCCAAATGCAACATGCAGAAGAAAACTTGCAGTAGAAGGATGGTGAGATGATTGAAAATATGAAGAGTACAAGGAAAATACTTACTTGAGTTAATGGTGAGATGAGTGTGTGTCGCATAGAGGATTGAAAACTTGAAGAGTAGAGGAAAAAAATTGAGAGTGTAGAGGGAGAGGGGTGAAATCGGGTGTGGATTTGTAAAAAAAGCCCTAAAAATAAAGGGGAGTTTATATAGTGGTGGGGTTACGCGAAAATCGAGGCCCGAATTACACGGGTCCGCGATGCAAGCGCGACGCGGATACATCACGGATCCACACTTGAATAATTAATTTCCTGGGGCCTCAGGAAGTACCTGGTATGCGACGCCTCCGCAACGCGGACATGTCGCGGAGGGTCACTGTTTTTGGGGCCAAAATATTTTTGGAATTTGAGCTACGAGCCCCGAAAAATTCACCGAACAATGCCAATAGATGAAAAACATCAACACCACTTAGTCCAAACATAAAAAATTTCAATATTGAACGATGGATTACCGGGAATTGGTGATTGATGGGAAATGTACAGCAGCTGCTGTCTTATTCTCAGCAGTTGCTGGACCCCACTTTTGATTTTTCGTTAGTAGCTATAGGATGACTATAAGTTGATGGTATCAGCCATATGTAGTGATAAGTTGAGTTTTGTTACTCTGATTTCAAATAAAACACTAAATTCATGAGTGATCATACACATTGACGTGGCGATTGCACAAGTAATATACAATCTATTGAGCAATTGCATATGTAAGTAATGGTGACTAAGTAAATTGACTATTAGTTGCTTGCGTCAATATGTTTTATAATATATTAGTAGTGATCTTATGTGTTGAGGTGGAATCAGTAGTGATCTTATACATTGAGATAGTACTTACACAAGCAATACGATCGCAGTTCTAAATCACACTTATTCCAGTGGCTTTTTCCATTAATCAGTCCATGTGATCATCGTTACGGACGAATATAGGGATTTTAGTCGAATTCAACACTAGAAATAACTCGATGGTAAATATTTTGTTTGAACTTGCTGTAGCAAGTTGGCAAGTTGCTGGATTATTCTCAGCAGTTGCTGGGAATTGTGCAGCAGCTGCTGTATTATTCTCAGCAGTTGCTGGAAAATGTACAGCAGTTGATGTCTTATTCTCAGCAGTTGTTGGACCCCACTTTTGATTTTTCGTTAGTAGCTATAGGCAGATGACTATAAGTTGATGGTATCAGCCATATGTAGTGATAAGTTGAGTTTTGTAGAACGCTAAATTCATGAGTGATCATACACATTAACGTGGCGATTGCATAAGTAATGTACAATCTATTAAGCAATTGCATATGTAAGTAATGGTGACTAAGTAAATTGATTATTAGTTGCTTGCGTCAATATGTTTTATAATATATTAGTAGTGATCTTATGCATTGAGGTGGAATCAGTAGTGATCTTATACATTGAGATAGTACTTACACAAGCAATACGATCGCAGTTCTAAATCACACTTATTTCAGTGGCGTTTTCCATTAATTAGTCCATGTGATCATCGTTACGGATGAATATAGGGATTTAGTCGAATTCAACACTAGAAATAACTCGATGGTAAACATTTTGTTTGAACTTGTTGTAACAAGTTGGCAAGTTACTGGATTATTCTCAGTAGTTACTGGGAATTGTGCAGCAACTGCTGTATTATTCTCAGCGGTTGCTGGGAAATGTGCAGTAGTTGCTGTGATATTCTCAGCAATTGCTGGACCCTACTTTTGATTTTTCGTTAGTAGCTATAGGAAGATGACTATAAGTTGATGGTATCAGCCATATGTAGTGATAAGTTGAGTTTTGTTACTCTGATTCCAAATAGAACGCTAAATTCATGAGTGATCATACAAATTGACGTGGCGATTGCACAAGTAATATACAATCTATTGAGCAATTGCATATGTAAGTAATGGTGACTAAGTAAATTTACTATTAGTTGCTTGCGTCAATATGTTTTAAAATATATTAGTAGTGATCTTATGTGTTAAGGTGGAATCAGTAGTGATCTTATACATTGAGATAGTACTTACACAAGCAATACGATCGCAGTTCTAAATCACACATATTTCAGTGGCTTTTTTCCATTAATTAGTCCATGTGATCATCGTTACGGATGAATATAGGGATTTAGTCCAATTCAACAATAGAAATAACTCGATGGTAAACATTTTGTTTGAACTTGTTGTAGCAAGTTGGCAAGTTGTTGGATTATTCTCAGCAGTTGCTGGGAATTGTACAGCAGCTGATGTATTATTCTCAGCGGTTGCTAGGAAATGTGCAGCAGTTGTTGTGATATTCTCAGCAATTGTTGGACCCTACTTTTGATTTTTCGTTAGTAACTATAAGAAGATGACTGTAAGTTGATGGTATCAGTCATATGTAGTGATAAATTGAGTTTTGTTACTCCGATTCCAAATAGAACGCTAAATTCATGAGTGATCATACACATTGACGTGGCGTTTGCATAAGTAATATACAATCTATTGAGCAATAATAAATTGCAAGTGATGGTGATTAAGTAAATTGACTATTAGTTCGTTGCGTCAATATATTTTATAATATACAATCAATATATTTTATAATATATTGCATCAATATGGCGATGGTAAACATTTTGTTTGAATTTGTCGTAGCAACTTGGCAAGTTGCTGAATTATTCTCAGCAGTTGCTGGAAAATGTACAGCAACTGTTGTAGAAGTCGCAGCACTTGCTGGACCCTACTTTTGATTTTTCACTACGGGCCTCGAAAAATTCACCAAACACCTACACATCCTTCAAAACATTAACACGTGTAAGTTCAGCAAATACAGCTCAAAAAATAACTCCCGGGTCGAATCGAAAACGGCAAAACATTTTCTCCACTGGAAACAGATGGGAACAAGTGTTGGTATGCGACCCCTCCGCAACGCGGACAAGTCGTGGAGGCTCACTGTTTTCGAGGCCAAATCTTTTGGGAATTCGAGTTACGGGCCCCAAAAATTCACCGAACATCTACACATCCTTCAAAACATTAATACATATTAGTTCAGCAAATACAACTCACAAAATAACTCCCGGGACGACCGAAAAGGACGAAACATTTTCTCCACTGGAAACAGGGGGAACAAGTGCTAGTACGCGACCTCTCCGCGACGCGGACATGTCGCGGCAGGCTCACTGTTTTCGGGGTCAAAATTTTTGAGAATTTTTACTATGGGCCCCGAAAAATTCACCGAACACCTACACATCCTTCAAAACATTAACACATGTTAGTTCAGCAAATACAACTCATAAAATAACTCCCGGGACGACCAAAAAGGACGAAACATTTTCTCCACTGGAAACAGGGGGAACAAGTGCTGGTACGCGACCCCTCCGCGACGCGGACATGTCGCGGAGGCTCACTGTTTTTGGGGGCCAAAATTTTTGGGAATTTTCACTACGGGCCCCAAAAAATCACCGAACAACTACACATCATTCAAAACATTAACACATGTTATTTCAACAAATACAACTCACAAAATAATTCCCGGGATGACTGAAAAGGACGAAACATTTTCTCCATTGGAAAAAGGGCGAATAAGTGTTGGTACGCGGCTTCTCCGCGATGCGGACACGTCACGGAGGCTCACTATTTTCGGGGCCAAAATTTTTGGGAATTTGAACTACGGGCCCCGAAAAATTCACCAATGCCAATAGCTGAAAAACATCAACACCACTTAGTCCAACAAAGAAATTTCAATATTGAATGACGAATTACCGAGAATCGGTGATGCACATTTCAGCCCTGGGATGAGAACAATGTGCGATTGGTCCGCGTCGCGTATGCATCACGGACAACCCAAGAATTGCTGTAAAATGCAAAGCAATTGTTGGACCCTACTATTGCAAGCTAGTGAGAAGCTATAGCAAGTTACTATAAGTTGATGGTATCAATCATATGTAGTGATAAATTGAGTTTTGTTACTCCAATTTCAAATAAAACGCTAAATCCATGAGTGATCTTATACATTAACGTGGCGATTGCACAAGTAATATACAATCTATTAAGCAATAATAAATTGAGTAAAAAAATATTCAAATAACAATAACACTGATAATATTAAATAACAACAAATGTTAATTGTTGCATAAAATTAGCATGCTAAATGAAAGAAGTTCACAAACACCAAATAAAAGCGAGTGTTCTTATGAAACATTTCGCTCCGAGCAAGTAGTTCTCTTGTGCCCAACCCTTTTGCATATGGAACATCTATTCTTTTTGCTTGGCAATGATTGTCCGATACTTGGTCACCGCTTCTTTGCCCTTCTTCCCACCTTTCCCGGCGCAACATGTGAAGGAAGTATTTCCCTTTCTAAAATCTCCCTAGGAACTTCCCAAGATTCTTCGGACGGCACGGGTTTAATTTCCTCCACGTATATAAGAATGTATGTCCCTACCTTATAATATTGAGAAGAATACTCATAAATACGCCTTCCATAATCTTCACCATACTGACGTCGGAGCGCAGTCATCGCGTGCGGACAAGGTATTTTATCAAGATCAAACACTCTGCAAGTACAAGATTTGCAATGAAGATCAACCGTTGCCACTGCATCAGAACCGGGGACAACATATCCATAATTGGCAATTGGATGAACCAATAGCTTGTACCCAATATTAATATTTTTTGCGATGACCTCCTCTATCGAAGGGACCAAGATGGTTGATGCATTGATGAACTCCATTCTTCTTTGGTGAAATTTTTCTCCAAACTTCTTGTTTATTTCATCAAATAGAGCCTCTTTCAACAACAAAAAGTGAATTAATTGACTCAGCTATGTTTGATGTCATAATACCTAACTTGTATGTTGCAGCAGATATTCTAGAATTTAATAACTACTATTTTTATAAATAGAAAATTCTACAGCAGATATTAAAGATGTCGCAGCAGATGCAGCAGTTGCTGCGACAGAATCTTCATCAGCAGCAGAAATGGAACAAATGCAGCAGTTAGTTACACGTACCTATTTCCCGAAAAAAATGCTCTTCTCCATATGTGAAATCCAATTTCTTCAAGATGTATGGTAGCCTGTAGAACAATATCTCTAATTTGATTGAAGTGGTCATTAAACTCACTTATATTGTATGCTTGTGCGGCTTTGTAAAAATGATAAATAATTCTTCCATTGTGAAAATTGGTTCGAATATTTTCACCAAGGTGCCACATGCAACAACCATAATGAGCAGAAGGGTAGACAATTGAAACCATTTTTTTATGCTTGGATGCCGATCCGAAATTATGCACAATTTCGGAGTATCATCTACAAAACTGCTCATTTGCTCAAAAAAATACCGATAAGAGGCATCACATTCTAAGTCAACAACATAGAATGCAACAGGAAAAACATATTTCTCAGCATCCTGTGCAATAACAGACAACAAAACGCCACCATACTTGCCTTTTAAAAATGTTCCATCCACAGCTATGACTTTTCTCATATGCCTAAACCCTAGAATCCAAGCTCTTATGGCCACAAAAATACTTAAATTTACCTTTTTCATCGAGCTCCAACGCCGTTTTGGTCCCCGGATGTACAATGCTAAGCATATAGCGATATGCGTCAAGCACCGCATATCCATGCTCGTGTGTTCCCCTTATCAAAGATTTTGCAATTTCACTTCCCTTCGAAAGTTTCCAATAACTGACCTTGCATCCCAATTCAACACGAAGTGAGGTTTTCATATCTCTAGTGGACGACCATTTACCTTCAGGAAACTTATCTTTGAAGTACACACCAATTACTTTGGCCGTAGCATGCGGATTGTGGCTCGTCAGATGCTGAGAACCACAAGTGCGAAACTTTTCATACATTCTAATGTAAAATCTATCAAAACTTTTAAGCTTCACCGCTCTCAGCCACCACTTGTACTCAGGATGTACACACTTGACGCAATACACATGACGCGAGTTTATCACTTTTTTTAATCTAAAGTCTTTCTTCAAACAAGTCATTTTCAATGTAATATCTAAGTCTTCCTTATTCTTAAATGTCATACCATTATAAAAACCTGTTTCATCATCTTGAACATGATTCAACTGTGTCGATTGTGTATTCGTTGGTGTGTTGCTCCCAACTTCTGGGGTTGGCGTCAGCTCACCTCCACTTGCTCTATCTGGAATGTCCGTAGCCATCACAGGACATTCATCATTCACAATTTCTAGATTTTGATGTGAATTTTGATTCTCCACCACCTTTTCAACCATGTATACCCGTAGAATGGGTCTTCCTTCATTTTTCAAATAAATTCGTAAACTCACTTGATTTTTTATTCTAAATGGAGCCACTCTCTGATTTCACCACAAGAATGCATGTAAGTGATGACGATATCTTCCGGCTCACAATTTAATTCACAGCTAGAAATAATTTGATTTACAAAATCCTCATATGAGATATCTCGATTCACAATCATCGCTATCGTCTCGACCATTTCTTTGCCTTTCCAACGCCAAATCAAACGATTGTTGGACTCAACCCATTCACCATGACAATCAACTCCTAATATTATTTTGTCTCCCATGGATGATCTTGAAGGTACCTAAATAAGTAATAGTTAAAAGCGCAACATGAGAAAACTGTACAAAAATACAACAACTGTTGTATTCAATTTAGCAGCTACTTCATCATATGAAACATCACATGCAGCAAATACACAGTAATTTAAAACTGCTGCAAAAGTGGTGAACCAGTTTGTTAGTCCAGCAGCTGCTGCACTCAGTCCAACAGCTGTTGCGTCGTCCCTGAAAGCGCTCAGCAGTGAAGAAATGGCAACAATGGCAGAAACATCAACAAAAACACAAAACCCAAATAAATAGCACCACATACACTTTTATCAGTCATAATAATGATTAAAACTTACCTTTCAAGTAATTTCGAAGGCTACCCGAACAAATGCCCCAAAAAAATTGATTTTTTCTCCCAAATTTGAAGCTCAAATGTTGTGTTAGGAAAATAGTGAAAACAACAACAACAAGAAGAAGAAGAAGAAGAACAAGAAGAACAACAAGAAGAAGAAGAAGAAGAAGAAGTAATGAAAAAGGGGGAAAAATGTCGCGGGAAAAGCTTGGGGTTCGTTGGGGATTTTTTTTTTGGGGGGGGGGGGGGGGGGGGAGGGAATTAGGGTAATTTTTTTTGTGGGTTAAAATGTATAAAGAAAAAAGTTGGGAACCTTTTTGAAAATAGTCAAACATCATTAACTCTTAATTATAATTTTGTCACCTACACCCAATAATTAAAACTTGTGTCACTTTTTCTTAATTTTGAAACTTCTTTGTCACCTATAATTAAAAGGCCCTCCAAACTTTGACAAAATAACAACTAACGACACCATTGTACAATCCTCTCAATCTCTCCTTTTTTTCTTGATTATATTTTCTCTAGTTACTAATATTATCTTAATACGATTGGAGTTAAACTACGGTGGTTTTGCATCTACTTATAGTTGTGGTTTGTTTTAGAAGAAAATTATTTTGTGCTACTTTTCTTGCAATTTTTGATTAATTTATGTTATTTTCATATTATTTGACTTTATCTGTCGCATTATTGTTACACTGTTTGCTAATAGATGTTGTTTATCATTTTGCAATTATGCTATGCTGAGATGTTCTGATTTTCAACGGTTATTGTTAATTTATTTTGTTTATTGGTTTAGACTTTTTTTTTTTGCATTTTTTCATTGTTATCTGAAGTATTATTGATTTTTTTTTAACTTCTCTTTTCCTTTATCTTGTAAGTTATGTCATTATTTTTGTAAGGTACGTAAATAGTGGATATTTTTCTTTTGACAGACATTGATGAATTATTAGATCTTTTTTTTACGTAAATAACATTGAGTTATGTATTAAACTGGCCAATGATGAAGGCCTCTCCATTCAAAAAGACGGAAATTTTGTAGTTTAGATGTGATATTTTTTATATTATTAAAATTCAAGAAAATTTTGTTCAAGTTCTCACGTATATACATTGTTTGTTAAACATGGCTAAGGAAAAATCTATCTGCCGGATTTCGAGGCTTCCCCATTAAAAAAGACGGAACAATTTTAGTTTATTCTTTATTTATTCATTAGTGTGCATATTATTGACATTAAGCAAATATTAGGACGTTCCTCATATCGTTATTTATTTCATTGTTTGTGTATATTTTATGATTATTATACTTGTGTTATATCTTCTCCTCGATTTGAAAAAATAAGTTCAGCCGGGACCCACAGTGGTGGATTTTGAAGGGTGCTACTACCTTCCCTTCGGGATAACTTGAACTCTTACCTGAAATTTTTGGTTCACAAACTATTTCATAAATAATTAATTGATTTCCTAATTATCCTTAAAATTAGATGGCGACTCCAAAACTAAAATTAAATTATTTTTCCTAAAAATACTCTTTTAAATTCTTTTATTTAATTATTTTTTACGAGTTTTCATGACGTTGCGCCTTCGGAATGTCAACAGAATGATGACTCTACTGGGGATTTTCAAGGTTCCAACCATTATGGATTCATTTTGGGAATTGAAGAGATCTTTTTTTATCATGTGATATGTTTTTCCTTGTATATTTGTTGTTTATTTGTATATTGTATTTGTTATTTATTTATTTATTGTTTATTTCATTTTTGTCATTTCATGCAGAGCATACCTTTCGCCACTTGGCCATTTTTTATTTCTTACTTAAATGATGGTTATGCGGGTCGCAGCTGTTGAATCCAAATTGTTTATCGGGATACCCTGACAAAGTGAGTTGATCTAGAGGGGTCAATGGACGTTATCTTCCCCAACCCGAGTAGTCCGCTTGGGTCACCGGTCCATTTTAAATAAAGTCCACTCTTAGTAAAACTAAGCTAGAGTGGAACCGGATCTCTCATGTAGGTGCATTTGTCTAGATTGGCCCGATATTTATGATGTGGGTCCATTAGAACACCGCCTTGCATCTAATTGAAAGAATGTGTATGTCGGGTTGTATGTACCATTCTCCTTTGGGTTTGGGATTTTTATTGTTTGTAGTTCAGTTCATTTTATTGTAAATAAATAATTTAGAGTGTACCCCTGCATGGGAATTATTTTTGCTTGTATACCCCTTTCCCCTCATTTTGTATCCCCATTCATTTATTTGTATAATTTGTACAATATATTTTTGAGGGGTAATAGAACTTACACACGACATACATATTCTGCAATAGTTAGTTTTTTTTTGTTTTGATTAGTCATATGTATATTAGGATGCATTATAGCTTTTCATTTTATTAGTATAGTAACTGGGATAGTTTATTTTAGTTTTATATATATATATATATATTTGAATACCAAAGTTTGTTGAGGTTGAAACATGGACAGAATTTTTGATGACTCATTTTTGAGAGATCCTCAAAAATTCTACCAAGATTGTACTCAAATGCTAGAGTTGCAAGACACCACTCCGAGTTTGTTTATATTTTAATGTTTGTATGTAATTTTATATTTAATAGGTATCTTTCACTTTGTTTATCTTACATCTTTTGAAAAAAAAAATTTGTTTGATATTAATTTAAATAGTTTGCCCTTTAGCATGATTCATTGACTTTTTTTTAGTTATAGTATTTTTCTTTCAAAAGAAATAAAAAATAAAATACATTTATTATTTCTTTTAATTTATTTTTTTAAAATACACTTTATATCATATCTTCACGGACTATGCGTACCTGATTCTCATATTCATGAGATACGTAGGCAACCCTTATGGGTACAGTGCTGCTTTTTTAATTTTTTTAAAAAAAAAGGTCAATTGTGCATATATTTTATACATATCCTTATGAACTATGCGTACCTGATTTTCATATTCATGAGATACGTAGGCAACCCCTTTTGGGTTCGGTAGTAATTTTTTCAAAATATATATATATACACATATATATATGGTGTACATATTTTAAGAGTCAATTTTCGACTCAATTGGGACCAGTCTGTTAGACGCATGTAAATATTTGAAAAAATGAAAATGATTGATTTTGTGGTAAACCATAGATTTTTTGGTACCTCTCAATATATTTTTTTATGCTTGAAAATTCTCTTGCACGCATTCAAGATAAGAATAAAACTAACTTCATTGTTCAAGTGCATTGTGTGGTGAGCTTTAGATTAAAATTCAATTGCATTGCATTGTTGATCTAGAACTTGGCCCGAATGCTTGTTGAGGCAAAATCCTGAGTAATGCTTGATTTGAGAAAAGATTGTAGGCCTTTTTTAACCCGCTTGTGCTTTTCAAAGCATACCAAATGACATTAATCCCTAGTTTTTCCCACTTTGAGCTTGAAGCATTTTCTTTGAACAACCACAATTTACCATTACCCTTTTGAGTGCTTACATGCACTATTCATCTCTTGGCCCATCCTTCTTGAGCGCACAAAAAATGTGCAAATGATAAAATGAAGACTTAAGTTTGAAATTGCTACATGCAAAAGATGCAAAGTCTCAAAGTTAAGGAAGCAAAAACGATTTCTAGAGATAAAGAAAAACAAGTGAAATGAAAAAGGATGTTGGAAAAACAAGAAAAGATAAAAATACCCCTGCAAGGTTAAGGAAAGACAAGAAGAAATTGCTCTAACAAAGAGAAAAACTTTCAAGAAGGGGGTAAATGAAGGAAATTCTTGGCCAGTAATATCTCTATGAAGTCGAAACAATAAGGAAAGGACAACAATCATGATCAAGTGTCAAATGAGTATCAATTGTTAAAAGCACAAGTTCAGTGTGACACTCAAGGAGAGATTAAGTCACTTTTATCCCAAATAAATATCCTACCAGCCCCTGAGCCTGCATTACAAGCCAATTACAAGTCCAACATGATCTCATTTCAAATGTTCTCACATTAGTAGAGACTTATATAAAGCCCAAACATATGGTATCACAATTGCATGCATTGAATATCTTTCTGAGTGTGAGTGTATTTTGCAAAGTGTCCTTAAATCAAATATTTCCTACATGTGTGAAATAAGACTTTCTTTGTTGTGAGAGCACTTGACACATGAGGATTGGTATAATTTAAAATCTTTGTTTGAATCAAGTTGAATAGATCTTGCTAATACTTAAGTGTGTTTGAGGTACCACTTGAACCTGTAGAAGTTACTTCAAATTCAATCTTGGTCGAAAGAAAAACTGAAGGGAAATAAAAGAATTTTTTATGCATTCTTAACTATTGGTACCAATTGTAGTTAAGATTTGACTATTTCTTTACATTCTTTATTTTTGAAAAAATAAGAGTCCAAGCATTTCTTTTGGGATCCTTTTTGTTATTCTTTTAAATATACACTTTTAAAGAGATTCTTGAATTATTTTACTTATAAATTGCATTTTTTTCTTTTGATATATGATTGTTTGTTTAAATAATGTGGCATTAGACTAATCCCATTAGTGTAAGATGTCTAATTTATTTTATTGAACTGTGTATTCCAAAAAACGTAGCATATCTTTTATTTTTTAGATTCTGAATCATTATTGGAGAGTCACTTGCCTTCAACGTGACAAGTTAAATATTTTGGAGCGTCACTTGCCTTCAACATGATAAGTTAAATTATTATTGGAGTGTCACTGCCTTCAGTGTGATAAGTTAATCTATTTTGGAGCGTCACTTGCCTTCAACGTGACAAGTTAAATCATCGTGGGAGTGTCACTTGCCTTCAACATGACAAGTTAAATCATTATTGGAGCGTCACTTGCCTTCAATGTGACAAGTTAAATAATTTTGGAGCGTCACTTGCCTTCAATGTGACAAATTAAATCATTATTGGAATGCCACTGCCTTCAGTGTGACAAGCTATGCTATTTTAGGAGAGTCACTTCCTTCAACGTGACAAGTTAAGTTACTTTGGAGAGTCACGTCCTTCAACATGACAAGTTAAATTATTGTTGGAGTGTCACTTCCTTCAACGTGAAATGTTCAATCGAAGCGTCGCTTCCTTCAACATGACAAATTAAGTTATTATTGGAGAGTCGCTTTCCTCAACGTGACATGTTATTGGAGAAAAGTTAAATTGTTATTGGAACGTCACTTCCTTCAATGTGACATGTTACATTATTATTGGAGTGTCACTTCCTTCAACGTGACATGTTAAGTTAGAACACTTCCTTCAATGTGATTGACGTGCTAATTTGGATCATCTTTTCCTTTATGAGCAATACACCTAAGAATGGATCGTCATCTCCTTCAGTATGACATGTTAAATCAGGTTTGCCCGAATTATATTCTCATTTGTGTTCTATTTGCTACTAAAAAGTTCTCTCAGTTGTTACAATACAGAAGTGTGTACTACTTTAGCAGGGACGCAGCAAGTCCAGAATGGAGAACATACTAATCCATATAACTAGGACAAAATTTTTGAGGAAAACCTCAAAATTCTACAACCTCCACTGCAGTCAAACCTCTCCTATTTAAAGGTTATGTGTTTGGTCAAAATTGGGTTCGTCAACTTTCTTTGTCCATGATTTCTTTTATCGATCATATTTAAAGAAAGGGACAGCTGTTGACACCCAATTTTGGCCCAACTCTTCAAAAGATTTTTACTTTTTATGTTTATTTTAAAATATTTTAAAATACTTTTTGGGCGATTTTAGATTAATTTTTTATTATTGCTCTTATTTTTAAAAATATTAGGATTTTAATTATTTTAATTTTAAATTTTAATGCAGTAAAATCTATCCGTCGGATTTCGAGGCCTCCCCATTAAAAAAGACGGAACAATTTTAGTTTATTCTTTATTTATTCACTGTTGTGTATATTACTGACGTTAAACAAATATTAGGACATTCCTCATATCGTTATTTATGTCATTGTTTGTATATATTTTGTGATTATTATACTTGTGTTATATCTCCTCCTCGATTTGAAAAAATGAGTTCAGTCGGGACGCACAGTGGTAGATTCTGAAGGGTGCTAATACTTTCCCTTCGGGATAACTTGAACCCTTACCTGAAATTTTTGGTTTGCAGACTATTTCGTAAATAATTAATTGGGTTTCCTAATTATCCATAAAATTAGGTAGCGACTCCAAAACTAAAATTAAATTAGTTTTCCTAAAAATATTCTTTTAAATTCTTTTATTTAATTATTTTTTACGAGTTGCCACGACGTTGCGCCTTCGGGATGTCAATAATTGATACTTAAATTCGTATTACATAGCAACTAGGAATAAAACTAGAATAAGATAATCTAAAAAATTAATTAATTCCTATGGCTTTGAAAAGCCTAGCCTTTTGGTTAAATATTGATTCTTAATTAATAATATTATATGAAGTTATTACAAAATATTAACCTAATTATTAGTTATAAATTATCACAAAAGTGATGTTTGTCAATGACTTTTCAAGAATTAAAGTCTTCATTGATTGGTCATTATTTTTTAAAATCATATTTTTCTTTAAACTTGCTTTGTTTTTTTAAAAAATACAATATTAACAAAAGTAGTTTAAACCGGTAATCTGGATCGGAACCGGTAAAATCTGGGATTTTTCCCCCGTCCCCTCTCGATACCCTTCCTGTTACCCCTTTGTCTGGCACCCACCGGGAAGGCACCAGACTAGATCTGGAACCGGCACTGAACCCGGACGACACCGAACCGATATCGGCACCTACCGGTTTCGTTGCCAGCCTTAGTTATAACAACACTCATGTCATAATATTTTAAAAGCTCTAGCCATCTCCTTTGCTTTAGATTGAGGTCTTTTTTATTAAACACATATTGTAGACTCTTCTGGTCGATAAATACATCCACATGCACCCCATATAGATAGATAGTGATGCCGAAATTTCAATGCAAAGACAATAGCCATAAGCTCAAATCATTAGTTGGATAGTTCCTCCCATTCACCTTTAATTGTCTTGAGGCGTATGCTATAACCTTTCCATGTTGCATCAATGCGCATCTCAATCCAACCCGCGAAGCATCATAATAGATTACAAACCTCTCGTACCTTCTAGCAAGGTCAAGATTGGAGCCGAGGTTAGTCGATGTTTCAAGGTTTAGAAACTCCTCTCATACTCATCAGTCCACATGAATTTTGCATTATTTTTTAGTCAACCTCGTCAAAGGCAATGAAATAGAGGAGAACCCTTCAACAAATCGTCTATAACACCCGGCTAGACCCAAAACCCTTCCAATGTCTGAAGGAGACAATGGTCTAGGCCAATTGCTTACCACCTCCATCTTCTTAGAAATAACCTTGATCCCTTCATCGGACACCACATGCTCGAGAAATACCACTCCTTTCAACCAAAACTCACACTTGCTAAATTTGGCGAACAATTGCTTATACCTCAAGGTTTGGAGCACGATCCCTAGATGATCCATATGTTCTTCCTTACTCTAAGAATATATCATATATAATCCATAAAGACATGCATAAAAGCATCAAGAGAAGGCTAGAATGCCCTATTCATTAAGTTCATGAACAATGTCGGTGCATTAGTCAAATTAAATGACATCACAAAAAAATCAAAATGACCAAACCTAGTACAAAATGCCATTTTGGGAATATCACACTCCTTCACTCTTAATTGATCTGTCACGCCCCGGGAGGGTACCCTTGGCGTGGCCGGCACTCAAAGACTATTGCTAGTCCCCAAGCGAACCACTTAGCCTCATCACATCATTCAACCAATTAACTCTTTTGAACAACGGAATGTATAAGTAAGTTAATGGGCACATCTCGTCTAAAGTGTCATAATAAATAGATAATAATAAAGGCTAGTAGAAAGAACTAGCTCACAAGTCTCAACATCAACATGAAGCCCCTTCTACTACTCATGTGGTACCAATGATAGACCCATGGCTACCCAAATCAATAATGAAGGAAATAGTTCAATCTAACTCAAAAGCATGATGATAAATGTAGGGGATTCCTCGGAGTAGAGGAGGCTCACCAAATCAGCTGCGAATATCAGATTTTCAGCGGAGCGCCTGCTGACAATCTCTAGTACCTGCCCTTGCATCACAAAATGATACAGTCCAGAGGGGATATCAGTACTTGGAATGTACTGGTATGTAAAATAGCTGAGTGAAACAGAAAAAAGTAGAATAATGTAGGATCAACATCAACTCAAAGTAATCATCAAATAACATCAAATCGTCACATGTCTATCTATGCAAGAATAAAGAGTAGATAGGTGACACATCAACAACTCAAACTCATCAATCATCTCAGACTCATGTCAAAGGAGCTCACCTCCTCTCATCTCATCTCAGAGGAGTTCACCTCCTCTCATCTCATCTCAAAACTCATCTCAAACTCAGAGTATTCAAGGTTGAAAGTTTATACGGGTCGTAGGTGGGCTCATGGATGACTTTGAAAACTTTTTAAGAAAGGTATTTTGGTCTTTTCCCACCCTTTCTAAGCCTAAACCTAGCGTTTTTACAGCTAAATAAATCCCTAGACATATCAATTCAACCTTTTTACACTAAAACACCCTTTCCAACTTAGAGCAAGGTTTCAAGGGAGAAAAAGGCTAGGGTTTGAAGATAATCTTGTGAATTCCCCTAAGTTGTTTCAAGATTCAAAACTCTAGGTATGTAAGCCTAACCAAAACATGGATTATATTCTTCCATGTGCTCCATAACCCGAATTGATGGAGTTGTGAGTGAAATGAGTCTCCCATGAATGATTTTTGAAGGTTTCTCTAAAATTCTAATGTATTCTTATGTGATCTTGCATGAATTACTGTTTTTATGAATTAAATACTTGAAATAGATGATATTGCCTTACTACATAAACCCTAGCATGAATTTTTTTTTTATACATATTTCACTTAAATGGGTATGCATGAGAATAATTTAGGCCCATGGAATCTGTGGAGTCCCTAAATGCTTTAACTCTACTTTTGTTTTCCTAAATGCTATGAGTTAGAATGATACATGATAGAGTCTTTATGAGTCAAGAGTTGAACAACAATAACAACAACAACAACATACCTAGTTGAATCCCACAAGTGGGCTCTGGGGAGGGTAGAAATGTACGCAGACCTTCCCACTACCTTATAATAGAAGTAGAGAGGTTGTTTCCTGAGTCAAGAGTTGAACCATAAAAGAATATAACCAAAGAGTTGATAGTTGATGTGATGAATTGGATTAAAAAATGTCCAATGAGACTAGATGAATGAGT
The DNA here is from genome assembly GCA_029948455.1 of Solanum rostratum. Classification (NCBI taxonomy): domain Eukaryota; kingdom Viridiplantae; phylum Streptophyta; class Magnoliopsida; order Solanales; family Solanaceae; genus Solanum; species Solanum rostratum. Next base: position 24,432,586 of record CM057049.1, read on the forward strand.
TAACTATAGGGTTGATGTCTTATGAGCATGTTGAGTCTTGGGAGGAGTATTGAGCACCGAATTGAGTAAAACTAAGTTTAACTCAAACTCAATAACTACATACCCGGTGCAGGAGAGGATTGAACCATAAAATTGGATGTTTCCTATTGTCCCAAAAGGAGGACTTCATGTTACTGATTTTAGATCCATTGATGGGATGTCCTTTATCCTGGCAAGGTACTAGATGGGTGTGGCAACGAAATTGCTTCGTTGTATCATCACCGGATCATAGATGATGGTTGTCGGTTAGAGAAACTCCCAAATAGGCCATGATAGTACTTTGAGTGGATTGGATTAGATGGTATTTGAGTGGTCATTGTCTAAACTGTATTTTTACTTTAGATTCTTAACATGATGATTGAGTTTCCTACTTCTTGAGTTGAGCTATTCGAGTTGATGTTATTTTTCCTTTACATGTTTCGTTCTGCCATTTTACATACTCATACATTCCACGTTCTGATGTTCATTTGGGATTACATCTTTTCATGATGCAGAGATAGGTACCAGCGGTTATCAACAAGTGCCCCACTGAGGACCTATCTGCTTTAAGCTGATTAGTGAGCCCTCCCCTACTTTCGGAAGACATCATGTTTCTATTCTAGCTTTGAGTTAGACTTATTTTATTCTATTTAGAGGTAGTCATGGGTCTGTCCTTGGTACCATTTAGTCAGATGTTTTAGAGGCTTTATAGACTAGAGTATTGAATTATGACTGGATTATATTCTTGACTAGGTTCTTTCCCACTAGCCTTACTCAGTTGATGGATAGATTGTTTGGCTTTTGGCTTTTATTTATCATTTATCATTTCTTTTCTTTAAGTATTCTTATACATTGATGTCTTTCGCTATTAGAATGTGATTGAATGAATGTGACAGGCCAATTGGTTCGCCTTGGACTAGCAGTAATCTCTGAGTGTCGGCCACGCCATGCGTACCCTCCCGGGGCAATGACACTAACAATAATATTAGCTAACAAAATAATATGCATGCTTATAGTTATCCGAAAATATCGATGAAGGCCTGGTTCATGATTTCTAACACCTAAATCATGTAAATTAGATAATCCATCCAAATTCAACCAATTCAACATGATTTCACACAAATCATCTGAATCTAATGAAAGGCAAGTCATAACCAACCTGTAGGTCGATTACATGCACTCCAACTTACTCCACCGGAGCTTTTTCCTTCTGAATGGCCTTTGAATGTTGTTGTGCTATCATAAATAGATTCACAACATCATGACAGTTGTTTAAATCCTAAATTTATGAGAAATAGAGACAAACCAATTTTGGGGCCTAAAAAAGAAAAATGTGGGACCTACGTAGGAAATTCTGAAATTGACTCCAAAAGTTAATCCAAAATAGTACCCCTGCCCCCAAAGCTTAACAAACAACTAAGAACTAAATTTGGGTCGAGAAATGCCAAAAAATGAGAAAACAATGAAATTCCCAAAATTTAGCTAAAATAATAAGAAAGGGGCAGTAGCTACGGGTGGCGAATTACCAGAAATGGAGTTCCAAAAGCCAAAACCAACCACCCCATGATGATCCTTGCAGGATTCCATCCAATTTGGATCAAAAGATCACCAAAATCCAACCCTAAATGCCCAAGTTACCATACCTCAAAAATCCACTAAAAACCTATTCGAATATTCATAATACAACAGCTAAAAATATAATCTTACCTCAAAAGAAATTTCTAATCAAATTGCCAGGCTCACCAATAGACTTCCCTTGAAATTTGAGCTTAAAATGAGGTGGATATCGCTCTTGGAAGGCATGCACAAGGTCTGATCGTGAACAAGACTTAGACATATATAGGCCACCCTTCGAGTATAGCTAAAGTGACCCAGGTGACCGCTTAAGCGACCCACCCACAAGCGGTGGGCTTCGTTAAAGCAAACTCGCTATAGCAAGCCTAGGGGTAGCAAAAGTGACACCCTCACCCTTGGGTGACTATTGCTAAAGTGATTCTCTGGCCATTTTAGCAACGCTGCTTTAGCAAAGCCAGGGCCTCGAAAGAAATGACACTAGCTATCAACTAAAAGAATTGATTTTTCCAACTTCAAACTTTCGAATAGGGTACTCAAAATTCATCTGGAACCTCATGCTCATAAACACATAATGCTACACTATCAAATTTGACGTTCCAAACTCAATGATATATCAAAATTTTCACATGAGGTCATTACGACTGGATGTGGGTCCCACTCCCATGGTCATTTTTATCCAAAATCCACCGAGTGACTTGAAATAAGTATGGAAACCTCAAGAACTGATTAAAGGTTGTTCTAGACCTAACTCAATATTCTAGAGCTAATCTACTATTAGAATTTTCATTCAGACAGGTTTTCCAAGAATTTTGATCAAAGTCAATCATTAGCTAGTTTTGAAGGCTAAAATGCAAAAATCTGGACAAACTCACATCGAAGGTCTCAGTACTTGAGTCGATCACACCTCTAGCTTAATTTGGCCATTCCAGAGCTGATGGAACTATCAGAGTTCCATTCTGAGGTTGTTTACCTATATTTTCCACCAAAATCAACTTTTTAAGGTATAAGGCCTTCTAAACACAGAATACCGCACAACATCTAAAAGAATGACTAGGCAACTGAGCTACTAGTGCTAGCAGGTCATAAGGGTTGCTATAAGAATGCTATAAATGGTAGAAATAACGCAGTAACGCAAAATGATCCAGAGGGTTATTATAATTTAAAATACCTATATGACTTTAATTGTATCTATCTCATGCACTCTTATTAATCATTATCTGTGTTTCATTTACCTACGACTTAAGTATTTAAATTAATCATTGTATTATTTGGCAATTACTACATTGCATGCCTACATACTTAGTTTATTCAAAGTACTAACACATACTTTTGCCTACATGATCTCACCATGTAGGAACCAGTGATCTTCCTCCTCCTATATCTGGTTAGCTATCTGATTAATTGAAGACTAATATTGGTGAGTCCTCTAGATTTGGGCAAAATATCCTATTTCTTTCAACCTCGGGTCATAATGAGACTTTGAGATTTCCTTTATTGTACTTTCCCTACTACTTTTATGGAGTGTGAGCTAGGGACATGTCTTAGACCTTCCCAACTCTAATGTTAGAGGTATAGTTGGACATGTATGATTTGTTAGTGATCTAATACTTAATATTATGTATGACTTTCCCTAGTCCCAAGCTCATAATTTTCGCTTTATCTTATAAGTCAATACCTATAAAATTCTTGATAAATATTGAGAGGCTTGTTTGAGGTACCTTTTGGGTTCCTCATTCATCGTGTCATGTCTAAACCCTAGGCTCGAGTCATGACAAGAGGCCAGGTGGTGTGATGCAATGGCTTCCCATTTCAAAGTAGAAGTGGGAACAAATAGCTATGGACTTTGTGGTAGGACTACCGTGCACCTCTCAAGGTTTTGATCGTATTTAGGTCATTGTGGATCAGTTGACCAAATCTGCTCACTCTTTCGCAGAACAGACTACTCATAGTTTATAGAGGTTATAAATTTACATCTAGTAACATAGTCTGATTACATAGGGTACCATTATCTATTATTTCAGATTGAGGTACTCAATTCACATTGCATTTTTCAGAGAGAGTTGGGCGCCCGAGTCGACCTCGCTATAGTTTTTCACCCTTAGACTAATGGTCAGTTGAAGAGGACTATTCAGGTCTTGAAGGACATGCTTAGGGCATGTGTTATTGATTTTTTGGGCTAGTGGGGTCAATATTTGGCATTGGTGGAGTTTTCATATAATAACAATTATCATTAGAGCATTCGAATGGAACCTTTTGAGGCGTTATATGGTAAGAGGTGTTGATCTATGGTAGGTTGGTTTAATTCTTTTGAGGTCAGGCTCTAGCGTACAGACTTGCCTCGTGACTCGATAGATTAGATTTGTGTGATCTAGGAGAGTCTTTGTACTGCTTAGAGTAGGTAGGAGAGTTATACTGATAAAAAAGTACAACCTTTGGAGTTTTTGGTTGGTGACTAGGTATTTCTATAGGTGTCGCCCATAAAGGGCATGATGAGATTCAAGATGAGGGTAAGCTTAGCCCCAGGTTCATAGACTTTTTGAGATTTTGAGGCAGACTGGGGAGGTAGCTTACAAGTTAGCTTTACCCCCAACTTTTTCTGGTGTTCCACATCTCTATGCTATAGCGGTATATTCCAAATGAGTCTCACGTACTTCAGTGGGATTTAGTTCATCTTGATGAGACATTAGCATTTGAGGAGGAGCCTATAGCCATTTTAGACAGAATGGTTAAGAAACTAAGGTCAAAGAAGATTTTATCTGTAAAGGTCCAGTGGAAACATCGGTCAGACGAAGAGGCCACTTGGGAGATCGAGCGTGATATGCGGACTTGATATCCTTACCCTCAGGTATTGCTTCCTTCTTGACTTTTGAGGACGAAAGTCGTATTAGTAGTGGATGTTGTAATGACCTCCATAGTCCTTTTCATACTTTTATATGCTTTTATCATTTTGCCTCTCCCCATAGTTTTTATGGTTACTATGTGGTGTTGGGATGGGTAGTTCAATTTCCCGAAGTACTTAGAGCAAATTTTACTCCTTTTAGAGTTTTAAGTTGAAAAAGATTGAATTAAATCAACACTCAAAGATATGAGTATTGTATAGAAATTTTCCGTACAGTCCATTTTGGTCTAGGAAAAAGGTTAGTTCGGATTTTGAGGCTTCCATTTTGAGTTTGTGCAAAAATCCATTTTAACTTTAAATTTGGCCTAGTTGACTTCAATCGTCATTTTGGGTAAACACACTTGGATGAAAATTTCATTAGTGCAATTAATTCTGAAGACATTGGTGTTTGGTCTAGAATGATCTTTGGTTCGATTCTCGGAATGAGTTTTTGACCTTTTATGTGTTTATGAGTTAAATTCATGAAAATATTGACATTGGTCAATATTTCATTGAAACAACCTCCGTTGAAAATTTGTTAATTGATTGAATCTTAAACATCATTTCCAATTGGGTAGCATAGTTTGTTTGACTCAACAGGGTTTCAAATGCATTTGGAATCTCCGTCAAAGGATTTTTCAAACTTAGATCATTGCTGAACTGGGTTACTGGTGCAGGTCTCTAGTGTCATCACTTTTGCAAAGGCTGTTTTAGCGAACAAGGGATCTTTTTATTGAAGATAAATAGAGAAGGGCAGGATCGCTTAAGCGTTAACTGCTTTAGCGGCGATCGCTTTTGCAACAATCACCCTTGGGCGAGGATCGCTTAGGTAACCTTCTGGTTTCTTTTGCGGAACCAGAAGCTTATATACCTCGACTTCAGTAGCCAAGTCCCACTATGAGACTTGATACTTTTAGGATATTAAGGGCATTCCTCCACTGAATTTGGTGATACTTATTTTGGTGGGCAGATAATTCTTGTGGAAGGCGTTCCGAGACCTATTCTCATCCTAAAATTCTTGTAAGTTTCAATTAAATTTTGTCATTTCTTCCATTCTCAAAGTTTTATGGCTTGAAACTTGACTATGTTGGTTTAGGCCCTTTTTATTTTCGAAATGTACCCATTTTTGGGGTACAAGTTTCTTAAGTCATTTGGGGCTTAGTGATGGAGTTGTTTTTTTATTCCATCTGTGGATCCCTATCACGACCCAAAACATGGACGTGATGGTACTTGCTCAATCCCACCAGAACAAGTCAGCCTTGACCCAAGGAAAAATGAAAATAACGTGCGGAAGTAACTAAATAAGATAAGTAACTAAAGCTGAAAATCTTTACAAACTTAAACACTACCCAAGGAATGGTTGCCACGTGTGCAAGCCACTAGCAATACAGAAATCAAAAAAATTACAAGTCTGAACTGTCTTTCTTCTCGAATAGAACAAAACAGAAAAGAAATAGGAACAAGAGAGTCAGTCAGATGACAACAGCTACCTCTCTAAATTTCCTAGGAAGCCTCGGATGATCAAGAAAAAATTACTACTCACTGTCCAGGCTCAAAACCTACACAAATGTAGAAGCAAGGGGTGAGTACCAAAGCAACATAGTACCCAGAAAGTCAACTAACAAAACAAAGTAAGTCCAATAGAAAACACAACTCCTTTCATCCCAACCGACCTCCACAATTACAACCTGAACAGAAAATCAGCCCAGCCCAATAACACATAATACACAATAGAGATTTTATCCATAATATCACAGTTATTAAATCATAAGCTACAGCTCACAAGTGATAACACGGTCAATCACAGGACTAACATCACGCCAAACAAGAATATGCAAGGATGAGATTGATGCTTATGCAATAATCGCCGGCAATGACCTCCGCATCATAACATCACTGAAAAATATCTCAACATCACAATATCGCCGATAAGGACCTCGGTATATCGTCGACATCACATCTGGACCGGTAAAGACCTCGGTCCCAACATTTACCATCTCACTCATATCAATATCCAGAACCAATGCAAATATGTGTGACATAGTATGAATGAACATGAGATGAAGTCCACAAATAAATCCATTCATAATCACCAACCACAACAATGTATCTCAAAATAGAATTTTCATCACTTAACCACATTTTCAATTCAAGTGTCACAACACCAAACCAACTCTCATTTACATTTAATCGCCTCATTTTTGTTTTAGTATATTAAATTATTTCATGAATCACACATAAAAGAAAGGATAATTTGATAATTCTGCGAGAATTACAAAGTTTTGAAAGACCACTTGCCTTAGTCGAATCACGATCAATAAAACACTAGTGCCTTCCCCTTTTGAATAGACTGTGTAGCACCACGATCTAGTCAAATAAGAATTCACAATTAAATTTTGAAATGGACAACCCCCATATTACTATATGACCTAACCTAGACCGAAAGATTATCTCATTAAATCTATGACCAATTTCTTTCCCAAATTGCAAACTTAGAATTAAGTCTTAATTCCTCCAAACATCACAAATCTAGTGATATTTTCATAGTACAATACACCTATTATTTAATGGTTGCAAGAATCTCTATAGAAACGAAAAGAAAATTTAGTGAAGACGCAAATTCTTCACTGCAGCGAAATTGCAGTACCTTTTCTTGATATAAATCCCCTATATTGTGTGTGTGTTATGCACACAAGCTATAGCACTAATCCAAAAGTCCAATTTGACTTTTCTTTAATTTTCAACCAAAACCCACTTATACAAAGTCACCATTATTAAAAGGGACACACACGCCACATAACACATACTAATAATGTTATATTCATTATGTTGGCCAACATTGTTGTAGATCCATAAACCCACAAGAATTTCCCTTTTAAAAACAATCCAGTAGTCATTCTTTTGAAAAGAAATTAGAACATTAAATGTGACGTACATACCTAGTTTAATGTTAGCGCACTTCGTCTCTGTTCTATCCATCTTTCTTTTCTAATTTAATTAGGTTATCATAAAAGAATTAAACCCTATTAACTGATTTTAATATTTATGCTAAGTAGTATAGGATATTTAATAAGTTATCAGTTTAATCCCTTAATTAATTATCCCTTTAGCCCATCAACTAACTCGACTATCTAAAATTACCCTTCAACCCAGTAACAGAAATTATCGAATAGTCCCTCCTTTAAAATTTACGAGAATGATATTTTGTAGGAAAATAAATGACTAACACTCAAAATGACCTAACAGGCCATTACATTATCCACCATTAAAAATCATATTCGTCCTCGAACATAAGGTAAAAGAAAGTACCTGAAGCTTCCAAAAGATGAGGATACTTAGCACGAATGTCAAACTCTGTCTCCCAAGTCACCTCTCTAACTGGACGATTCTTCCATTGCACTTTCACGAAAGCAATATCTTTGTTTCTAAGCTTACAAACCTGTCTATCTAAAATAACTATAGGCTCCTCCTCAAATGACAAGACTTGACCTAATATCGCCAAGTCAAATGAAAGTATATGAGACTCATCGGGCACATATTTCCGAAGCATAGAGACATGAAATACAGGATGTAGAGATGATGAGTTAGGTGGCAAGGCTAGTCTATAGGCCACCTCTCCAACTCGCTCCAAAATCTCAAATGGGCCAATGAATCGAGGCTAAGCTTTCCCTTCTTACCAAACCACATAACACCCTTCATAGGTGACGCTCTAAGCCAAACATGATCGCCCACCATAAACTCTAGGGCTTGAACCCTTCTAGTTGCATAACTCTTCTGTCGACTCTGAGCAGTCAACAACCTACCCTGAATCATACGGACCTGCTCCATAGCATCTCTAAGAAAGTCTGCATCTAATGACTTCATCTCAGCGAAATCAAACCAACCAATCAGAGATCTACACTGTCTACCATACAAAACCTCGAATGGTGCCATCTGAATATTGAAGTGATAACTATTATTATAGGAAAACTCTGCTAAGGGAAAGTGTTGGTCCCAATGGGAACCAAAATCGATCACACACGCTCGAAGCATGTCCTCCAACACCTGAATCGTCCGCTCAAACTGTCCATCTGTCTGAGGGTGAAAGGCTGAACTCATATCCAATTGAGTGCCTAAACCATGCTGCAAAGCCCTCCAAAAATGTGAAGTGAAGAGTGAACCCCGACCTGAAATTATAGATACAGGCACACCATGCAATCTAACTATCTGACTAATGTAAAGCTCAGCCAACTTCTCCGTTGTATACTTAACCGTGACATGAATAAAATGAGCAGACTTAGTCAATCGATCCACAACTACCCAGATAGAGCCATAAGCACCCACAGTAGTAGGCAAACCCATCACAAAATCCATGGTGATACGCTCCCACTTTTATGTAGGAATGGGCATCCTTTGTAACTCACCTCTAGGTCATTGGTGCTTATACTTAACCTGCTAACAAATTAAACACCTGGACACAAAATCTGTGATGTCCTTTTTCATGCCACACCACCAGTAATGCTGACTAAGGTCATGATACATCTTCGCTACTCCTGGATGAATGGAATAACAAGTACAATAAGCCTCCTTAAGAATTAATCTAATCAAGTCACCTACCTTAGGCACACAAATTCGACCAGCAATCCTCAAAACACCACCAGGATCAAGCATCGCTTCCTTAGCCTCTTCGCTAGCCACTTTGTCTCTGATGAGACACAACTTTCCATCCTCAGATTGGCGCTCTCAAATCTGGTCCATCAAGGAAGAACGAGCCTTAATGAAAGCAAGTACCCCACCCTCATTAAAAAGTTGTAACCTGACTAGGCCATTAGCTAGACGTTAAACATCTCTGGCCAAATGTCGCTCCTCAATTTGAACGGCGGCTAGACTCCCCATGCTAGAAGTCTTTCTACTCAAGGCATCGGCCACCACATTAGCCTTCCCTAGATGATATAAGATAGTCAAATCATAGTCCTTTAGTAACTTAATCCACCTACACTACCTCAAGTTCAGATCTTTTTGACTGAAAATATATTGAAGACTCCTATGATCTGTGAAGACCTCACAATGTACACCATATAAGTAATGACGCCACAACTTAAGCACAAAACCACAGCCACTAACTCTAAGTCATGGGTAGGATAGTTCTTCTAATGAACTTTCAACTGTCTAGAAGCATAGGCAATCACTTTGCCCTTTTGAATCGACACACCACCTAAACCAACTCCTGAAGCATCACAATACACCGTAAAGTCCACACCTGCCTCAGGTAGTGTCAAAATGGGAGCTGAAGTCAACAAAGTCTTGAGCTTTTGGAAGCTCGCCTCACATTCATCGGACCAATAAAAGGCTATATTCTTCTGAGTTAATCTAGTCAATGGGGATGCAATGGAGGAAACCTTGAATAAACTGTCTATAATATCCAGCTATCCCCATAAAATTGCAAATCTCGATAGCTGAAGTAGGTTGTGTCCAACCTCTAACTGCAACCTTAGCCGAATCCACTTTAATACCCTCCTTGGACACCACATGCCCTAAGAATACCACCGAATCAAGCCAGAACTCACACTTGGAGAATTTTGCATATAACTTTTCCTCCCTCAACCTCTGTAGCACTATCCTCAAGTGACAGACATGATTAGCCTCAATCTTGGAATATATCAAAATGTTATCAACGAATATTATCACAAAAGAATCTAAGTACGGACGGAACACTTGTTCATCAACTCCATGAATGTTGTAGGGGCATTAGTCAACCCGAAGGACATCACCAAAAATTCATAGTGGCCATAACGGGTTTGGAAAGCTGTCTTAGGAATATCTGATGCTCTATTCCTTAGTTGATGATAACCAGACCTTAAGTCAATCTTAGAGAACAAAGTCACTCCTTGAAGTTCATCAAATAAGTCATCAATATGGGGAAGAGGATATTTGTTCTTAATAGTCACTTTGTTCAGCTGCCTGTAATCAATACACATCCTCATAGTCCCATCTTTCTTTTCACAAATAAGACTGGGGCACCCCAAGGTGACACGCTAGGATGAATAAATCCCTTGCCCAACAAGTCTTGAAGTTGCTCCTTCAATTCTTTCAACTCAACTGGATCCATTCTATATGGAGGGATGAAGATGGGCTTAATGCCTGGCTCTAGATCAATAGGAAAGTCAATATTCCTATCAGGAGGAACACCTAGAAGGTTAGTAGGAAACATATCGACAAACTCCTGAGCCACAGGAATGGACTCCATAGAAGGGGGTTCAATACTAGTATCTCGCATCAAAGCCAAGTAAGACAAACACCCCCTATCAATCAATTTCTAGCATGGATGTAGGAAATAACTTTGCTAGGATAAAGAACCACCATCACCCTTCCACTCAATCTTTGGTACACCGGGCATGGCTAAGGTCACAGTTTTTGCATAACAATCAAGAATAGCATGATAAAGGAGAAAGTCAATCCATCCCCAAGATAACATCAAAGTCTATCATCTCCAAAAATAAGCATATCTACCCAAGTATCATACCCAACTAGAGAAACAAGACAGGATTGATACACTTGATCCACCACTAAAAGCTCACCTACTGGTGTAGAAACATGTACGGGCACTGACATCTAATCACACAATAAATCAAACCCAGATGAGTAGTATGTAGATAGATCCAGGATCAAATAGCACAGATGCAGGTCGATGACAGACTGGAACAATAGCTGTAATAATTGTGTCTGAAACCTCAGCCTCGGGCCTCCCAGGAAAAGAATAGCACTAAGCTCCTCTGCCACCCCCGGTCTGAGCAACACCTCGATTTCCACCACATGGAACCAAGGCACCACTATCAGAAGTCCTGCCATCTCTAGTAGTTTGACCCCTGCCTCGACCCCTGGTTGGTGGAGCCAAATCTCTAACTAGAGCTGCCGAATAAGTACGATGAGGTCATGAATGAATCTAAAAGGGACAGTGTCAAATCAAGTGGCCTAGATCCCCGCACCCAAAGCAAGACCTTGGTGTGGATGACTATTGTCCACCAAGTGAACTACTATGGGTACCACAGGTGGAACTGTGGGACCCTCGAGACATTTTTCCACCCTCAACTGCTGGCATAGATGCATGCACAGGATTTTGATGCCTGAAAGATCCACCACTCCTATATGAACCTTTACCTCCTGATGAAGTACCAGAAAACTGACCCGTAGTACGAGCCCTCTTAGGTCCCTAAACTCCTCTTGAACCAGCAACTCTGCCTCCTTGGCGGTGCTCACAATAGACTGAAGGAAACCCCCTCACGAGCTACTCTGAATACATAAAATCTAATGGAGAAATTCAATCCCCTCACAAACCTGCGGACCCTCTCCACCTCATCTGGGATTACAGCTAAGACATATCGAGATAACTAACAAAAACAAGCCTCATACTTAGTAATAGTCATACACCTTGCCTCAAGTCCTCAAACCTCAATTGGCTCTCCTTTCGTACACTCCAAGGAATGAAGCGATCTTGAAAAGCACCAGAGAACACACTCCAATCCACTAGAGGGGATCTAACTGGTGTGAATCTCACATAAGTCCTCCACCACTCCTTGGCTGGTTCACGGAGCTGGGGTGCAACAAAACGGACACCACGCTAACCAACCAAACCCACTACCTCTAGCATTTCATGGCACAAGGTTAGAAACTCATGGGCGTCCTCGCTCCCACCACCCTGAAATTAAGGTGGTTTCATCTTCTGAAATCTTTCGTAACTAAGCTGATCATCTGCTACCAAAATTGCCTCTGAAGTGGTTTGTGCCCCAAAAGCTGATGCAGGAACCACTGGGGGCTGAAACACCTGATTATCATGAACTTGGTCGTGATGATGTCCTGAAGCCTGTCTCCCACTCTCGTTTGAGAAACTCCCTGCGTGCCTGTCACACCACCCCCTTGAGTGAGGTTCTCAAGCATACCCATCATCTTCAAACGGGTGTCCTGAAGCAATGGTACAGTTGTGGGCTTTGGAAGAGCCTGATCCTCATCAACTTCTATTTGTGGCTCTGGAGAAGCCCCTTTATCCTACCCTCTAACTGTTGCCACCCCTCGGGCGCATCCTCTCACTGATGCCACTCCATGAGCACGGCCCCTAGCTCAACCCCTTCCCCTACCTCTAACTGGAGCCTTAACAATTGTCTTCGGAGTTGCCTTGCCTCTACCACCAGTAATAGTAGTTCTAGTCCTTGCCATCTGTCAAAAGAGAATGGGCACAACTCAATACTAATGAAGATAACCACGCACGATAAGAGAGAAAAAATAAAAAGAAATTTCCTAACAGTCTTCATAGCCTCTCAAAGATAAGTACAGACGTCTTCGTACTGATCCTCAAGACTCTAATTAGACTTGGCTCGTACACACGTGAGACCTATGACCCTGGGGCTCTAATACCAACTATCACGACCCAAAACGTGGACGTGATGGCACTTGTTCATTCCCACCAGAACAAGTCGGCCTCGACCCAAGGAAAAATAGAAATAACATGCAGAAGTAACTAAATAAGATAGGTGACTAAAGCTGAAAATCTTCACAAACTTAAGCACTACCCAAGGATTGGTTGTCACGTGTGCAAGCCACTAGCAATACAAAAATCAAAAGAATTACAAGTCTGAACTATCTTTTTTCTCGAATAAAAAAAACAGAAAAGAAATAGGAACAAGAGAGTCAGCTAGATGACAACAGCTACCTCTCTAAATCTCCTGGGAAGCCTCGAATGATCAAGGAAAAGTTACTACCTCACTGTCCGAGCTCAAAACCTACACAAGTGTAGAAGCAAGGGGTGAGTACCAAAGCAACACGGTACCCAGCAAGTCAATTAACAAAACAAAGTAAGTCCAATAGAAAACACAACTCCTTTCATCCCAACCGACCTCCACAATTACAACCTGCACAGAAAATCAGCCTAGCCCAACAACACATAATACACAATAGAGATTTTTTCCACAATATCACAGTTATTAAATCACAAGCCACAACTCACAAGTGATAACACAGTCAATCACAGGAATAACATCACGCCACATAAGAATATGCAAGGATGAGATTGATGCTTATGCAATAATCGCCGGCAATGACCTCGGCATCATAATGTCACTGAAAAATACCTCAACATCACAATATCGCTGGTAAAGACCTCGACATAATATCATTGCCGGCAAAGACCTCGGCATAATATCATTGCCGACAAAGACCTCGGTATCACATCTCGACCGGTAAAGACCTCGGCCCCAACTTTTATCATCTCACTCATATCAATATCCAGAACCAATGCAAATACGTGTAACATAGTATGAATGAACATGAGATGAAGTCCAAAAACAAATCCGTGCATAATCACCAACCACAACAATGTATCTCAAAATAGAATATTCATCACTTAACCACATTTTCAATTCAAGTGTCACAACACCACACCAACTCACATTTACATTTAATCACCTCATTTTTGCTTTAGTATATTAAGTTATTTCACGAATCACACATAGAAAAAAGGATAATTTGAGAATTCTACGAGAATAACAAAGTTTTGAAAGTCCACTTGCCTTAGTCGAATCACGATTAATAAAACACCCATGCCTTCCCCTTTTGAATAGAACCTGTAGCACCACGATCTAGTCAAATAAGAACCCACAATTAAATTTTGAAACGAACAACCCCCATATTACTATATGACCTAACCTAGACCCAAAGATTATCTCATGAAATCTATAACAAATTACTTTTCAAATTACAAACTTAGAATTAAGTCTTAATTCCTCCAAACATCACAAATCTAGTGATATTTTTATAGTACAATACACTTATTTTGTGTGTGTTATGCACAAAAGCTGTAGCACTAATCCAAAAGTCCAATTTGACTTTTCTTTAATTTTTCAACCTAAACCCACTTATGTTAAGTCACCATTATTAAAAGGCGCACACACACCACACAACACATACTAATAATATTATATTCATTATGTTGGCCAACATTGTTGCAGATCCATACACCCACAAGAATTTTCCTTTTAAAAACAATCTGGTAGTCATTCTTTTAAAAAGAAATTAGAACATTAAATGTGACGTACATACCTAGTTTAATGTCGGCGTAATTCGTCTCTATTCTATCCCTCTTTCTTTTATAATTTAATAAGGTTATCATAAAAAAATTAAACCCTATTAACTAATTTTAATATATATATATATATATGCTAAGTAGTATAGGATATTTAATAAGTTATCAATTTAATTTCTTAATTAATTATCACTTTAGCCCATCAACTAACTCGACTATCTAAAATTACCCTTCAACCCAGTAACAGAAATTACCAAATAGTCCAAAAAGACTTCTTTAAAATTTACGAGTGATATTTTATAGGAAAATAAGATGACTAACTCTCGAAATGACCAAACAGGCCATTACAATCCCAATGTCAAATTTTTGACATTATTCTAATCCAAAAATAATTATCGCAGTATGGGTATTATTAGCCTTATTTTGATGTTTTATTCGATAATTTGATAGAGTGACAATATTTGGAGGCAATTCAGAAGGGTAAAACTCCGGTGTAGTGGGTTTGATTTTGAGGTAGGATACGATTTCCATCCTTTAGACTTGGCTTAGATTTTTTTATGTAATTTGAGTAGTTACGCATGATTAGGCGGTTGATTGATAGATCTTAGTGAGTTAAAAAATTAGAAATACTTGTTGGTATGATAGCGTGATTTAAGAAACTTGACTAGAAAGCCTTAGTTTAGGATAATGCTTGTGAATTGATCCGTAGAATCCTTAGAAATGGCTTTCAGGGAAAATAAACTTAGGGCGATGAATGTTGGGTTGCCAAACTATTTAATTGCTAAAATTGCATAGTTTATGGTCGTTTATTGCTAAACTAGATTAAATTTCTCCATTTGGGGTAAGTTACAATGTTATTGAAATTTTACTATTGTGATCGTATAAATTAGGTGAAGATTAATTTAAATTGATATTAGAATATGAAACTTTATGAAAAATTAAACTTTGAGATTTTTATGAAATTTACCAAAATTTATAGGTTTGGTAGAAAGATGGTTTTGGCATGCATATTAACAAGGCTATTTATGTAAATAAATGATAAACTTGAAACATAATTTTGGGCGGTTTGTAGACATATTTTGATTACATAATTATATTTGATAAGCTCGAAGCATATTTTGGGTGACCCACAAACTTACTTTTTCGGTTTATTATACTTATATTTGATAAGCTCTAGGTTATTCCGGGCGAGCCATAGTTACTTTCGGGTTTTTAATATATTGCTGATAAGCTCGAGGCAATTTCAGGCAACCCGTGTCTACTTTTTCAGATTTTTGTTTACTACTTACCATCCTCTATGTTAAATGGCACACTTTTGTACATTGCGGAGAAGTTAGTACGGATATATTTTTTGGCACTTGACTTTATTATTATGGATTATTGGTGTTTTTCCATGCCCTATTGCCTAATACTTATTTTTCCTGTGTTTATTTTTGTTAAATTAGCATTGTGCTATTTATCTTATATTTTATCTTTTAGAGCTCCGCTGACTATCCTATGACGCACTTTTGGATTATTTTAATGCATATCCTAGTTCGAGCCACTCTCAACGCGCATCACATCATCCGTAGCGATTTGATTTTCGAATAGTGGTGAGCTCCTAGAGTTTTGAGGTTGTTGTTTTTCCTTCCATATTTCTTAATTGTATTTTGTATTTGGATAGTCAGACATTTGCATAGTATATTTATATTTATCAAGTTTTGTACTTAGTATCTCCTAAGATGGTGATACTAGTTTCAGGTATTTGATATGCATCAGTTTGTCATATTGATTACTTTCCGTTGGTATATTTTTGTATTGATTGCACATCTATACTTTAGTACTCATTGGTTATTTTATTTTATCTTCTGCTTATTATTATTGTTAGTTATTGTAAATAAATTGATGTCCATAATTTTTGAATCTTTTCAAAGATTATAGAAAATATCGTTATGATCTAAATTCAGACCGTGAAAAATTGTCACTCCTAATTCTACTTTAAAATTTCAGCTAACTTGAAAACAATCATCTCAAACAGCACAAACCAGTGTTGAGGTTGTTAGTTAACGTTGTCATATATATATTTTAACTTTAACAAAAATATATATTATTATTTTATATTGATAATTCTTTAAGTATATGGTAAGTGAATCATATATATAAAGAGGTATTAAGTAAATTAATAATTAAACAATCCCAAAATATATAGTAAGATAAAAATATATTTTAAATAAGATACATAGAGAAAAATATATGGTAAGAAGTATTAGGTTAATTAATGATTAAAGGATTCTCAAATATATTGTAAGAGAAAAATATATTTTAAACAAGATGAATAGAGAAAAATATATATGTTAAAAGATATTAGGTAAATTAATAAGGAATTCTCAAATATATAGTAAAAAAAATATATTTTAAACAAATGCATCACAAAAGATTTATTAAACAAAATAAATCAAATCAGAAAAAATTGGAAATTTTGCCATCATAACGTTGCCTAAAATTTGGCATAAAAAAGTCCACATTTTTTTTTTTTTTTGACATCTAATAGCTCAAATGCATTTTTAAGAATTTTGTGGTGTCAGTATAATGTGTAGCTCACGATTTATTGTTTTAGTAATTAATAGCTTAAATACATTCCCTCCCCCATATTACTATTACGAATAAACAAATTATTTATGATTTAATTTTTATTAGCTTGTATTAAAGTCCTAAAACATATATGTTAAGGAAAGAAAATGTAACCAATATGTATCCCAAAAGATTGAAAAAAAAAATCACATTTGGAAAAATTAGAAAAATTTTATCATCGTAACGTGGCCTAAAACTTGGTATAAAATATCCACATTTTATTTTTTACATCTAATAGCTCAAATACATTTGAAAGAAATTATTAAAAATATTATTATGGCAATATAATGTGGAGTAAAATGTGACATAAAATAGCCTACGTTTTATATTTTGATATATCTACTAGCTCAAATACATTTTTCTCTCTCTAAATATTTGATATTTATGGTTAACTATTGAGATTTTTTATTTCATTATTACATGTTAGAAATTCATCTATGATCTAATAATTTTTTGAAAATTACTTAAGCGAGTACTTTTTAATAAATAATTACCGATTTTAGCAATATCTTTTATTTATGACCACTTATAGCAATATATAACAAATACTATGATAAATTTGCATTTGTATCAAAAATGAATTATACATGCAATATAAATGTATTATAAGTATTTTAAAATATATTGTACTTGTTTGGTAAGAAATTAACACAATGTATTATAGATGCATTAAAGTGCATAATAAATGTATTATCCATCAATTACATTTGTATTATATATGTTTTTCTGTAATATAAATTAAAATTGTATTATAAATATTCAATGAAAATAAATTGTTATTGCTATAAATGGTAAATATTTTTCTGAATCTAGTATACCTATATAAGTTTCCCTAATTTTTATTAGTATGTTTTAATATGTTAATAATCAACAGTAACTTTGAAATCAGATTTCATGATTGCTCTCATCAGCTATTTCAAAAAGTTTGCGATTTATAACTTATTTTCTTCATTAATAAGTGGGACTTGGCCAGTACGAGGGCATTGTGGTAATTATAGCGTAATCCTTGCCTATTTACAAACCCGCTATTTCGGCCGTTGCTGTCTGTCTTTACGCTTTCACTGCGCTTCGCTGTCTTTCTCCGTGGTTCGCCGGCGACGATAACAGTGAATTCCGGGATTCCACTTCAATCTCTGTCTCCAACTTTTTCTAGGTAAGTATTTCTTCCCTTTTCCTCTTTGTCGTTGTCCGTATTCCAAAATCGCTTAGTTTTTTTGGGTCGTTGTTGTCTGTTTGGTGTTTCTGGCCGTCAATGTTTCCACTCTAAATTCAGACTTTCACATGCATGTCCGTTGCTTCGCGAAATTCTCCGTGTATCTGAAATTCTGTGCCTTGGTTCCAGCCGAGGTTGCATGGTGGTTGGTCCTTGTGTGTTTGTGTTTTTACTTCCGCTGATAGGTGCCTTTCTCTTACTTAGGTCGACTTGCTGTTTGTTTGTGTTAGCGGTTTGTTCCTTACTTTGTGCTTTGGGCTTTTCCTTCATTGATTCTGATAGCATGACAGTCTACAGTTGGATTCTGCGCACAAGGTGTTTGTTAAAATGCATGGCCTTTAGTTAGTCTATATTTGGGGTTTTTAGCTCCTACATTCTGAAGTGCACTTTGTTTCTTCTGTGTGTACTGTTTTCTTTGTGAATTTGAAATCTGATTGTCTGCCTTTGTTCGTTTGCATGTTGGTTAGTCAGTGTGTTTTAGCTCCTACATTCTGAAGTGCACCTTTTTCCTTGCGTGTGCACTGTTTTGGTTCTGACTTTGAAATTCTGAGGGTCCGCCTTTCTAGCTTTGCATGTTGGTTAATATGGTTTACTTTTAGTTTTGTATTCCTTAAATTCAACTTGAATATATGTATTACCTTTTCTTGATAAGAAAGTTCAAATTTTTAGTCATATTGCATAGCAATTGAGGAGTTATTCAAACTGTGTTTCAATATAAGCTGGTTGGGGCTGACTATGTGTCTACTCTATATTTGCTTACCTCTATTTGAGTATGTTTCTTCTCCAGCATTGTTAAATAATTTGTCTAGGATTCTGTTTAGAGGTTTTTGGAAGATTAAGACTGCTAAGTTAGAGTTGGAACCTGCTTGGTTAGCTGAATTTAAGTAGCTTATAAGCACTAGGTGCTGAAGCTGTACATGTTTAGATAGTCCTATTTACACTTCAGGATAAAATATCTTTTCCAGAAAAGATACATTTGGATTGTTGGATTAGCTTTACTTCAGCAGTATTTCTAAAGGGACAGACATGTGGTATGTAAAATGAAAGTCAATATCGATAATTAAGTCTATTTTTTTCCAAGTACTCTAGGTTACTGATTCCTAAGTGTGCAGTTTGGGTTTTCCTAATGCATTAATAGGTGGTAATTCGTTGGTCCTGTGTAAAAAAATTAGCATGCATGCTCGCTTGTGGAACCTACGTTGTTCACTGCTTGCTAAGTTCGACTTCCCTTTTGCGAGTGTATAGCTGACTGTCAATGTTACTCTGTTGATAGATTATTTGTTACGTACACTCTTTTCGGTTTTTCTTATATCAGTATTCCTGCGTTTTTAGGTAGGTTATGCACGTTATTTGGGATATAGCTCAATTGTATATGAATGAAATCGTTGTTGTATGCCTTTGTTATTTAAGTGAATTGTTCAATGAAACGCACCATTGGGTCTTCACTACTACAGGGTTTTTGGAAAACATATTTGAGCCCAAATAAGCTCCTCATTTAAGGTCAAAATTGATCAATTAAATCTGGACAGAATACTTGCAAACCTTCCTTATGATTTGAAATTATATGTAGTGTTTCCCGGTACAGATATAAATGATACTTGTGTTTTTCCATCATGTGCGCAGCTTAAAGTTATAGCTGTTTGCAGATACACTGTCCACATCCTATTTCTTAATTTTGGAATTCAATAAAAGCACGACTGAATGCACGTTATTCCTGCCATCAAATAGCAGCAACATGTTGTTTTCATGGCCAGGATCTCGCGCAACATCTCTATGAACACGCATCTAACACACATACCTATTGTGAAATACGCATCCCATATTCTGGAAGCACAACTATGGTCTTGCTCGGGAGATTAATTCTAAGCCCCATATACAGAATATGTTTAAACACGCTGGTCAGTGCATCCCTGTGCTGTTTTATCTTATTGGAGCATTTTACTGGGGTGGTGTTCTCTTTTTCCCTTTTTTAAATGGCTACCATGTTGGACATGTATAATTATCCTAACCATTGCTCTTTCTCTCACCCTAATCTCTTATCATTTTTCCTATGTTGTTGTGCATCTTACTCATTTTTTTACAGGACGTTATCACCAATGGATTCATTTTCCTCTGAACTTGGTGTTACTTTTGGTACTTCCCTAGAAGCTCCACATGTTATAGATATTGAATCACAGGTATTTTAAGTTTGTCATTCTTTTAGATTAATGATTAATGTTATACCATGTTGCATTATTTATTTGACTGGATGCAGTTGTACAGCACTACATATGGCAATCGAGTTTGGATTCTGGTCTTCACATGGGATTGCTGTAAGAAGCTAATGAAGTATAAGTAAACTGGCTTTTCTAAACTATGGCCTGGAAAGTTGATTTATTTACTGTGGACACTTTTAGGTTTATACATTGTTTTCTGATAATTGTTCTAACTGAGAGTCTGAGCCACAATTTGTTAGTTTATTTATAGCGTGGCAATAGTGCAGTTTAATCTGGTATCTTGGTGCGTCTATAACTTAGGTGGTGGAAGTGGCCATGAACCTGCTCATGCTGGATTTGTCGGAGAAGGGATGCTGACTGCAGCTATCTGTGGGGACGTTTTCGCCTCTCCAAATGTTGACTCAATTCTTGCTGTATGATATACTTGTATTTACCCCCTTTGGTTAGCATGTAGACGTATATAAGTTTTTCCCTAATGATGTCTGCCTACTGACCTGATTCAATTTAGGGTATACGAGCTGTCACAGGTCCCATGGGGTGCCTACTTATTGTCAAGGTACCACTGATCCAAGTTGTTAATTTAATTACTACCCTTATCTAGCTCTAGCAGTTAGGTTCAATGGGGTTGACAATGCACTTAAAGGATCACCAATTATCATCCTACTTTGGGTTATACTGGTATTTACTGCTGAAAGAAAGATGCTGTGGATCGCTGTTACATTCTTCATTTATGCTTATAACTCATAATGGAGCGATTTCATGATTTGATAACATTTGCTTATTACAATGCACTTTGTTTCGTTGCAGAACTATACTGGCGATCGACTGAATTTTGGTTTGGCTGCCGAACAAGCAAAATGTGAAGGTTATAAAGTAGAGGTATCATTGTGATCAATATCCAGAATTAGTTTTTCGTTGTTATTATAAGTTTTATTATGATGACGACAATTGCAATAGCCAATTAATGGTAAAAAACTGGAAGATAGGTACACACTGATATACATGCATATTTTTATCTTTATCATCAGATGGTAATCGTTGGTGATGACTGTGCTTTACCACCTCCAAGGGGCATTGCTGGCCGAGGAGGGTTGGCAGGGACACTTGTTGTTCACAAGGTTCACAATCTCTATCTTTGTGCATGTCTTTAGATTTTATTTGAATGGGCATAGATATTTGACTTCAGTCATAACATATTGAAGCTTTGAAAAATTTATTCCTTATGATACCACCTACAAAATATATTGGAGTTCTATGTGATGTGCTTATAGCAAGATAGATAGAGACAAATACATATTTATACCATGGCTATTATTATAAGTTTTATTATGATGACGCCAATTGCAATAGCCAATTAATGGTCAAAAACTGGAAGATAGGTACACACTGATATACATGCATATTTTTATCTTTATCATCGGATGGTAATCGTTGGTGATGACTGTGCTTTACCACCTCCAAGGGGCATTGCTGACCGAAGAGGGTTGGCAGGGACACTTCTTGTTCACAAAGTTCACAATTTCTATCTTTGTGCATGTCTTTAGATTTTATTTGAATGGGCATAGATATTTGACTTCAGTCATAACATATTGAAGCTTTGAAAAATTTATTCCTTGTGATACCACCTACAGAATATATTGGAGTTCTATGTGATGTGCTTATAGCAAGATAGATAGAGACAAACACATATTTATACCATGGCTATGCATTGTAATATATCCGATTCGTTTTCCTTTAGTTCCTACTGCATTCACACTAATGTGGCACACAACTTGAATGCTTGATAGAAAAATATACTTAATTTACTGTGGCACATTAGTAATGTTGTTCCATGGTCTTGAGATTCGCTAAACTCTGATGGACTTCAAGGAAAAATCAAACTCCAATAAAAAGAGATTGATAATGACATAGAGTGCCTTTTGGTGCGTTCTGGAAAAAATAAAAACTGTTAGCTTCCTTCTTTCAACTGCATTTTCTTCTCACTAGGGACAATAATATTAATTATCTCTTTGGCATTCTTTTCTTTTCAATGATGAGTAAGAGAACTACTGGTTACCAGTTACTATAAAAAGGGGAAAGAAGTAATTGGAACTATTGCAGAATCTCTGATCATTATGGTGCATATTCTAATTTTGTACCTGCCTGAAAATTTGCATCCACTGTGGCTCTCAACCCCTTTGGAATAAGGTATCATGATTCATGAAGCCAACTTGATTCTGTGGAAAAAGAAGTTACAGCAACAAAAATAATTATTACCAAGGCGATTCTAGGTGTGGCATGTCCATCATCTTATGTGTTCACATGTTTTTCTAGGTGTGGCATGTCCATCATCTTATGTGTTCACATGTTTCTTTATTCCTTATCTCTTATGTTAGAGACAAATTACTATGTACCCTGAAGCTTACACCTGTTTTCTTCTATTTAAATTGGATGTTTGGTGCTATATGAGGAAAGGACTCTTGAGTAAAACTTAGGTTTCAGTAGTATCCATGTGAACATCCTAGAATGGAAAAGGATAAACTCATACCATCATTTGTGCACCTTGTATCTCCTTGAGGATAATCATTCTCTCTTTATTATTTTATTTGATAAGTGAGATGAACATTTCTTTTATGCAAAGTAATATAAGTGTACTTCTTTTGGATGTTTAAATCTAACTGCAGAGTGTAAGGCTCGCAAAGGTTGCTCTTAGACCAGGTGCTGGTTGATAGCGTAGCATCGTATTATGTCATGAAAACAATTGCAAGCCAATGCCAGGGGAGAACCATTATTGCCTCAATTCATCAACCAAGTGCTGAAATTTTCAATCTATTTCATTCTTTATGTCTTTTGTCTTCTGGAAGAACTGTGTACTTTGGACCTGCAAATGCAGCAATTGAGGTGACCATATTATTTGAATTCCTGAAATGACTTAAGTTAATCGACCAAATTAATATATTTAATAAATGAGTACTGCAGTTTTTTGCAATGAGTGGTTATCCTTGCCCGACACTCCAGAATCCATCCGATCATTTTCTCAAAACAATTAATACTGACTTTGATCAGGTATGAAAAGTTTTTATCTTTTAGTATTAGAATACACAGTATGTGTCGCAGTTGCTTGAAATGAAACTTTTGTCTATGAATAATAGGACATTGAAAGGTATGTCTATTTTTCCTTCAGCATATAGGATCTGCCAACAAGGAATCTACTGGTTCCCTGATTCTTTTCATGCCTGCAGGAGAGTGATTCCCTCCCGGTAGTGAAAGTGGATGGTGATGATCGCCGGCAAGCACGTGGTCTTGCAACTCCTTACTCTCATCCAGTTGTACGGTTGATCTGTTTCTACTTTAAATCTTTTTTCCAGGTCTGATATTATAGCAACATGTCCCGTACATCGATAGTTGTGTCAAATAGATTTTCTAGATTTATGTTTTCGAAATTTCATTTTTTACACTGCTATATATTTCTTTGTCCTATTCTCTTTTGATTTATAACTCCTACTGGAGATAAAATAATGCTTGGGTTAAATCCTATGAAATTAGCTTAAGCTCTTGCTTGTCTTGGTGAGAACTTGTCAAAATGACCCTTATTTCGTTGCACGCTTCAGGATTTCATGATACTCCAATTATATGTTAATCTTATCAGGCATCTTTGTCACTCTGCTTTAAAACTTCACAGATTATAGTATGCTAAGCATAGACAAACAGTACTAAAATTCGTATGACTATCTTTTCACATCTCTCAATCTTTCTTCTATTTATGGCTTTCCTGTGTTTTCTACATCTCTATGATAATGGAAGCTAATGTTACAATGTTTCAGGTGCCATACAATCTTGCTGAGCTAATAGAAAAAATTGCAGAAGCTGAGAGGATAAAAGTACTTAAAGCTTCACAGGTCAACTTAAAGGTAAAATTGTTGTGAGCTGATAACATATGATTACATTTATGTTTTTGGCCAAAAGTAAGGATTAACGTTGAATGGCAATCTCTCTAGGAATTCATTTCATTCTATGAGACAATGGAGCTTGTTCCTGAAGAGGAGATGGAGACATCTAAACAAGGCGGAGCTAATACTTCTGCAGATCGTAGAGCTAATTAGGTAGGTGGGAGTTGACATTCAGTTGGAATTCTGTCTGTGAATTTAACTATTAGGTTTCTTTCATTTCACTCTCTTTCGTGGATGGATAATTGAGTTATTAAATGCATTATACATGTAAACCTCCGTGAGTGCAATAGATAGGCTGGCATTTTTAATCTTCGATAATACACATGCTGCTGAAAATTACTACTACACCATTTCGTCCTGCTGATTGCTTGGGCATGCACACTATACAACAGAGTGTAGTGCGATCGTTACAATCACCATGCACTAATGAACTCCCTAATGAATGCTGCACTTTCCTTTGCCATTGCAGCATAGGAGAGCATGGAAGCCAGGAAATCATGAATAGTATGCAATGACATTAGCATCTGCTTTCTGTTGCGGGGTATTTCCTAAATCCCCCACTTGTGCCCTGTACAGTCGCGGTTGTATCTTGCGTGCAGATAGATAACAGGAGAATGAAGGTAATTAAACAAACTACTTCACCATTACATATACAGGTACGCTGCACTTTCAACAACTGCACGCCTTCTCCAACCTTCAAAAATTCAAACCTTCTGTCACAGGTACATCAAGGAAGAAATCCAGCAGCTGAGGTTACTGCCGCCCATCATCGTAACAATGAAAATTCACGCTACCGTAGCCCCCGCCAATCTTCACCATTGCCATGGAACTTTAGGGATGTACTCATGTAACATGTTATACTGTATGAATTATGCATTAAGTTCTGCCATCCCCCTATTCCTCCGACATTCCCCCAGAGCCTTAACAATGTAATCATGTAACATGTTTGTTGGTATGAATTATGCCTGCCATTTTTGCATCCCCCGTCACAAATTACTTCCGCATTTAACTACTCTATAATGCAGCCCCCGTGCAGCGCACGGGCACCAACTATCTAGTAAGTCTATATACATCGTACACTAAATTAGCTATTAAATCTATTAATTATAGTTATTATCATTTATTTGTTACAGGTAAGAATTTCTAATATTTAGTACTTTAAAATTGAATAAATTTTGCTTCTTAATTGAATCTTTCTTTATTTGTATTATATTAAAAATATTATTTGTATTATATTAAAAATACTTACATTTAAAACTTTCAAAATCAATTTTTTACCTTATATAAATCTTAGTTAAAATTATGATAAATGGAATTATTAATTAATTAATAATATTAAAAAAGAGGTTCAAGTTTTTTAAATAACTTTTTAATCTTCATATATTGAATTCTTATAATTTTATATAGATAGAACTTTTTCCAGCATCAATTGTTATTTTTAATAACTTTATTCTTCTTGAATAGTTTTATTGATTGGGGAGACATACAAAAACTACTAAAGAAAATAACACATTCAAGCACACAAATTAAGTCAAGTATACATTCACACGATATGCTCCATCAAAACATGCTTAAATGCATAAACAAAAGTAGCACCAAATTTAAAAAAAATAATTTACACAAAATTTCACTACAAGCTGATTACTTAAATTTATGTTAATTTGTAATATTACATTCTTTATATATTTTATATCTCAGATATATGTATTTGCAATTTTCAGATACATATATTTCAAATATATGTATTCGAAATACACAATTAACTAGTGTATCTAATTAAAAGATATGATTAAAAGTCATGAATTAAGGAGTATGATAACTGAAAATCATAAATTAAGAAGAAAATTACGCTTGTAAAATTTTTAAAGGATATGACATATCACAACTTCTAAAAAAATTCAAAATCTTTTTTTTTCTTTTTTGGAAATGTCGCAAAGTTTATATTTCTTAACTCAGATTCATGAACTTCAGATTCATGCACATATGTTATCATATATATATATATATATATATATATATATATATAGTTGATCAAATACACTGATTAAAAATTAGATATATATAATCGTAACTCAATAATGTGTCGGATGCATCAATAATATGGCTGATACATCAGTAATGTGTGGTAAATCTCTAATACATATGTATATTTATTTAAATACATATACATTTAATCAGATATACTGATAAAAATTAAATCGAGACATATAATCTTAACTCAATAATGTGCCAAATAGATCAATAATATGTCAGATACATAAATAATTCCAACCCAATTCAAAAAGTCACTTTCTCATCTTCTTCCTCATTAAGGTCTACAATTATTGCATAAGCCCTTCTTTCATTTGCAACAGATTACATATTATTTTTTTATTCGTCAAAACTGTTGCACTTTTAGATTCTCAAATTTGAGCAACTGAAAAATATCGAGATCACAATGATAATTTTTTTTAGCAATAATAAATAAATATTATTCTCGTTTGGAGAATCACTAGCCATGAAAGAAAATTAAGAAAACTTTAATCAATGGAGTTTTACCCTAATTTTCAAAATTACAAGACAAAAATAAATTAAAATCTATCATAGATACATTATTTTGAATATAAACTCAAACCTCAAATTGTTGTGTTATTTTAAATTTCAATTTTAAGCATTTAATGGTAGAAATCATGGTGAAGAAAAGGAAGAAAGCGACAACAGGGCGATGGAGATTGATGAGAGAGATGGGATAGAATTGATTAACATGAAAACTTAAATTGGAGATGACTTAATTGTGCAGATAATTAATAGAAGTTAAATTTTAGAAATATGTGTATTTAAATATTTTTTTCAATATATGATGCAAATCTCTTACTAGTGATAATATATACAATTATTTAAAAATATACGTAACATAATTTATAATCATGCAAATAATTAAGTAATATTATAAATTTTAAAAATTTGTCTTTTCTTAACAAATTATTTTTTATCAAATAAAACAATGTCTTAAGTTTTTTTTTTAAAAAAAGTTTGAATGTACTTTAATCCATCGTGTCTTTTCCAAAAAGAGGAGCTCGAAGAAGCCAACCAAACCTGAAGTACCAAACCCAATCTTATATTTTTTCCGTAGCATGCCTGTTTCTGGCAATTTGATCATTTTCATGTTTTTTTTTTTAAAAAAAAATCAATTTAGATTTTTTAAAATTATATATTTATAAATTATTATAATAATAAAAGGATAGTTCGATGCACTAAGTTCTCGCTGTGCATAGAATTTCGAGAAGATTTTGACCACAAGAGTCTATTGTAGACAATTTTACCTTGCATTTCTGCTAGAGGACGTTTTCCATGCTTGAATGAGGGACCTCTTGATTATGATAACAACTTTATCAATTACTCTCCGGTTCCCCTTTAAAAATGCAATAATTAACAATTTAAAATATCTAAAAAGTATGTAAAAAAATCTAATTGACAAAAAATTTTATTGACTCTCGAAATTTAACCCGTGGCACATAAATTATTCAAGGAGATGTTTTGGTCATTTTATATATTTGACTACTTTAATAATTAGGTTAAAAGAATATCATAAATCACATTAATTACTAATGTAATATATTTTTTAAAAAATAATTATGCAAAAAGTATTAAAATTCACAATAATCAACATCCTTGTTCATCGTAAGGATTAATTTAGTCATTTTCATATATTTGGTTGCTTAAATAATTACGTCAAAATTATGATAAATCACAATTATAAATAATTTTAAAAAACTAAACACAAAATTACTTAAAAAAAAAGTATTATAAATCACAATAAGTGACAACTTAAAATAATTAAAAGACAAATAAAAAATTTGATTGACCCTCAAAATTCTCTGAGTGTGCATATTTTGGAACAAAGTAAGTAACATATACAATTTGAATTAGGTAAATAGTAATATAAATCACACAAATTAATAATTTAATTTTTTTTAAAAAAATAGAAATATCTCTCAAAATTCTATAGATTATTTAAAAATTAGTATAATTGGCAATAGGTGAAAAAAAAGAGTTAAGAGATAGATACTAGTAAAAAGAAATAGATGGATTAATTTTTGAAGAGAAAGCATTTGGCGTAAGCCACGTGTCACGCTGTTGCATGACCACCTTTCACTGTCCAACACTCAACCGCCGGCATGACTTACAGCTCATACTTTTCTTCAAATTCCAAATCCCCCTTCTTTTACAACTAAAAAACAAACATCCCCTTATATATTTCTGACTCTTTCCAAAACAATCACAATAACTAATTCTTCCAAATTTACAACTCACAAATAAAATATAATTTGATATTTAAATTTATCTAATTGCTTCTACGTAAAATAAATTTATTTGGTTAGAATTTAGTAGTGTCAAGTGAATTTATTACTTATTTCATTCATTTTTTACTTGGGACCTCTATTTAAAAAATAATTACTATTAATATAGGTATTTTATCGAACAATCCATATTAATTGGGGTTTATTATTAGGTTTAAGAAAATGATTTAAAGAATATTTCTTCCAGTCAATTTATGTGATTCATTTTGATAACAATTTAATTTTAAAATATTATTTTATTTTTAAAATAATTTATAATCACACAAATATTCATGGATTCTTTTAAAACGAAAAAGTATTAATTATTCCATGAGTAATTACACATATACTATTAGTTATTTTACGTTCTATTATATATTATAATTATAAAATAAACATATATCTTCTTCATCACCTATATATGTGTTAATTATGTGTATTTTTAAATTATGAAGCAAATATTATAAAGTATTAGTTTGTTATATGAATCACCTATTTTTTTATTTATCTATTAAAAATATACTATTGATGGTAAATATATTATATTATACATATAAATAAGTGTTACTTATTCAACTTTATAAAATTAAAATTTATACACACCAAAAACCAGAGAACATTAAATGTCAGTGCCAAATTATAGAATACTTTTTTATTAATTATGCCTTTCCAATTCCTCTCTTTTCTTTCCTGTATTCACTCCCTTCTTGGTTCCTCACTTGTTTTGCCTTTTTCATTCACTTTATTTTTATCATCAATTACTGTTATGTTTATGTACTACTACTAATAATAATTTTGTTTGTTCTAGAAAGGTTATATGTTACTATCATTTTCCATATATAAAAATAAGGAGAAGAAGAAAAGTTGTTTTATATGCATAGACTTGTATGTATAAAAAGTAATGTTTGAAATACATGATATGCTATGCATCCATTTTGCTGTGTTCCAACAATTAACAACAATTGCGAATCCTCACCGTTACAAATGCCACCGCCGCCGATGCCGGAATTTACTAGATCCGCTGACTTACTAAACCGCTCATCCAGCGGTAATTACAATCATAAGTGGACTGCAACTAACTCCAATCATCATCGTCATCGCAGTTTGACCGAGTCATCCTCGTCAACGCCGGCGATTTTCACTTCTCTATCACGGCCACCTTCCATGAGGGAGGCGATTCAGTTGACGTCCGCCGGCGATCAAGTCAAGATCAATGATATCGTTGGGAATGGTATATCCGGAATTCTACACAAGTGGGTGAACTATGGCAAAGGATGGAGACCTAGGTGGTTCGTCTTGCAGGATGGAGTGTTATCCTATTACAAGATCCATGGACCCGATAGGATTGTTGTTAATTCGGAGACTGAGAAAGGATCCAAAGTTATTGGCGAAGAGTCGCTTAGGAGAATCTCGAGGAACAAAACTAATGCTACTTCTCAGGCTCGTCGCAAGCCAATTGGTGAAGTTCATCTCAAGGTTATTCTTCTCTAATTACTGTTTTACGTGTTGAATTTGAAATCTGGATTGTTTAAAGCAACATGCTTTATTAAGAACAGAAAAACTCTGCCCCCTAATACCGTCTGGATGTGCTTACTTTATTGTTGCTGTAGCATAGCTTTTTAACAATTGAGTAGTCTTTGCTAGGTCTCATCCATCCGTGAGAGTAGATCAGATGACAGGAGGTTTTCGATTTTCACTGGAACAAAGAGGCTGCATCTGAGGGCTGAGACGAGAGAGGATAGAATAGCATGGATGGAAGCATTGCAGGCTGTGAAGGATATGTTTCCCAGAATGTCTAACAGTGAATTAATGGCTCCCATGGACGATGTAGCTGTCTCAACTGATAAGTTGAGGCAACAGTTGTTGAAGGAGGGTGTGAGTGAAGCTGTTATTCAGGACAGTGAGCAGATAGTGAGGAATGAGTTTGCGTCCTTGCAGAATCAGCTGATGCTACTCAAGCAGAAGCATCGGATGCTCATAGACACTTTGAGACAGTTAGAGGTACCTCACATGACTTGTAGAAAGCAGCACTGTTCTTCTTAAGTTGCTTATGTGATTCTAAATGTGAAACCACTTGGGATCTTCTGAATTGACTCCTTTTAAGGTTGGGAGCTAGTGTATTCTACTTGTTATTCGTGAGACTCTGTCAATCTTGATTTTTCATTTGATCAATGATAAAGTGGCACATATTTGATAGAATCTCAACTCCATTACTCCCTCAAACAAAGTGCTTACTTTATCTTTTTTGTTGGACTAATATGACTATTGTAATTAGCACTGTTGGATTTTGTTAGTTCCCTTGTCTTAGATTGACACTGAAAAGGAATTCGTTATTTCTTTTGGTAATGCCTTTTTCTTCCTTGTAATAATTCATCTACTTGATGCTCTTTTGTGAATGAAAAATCTAACGTTAGCAGAAAAAAGTGGCTCATATGTTGCTCACTTGCACTTATTGGGATTTTTAATAACAAAGGATTTGTGTGTGTGAGAGAGAGAGCGCGCGAGCGCGAGCGCGAGCTGGACCTATATATTCTTTATATCACCAACTAAGCAAGACTGTCATACTTGTAAGTTGTGATGAAGAGACTTGTTTATGGTTAGGATGCGCCATGATTTTTCACAATAGATTATATGATTTGCTGGGTCCATTAAGTTAATGTACAAATTGGCCTGAGCTAGTGTCCTTCACTGGAAATTCTTCTCCCAACCAATACTGAAGATGATAGATTTTTCTACAAAAAAAGGGAAATAAACAGAACAAACATTGATTTATTTACGTTGGAAAACTGAACGTCAACAAGTCTGAGAACCATCATCCCAACACTGGTAAGTAGGTAACCACTTCACTTTATTAAAAACTAAAACAAAAAAGGAATTGGCCAATCAGAAAGGCTCCGTGTCCTTTTAATTTGTGTGACCAGATTTGATTTGTTTTCCTTTTCTTTACCCTTCATGATAAAAGTACTGGATTTTTTTAACAGACAGAGAAGGTCGATTTAGAGAATACTGTGGTTGATGAGAGTCAAAGGCAGTGTAAAGAGGTCGGACCATCTGTTCGATTAAGGCAGGATAAGTACAGTGGTATGGCTCTAATTGTGTTGTCTTTATTTTACTTTGTTACACAGTGTTCAAAAGTATTGCCATTGATACAACTAATTATACCAATGGCAATAATTTTGCAATTGGTTTAACTAACTCGTTTCTTGCGAGGGTTAATGCTTATTTTGTTGTTGTTTTCTGTAACTTTTTCCTGAGTGCTATGTGATGCTTCCTCTATTATTTGTTATGTCTTCTTTACTTTTGTATGTTCATTGATATATGTAACCGAGCCGGGCTCTTTTGGAAACAACCTCTCTACCTCCAAGAGGTAAGAGTAAGGTATAGGTTTGCATGCACTCTACCCTTCCCAGACCTTAGACCCCACATGGAGGACTACACCGTGTATTTTGTTGTTTGATTTTGGTATAACTAATTCAAGATTGTCATATAATTTGTTGTCATAAGATTTCTTTTTAATATTCTATAAGTGCTACTCCATCTATTCCTTTTTATATGACATGCTTACCTTTTTAGTCTATTTAAAAGAACACTTCTATATTGAAACTTTTCAATTTTAAACTTTCCATTTTATTAATGACATGCTCCTACAGTCATGGAAATGGCGTGACATATTAAGATCGCGTGTTTTAAGGGTACTTCAGGTATGTGCCAAAAGTCTGCTCTTTCTCGAACTCCGTGCACGGTCAAACACTGCCATATATCAGCTGCCTACCAATCTTTAAAAGCTCATTGCCTCATGTTTTTGCATTGTTGGGTTTATTTGTCCCCTGTAGATTCCCATGATTCACTTCTGAATTTCGTCAGCTCCCCAACTCTTAACTGACAATGTAGAGGAGAGCTGACCTTCTGCTGATTTGCTTTTGTAACTGCTATGCATCTACTTGATGCCTGCAATAGAAATAGTTACTTCATCAAAAAAACACTGCCATATCAAATGAATGGAGGGAGTAAAAAATTCCGAAGGGTTTCATATCCTATGTGATTTGGTCTTGTTTCTTTGATCTGTTAGAATCGAACTTCTGCAGCTCAAAGAGGTTTATTTGGTGTATTCAGCATGGATACATCTCTGTTTGCCATTTTAATCATTACTCTTAAATACTCTTGGATGTATATTTCAGAAGCAAGTGCAAGTGAATCGGAGGATGACAATGAAAGAGTTGATGCTGCTGAGGAAGATACTGATGATGAAGAGAATACTTTCTTTGATACTAGGGATTTTCTTTCATCAAGTTCTTTTAAAAGCAGTGGTTCTGATTTTCGAACATCATCTTTCTCCTCGGATGATGATGATTTATATGCATATGCATCTGATGAAAGTGTTGATCCTATTATTAGATCAGCTGGAACCAAGTTTCCTTATGTTAAGCGTCGTAAGAAATTGCCTAATCCCATTGAAAAAGAGAAAGGAGTCAGTTTGTGGTCAATGATCAAAGACAATATTGGGAAGGATCTCACGAAAGTGTGCCTCCCTGTCTACTTCAATGAACCTCTTTCTTCTTTGCAAAAATCATTTGAAGACTTGGAGTACTCATACCTTCTTGATCGGGCTTCTGAATGGGGAAGAAGGGTAAGCAGACAAGTTTCTCTTCACCTTTTGGATAGATTTGTTAGAATTATTCAGTCATTTGCCCAATATTAATAAAGCTAGTGCATTTTTACTGTGTTACAATTAGTTGGAGCATTTTGCTGATGCGCAGCAGCGCAAGATAATCAAGATAGGTTCCTCTGTGACCTTTTACCTTTCAGCATAAATTGGTTGAACTAAACCAAAAGAAGGATAATACAACTGATATCATATTATATTACCTATTCTAGTTGCTAAATGCTTGAGATTATTTAGGTTTTGGCCTTGATCTCCTTTGGTAGTAGTATAATACTGTGTGTAAAATTTTCCTGCCATCCTTACTGGGCTCTATGGCATTGCTTTAAAGTTTAAAGATACTTAAAAATTAATTTCCCCACTAGTCTCTGGCAGAAATGCAAGATAAGGTTGCGTACAATAGAGGCTTGTGGTCAGGCCCTTCCTCGGACCCTGCGCATAGCGGGAGCTTTTTTACTCTGCAATTTGAAGATACTTAAAATTTATTTTCACACTCCGCAACAAAAAAAGGAGGAAATAATCATTGGAAGGAGAGAGGGGTTCCCTTTGGCCGTCTACATCTTGGTGATCCGTTGAAGAGTTTATGTTGTCTTGGTAGGGAGTCAAATCTTTTGCAGTATGGCTGCTATACGAAAGTGTCCTTTAGACTTCCTTAGAATACGAATGAGATCAAAAATGCTTTTTACCTTTCAGCATAAATTGGCTGAACTAACCCAAAGGAAGGATAATAGCACATATATCATATCATGTTATCTATTCTAGTTTGCTAATGCTTGAATTTATTTAAGCTTTTGCCATGATCTCCTTTGCTAATAGTATAATATTGCGTGCAAAAATATGCCATCTGGACTAATTGTTTTTTTAAGATACTTAAAATTAATTTCACACCTTGCAACGGAAAAAAAGGAGAAAAAAATAATCATGGAAAGGAGAGGGCGGTTTCCCTTGGCCCTCAGCATCTTGGTGCTACAATTTATTTGAAGCCATTTCATTTTGTGACACTTCATATGTTCTTGTTTTCACATTTTTTTTTTGGTATTATTATTATTATTATTATTATTATTTGGTATTATTATTGTTATTATTATTATTAGATTATTAGTTGAAGCCATTCTTGTTTTCACTTTTTTTTTTGGAGTAACTGGTTAAGTTGCATCCATGTGACCAAGAGGTCAGGGGTTTAAGCCTTGAAACAACCTTTGGCAGAAATGCAAGGTAAGACTGCGTACAATAGACCCTTGTGGTGGGTCCTTCCCTGGACCCTGTGCATAGGGGAGCTTTAGTGCACCGGTCTTACCCTTTTATTATGCATACTAAGTTCTGCAATTACGGTATAATAGTAGAATTCCTATAGTTCAAACCTAATATAATCATTGGGCATCACCTACATATCTAATTTATATTCTGTTTTGACCTTTGTCATCTGTTTTGATTCTATATTCAAAGTGATCCATAGTAATTAAATTACTTTGCTCTCCCCAATCACTGGAGCTTCTCTTTCAATCTGTTTGAATACGTTGACCCTTTTCCTTCTTTATGTATTTCGAAAAATATATTATCTTTTAGCATCTTTTAATAGAATGGAAAGGTTATAGAAGATTCATGTTAACTAAACCAGCTTTATCTGGATCGAGGTATAGTTGATTGATTGATATATGTTTTATCTGCCAAGACCCTGTTTGGTCATGTAGATGAAACAACTAATTTGTGTGGCTCCCTAAGCTTATGAATAATCTATTTGAACTTTCAGCGTGCATTTATCTGAAACAAGTATGGGGGATGACTGCAATATCTTTGAAAAGCTTAATCACTGGTGATTTGTCACACTTGACGCTAGGATTTTCATGATATGCTGTTTCCTCCTCCTCTTTACGGGCCGCTGTTGCCCTTTCTTATCTTTTTTTTTGTGGATGAACTAAGTCACCTTTTCGTTTCTACAAATGCAAGCATGATTACTAGTCACCGCCATGGCGATTTGGTATATTCTTAAATTCTCTTCACTCGGAAGTGAGTGTACTGACTTGTGCCTTCTTTTCTGGTCCATTGGTGAAGAGCGTCTTTGCAGCAACTGCAGTTCATGCTTTGGTTGATGTGTCAGACAGCTGTCATGCTATCTGATCTGAATTGATGCTTATAATTAAGTCGCTCAGTTTCGGTTGTTTTTCTCCGGCAAGACTAATTGTCATCACTTCTCTTCATTTTTCTACTGGTTTGCCATGACAAAAACATTTTACCAGCTTTCAAGGTGTCATTGTCCTCATCCTTATGTCTACAATATTAGCTTGTGCTGTCTACATTCATCGTTATTGATAGTTGTCAAATTGAAGGAAAAGATACTTCATCATAGAGTTTTTTTTCTTTATCAAAATTTCAAGTGATTTTTGGTCTTAATTTCCATTTGTCCACATAGGCATTCTATGCTAGCCATTTTGCTCTATCCATGAAGTTCTAATATCAATTTTTTATTACTGATAGGGTGACAATCTTATGAGGATTCTCAATGTAGCAGCATTTGCTGTATCTGCATATGCTTCTACTGAAGGAAGGATTTGCAAACCATTCAATCCGTTGTTAGGGGAGACTTATGAGGCTGAGTATCCAGATAAAGGCCTGCGCTTTTTCTCAGAAAAGGTGTCATTACTTTTTTACTCTTTGGAGTAGTCTTTTGTAGTTTTCGAGGAATGTGGCAGGGATATAGAGACGAATGATATTAAGAACCTCAAATCTGTCATGGAACTGGTGTTCTATGGAATCACTGTCTCTCTATTTACGCTTTTTCTTTTTCCAGTCTTTCTCATAGTTTTAATTTCTTGAGGTGCAACTGTGTAACTCTATGTTTCTTTGTGGTAACTAAGAAGTATCTTTTGTCAATCTTGAGTTGAGTGATCACGGGAGAATTAATTCGAGGGTGGGGTGGGATGGGGAGCGGGGGGGAGATTAAATGTGGGTTGTATCTTTTGCCAGGCTTGAGTTGAGATGTCATGGGAGAAAGATTTGGGAGGATGGGGGAGTAGCAAGAGTCTGTAGCTTGGAATGTTTTCAAGGCTGCTCGCAAGCATGCCACTGATGTCTGATGTATCTCTCTCCTTGTTTAGGTAAGTCATCATCCCATGATAATAGCATGCCATTGTGAGGGTACACGATGGAAATTCTGGGGAGATAGTAATTTAAAAAGCAAATTTTGGGGTCGCTCAATCCAGCTGGATCCTGTTGGTATATTGACTCTTGAATTTGATGATGGAGAAATCTTTCAGTGGAGCAAGGTATTTGCATATGGACACTTGAATATTTATCCTCCTTTTAATTAGTTCATATGAGTTAATATTTTCTTCTTCATGTGAATTATCTTGTAAAAGGTAACTACATCGATATACAATCTGATTTTGGGGAAACTATACTGCGATCACTATGGTACAATGCGCATACAAGGAAATCGCAATTACTCTTGTAAGCTGAAATTCAAGGAGCAATCAATAATAGACCGGAATCCACATCAGGTTCTCTCTCTATTCTCATTATCCTGCATGAAAATGCAGAAACCCTCATCTTTGAATGCTTCCACGCACTGCTGTTCTGTATTAGACTAATATGAGAACGTAATGGTTATAGCAGAATACATGCTGTGCATATAGAGTGAACATTTCTCTTAGCTTGAGGATATTGTGAACTGGGATGTGCCACAGGAAAGATTAGATGACAAGCATAATTTGTCTAGGTGCAATTCATGTGTCCTCGGAGTTAAATCTAATAAAAAAAGTGGTTTCACTCAGATTTCATGCTTTGTTTTGTTGCAAAAGATTCCTTGTTAAATCCTCTTAGGGTACTAAATCCTGTGCTCGTTGACTTGTTAACATTGTCTCGTTGAATTGTTCACATTTTGAAAGAAGAATAAGCTAGAAGATGCTATGATGTTAGGTAATTTAGTAACTTAAGTCGGTAAGGGAAAACTGAAACTATCGTGTTTACAGTGCACAAATTATTTTTCCAAAGCTAAAGCTGGAAATAACCAATATGCTGTTAACCAACAGAATGAGAGGATAGAGTGAAAAAAAAAAAGAGGATAGAGAAAAAGAACCCTATGCGAGATGACTTTTTTGCGGCTTGCATCTTTACTTAGAGAACTGTAGACAAATTACTTGGGTCCCAGTTTCTCACCTAATATTTGATGTCTTTGGCTTTTCCGTGATGGTGCAATTTTGTGTAATTGTAATGCAAGAGACGGCAAGACGTTTTCCTCGTTTTCTTCAGAAATCATTTACTGTACAAGTCTGGGTGATTTAGTATTGCTTCAGACTGAGCATGTCACTTCTTAAATTTCTTTTGCAGGTACAGGGAATAGTTCAAGACAGGAGTGGGAAGACTGTAGCTACATTATTTGGGAAGTGGGATGAGAGTATGCATTATGTGAATGGGGATTTCTCCCCAGGAAAAGGATTTGATTCTCTATCTGAAGCTCATTTGCTATGGAAGCGGAGCAAACCCCCCAAAGACCCTACTAGATATAATTTGACACGCTTTGC
The DNA here is from genome assembly GCA_029948455.1 of Solanum rostratum. Lineage (NCBI taxonomy): Eukaryota > Viridiplantae > Streptophyta > Magnoliopsida > Solanales > Solanaceae > Solanum > Solanum rostratum. The sequence goes on from CM057049.1 coordinate 24,470,575, forward strand.
AATTACGATGAATGAGCTCATCCCTGGACTGAAGGTAGGTGTAGGATTTATTATCTTAGAATGATTGTCTTTTTAGGGAGCAAATTTGTTGTATATCTGTGCTGTTAGATTTGTGGTCACTGAAAAAGTAAGGCAGTATTGACATAAAGTATCTGTAATTATCTGCTAATATCATTTGCTCTTACCATTAGTGGAAAACTTTATATCGACTCTTCATACTCGTTCTAGTTCTGGATAATATTGGTTTAATCTCACTTCGTTTATAGGACAAGCTGCCACCAACAGATTCTAGACTTAGACCTGATCAAAGGTGCTTGGAGAATGGCGAGTATGACAGGGCCAATTCAGAAAAGCTGCGTCTTGAGGAACGGCAGCGACAGGTAATCTTTACATCCATTTTTTGTTTTCTGGTTGGAAGATGAGGTCATGAGCCGACTAGGAAATGAGAGGAAATTCTTCTGTCCTTGTTTTGTTGATTTACTTTTGAGAAGAGAACCAGATAGCAGTTTGTCTCCTGCCCTGGCGCAATTGTTGCTTCAGATTTCTACCCACTAAATTCTTTTAGCTAATGATCTTAGAACTCCGAACAAGTCGGGAACTTTAAATGAAGTAGATTAAAAGGAGATGTGTTTTGCATGCTTCAGCTTAAACTTCCTCTTTATTCTTGTCAAAACAGTGGGTACATTTTCTAGGTGTTGGTTCTAAAAAGCTATAAGAATTCCTAAACTGGCAAGATTTGTTATGTGGCTAGCTGAGTAGGCGGAAGTTATTGATTGCTTACTTGCATACAGGCTCGGAAAATGCAAGAAAGGGGGTGGAAACCACAGTGGTTTGCAAAAGACAAAGGGGGTGATAGTTACCGCTACATTGGTGGTTATTGGGAAGCAAGGGAGAAGGGCAATTGGGAGTCATGTCCTGATATTTTTGGTCATATTCCTTCTGATCAGATGTAAAGACTCGGTGAATTCTAGCCATTTCCGGCTATTATTTCATTTCTTCCAAATCATTATACAGTAGTGGAGAGTTTTATTAGTGCTGCAAATTGTTCATGACATATGTAAAGTACTTTGAGTGCCTTTCAAGTAATAAAGGTTTCATTCTTTTTCTTTTTGGCTCTTGCGGTGGATTGTCCTTTGAGCGTTACATATAAAATCATGGGCTGCACTGAGAGACCGACTCAGGATTCAAAGATGATGTGTATTCTTCATTTCTTTTAGCATATATACTGATTTGGGTGTTCTTTTGGTGTGTTTGGACAGTGATTGGATTGTTCAGGTATCAATGGACAAACTGATGTCTGAACTTGAAAGAACTAGGTCTAGTTAGATCTGTTTCCTACTTTCTTTGTACTATGCAAGTGAGATTTAATCAACCTTACATTCAATGGGACGTTGAAAGGGTAAATGATCATAGAGACCCCACAAGAGGAAACAGAAGTTGGGTTGGGTTCGTGCTTTCTGGATCTGCAACCTGTATAATTTATGGTGTTTCTAGAATCCAGATTCTTGAAAATTTATACAAAGACAAGCTTGCCTCCACTTGATATTCATATTACTTCTAGAAACGGTTCGAAGAAACACATCAAATAAAATGACATCTATGGAGTTGGTTGCAAATGTTAAATTAGTTGAAAGGAGACTTTTTCATAATCGTGAATTTTTGTAAAAACTAGTGACTTAGCTTGAGCTCGTACTTTGTATACCTTTAGTTATGGATCACAAAAGTAATACTCCACCCAAGGTACACTAGTTTTGACGTTTAGGTTATAGACAAAATTGATTTGTGCGCATAAACAGAGCTGAAAGTGTGTCAAAAACAGTCTATCTACCCTACAAAAATAGGAGTTAGGTTTGTCCACATTCTATCCTTTCAGACTCTACTCGTAAGGTTACACATTTATTATGTATGTGGTGTTGTTGTTGACTGGTCACAAACAATTAACATATCTAGGTTCAACTAGTAATAATACATGAAGATGTAATGCATAAAACTATACTAGGATTGCATGTTAATACGGGGGAGTGCTGTAAGTAGGAGGATACGTGCCAAAGTGAGAGAAAAATTATATTAGATCAGATACGAAAATAACAAAGTTATACATTTGTGAATATTGTGCCTCTAATTTAAGAGAGAAACAAACTAAATGACTCCTAAGACGCTTACATATATGATACAAAACCCAACTTGAAGCTTAAGTATTGATATGCTCCATTTATTTTTTTACAAAAATTGTCATTAAATTACTAATCTTCCCAATTTGAAAATCAGGAAAAGCAGCTTAGTAATTATGGCCTTGTGCACATAAAAGAATAAGAAGATCGAAATATTTCCACGACATTGGATAAGCAGTCTGCAAACACATTACAACCGATCAGATAATGTAGCAAAACGAAAAAAGATCCTTTATAGTAACATCACACTTGTAAAAAGGATCACAAAATATATACTAATCAAAATTTACAAAAGAAAAAGAAATTATAAAGTGTAAGTATGTATAATAATGTCTGTTTGATTTGAGTTTTTAATTTAAAATATCAATCTACACTACAGTCAAGTATCTTTCCGAACAGTCTCTCTATTTCAGTGGTGGAGTCACAAATTTGACAAAGATTGAGGCAAATTTTCTTTCCAATTGTGTTAAGGGTGTGCAAAAATTAATTATATATATACTCATGATAGTTAACATTTAACTATTGTACACCACATAATTTTCTGGCGAAGGGTATTCTGTAGACCACTGTTTGCAAGGAGTAGAGTTGTCAAAATGGGCTTAACCCATGGGGCTGATCAAGTCCCACCCGTTATTGGGGTAGAGCTGAGATATGATTTTTCAAGTCCATTTAGAACTAGGACTTGTAAGCCCTGCCCAACTAAGTCCTTGGTGCTTGAGGCTTGACCGAGGTTCAACTAAGCCCTTGGCGCTTGAGGCTGATCATGAGCCAAAAATATTATTTAATTTAAATTAAAATAACTAAAGTTGTAAGGCGTAATGTTCTTGAGTTTACAAGTTTGTTTTTTCAAATTTTCTTTACTTATTTATTTGTAAAAAAGATTATTATTTTTCTTTAGTCGTAGGATGACAAATTTATGATCATTGTTTGTTATATTTGATTTGAAAATCTTCTCATTTCTTGATGTTATATATTTCAGATGTGAGTTTTTAATTAAAAATACCACCCATTATATGTATATTGCAAATTATGATTGTAATTATTATGTTCTTTCATATAATTTTTATTAGGAAAAACTACACCAGATAGCAAACTATGATGAATATTTAGTCAAAATAACTACACTTTATTTTATTTATTATATATGAGTATAATATACATTAAATAGCAAAGATTCTAGTATTAAATAGCAAATATACTCTACAACCTATTTACCTTCTTTTTATGCCTATATACGGTAATAATACCTATTCCACGCTATTTCTCATACACGCGACTTCCTTCAATGCTCATAGCGCATGCATTATTTTTCAAGTTTAAATTTTTCTTTTTCATTAATATTAACCAGCGTGATTATCTCATTCCACACCTTCAACGAATTCTTTTGGAAAGAGAATGTGACATTTTAAGTTTCTCTTTTTTTACACATGTTTAAAATTTTATTATATTGACAAAATTTTAAGTTTATATTTAGGATGAAAAGAAAAAAATTATTTAAAAAAAGGCCTAGCCTATCCCAACTCACCGCCCTAATAGGGTTGAGTTTGGTTGGCCATTTCAAGGTCCTTTCAAATGAAGGGTCGACCCGTCCTAGCCCCTCGAATTCCTTGGCTCGTGAGGTTTGGATTGGATGGGGCTGGATTAGCCCGTTTTGACAGATCTAGCAAGGAGATTCATCCGAATTCTTTGCGGTGAAAAATTACACTATAAGGTTAAATTTTTATATTTTTTTTAAATCTATTGGATCTCCTTGATTTCTCATGTATTTATTTTCTTCGTAATTTAAAACCCTCAAGGCCTATTAGATGTAGTATAATTGAGTGTAATTACACTGTCTAACCTGCTTGGTTTGGCAGGTAATTTATTTGGTCAGTAGGTAATTAGGTGTAATTGGCAAAGTGTAGTTACACTCCTTAATTCATGGGGGAAAGGGGGGTTGAGAATTGCAGATATTTACATGGTGTAATTATAAGTTGATTTTTGATTTCTTTCTTTTATTTCTATTTTTTTATTTGAACTTATCTTTTTATTTTTATAATTTTAAAATCTAGTTATATTTATAATTTTAATATTTCTTAAACATATATTTTATTTTATAATATTTGTATTTTTTATTTTATTTTTATTCTCAATCTTTACTTCATGTGATTCTGTGCGATTTTTCAAAACGAAAAATACGAATGAGTGTTACCTGTATTATATCACTTGAAGGGGGATAGTTTATTTTTTATATAAATTGAAAGGATTATTAATAATGTTTAATAGTTACTCATAATCAATTATTTATTGATTTTCTTTTGCCTCTTTTTCAGTGATTTGATTATTTTTTTATTGCCATGTAGATTATCTCAACATTCATCGTAAGTTCATTTTATTCTCTTTGAAAATTCTTAGTAGTATAATATGATTATTTATGATAAGCATGTTTTTAATTTTTTAAAGAAAAACAAAAAGGAAAAGGATAAAACCAGAAAAATAAAACGAAAGAACAAAATGACTCAAATGATTCATATTGTAATGATAGAAATTTTCATAACTTTGTATCTTCGAATTGTTAGTATCTAATTACGATATTTGGAGTAGATTGAAAAGTTATTTATTACTCTTATTTATAAAATTTATTTTCTTTCAATTTTTATATTCGTAAGTATATATTTTAATGCACAAAATTAGATAATAAATAAGTATTTATTGACTCAATAAGATCTAACACATTTAAATAAATAAATAAATTTTAATTTTAATTTTAATTTTTGGGCATCGTGTAGGATACCAACGACGACATATTTAGTGGAATCCCACAAGTGAGGTTTGGGAAGGATAGAATATACGCAGACCTTACCACTACCTCATAGAAGTAGAAAGGTTGTTTCTTGGGAACCCTCATTTCAACAACCCATAAGCAGAATACTAGATATGACGAAATGTAAAGGAAAAGAAATGCATAGGAAGACCAACTACTTATAAAAATCACATGATAATATGTAAAATCAATAGATTTTAGCACATATGATACAGATAAAGACAACACTCAATATACTGACTCGACACTATCTACTGCCCGCTAGACATCAGCCTAACCCTGCTAACCTATTAACCTTCTACTCTAATTCGCGACCTCCACTCCTTCCTATCTAAGGTTATGTCTTCGGTGAGATCAAGTCTCACACCATATCCTGTCTAATCACCTCTCTCCAATACTTTTTCGGTCTACCTCTACTTCTCCTAGTGACTCCGAAATCCAACCTCTTGCACCTCCTTACGGGATTTTTAAATGAATGATTTCTTATATTTAATTGAATTTTTATTTTTGTTTGACTGGTCAAATTTTGTTGTAGCGTTACTACACGTGTTTACAGTTGTAACAGGTATTCTCACGTCATCATGAAAATGTAATATGCGCGTGGCCTGACACGTCCAGTAACGTCGCGTGATAGACGTAGCAACGAAAGAGAACATGCCACGTGCTGAAAGGTGGTATTTGGACGGCCGAAAAGGACAGGTGGCACCGATAGGTGGACCCCACAGCACCTTTGGCCGTCAATTGAATTGCCTTCATTTTTAATTCCATTATTATATAATTATAGACATTTCAAACACTCCTTATAAAATAATTTCAACTACTCTCTCTCTCTCTTACTCTATCAATTTGTTAGAAGGCCTTTGGCTCAACATTTTGAAGGGAAAAGATTATCTCTCTTCTTTTTTTTAAAAAAAAAAGAGGTGTATGGCTCATAAGTGTTTTTACGTAAAAACAGTATTAGTTTTTTTTATTATTGGAAATAGAAATTCCCTTTTCCAAAGAATCAGAGGCAAAAAATTATTTTATTTTCACGAACAATAATATCATTATCATAAATCATTAATTCAATTTATTGAAACAATTCCTTTAGTTACTGCACATAATAACTAATTGTTTTTAGTGAATTCTCAATCATATATTTATATGATAAAAATAAAAATACTGTTATGTCATATTTTTGTTATAATTATTAAGTTGTATTTTATAAATTTTAATTTTATACAACAAATATAGTTAATTTATTGTCCAAAAAAGGATGTTTATTTTTTTATTTTGTTCTTCAAGCAATCTAGTTGCTTTTTTCCGTACTTTAAAAAGTTACAAACGTTATTTTGTTAAATCAATTTTTTTTCTTTGACATACCCATTCTTCAAAAGCAATTTTTTTATATATATATTTGGCAATAAAATATTTGATTTACAATAAATTTTAGTGGTCAATTCCCCATATAAACTGATTTAATTTGTGAAACGGTTTTAAATTTATTTGGCTTGATGCTTTTTAGTATGTTTAAATTATTATGTTAATATTATACCAATACTGAATTTTTTTCTATCTATTATATTGATTGAAATTTTTAATATGTAGTCTTGTATTTTAATTAAATAAAAGTATTTCATTATAGATATGTAACATAATTTCTCTCTATCAAATAATCATAATAGTAAATGTGCAGTGATACTTGTTGTTGGAGCAGTAAAGTTTTAATGGCTGACAAAAGATAATGAAACAGGTTGGACTACCCGGTTCTTTCAGCGTACTGTTTTCGTGGCAAAACTGCACACGCATCACACAATAAAAATGGAATAATTGGTGCTGGAAATAAGGAGGATAACAAGGAATATTATTCCAAGTTGAACTCCTAGAAGAAGAAGGTTCCAAAGAAGGAAATATTTTTCAAGAAGCATGAAAAAAGGGGAGACGCTGATTAGAAAAGGAATTCGAAAAGAAGTTGGAGAAAGACTTATCAGCAACTATAAAACCAGAAAAGAATTCACAGAAGAAGGCAACGCAGAAAAAAGAAAGAAGCAGAGAGAAAAAGAGAGATTCAGACACAGAAAAAGAGAGAGACGAAGAAGAAGAGAAACGCGGCAACTTGACATAGGGTTTAGGAGTTTTGTTTTCTCTTTGTAATTCTGAACAATTGTGTAATCTCTCAGAGTCTATAACTGAGATTAGATTCTAGTCTTCAAGTTGGGGGCAACTCGAAGACGTTGGTAACATAAGCCTAGGGAGGTTTATGTGAACTTAGGAATTGTAATCGTTTGTTGAAGGCTCTTATTGAAGTAGTGAAGTTGGAGTAAATCCTGTAGAGGTACAGGTCGTGTTTTTTTCACCTTTTGTGAGCCGGGTGTTTCCACGTAAAATTGCTGCGTTCCAGTTTATTTCTGCATCATTGAAACACGTCGGTTAACCTGTTCCTACGATTAAACAAATTCGTAGGGGTGCAAAACCTATCACTTGTCTTTTTCATAACTTGACCCTCAAAAATACTGTTTTGTGAATTTTTTTTTAAAAAAAATCAAACATAATTTGTTTATCAATATGTTTCAGCAAACAGAAAGTATATTTCTTAAAATCTGTATTAATAGAAGTGTTTCTGAGAAGAAGCATTTTTTTAGCTGCATGGTTAAACAGACTCTAACTTGCAACTTTCTTTCTTTCTTTTGCAATTTGTTTAATTTTTTCTTTTAAAAAAGTTATATATTTAAAAACTGTATGCTATATGTGAAAAGTACTAGTATAAGACATACTTAATAATAAAATAATTTTGAGAAAATGACAGTTTTGATTCTTTGAGCTAATGGTTGGTTTAGGCATTTGATTGTTTTTCTCCCATGCATTTTCATAATTGTCAATAAATTTTTTATATTAAGGTCAATTGTGTTGTGTTTAGAGAATGAATTTAATTTCGTTTGAAACCCAGATATGCTAAGCACGTAATAATGTTTTAGGAATGAAGAGGTTTGAGTTTAATAGAATGTAAATAGGTTGGTTACCTCAGAAGTCAAATGTATTATTGAATGACACCAAAATACTTGATTTGATTTCCTTTAATTTTCTCCCAAATTAATGGAGGCATGTCATAACCACCCTTTTTTTAATCACTCCAAAACAAGAAACTCACTTGCAATGAGATGAATATAGAAAGTTAGTGCTTTTGTTTTTTGTGAATTAAAAAAAATTAAGGATGAGCTAGTATATATGTTCATCAAATTCAAAGTACTTATATTTTGAAAACAATAAGTGAGCTTTTTACCTTCAACTTATAAATATTTTACATATAAATATATCACCCAAAAAGTATTTATAAATTATTTTCACTAACTTTAACGTCTTAAAAACTTGATACTCATTTAGTGAAATCGAAACACTTAGTCTTCCATTTGGAAAAGGTTACGTATAGTATTATTTTCACTTGGTGTGGTAAATCAATGATGCAAATTGGATTAAATATATAAAATTATTAGCTTATTACTTAACTTTAATTACTAAAATTATTGTTGTGCTATATAAGACATCCAAATTTATTTTGAAATAAGAAATTTCATTAGTATAAGTTGAGGCCAACGTCACCAATGAAAATCAAAGAATTATATACCACAAAATATCCTAATTTTTTTTTTATGAATATGACACACGTAGAGTTTAATATAAATAAAAGATGATTTTAAACTCTTTGATCTACGCCTCCTTTAAATTATACACTTTGTTTTCAAAAGAATCCTCTTATACTTAAGCACGTATTTGTGTTTTGAAAAATTAAGAGGTTAATTTTAATATAATTTAAATAGGATGATTCATTCGAAAAGGACAATAATGTCTGCTGAATATTTTTTTAGTTGGTCAAGGTTTTCGTTGTCAAGAGGTGGCCAACAATCTTGTTAGAAATTCTATTTTATTTATATTTCTTTTTGGATGATATTCTATTTTCTATTTTATTTATATTTCTTTTTGGATAATATTCTATTTACTTTTTGCTAGAAGTTTGAAAATTTTGAAATATGAAGAATTTCATGGGATGAAAATACACTTTCTTTGTGTTGGAAAAGTTTGATTTTTCAATCCTTGTGAAATCGAGATAGACGTGAAGTTAAGATAGACATTTTAGGAATTAAGATAGTGATAGAAATAAAAGAGTCTTGTGAAGTTAAGATAGACACTTCAGGAATTAATGTAGTAATAGGAGTATAAGGGTTTATAATTCTCTTCCACCATACGAAAGAATAAATTATTACAAGAATATGTTTACAAAAAATATCCTTACCCTATTCCTCAAGTGGATTCTTATCCACTTGGATGGCTAGAATGGTTAGAAATGAGAACTCCTACCTTCATTTATACTACTCTACCTCCTTAATTAATGGTGGAGAAAACATTCTAGAAAGTCTTTATTCTTCCACTCCTTTCTATACTCTTCCACTTTCTTCCATACTCTTCCATAAGATTCCACAAGTCTCTAGCATATTCTAGAGGCTTCCACATTCTTCCATAAGATTCTAGAGAGTTCTATACTTCTCTAGAGTTCTCCGGATCATTTTAGAAAATTTTACAAATTTCTAGAATTTTCTAGAATCTCTCCAATTAAGGAAGGAACCCAACACTTTGTCCTTTCTTAGTTGTTCAATTTTTATTTTACACATCTCTTAAGAAATCATAAATAAGATGAGTAGTTTTATTAATTTGCTAAACGAAAAAAACTTTTTGCAATTTATAAACTTGTTTAGTCTTTCAAACAATATTAATTGTTAGGAAAAAATGATTTTTTTTAATTAAATTTTATCTTAATTTAGTAAATTGATAAGCAATTTAAGATAAATATTTTTACTAAATTGAATATAGGGAGTAATTAACCTAATTATGAAAAAACAAAAAAGTACAAAAGATAAACCATATATAATAGAAAAAATTAATGAGATAAGCCTATAAATTCCATATATAAAATGGTACTCCTGTCATCTCGTATTAGTTTACAAAATCACTAAAATTATTTGCTCCAATGTACTTGTTATTTTATAAAATTAAGATGAAATTCATTGCCTCAATTTACTTTTAGTATTGAATGTTCTTAACATAAGATTAGCTTAGTCTTTTTCTTAAACAAAGTGCAATTTATTAAAGAGAGATAAAGAGAAAAATAACATAAAATACCCTACTCCATATAAAATGAATTATTAGAATATGACACATCCCTTAAGAAAATATTAAGGATACAAATTAAAAATTACTTTTTAATTATTCTTAAATCTTGAAAATATAAAGTTGTCAACAACCTCACTAGAAAGAAGAATATGGGAAAAAAATAGTCCAATAAACCTCTTAAACTTTAAATTTCACTTATCTTAAACTATGAAAAAAGTCCCCAAAATTCACTTAAAATAAATTAAAGAAAGTATACTTTTTATTTATAATTTTGTATCGGGGAAAAACAAAATGTTTACATATGTGGTTGCATAGAAACCAAATACATGATATCGGACAATCAAAGAGAGATATCAATATAGATTTCATTAGTCAAGCGTCCGAATCAGAGACTAGCTAATTTTATTTCATTATCGAATATATTGAAAGTTCGTTATTGAAAATAAGGTGAAAATTTGTAGTCCAAAGTCAATAATGACTCGTGTCCTAGAGATAAAATAAAAGGATAGATACAATAAAATTTGAGAAAAATATTAATTGACACGTGTAACAATATTCTCAAGTGCAGCATTCTTATTGGACATAATGATTTAGGGCACAAGTTGAGTATTTCTATTGATTAAGTACATCACCTTTGTTACATACAAAATAGTAGTTCATATTTACTTGCAAAGAGTTGGCCAAAAGCAATATACTTATAACAATTGTATGTTCCAAGCTTTCTATAGTTCATTAAGTCTTACCTTTCAAGCATTTCATATTAAATCATTTTTGAATTTGAGACTAGTCACACTTTAAAGTCTTCGAATATAGCTAAGATAACACCCACACAAAAAAGTAACTAAGTTTTGCTATTTCATTCGATTTATTTTTGCTTCACAATTGTTTTTACAAAGTTCATTTATAAACATATTTAATTGCTAATACATCAATGAACAGGCTAAATCGTTATATGTGTCCTTGGCCTAATAACAAATTTAATCTTACTACTTTTTTGATTAAAAAAGAAGTGCAAATGAAGCTTATAATACTAATATGTCGTGGAGAGGTAGCAAAGTTTATGTATTTAGTATATATGAATGGTGATTAAAATATATGAATATAAAAGATCTAAGTTACAAAATTGATTAAAAATAAATTTTATTTTCAAATAGTAACATGAAGATACATTCCTTGCCTGGCTCATATCTTTTCTATTTAAAAGATTGCGCCAAAGGGTCCATTTACATGATCTAGTCATTAAAATTTCATCACAAAGAACTAAAATGCAAGATTTTATTATCCTTTTGTTTCATTTATAAGACCCTTTTTTCTAAATTTTGTCTCAGAAAGTACCATTCCATTTTATATTTGAAAACTATTTAATTTTGAACTTTATTATTTTTTTAATAAATATTTTTATAGCGATAAAGTTATCATGACTTTTTATTTAAGACCAGAAGTTATAAAATTACTTTTGATATGTATTTTAATATCTTTTGTTCTTTCTAAAACTTCATATCTCATCAAAATATCATCATATAAAAACAAAAAGGGGGGTGGGGGTGGGGGTGGTGGGTGGGGGGTGGGGGGTAATACTTAATTTTGAATACTAAGTATTATATGAGCTTAACAATAACAATATAACAGTGAAATTTCACAGAGTAGGGTCTAGAGAGGGTAGAATGTACGCGGACTTTACTGCTACCTCATGGATATAAAGAGACTATTTTCGAAAGACTCTCGACTCAAATTATCTGCCTCAAGTAAAAGAAAAAAATAGATATAGAATAACGACTAAAACAAAGAGCAACGTCAATTCTACAAGAATAATAATAAAAGTAGTAAAATAAACGAAAAGCAATAACAATACAACCATAATAACATGACTAATCATTTGACATCCATAAATCATCACAAAGCAAGGCAATATTCTACCCTTACTAACCTTCTACCCTAATATGCGATCTCCACTACTTTCTATCTAATGTCATGCCCTCGGTGATATGAAACAGTACCATATCCTGTCTAATCACCTTTCTCTAACACTTTTTCGGTCTACCCCTATGTCACGACCCAATAACGGGTGTGATGCACCTCCCTAACCCACCAATGCAAGTCAGTCTAGAAAACTAAGCAACTTGAAATAAGCAAAAACTTAAACAAAAGAAAGGAAGTCTAGCATAATGTAGATAATGATGAGCTGAACCAATTCTAAAATCACCCAAGACTGGTGTCATATGTACAAGCCACTACTCAACAGAAAAGAAGAATAGTACAACTCTCAATGTCTTCGTTCTCAAATAGAACAAAAATAAACTAAAAGGGCCTCGAAAATCCACTGAAAAGACAAGTCGCTACCTCTCAACTGTCCAGAAGCTCGGTCCAATATGGAAAACAAAAAGATCAGGAGGTACCAGGCTCATAACCTACACAAGTGTAGAAGCAAGGGATGAGTACCCAACAAACAGTACCTAACAAATGAATTCTAAAGCCCTAAGTAAAGCAATGAATAATATAGGTACTCCTATCATCCCAACCACATACCTCCATAACTATAGCCCTGCACGCAGGGAAGCTAGCTTACACAAGATACATTTCTACAATAAGCCTGTAGGAAAACAACAAATAGTTTTCAAATATTTGTGAATACAGAGTTAACCAAGATATCACACTTCATACAAATATCCCCATTAATACAATGAGTGGCATGAGATAGGATACAATAAAGTGCAAATGATACAATGCAATGTCAAGTAATCATGATGCATATCTGTCCTACTATACATATCCATTGGCCACTTCAGATCGGAATTCATGAGGGACTTTACATAGACTATGTGTTGGCCTGCACACATCTACTCTAATAATGGACCAGGTTCCTTAACACAGAAGACAAAAAGTAAAACACAATAGTTTTAACGTGAAAAACCTCCTTGCTCAAGGAAGGAAAATCTACGACTTGATCCACAAGAAATAAGCCCAAATTTCACTAACTTCATGGAGCAAAATGATTACAACACCTTGAAATTTTGAAGATTGATCTACAAAATTCTTTGCGCTTACAAGTAAGTGAAACCCTTTTCAGCTAAGCTAAAATAATGTAGCCCACTAAAATAATCTCACACGGAGTAGCTTAGAAATTCACACTTCTATCCTAGCTACCCAAGCTACGAATATAAGCAAGACACAAGAGAACTTCAAATCAAAACCCCAGAGTACTTTATAGATTAAGATCTAATTCACATTAAGGAACAAGGAACAAAGCTAAAGAAAGCTTGAGATGATCAATGAAAGTTTTGACGCCATGACTGTTCTTTAGTATATTTCTAGATAAACAAAGATGGTTTCTCGGTTGTGAATATTGGAAGTGATAGCCTTACACATTCCAATTTGCAATATGTATCAATTCAATTAATGTGGAATAACAACCTTCTGGGACCACATAATGGACAACACTATTTGGAGCAATATTAATGCCCAACAGGCCCGCCACACTACAAAAATTCGAGCACTACCAAAGTTTGTTATTTGCAGACACAGGCCACTTTTAGTTAGAGACTAGTACAACTGATACTTACTCTAAGATGGGATAATGTCCCAATCCAGAGTTTGTCAATGTATCAAAACTTTTATGTACTAACGAATTCCCCCTTTTTGATGATGAAAAACATTGCAATTCGACTAACCTCTATTCAGCCTCAACCAATACTTCCCCCTTACAACTACTTTCCCCTTATTAGGCAAATAACAACATTGCAAACCACACTAATGCAAGCAAATGCAAGACCAGTGCTTCCCCCTTACAGTTTGACTATACTGTCCCCTCAATATATTTCCCCTTTTGACATCATAAAAAAGGAGTATAATAAACCAAAATGAGTAAAATGCATGAAGTGATAAACTCATGGCAATATCGATCCACAACACACAATGAAAATAACAAGATAAAGGAGAATAGATAAATAATTAAACGTAGCATTCATTCCACAAAAGAGAATATCCAAGCAACTAAAATAAATAAGCACGTGAGCAACAAACTACCTCAGGGATAGGGAAAAGAGGATAGAAAACTAAAGGGATGGGGCAGGTCTGTGTTGAAGACTTTAGAGGACTAAGGACAATCTAACATCAACCTCCTTATGGCTCTTCAAGAGTTTATCCTTCAAGTCTTCCACCTTGGCAGTAAGTACAACATTCTGCTCCCTAGGTCTCAACACCTCATCTGGACCAGGTCTCTCTTGTGAAGCCTTTGCTAGTTGAGTTTTAAGTTGGGCATTTTCAGCATCATTTTTTGCCAGCAACAAGGTCATCTCTTCCAATTCATGTTTTAGTTGCTCTTGACTATCAAGCAACTCAGATACTTAGAATTTTTCCTTCTTTCCACTCTTTCCCTCAACACACTCACACTCCATCAAAGTGTTGAGGGACATGGCTTGTTTCATGGTCCATTTTGTTCCCTTTCCCAGTTGAATCCCGTTCTCCTTGAACACCCTTTCTAGTAGGAAACCATAAGCCATACCATGCTTGTCACCCTTCACTTTGAAAATCTTGACCATGTGTTCGATCATGATGGCAGAAAGGTTAATTTCATCTGGTTTTTAAAATGATTCCATCAAGAAAATATCCAAACTAGTGGGAACCGTTCTTTTTTCAAACCTAGGCAGTAAATTCTTGTTAACAAATTCAAAATACAACTGATATGTACCTTTCAGAAATTTCTTAGGCAGATCAGTTCTATTTAACTGAGGCACTTTTCCAATTTCCTCAATAAATACATGAGAGGTCAATTAAAAGACGTGATCCCTATTGTAGGTATATTTAGAAATTTACCTAGAAAGTCTTCATTCATATGAATTAACTGCCTATTTACCATTGAATTTATGCTCCCATCATTAGTCACTTTCATGGTGTAGTAGAATTCCCTGACTTCTTTCTCATATAATACTGGAATTGGTCAAGCAAATAAATGACTCCATCCTTGAATTTCTATGTCATCAACCACTTCCCTTATTCCTGGTCTCTGTACAAACTCGGGATCAAAGACTCTTCTACTCAAGACTTTCTGTGTCTTTAGAATTTCCACACGTTCTTCTTTAGACAACACCTTCTCAATCTTGGGACCAGGTCCCTCATCGTCATCCTCAGAGTCAACCTCAGAGGATGACTCAAGAAGTCTCTTTAGCCTTTTTCTTTGTTTGTCTCCTGGCAGATGTACCTCTTACGCTACCCTTGCTTTTCTGTGAGTCCACATCTCCTTTGCTTTTGTCTCCTGCCTCATCACTACTACCCTCTTCTTCCATAGTGATGTCCACTACATCACTTGTTGGTACTTGAGTTTCCACCACTATTCTTCTTAGTTTTCTTCTATTTCTCAATATTTGAGACCTGTTGGCCTCCATAGCATCACTCGTGAGTTTTTGTTAGGATACCCTTGTGTTTATAGGACTAGGTTTAACCTGCACTTCTTCAGTTACTTTCTCTTTCCCCTTCCTGGAGGTTTTTCTTATCAGTGCCAAAGGCACATTGTCATTATCTTCATCCTCATCACTTTCTCTTTAGTGAGACAAAACTACAAGGACCGAAGTTTTGTCAGATGTAGGTTGAGGAAACCTCAACATTATTCCTATTTTCGCCCCTAACTCTACTGTCCAGACCCACCTTATCTCCACCAAAAAAGTCTGTAGGGGCATCTTTCATAGATGTCAGACTCTATGTTACTAGTTCTTCACTAGCAGCCAAGATATTGGACTCTGAACTTTTACCCAAGCGAAGATCCCTTTTAAAATAATATTTTGACAGTCCAAACAGATAAAGGCCAGTTTGAGTTTCAGGAGGCACTATTGTGCTAGGCACAAATTTTGACACATCAGAGGGAGAAGTAGTAAAAACAAGGGATAGTTTAGATCAAGTGAAAAAAGGTTTTCTATAGTGATATTAGGGCCTTCAAAAAAGGAAGATTGAGAAATATGGAGGAAGGAACCAATTGCGGTAGGGTTTTCCTAGGGTGTTAGACCGTACCCGAAGGGAGTGTCTCCATGGAAATAGAGAGATTAAGACCATCCCCATACTTTTTGGGAGAAGAAGTTCGAGAGTTAGGCATTTTTGCAAGAAATTTTGAGAAGAAAAGAAGAAAAAGAGGGGTTTTTAAAGAGAGAGATTCGAAATTAAAATGGAGAAGAAAGTAAAGATTGAAGAAAAATATATAGAGATGAAAGGGTGTAATAGGTCTCTAAAAAGACACATCTAATCGAATTGAAGCGATTTGACAACATTAAAAAAAAAGTGACTTGACACGTGGCAATCAGATTAACTCTATGCAAATTCAACACAGTCGTAAGAATGCTAACCTTAAGTAGGGACCAGGTCCCACCTTGCAGAATGAATGAGACTGTTTGATCATCTTATCTCTTCCTTTCTTCCTATCTGAATACTTATGCATGTATACCTATAATAGGTACAATTATTGAGTTTAGCACAACAAACATAAAGGATACCTGTCCACCAAGTCATTGTCAATTGAGGGATTGAGAGAAGGGTATGATCAAATAGAGACCCTCATCAGCCCAAACTTCAAATGATTCTTCTCAAGCACATCTTTTCTTAGAGGCTTAGTGAAAATATCAACAATATGATCCTCAGTCTTGCAAAATTACGTGCTTATATTGCCCTTTCCAACATTGTCTCTCAAAAAGTGATGTCTTACATCAATATGCTTGGTCCTTTTGTGATGAACTAGGTCCTTTACTATGTTGAGAGCACTAATATTGTCACCCAAGAGAGTATTGAGTTGGTGATCATACCAAAATCCTTAAGTTCCTGTTGGATCTAGAATACCTATGCACAACAAGATACAACCGCCATATATTTAACTTTCATAGTTGAAAGAACAACAGAACTTTGATTCTTAGTACCCCAAGACACTAGACATGAGCCCAAGAAGTGAAAAATCCTAGACGTACTCTTTCTATCAACCTGGTACCCTGCACAATCAACATCAGTGTACCCTATCAATTCAAAGGAGTCACCTGTAGGATAGTATAGGTCCAGGTCTCATGTCCTCTTCAAGTATCTCAAAATTCTCTTAGCAGCTTTCAAATGTGATTTCTTTGGATTTTCTTGGAACCTTGCACATATCCCCATGCTAAAACCAATATCAGGATGACTTGTTGTTACGTATAACAATGACCCAATAATGCCTTTATACATGGTCTCATTTACCGAGGGACCAGGTTCATCCAAATCCAACTTTACATTTGTTCCCATTGGAGTATCTATAGGCTTTATCCTCCATTTTAAACTTCTTCAACAACTCCTTAATATACTTCTCTTAACAAATAGATATTTCATTCGAGTATTGTTTGATTTGCAACCCCGAAAAAAAACTCAATTTTCCCATCATGCTCATTTCAAATTCACTGCTCATGAGGCTTGAAAAATCTGCACAAAGTGACTTTAAAGTTACTCCAAAGATAATGTCATCCACGTAAATTTGGATTATGAGCAGGTTCCTTTCTATGATCTTCAAGAATAAATTGTTGTCAATTTTCCCCCTCTTGAAACCATTATCTAGCAAAAAGACAACCTCTCATGCCAAGCTCTTGGTGCATGTTTGAGACCATAGAAAGCTTTGTCCAACTTCAACACATGATTAAGATGATCAATATCTTCAAAACCAAAAGTTTTATCATAGTCAATCCCTTCTTCTTGGTTATAACCTTGAACAACCAACCTTGATTTATTTCTAACAATGTTATCATGTTCATCAAGCTTATTTCTGAAGATCCACCTGGTCCTTATGATGGTCTTGTTAGTAATTTAGGAACTAGATTCCATACATTTCTTCTCTCAAATTGATGTAGCTCTTCTTGCATAGAATTTACCTAATTAGCATCTTTTATATTTTTGGGTTCAATGGATGAAATGAATGCAGAGTAAGCCACCATATTTCTCATTTTAGATCTGGTTTAAGTACCATAGCCTAAAGGAGATATAAAATTGTCAAGTGGATGAGAGGACTAATGCTTCCATCTCAATTTCCTTAACATTTGATTTCCTTCTTCAACTTCATCATTCACATCCTCACCAACAGCTTCAAGTTCACCCATTCTATCCTGATCCTGATCATCAGCTTGACTAGATCCCTCTTCAGAATCTTCTGCATCTTTGATGTGTTGTCAATATACAACACTTTTGATGCTTAAAACTTGAAATTTTGTGTGTTTTCAAAGTGATGTTAGTGGGTTTGATGTGTTTTTATGTTTGTTTTCCAGGATTACAGGATTTGGCATTATTTTGGGAAAAGTATTGCAGATGCTAAGTTTTTGAGGAACTACAAGACACTCTATGGGTCGTGGATACTTTCACAAGCTGTAAAGGGGTTTCATGGGTGAGATCTAGTGAAGGACCTATTTTCTGAAGTTACATCCATGAACTGTCACACAAGTCGTATATATTTGTATGAGTTATAGATTGGATTGAGGATTCGATTTTGCTGAGTGTCTAAAGAGTTGTCAGATGAAACCCTAAACTGGCTGTAAGTTTGAATACGACCTATAAGGGCTCATAGAAATGAAGCCAAATTTTGAAGATAGCGAAGTACGAAGCCCGGGTACGGGCCGTGGAACTTTGTACGACACGTAACCTAGTTCGTAGAAGCTGCCAAATCCAGTTTCCTATTTCGTTTGTATTTTAATTATTATAAATAAGTTTTTAGGTCTTTTTGATGGAGAGACACACATGAGACTTAAAAACACCTTTGTGATTTCATACTTTATGATTTTTACATCAAAAACATTACATTATGATTTCTAGTGAATGAGTTGGGATTTCTTATTCTTAACTTTATCATTGTAAGTTCTTAATTATGTTATTCTATATCATGGTTCTTTCATCTATAATGATTATGCATAGCTAAATCCACAACTTGGGTTGTGGGAACTATGAAGAACTAACAAGGTAAAATCGGATAATTCATAATTCTTGAAAAGTCTGCATGCATGTATTAATTAATTCTCTTGTTTTTGATTGCTTTTTAACGGTGGCTAACGTTAGAACGTTCCTAATATTTACTGACGGGATCAAGGTAGTAATGAATAGGAAAAGAGATTAATTAACAAGATTCAATGTGATCTCTTTTGTCTAATCAACCGAACTGGATCAAGGGAAGGTTGTACTGAAATAATAGGTAAGGGTTAGTAATGTCACACTACGGAGATGGATCAAATCAAGTAGTGAAATTTACATCTCACCTGGGTCAAAGAGTTTGGTAAACTTAACTTACTGTTTTGCATGCTACACACTAGAAAAGATTATGATTATTTGGTAATACTAAGTTAGGAATTCATGGGGAGCATAATACTCTAGTTACTTCTCTCACTGGTTTCACAACACTTGCTTCTAGTTAGGTTTATTTTCTTGCAAGTACAAAATCCCCCTTCCGGGAGATAAGTAGGTTAATTCATTTGACCATATTCTCTATGGGTTTGGCCTTAACCTTGGTTAGGTTATATATCTTGACAACGACCACTTAAATCTTCAAAAAGAAGGTATAGCTTGGGCGATATCAAGAATTTGGTGCCCTTGTTGGGGAATATGTCTTTTAGACTAGTTCAATTTGAGTAATTCAGGAATTAATTTTTATTTCCCTCATTTTACATTTCTTGTTGTTTTTGTTTTGTTACAACGTGCACGTATAGTATATGCACAACACTCATAGTGCAGGCAGACCCTTGATTCCATGTGACCTTGAGATCCAGAAGACACTAAGAAAAATGGCCTAGAAAAATGCGAATAACACTGCAAATGATGCAGTGAATGCAACACCACACTAGAACAATAACAATAATAACCCACCACCATTTGAGGATGCTAATCCACCACCATAGGATCTTTAAGCTGCGGCTAACACATGGAATCAATACAGGCTTGATCCTATAGCGATGGATGTTATTGGAGCTATTGTGTTACCTCCAGTATTGGATGACACAAAGTTCGTCGTTTCGAGTGGGTTACTTTAAATGCTGCAAAATCGCGAGTTGTTCGCAGGCTTACCATCAGAGGATCTGCATAACCATCTATACGATGTTATCTTCGTCTGCAAGAGTATGATGGGAAGTCAGAATCTGTCCATGGATGCCATTGGGCTCCGTGTCTTCCCATTGTGTTTAACGGGTGAAGAAATGCTATGGTTATCCGAGCTCCCACAGAGTTTAATCACCAGTCAGGCAGAAATGCAGAAGACCTTTTTGGAGAGGTTTTTCCGAGGTTAAAGAAGCTAAAGTTGAAGGATCAGGTCAACAACTTTGAGCAGTTTCCCGGTGATTTGATCAACATTATGTAAGAGAGATTCACAAAGTGCCTGAAGAGTGTTACTGACCATAAAATCATTGATGATGCCTTGGTGGAAATCTTCTATCGAGCCCTAGATGAAAATAGCCAAGTTGTTGCTGACACTATCATGGGAGGCTTGTTTTTCGATTGTCCATTTTTCGTCTATAGCTGAAAGTTAGAGAGAGTGGTCAAGACAAACTGTTCACGGGGATGAGAGACAAGTCAATAACCAAAAGCTCATCCTCAGTCAATAATAATTCAGCGCAGGCAAAAATAAATGAGGAGATGATGTAAAAGCTTGCTCAGATTGGCACTAATATGGGGTTGTTGATAAAGTAGAGCCGAGAATATGTGAATGCAGTAGCTCATTAGTCTCCGATAGCACCCATATACGAGGAGCCCTACTATGAGAGGGCCACTTGCTTTTTCACTGATCAACTTGTGGGTTTCCAGACTAACATCCAAGGGTCCAATTAGGACTATTTGCGATAAGGTCAAGGAAACCAAGGTCGGAACTTCAATAGGGATGATGCCTTCAAAGACAACAATCGAGGAGGCTACTATGATAGGAACAAAGGCTAAGATAGAAACGCAGATTGAGGATGCAAAGATGGTTACAGAAATGGTCCATATGTGCCATCATATAACTGATACTTTGGTGCTGGTAGCTCTCAAATTAAGGAGATGTTTGACTGACTATTAAAGAAGGTTGGCGCTTAGGATGAGACTTTGAGGGGGATGAAATCTTACATCTACAGCATTAATAAAAAAAAATCAAGTCGTGTTCTATTGCTATCAAATAGTTGGAGCAACAGTTTGGTCAGATGTCGACTCAATTGAACCAACGTTAAAAAGGTGCATTGCCCAGAAACACAGTGCAGAACCCAAAGAATAAAGGGCAGTGTATGGAAGTGATGACATGTGGCGGCAAGCAGACCATTGACCCTCCGATGCTAGTTGATGATGATGATGTTCGTGAGGAGATAGTTGAGAGATAGGATGTAGAGATTAGAGATGCTAGTGCCAAACATGGGGTGAGTGATGCAATAGTGACATCACAGAAGTTCAAACCTATTCCTAGACCTCCCCCTCCTTTCCCTTAGAGACTCAAAAAGAAGGAGGAAGTAAATTCCAGCACTTCATCTTTATGCTGAAGCAACTCTCTATCAACATCCCTCTCATTAAGGCATTGGAGAAGATGCCTGGGTATGCAAAGATCATGAAGGACTTAGGCACGAAAAAGTGGACTGTTAGATCTCAAGAGCTTCAACATTGTAGTGCGATAACAACAAGGTCCTTAGTGTGGAAGTGAGAAGATCTCGGAGCATTTACCATACCCTACACTATTGGAGTTGTTGAATTTGCAAAAGCAATATGTGATTTAGGTGCCAACATCAGTCTAATGCCTTTTGCAGTGTTTAAGAAGTTAGGTTTAGGAGTCCCTACTCTAATGACATGCAGTTGTTGATGGCTGGTAGGACGGTGAAAAAGCTTGTGGGAATATTGTATGACGTCCTTGTCAAAGTGGATAAATTCATATTCCTCGCAGAATTTATGATCCTGAATTGCGAAGTAGACTTCAAAGTCCCAATCATCTTGGGGAGGCCCTTCCTAGTCACTGCGCGAGCACTGGTGGATATGGAATAAGGCCAACTCATGTTTTGATTGAATGATGAAGAAATCATCTTCAACATCTGTCAATCTATGAAAAGGCCCAATTATTTGAAGATAGAAGTTTGGGCACTTAGTGAAATCTGAGTAACCAAGTTGTGTCACGATAATAAATCGGGTGCTACTTGGGAGGCAACCCAAGATATCTAATATAACAATAGTATTTTTGTTTCACTTTAGCTTTTTGGACTTGTAGGTAGTTTAATTTTATCATTTTGGTTATAATTTTTAGACTTTGAGGACCGGTGGCATGTAGGGTAATAGTTTGCTCTATGAAGGATATGCAACACAAGGCTAAGTTAGCAAACCGGAGCTGAAAGGAAACAAAAAGTGGTTCTGCGACCCGTTCTACAAGCTGTGGTTTACACCACGACTCATACACTGACTCTTGAGACACTTCCAGTAAGCAAATTATTGTGCACTCTAGTCCATGATCCAACTTTATGGCCCATAGATAAAACTATGAGTTGCGAATGGGGCTCGTTGACCCAGGTAAGATTCCAAAAGTTGCGAATGGGGCTCGTTGACCCCAGGTAAGATTCCAAAAACTTTCTTAAGTGTTGAGGGCTTCTATGACCCTGTCTACGAGTCGTATGTCCTTGTACAAGTCATAGATGGATCTGTGAAGCCAATCTCCCAAATTAGTATTGAGGCATATTATCAAATCAGGTTCTACGGATCGTAGAATCTTCTACGACTCATTGTCGGGGTTTCCTAGGGCCTGAACCCAATTATTACCCAACTCGGTCAATGGTATAAAAGAGCGATAAAATAATTTACCCCTCATCCTTTCTTAAATTTCTAAAAATATCCAAACCCTTCTTCTCCCCCGCATCTTTAACCACTGCTTGGCCAACCCTTACACTTTCCAACCAATTTTCGTCAAGCTTCAGCCACCTTGGGTTTCACTACTCTCGGGTTCCTCCTTTAAGTTCTCAACTTGGTGATCAAAATTTGGTATGTTCTTAACTTTGATTTTATATTTCACCGAAAATTATATCATTGGGTTAGAGTATTGATAGGAATGGTATTTTGAAGTTTTAATACTAGTAATTTATGTGGCCCATTAATGGGAAATAATATTTAGTTGAAACTAGTAATTTATGTGGCCCATTAATGAGAAATAATATTTAGTTGAAATTAATTGAATGATCGCCTGTGAATTGAACCATGTAATGCCAGGAATTGTGTTTAATGAAATTGGCCATGACGTACTTGTATGTCTTGCTTAAAATCACATAGTCACATGTCATCAGAATTGAATTGATCTATTTGTTTGAAAAAATGGGATGTGATTATATATGTGGGAATAATAGTATGAATTTAAGTTGGCTAAGGGTGGTCGGATCGTCATGCGAAATTTATGTTTGACGGGGTAGTTTCATAATTGAAATAGGTGGAGTGTGGGGTAACTTGATGGAATTGTTTGAGTACGAGAATTGATGCTTTGATGTTGTATATGATTACTTTGCCTTGTTGTTAAGTTCGTTATGGGACCCATTTGATGGACTTAGAAAACCAGACTACTGAATTTTTACAGCATGAGGGTCTTCTACGGCCTGTGGATTAATCCACGAGTTGTAGTTGTCCCTCGTGATTTAAACCAGTAGCTTGAGAATTTCTAAAATTCCTTCAGACGAGACTATTTACGGGTCGTAGATTAGACTATAACTCATAGACTGGTTTCGTAAGGTTCATGCTTGCAAGTGTTTATTCTGGAACTATACCTACGACGCAATCTAAGTCCCATAGTTTGGTCCACGAGCCGTACCTGGTCTCGTATATGTATTTTTAGTAACTTGTTTTACCGTACCCTACCACCTACGAAGGCCTTCTATGATTCGTAATTTTCCCTACGGCTTGTAGATGAGCCTTCGTGGTTTCATTTTCCACCTTTTCTTGTAACTTTTTGCTCTTCTTTCCTATACTTGTGGGGCTAATTGGTGTGTTAAATGTGTGAATTTCAGGTATCAGGGACCAAAAACCCAAGAAAAGTGAGATCCATGCCCTGTAGCGAAGATTGAGAGATGAGTCCTTAGATGCCTCGATTTCTCCAGAGACTAGTGAGTCCTTCAAGGACCTCGATGTCTAGCAAGATGTGGGAACCAAACGACCACAGACATGGGCGGCTACTAGATAGATAGGGAAGCCTCAGACTAAGACCATAGTGGTTCACCCTCCCAAGTCTGACGAGGGAGGTGGTAGATATAACAACTCCACACAGATGACTTCGTCTGGAGAGGGATCTGAGTCTGGATCTAAAGAGGATTCTGAGTCTTCTTCAACACCCCAAGCACCATCCTCACCTCTAGATGTAATATCTAACCGGTGGTGTGTGCGAGGCATACAACAGATATACCAGGATGATCTCCAGCATGACGAGGGAGGCCGACAGGCTCGCACTATATTTGAGGACCCTCGGATCATCATTTCTAGGCTAGATAGTGTTCTCAGACACCAGGACTTCATAGCTCGTTATAGCTTACAGTGGTTGGAAGCTCCATTGTGGAGTACTCAGAGAGTTCTATACTTCATACACTGCTACCATCATAGAGTCGACCCCAAAGTGGAAGAGACCCCTTGCTCAGCCCCGTTTGACACACAGAGGGTGAGGGAGTTCAGGTAGATCTATTAGAGGCCACCATCTAGCGTGTTCTTTTTGGCCTTGAGTATTAGGCCCTCAGTACCATAGTTGAGTACGACCACAGATTGGGGTAGACTCAGGATAAGGTATTGATGAGAGATACAGCCTAAAAGTCCACACCGATGAGATGGGTCATCGATCACATTGTAGAGTAGGTCCAGGACCCTGAATGGGTTTCTACATTATCGGCGTCCATAGTGAAGGCATTCCTCAGCTTTACCGACAAGTTTTCGTGGGCTATGGTTACATCGCGGATCTGGCCGACACATTCTGATAATGCTCTAATATCGGATCATGCCATTTTGGTTGCTAGCATCTTAGCTAGCTATGACATTGATTGCGCCCACCTGATAGTAGAGCAGATTCACGAGGTGACACTGAAGAGGTCTACCTTCATCCCCTTCCCATGCTTCACATATCGTCTATGTATAGCGGTAAGGGTGGAGATTCTTCACCACTTGGACACTTTGATAGAGGTTGAGAGGATACTAGACGCCAACCTGATAAAGGCCGATGAAAATCCGGTGGCCCTCCAGCGAGTACCACAGTCTCCGGTCCACATGTAGAGTTGTTCGTCGCAACACCACTGTCTGAGCCTTCATTTTCTTTTCCTATTTTTGCTCCCATTACTGAGGTCCCCCCACAGACAGAGGTTGATTGAGGGGGGCCCACTACCACTACTATTGCAACACCAGAGGCCATGGATTCTTAATCTTCACCCATTGGGATGGTATACGTGTCAATGACATCTATTTAGGCCCAGGCACAGAGATAGGCACGTACTGAGTCCTAGCTAACTCAGTTACTACAGCAGATACGACCTTGGGTTCGGCAGGCCATTTTATAGGCTAAGGCTCAAGTAGAGTCGCACTTTATGACTATACTTACAGAGAGGCCGCAACCAGTACATAGCTGCATTGACACATTTGAGAGGTGAGTGGAGCAAAGCCTTAGTTCAGCCCAGCCTGCTGACTTGACATCCATTCGGGCAGAGATCCAACAGATCCGATCTGAGATAAAGGTAGCAACATCAACACCACTTGTGCTTCCTCCGTCTAATCCTAGTCAGGTAGTTATTGGTCTATTTGGACCTGAGGAGATACTACTCCTCGCTCTCAAGAAGGGGCCTCACCTAGAGAGTGATAATCTTGATGTTGCAAGGCGAGAGGCGGAGTTGAAAAAGCTGGAGCAGTTCAAGGTTGTGAGATTTCGCTTTATGAAAGATGAGGAGCTTCGGAAGGCACGTGAGCTAGAGAGGATGAGGGGTTTTGGACCCTCCATACATGTTTCCGCTACTGAGCAGACTAGCAGGCAGGTTGAGGGTGGTCAACCACTGCCAGAGATCGACACTCAAGCGCCCATATATGTTCTTTTTTACCCCTGTACTTTGATATTGTTATATTTTGTGCATTGAGGACAACACAATCTTTTTTTGATGGGGTGTGGATAATTATAGGCCTCGGTGAAGCCTACGTAACTATGATTTATAATTATCTCAAATTTTGAGTCCGAGGGATTTTCTTGCTTGTGTTCATTCACTAAGGACATTTATTTTCTGTTGAACCGGCACATTAAGGATGTGTAAGTAGTATTAGTAGCATATAATACTAAAGTCTATGGCATATGTTAGAGAAAAGTGACACCGATCAAATTTTTTTAGGTAGTCTTGATAACAACCATGTGAAATCGATGATTGACAATGCTTGTTCTGATAAGTAAGGTTTAATTTTGATGAAAAGCATGATATGAGAGTTTATGTTGATAGTGTAGTCAGTACCATGTGTGTGTGAGCCTCTTTGCTTAATTCTTGTACTATGTTTCAATTAAGAAGTTTCCCTATTACTTTGACTTAGACTATGGGTTAGTTGGTTAAGAAATGATCTTAGGTCGTTGTTCATATTAGTCTACTAAGCCTAAATAACCAACCAAATTCTTGATGTATCCCTTGATTATAATGTTTGAGCTTTGCATGAACCTTTTGTTTGTAAACACCTAAGTAATCTAGCCTTGTTAAATGTGAAATCCTAAATTTGTCCCTAGTCCTTCCTTGAATATTGTGCACCTTGACAGAGACAAAAAGCTTAAGTTGAGGGTGCCTACCATGACCACGATTCAAAGGTTGGACATTGTGCACCCCAACTCAGGCCAAAAGCCTAAGTTGAGGGTCGCTGGTGTAAGGAAAATCATACTAAATGGGGTGGAAATTAGTGATGTATGAAAAAAAGGGATGTGTTATGGGTGCAAGAAAAATGAATAGATGCCTAAACAGTGAGCTAGAAAAGAAAAAGAATGTGATGATAAAAGGCAATAAGCTAATAATATGAGTAAGGCACCTAGAAAAGTTTGAAATAGGAGAAGGGGAGAATGAGTTGAAAATAACAGTGTCGGTAGGGTAAAAGTGTAGAACAACACAGTGTCAAGGAGGGCCATTAGTCACTATGTTCCTAAAACATCACACTAAAGCCCCTGCGTCTATATTACAAGCTAAGAAAGTCCTATAGTGATCCATCCAATTAGTCAAAGGTATAGTTGTGAGTATAGGGGCAAGCATATGGTATTGAGCATAGTCTTTGAATATATATTGTGAGTGTGAGTGATTTTGTTTGGTCCCAAGCATCGAATTTGAAAATACTATCATGAGTGGGATATGAGACTTTTTTTTGTGAGGGAACTTGCATTACATTCTTGATTCTGGGCAATTTCAGTGATTGTTGCTTATCTATGGTCAGCTTGCTTGTCATAGTTGCACTGTCACATATATTGATCTGCATTGGTTTGTTTGATGACTATTTGATTTGAATTGATGAGTTTGTGTGAGTACGTATGCTTAATTTAGAGATGATGTATGCCATTAGATTGAGGTCTATGTGTTGCTATACTTTTTATGTAGATTGAGTTCGTCGGTTGAGGACAAGTAAAACTTTTAAGTTGAGGGTGTTGATGTGCTATCAACATACAATACTTTTGATGCTTAAAACTTGGAATTCTTTGTGTTCTCAAAGCAATGTTAGTGGGTTTGATGTGTTTTTATGTTTGTTTTTTAGTATTAAAGGATTTGGCATGAGTTTGGGCAAAATGTTGTAGATGTTAAGTTTTTGAGGAACTAAGAGACACTCTACGAGCCGTAGAGAGGTTTTGTGGGTGAGATCCAGTGAAGGGCCTATTTTATAAAGTGTCATCCACGAACTGTCAAATGAGCCGTAAATATTTGTATGAGTCATGGATTGGTTTCGTGCCTTGAGGATCAAATTTTGTCAAGTTTCTGAAGAGTTGTCAAACGAAACCCTATATGGGCAGTAAGTCTGAATACGACCCATAGAAAGGTCTCTAGAAGTGAAGCCAAGTTTTGAAGATAGTAGAGTACAAAGCCCAGGTATGAGCCGTAGAATTTTGTACGATCCGTAACCCGGTCTGTAGAAGCTGCCGAATCCAATTTTTATTTTCCATTTTGGATTTGTGTTTTAATTATTATGAATAAGTTGTTTTGGGTCTTTTTGATGGAGAGATGCGCAAGAGACTTGAGAAATACCTTTGTGACTTCATACCTTATGATTTTTACATCAGAAACATTACATTGTGATTTCTTGTGAAGAAGTTGAGATTTCTTGTTCTTAACTTTATCATTGTAAGTGCTTAATTATGTTATTCTATATCATGATTCTTTCACCTACAATGATTATGCATATCTAAATCCACAACTAAGGTTGTGGGAACCATGAAGAACTAACAAGGTAAAACTGAATTATCTGTAATTCTTTGAAAATGTACATGCATGTATTAATTAATTATCTTCGTTTTGATTGTTTTTAACGGTGGCCAACATTAGAACCTACCTAATTCTTATTGACTAGATCAAGGTAGTAATGAATAGAAAAGGAGATTAATTAACAAGATTCGATGTGATTCTTCTCGTCTAATCAGTAGAATTGGATCAAGGGGAGGTTGTATTGGAACAATAGGCAAGGGTTAGTAATGTACATTGCGGGAATGGATCAAATCACATAGTGAAACTTACCTATCGCCTGGATTAAAGGGTTTGGTATACTTAACTTACTGTTCTGTATGCTACACACTAAAAAGATTACGGTTATCTGATAATACTAAGTTAGAAATTCATGGGAACACAATACCCTAGTTAGTTCTCTCACTGGTTTCACGACACTTGGTTCTAGTTTAGGTTTATTTTCTTACAATTACAAAACCCCTCCTTCCGGGAGATAAGTAGGTTAATTCATTTGGCTTGCTTGCAATTACTCTGAGTCTAGACCATATTCCTTGTGGGTTCGACCCTAACCTTGACTAGGTTATATATCTTGACAACGACCACTTAAACCTTCAAAAAGGAGGTGTAGATTGGGCAACATCAATTTTCAGGATCATTTACTTCTCCACCATTAAAATTTTCAGTGTCATTATCTCCACCATCTTGTTCATCAGGAACTTCATCTCTATGGAATTGCAACAATTCTTTAAATTTAGCTTCATCATGAACTTTTAACTTTTGAAGCTCACCAAACTCATCAAAGATTACATGAACACTTTCTTCAATATATTGAGTCCTTTCATTAAAGACTTTGTATGCTTTACTAGAGGATGAATATCCAACCAACACTCCTTCATCACTTCTTTCATCAACTTACCAAGGCCATCCGCACCATTGTTGAGTACAAAACATTTGCACCCAAATGGATTTAGATAACTAATCTTAGGCTTCATATTATGGAGCAACTCATAAGGAGTTTTGTTAAGGATTGATCAAATTAAGCGTCGATTAGTCACATAACATGCAATGTTTAAAGCCTCTGCTTGGGAGTTGTTTAGGAGACCTGAATCTACCAAAATAGTTCTTGCAATGTCCACCAAGGTCCCTTTTAAGAAGAACAATCCCTTTTAAGATGCCCATTTCTTCCATAGTGAATACAAAGAAGATTATCAGCCACAGTCACATACTTGCTATGAGGATTATAGGGATGATATTTATTCACATAACCCAAACCCTTCCCACAGTTGAAATCCTGATTGGTGACAATTTGTCTAAGATCTTTGAGGAAGTAGTCTACTTGAGAGATTTATTCAATTCTTCCTTAGTCCTGACCAAGTCCCTTTCTAAAGCAACATTCCATTCTAAGGCTAAATTCAGTTTCAACTTAGCCATTTTTAAGTTCTCTTCCAAGTCTAGCTATAAATTACTGATTCCATTCTTTCCTTTCAGCTGAGCTACAGATCATTCATAAGTTTATCTTTTAGCATTATATTCTCAGACCTCAGAGTATTCAATTTTTCTTCCAAATCAGACAATTGTGTTACTAAAAGGATTTTTTCATCTTGAAAAATTTCTAGACAATTGGTCAAAAAATCCTTTTTAGTAGTTAATTCACATAGAGAATCAATCAACACAGCACCTAATTTTCTCAACTTCCTAAGAGAGCAAATACTGGGATTTTGTCTAAGGACATCAAGGGTTACATAATTATCACCTTCATCAGATTTTGCCATGAAGGCAAACATTGAGTTGTACACATGTTCAACATTATTGATGGCAAGCATAGAGGCATAACCAAGACATTCAGATTCATCAAACTCACTTGAGGAATTCCCCTACACACCAAGAGTCTTCCTCAAAATCTCATTAGCAACATTTTTTTGTTTGGTTTTCTAAGAGATCGGGTCCCTCTTTTTATCTTTATCACCACCAGTCTTGCCATAGTCTTTATACTCTTTTGAGCATTGGACAATCTCTCATCTAATATCTAGGTTTTCCACACTTGTGACATACATCAGTAGCATTGGCACACTTTCCTGATCATCCTTTTTAAATTCCATGTTTCCTCATAATCCTCTTGAATCTTCAAGTCAAATATGCCATATCAATGTCCCCCTCACTGTCTTCACTAGGAGTTATTTTGAGAGCCAAGGACTTGTCCTTCTTCAGTTCCTTCTTGGTGACATCTTGTTGCTTGTCGAGTGCATAAGTATTTTCAGGTCCCTTGCTTCAGTGATAGTATCAATTTTACTTTCCCAAGACTTAGGAAGCACCTTAAGAACCTTTCGGACTTTCTTTCTGGTGCTAATGGCCTCTCCCAAGTAGCTAAGCTCATTGGTTATTCAGGTGAAACTTGTTATGCATTTTCGTAATGAATTCACCCTCCTTCATTGTGAAGTCCTCGTACTGGTTTGTGAGCATATAAACTTTTGATTCCTTCACTTGAGCAGTGCCTTCATGAGTTGTTCTCAAGCAATCTCATATCTCGTTAGTCGTCTCACAAGAAGAGATATGATTATACTCATCAGGCCCTATCCAATAGACGAGTATTTTCTTAGCTTGGTTGTTCTTCTCCACTTTCTTCCGATCAACTTCATTGTACTCTCTTAGAGTTTTGAGAACAAGTCTGGTGATATCACCTTCCTTAACTTCATTTATTGGCACATGAGGACTATCAAGAATGATGATCCAAAGTTCACTATCCTCAACCATGATGAAATCATGCATCCTTGTCTTCCACCAGCCATAGAATTGGCCTTTGAAATGATAGGGTCTTGTAGTTGATTGTCCTTCTTCCAGATTCGTAGGAGTAGCCATTCTTCAACAAGGTCTTCTCTAGGTGTTAACCTTTTAGAAAAAACCTGCTTTGACACCACTTGTTGGCCTGCACGTGTTTACTCTAACAGGGGATCGGGTCCTTTAACACAAAAATCAATGAACACAAAAAGTAAAACACAACAGTTTTAACGTGAAAACCCCTTTGCTCAAGGGAGGAAAAGTCACTATCTGATTAACATTATTTAAGCCTAAAATTCCACAAACTTCATAGAGCAAAATGATTACAATGCCTTGCAATCTTGGGGATTGATCCACATATCTCTTTTCCCCTTACAAGTAAGTGAAACCCTCTTCTGTAAAGCTGCAGCAATACAACCCACTAAACTAATCTCACAAGGACTAGCTTAGAATTCACACTTCCATCCTAGCTACCCAAGCTACGGATACAAGCAAGACACAAGAGAACTTCAAATCAAAACCCCAAATTCTTTTTTAGTTTAAGATCTCGTTCACATTAAGAAACAAGAAAATAAAACTAAAGAAAGCTTGAGATGATCAATGAAAGCTTTGATGCCATGGTTGTTCTTCAGTGTATTTCCAGAGAAGCAAATATCGTTTCTCAGTTGTGAATATTGGAGGTGATAGCCTCACACATTCCAATTTGCACTATGTATCAATTCAATTGATGCGGAATAACAACCTTTTGGGACCGCACGATGGACCATACCATTTGGAGCAATATTATTGGCCAGCAGGCCTGCCACTCTGCAAAAACTCAAGCACTACTAAAGTTTTTTATTTGCAGACATGGGTCACTTTTAGTTAGAGACTAGTACAACTGATGCTTACTCTAAGATGGGATCAGGTCTCATCTCAGAGTTTGTCAATGCATCAAAACTTTTACATACTAACACTATGTATCTATCAAAAAAGATCTCAATCGTTGGAACAAACATCGACAAATAGCACCATCTGGTAAAGACATAAGCTCTAAGTACCAAAATTTCTCTCTTATCACTTTTCATATTCAATGTAGATAAGCATATGCACAAAGAATGAGCGTGTACAAAATGAAATTCATGATACAATGCCTTACAACTCAACACTTACATTAATCTTCATCAACCAATGATTAACAACAATTAGGCAATTTCTCATAACCTAATTCTAAATTAGCATGCCAATTTACAAGATTATATTAGTACCCCATCTCAGTCATAGATTCATTCATATAATACACACCCAAAACAACTTTCCTATTAAACTCATGTCACACAAATAAGAAATGTAAAGTTGCAAAGTTCACACTCTTAATTATGGGTTAGAAGTCCACTTGCCTTAATCAAAAATCATGATCACTCTAATCCCAGAGCTTTTTCTTCTGATTATACTTCAAAGCACCAATATCTAGTCAAATAATGATTTACGAAAGCTAAAAATACCAAAATCATAAAATGTGATAAAAGGGGTAAAATAGTTCAAAAATTTAATATAAAAAAAATGAGGTTGAAATCGAAAATTTTTTATACGAAAATATTTCTCATGAAATTAGAAATTTATTAGTGAAAAACATTCCAACTAAAACAAGCCCACAATCACCATTTTTGTAAAAAAGTTTAGTTCATGAAAAATTCCCCAATTTCTTCAATTGAAATCCCTAAATTTGATGTTAAAATCAAGAATTAATTAATTAAAAATTAAGATATAACTAGAAAATAACTTAATCAATGTAAACCTTGTGAAAGAAGAATTGAAATCACACTTTCCTGAACTCTTAAAATCCGAAAATGGAGAAAAAAAATACTAAACCCCGACTTTTGAAGTCGGTCACTATTCAAGGCTCAAAAACCCTTTGCAATCACGGCTCACTTAGCCTGCGATCTTGGTGGCCAAGCCTCAAGACTCTTCATGAACGCGAGCAGAACTCCGTTAATGCGGAGAAAAAAGCCGTCCATAATCCATGAATTTAATCCACCATTCGTGAACGTGAAGAACACACAAGGGACCTTCCATGATTGCAAGCAAGAGGGCAAACAAGAAAAAGGATCCTAAGATATCAAACACTAATTCATGGAATGAATCCTTGAAATTTATCAGAATCCCACACACAAATTATATTTACATACCAACTAAATTTGATGTTCCAGACTCAATGGAATCATCAAAAATCAAATCCGAGGTCTTCTTTAACTGGAACTTGATAAGTTGAAATTGAACTAAATTAAGGCACTAGAAATACCAAAATGTTACCGGAACACCCGAAAATTATATTAAAGCTTTTTCTAGAGCTAAAATCACCTCTCAAAACTGAGAAAACCATCAAAAATCCAATTCGAGCACCCAAACTCAAAATGTTGGCCAAAGTCAAAGTTAAGTCAAACTTTAACTTAATTTTCAACTTTGGACCTCAAACTGCATAATAACTCTAAATCTGATTCTGACAACTCTCTTAGACCAATTGCCACATTCTGTAATTAATGGAATTTATAAAATTTTGTTTTGAGATTTGAAACTCAAAATGACTCCAAACTAAAAATTAAGCAACATAAACTTTCAAATCCTACTCTTTAGCAAAAGCTCAACTTATCATAAAATTTTCAAAAATTAATTATCTCAACCAATCAAATAGGACTTGGGACAACTATCGAGAGGGGTAAAATGGTAATTTTATTAAAATATAAAAAATGAATTTCATGATAATTACATCATCCATTATTAAAAAGTACGTGTGTCCTCGAATATAAAGCAAATGACATACCTGAAATCTCAAAGAGATGAGGATAATGGGCTCGCATGTCAAAGCTCAATCTCCTAAGTGGCCTCTTCCATTGGTCAATATCGTCACTGAACCTTTACTGATTCTATCTTCTTGATCCTCAACTTCCAACCTGGTTGTCTAATATGGTCACGGGCTCCTCCACATACGTCAAATCTGGACACAACTCCACTATATCAAGGGAAATCACATGAGGCTCATCTGAGATGTAACGTCGTAGCATCAAAATCTGAAATATTGGGTACAAATGATAGGCTAAGTGATAAGTCAAATTTGTAGACTACCCCTCCCACTGGGCTCAAGAGCTCAAATTGACCAATATATCTAGGGCTGAGTTTAGCCCTCTTCTCGAACATCATGACATCCTTCATGGGTAAAATCCTTAACTAAATGCAATCATCCTCCATGAACTATAAGGGTTGAACCTATCTATTAGCATAACTTTTCTAACTTTGGGTTGTCAACAATTGGCTTTAAATCAATCAAACTTGCACCATGGAATCTCTAAGAAAACTAACATCTAAGCTATCCATCACAACATAATCAAACCAATCAATGGGTGATCTTTATCTCTAGCACTTGAGTAGTCCTCTCAGACTGACCATTGATGAGTCATGA
Organism: Solanum rostratum; assembly: GCA_029948455.1. Taxonomy (NCBI): domain Eukaryota; kingdom Viridiplantae; phylum Streptophyta; class Magnoliopsida; order Solanales; family Solanaceae; genus Solanum; species Solanum rostratum. Next base: position 24,505,252 of record CM057049.1, read on the forward strand.
AATTTGACTCATTTGGTGCCTAAATTACTAAAAATATGTCCTTAATGCCTTATTTATGCCATAAACTGATGTGATTTTGTGATTTTGCAACTAAGAAATGCTTTGGACATGACTTGGTTGCAAAATGGCAGAAAGTGGTAAAAATTGGGCTAAATAGAAGAAATATGGCTTGAATCTCGCTGCATGTACTTGGCAACTCGCCTTTGTAGATCAATACCTCGCCAAACACTCCAGTAAGTGAACCAACTAACAAGAAAGAATTGACGAGCAACAATGGTAGTCGACGACTCGTTGACCAGGAAAGCGAGATGAATAGGACCTCACCAACTTCTCTAAAAAGGCCCCTACTGAAGCCAACCGTTAAAGGGCGAGATTAATCTCCTATTGGCGACTCGGCAAATCATCCTAAAATTGTGGCCAATATGAAGCAAAAACAATGAGAAAAAGATGTAAATGGTGACTCACTGACTCTGTTGGTGAGGTCGATTATCTTATCAAGTCTTTTGGAAAGTTTTGATCGAAGATAAGATGGAGGGGTGAGAAAAAAAAGCTAAGGGTGACTCGTTGATGAGCTCAACTTACCTCACTAAAGTGGACCTGAAGGGAAAAAAATTCTGAGTATGAATTGCTCCATTTCAAAAGCCTTAGAGAGTGTTTTTGTAGAGAAACACATACAATTTGATATTGAGAGTTCAGAGCATAGAATTTGAGGGTTATTAACTTAGCTTTCAATTTTGGGGAGTTGTTTGACAATTACTTTCAGAAATTACAATCAATTACAACGAATGAACATGAATTTTGTACAATTTCATCTTTTATTTTCATGTATGGCTACAATCCCAACCTTCTAGGGGGAATGTTGTAGTTGAATTTGTAGATTTTTGCTATGGGTGTTTGACAATTGCTTAAATATTGATTGAGTGATTATGAGTTTTAGAATTTCTTCATGTTTCACTTATGAATTGAGGTAGCAAACTTAATTTTATCTTAGATCTTCATTTATACTTGAGAGGTTTGTATGGAGTGAGTGACATTGATGAATAGCTATTAATTTTTGTTAATATATTTGCTTTTAAGAAAGAGTAATTGTGCTAAAGTATTGGGTGTTTCGCATTGTAATGCAAACTTATGCTTGAGAAAGTATGGTTTGATAGTTGGTATATTTTTAAGAATTACATATCAAATCCTAGTCTCACCTAGGCTACCCATATGCTTTCAATTACTTTGAGTATTGTTAACGCCTAGCTGAAATCACTAGTTTAACTATGCATTTTTCCCCTAGATAAACTTCCCAAATCTGAGTACAAGCCGATTTCATTGATCTTATTATAAGTCTTAGCTGATTAATTATAAATAAATGCATAATTATACATCCTTTATTTTTAACTCTTCACGACATTAATTTACATTCTTACTTCTCGATAAAGCTCTATTCTTACGCATTTCCTGTGGGATCAATCCCAACCTGTTTAGGATTTTACTTTGATTGACTATCGTACATCTAAATTAATTTGAAATGTTGTGAATGTCACTAACTATCAGTATGGGGGTGAAATGTTGTAGTAATGTCCAACCGAGTACCCAACTCATGATGTAGGGCCTTCCAAAAGTGAGAAGAAAACAACGAACCTCAGGCAGAAAAAATAGAAACTGGCACCCTATGAAATCTAACAATCTAATTGATATAGAGATGAGCCAACTTCTCTACTATGGACTTAACCTTGACTAGAATAAAATGAGTATACTTAGTCAATTGATCAACAACAACCCAAATAGAATCATAACCCATGATAGTGGGAAAACCCACCCCGAAGTCCATAATAATCCACTCCCATTTCCATATACGAATGGGCAACAATTGAAATTTTCCTCCAGGACTCTGGAGCTCATACTTCACCTGTTGACACGTCAAACACTTGGATACAAATTTTGAGATGTCCCTTTTTATGCCACACCACCAATAATGGTGACTCATGTCATGGTACATCTTTGCTGCCCCTGGATGGATGGAGTAACGAATACAATGAGCCTCCTCAAGTATCAATCTGATCAAGCCATCCACCTTAGGCATACAAATTTGGCCCCCAATCCTAAAAAATTGTCAAACTCAAGCATGACCTTCTTAGCCACACTCTTAGACACCTTATCTTGAATGAGACATAACTTTTCTTCCTCAAATTACCGCTCACGGATCTGATCCATCAAAGAAAAATGGTCATCCATGAAAGCAATCACCCTGCCCTCACCAGAAAGCTGTAGTCTTACCAAAGCATTGGCTAATCTCTAAGCATCCCTAGCAAAGGGTTGATCCTTAAATCGAATAGCTACAAGACTCTCCATGGTAGAAGCTTTTCGACTCAATGCATCTGCTATCATATTGGCCTTATTTGGATGGTATAGAATAGTCAAATCATAATCCTTTGGAAGCTTAATCCATCTCATCTACATCAAATTCAAGTCTCTTTGGTTGAAAATGTACTGTAAATTCTAGTGGTCAGTGAAAATCTCGCAATGAACCCTATATAGATAGTGCCACCACAACTTTAAAATGAAGACAATCACTGCCAGCTCTAAGTCGTGGGTGGGATAATTCTTCTCATGTGCCTTCAATTGCCAAGAGGTAAGGCAATCACTTTCCCATTCTGCATCAAGACACCTTCTAACCTAACCGCCGACACATCACAATATGCGGTGAAGTCAACACCCTCCTCGAGAAAAGTCAAAATAGGTGTAGTAGTCAACAATACCTTGAGATTCAACCAATGAAACGCTACATTCTTTTGGGTGAATCTGGTCAACACAGCTACTATGGTGGAGATGCCTTGAACAAAATGCCGATAGTATTCAGCCAAACACATAAAACTACAAATTTCAGTAGATGAGGTAGGTCTAGTCTATCCTCAAACAATCTCAATCTTGGCCAGATCAACCTTGTGCCTTACTTGGACACTACATGCCCCAAAAACGCTCCCCAGCCGAGCCAAAATTCACATTTAAAAAACTTCATATAATTTCTCCTCTCTCAATCACTGAAGCACAATCTTTGAATACTTGTCATGATCAGCCTTAATCTTAGAGTAAACCATGAGATAATCAATAAAAATAAGCACGAATGAATCCAATTATGGCCAAAATACTCCATTTATCAACTCCATAAACGTCGCAAGGCATTAGCAGCCTAAATAAAAGGGTTTTATTCTTGAAAGTCACCTTGTTCAATTGTCTATAGTCGATTCATATCCTCATAGATCCATCCCTTTTCTTCACAAATAAAGTTGGGCCCCCCAAAGAGATATACTAGGCCGAATAAACTCTTTACTCAATAAATCCTGAAGATGACTCTTTAGCTCCTTCAACTGTGCCATAGTCATATAGTAAAGAGGAATAAAAATGGGCTTAGTACCCAGCTCAACATAAATAAAAAAGCCAATATGTCGATCAAGAGGAACTCTTGGAAGATTGGTAAAAAATACATCCATGAATTCTTGAACCATAGGAGTAGAATCTATCGAAGGTAAATCAACATCGGTATCTTAAATAAAAGAAAAATAAGATAAAAATCCTCTATCAATCAACTTTTGAGCCCTGATATAAGAGATAAATTTACTAGGATAGAAACCACACAAACTCTTCCACTCTATCTTCGGTCTACAGGGCATAGCTACGGTCATTGTCTAAGCATAATAATCAAGAATAACACAATATAGAGAAAGCCAATCCATACCTAATATGACATCAAAATATACCATATCAAGAAAAATCATGTCCACCCAAGTATCATAAGCCGTCAAAGATACAAGATAGGATCAGTATACCCAATCCACCACTAAAGGATCTTCTACAAAGGTAGAAACATGTGCAGGCACAGGTATGCGATCACATAGTAAGTCAAATCTAGTAGAGAAGTAGGTAGACATATATAAATAAGTAGATCCAAGATCAAACAACACAAGTGGGGGTCAATGGCAAATGGGAACAATACATATGAGAACTACATCTGAGGCCTCGGCTTCGGGTCTCCTAGGAAGGCATAGCAATGAACTCCTTGACCTGCACCTATCTGATTCACTCCTCTACCACCTTACTAAACCATGGCATACTCGCTCCTTTACCTCTAGTATGACCACCCCTATCAAGCTAAACCCTACCACGACCTTCGGTCTTTGGGGCTTGACCTCTAGCTGGAGGTGTTAGATCTTTGACTAGGGATATTGAATAAGTATGGTATAGACCTAAATTAGTCTGCAATGAGCACTGATGAATCATATGACCATGATCCCTACAAATAAAACAACATCTCAAGGCAAAAACTGGCTATAATAGACCTGATGTATCATTCTAACTCCTTCGGCCTGCAGGTCTCTGCTTTGAACCAGATAAGCTTTGACTAGAACTGTAGGAACCATGATGACCTTGTCCACCCTTAGAAACTAGCAACGATGAATGAAATTCTTGATGCTAAAATGAACCACTCCCATAAAGAGAATATTGGCCTCTATATGAGGCACTAGAGAACTGACCTAATGAACATGCCCACTAAGGGTCCTGAAACTCCTCTCTCTCCATATATTCCACCTTATAAATGGTACTCACCACAAACTGAAAAGAAGCTCCCTCTCTGGATACCCAAACATTACCTGCCTAATAAAATAGGTCATCTCTATCACGAATTTGTGAACCTTCTCAATCTCGTAGAGTATGATGGTGGTAGCTGATGTCGCCCAAGCTACACCTCCTTTTTTAGGCTAAATCAGTCAGTGTCAAGATATAGAACCTAACCAAGGTTAAAGTTGAAGCCACAGGGAATATGGTAGACTTAGAAGAACTCATGGAATTTGGGTTTATTAACCAACTTATCTCCCCAATAGGGGGGGTTTCATAATAGCTAGTAAAACGTAATCCTAACTAACATAAATGTCAAATAATATGAACAAAAACTAGGGTATTGTGTTTCCCATGATTCCTTAACTCAGTGTTACCAGATAACCGAATTCGTTTCTAGTGTCCAGCATGCAGAATGGTAAGTTAAGTTCACCATACCCTTTGGCCTGTGCGAGAGGTGAATTAACTATGTGATTTGGTCCATCCCCGCAGTGTGACATTACTAAACCTTACCTATTATCCCAGTACAACCTCCCCTTGGCCAAGTTCGATTGATCAGATGAGAAACATCAATCAAATTCTGTTAATAAATCTCTTTTCTTATTCATTACTACCTTGAGCCAGTTAGTAACACTAGGCGGGTTCTAATATTGGCCACCATTAGAAAACATTCAAAATGAAGAGAACTAATTAATACATGCATGCAAACTTTTCAAGAATTGCAAATTATCCAATTTTACCTTATTAATTCTTCATGATTTCCACAACCCTAGTTGTGGATTTAGTTACTCATGATAAGTGTAAATGCAAGACTTATGAATTTGAATAACATAATTGAGCACTTACACAATAGAATTAAGCACAAGAAAATACAACTCTTCAATGAGAATCACAAGATTGAAATTAGAAGATGAAATTAAAGTTTACAAGTGTTTCTCAAACTTCCTAATGTTTTTCCCTTTGTTCCCTACGGTCTCTCTGCTTTCCTTCGCTGCCTCTCCAAGAAAAATAACCTAAAAACCTATTTATCGTGTTTAACATACAAATCCAAAACAAAATAGGACAACTAGGTTGGCAAGATCCACGAGGTGCTCTACGGGTTGTATAGTAATTTACGGCCCATAGTCAGGCTTTTATGATCTGTTGCTTCAATTCTTGACTTGGCTTCTACGACACCCTTCTACGGCCCGTAGGGGGTTTTGTCTGATGGAATTTCAGAAAGTCCTCATCTTTTGATCCTCAGGGTACGAGACTAAATCTATGGCTCGTAAAGTATTTTACGGTTCGTTTACATGTTTGTAAACTCAACTTTAGTGGTACACGCTTCACTGGAATTGCACACGAAACCACCTTTATGGCTCGTAGAATGTTGTACGGCCCATAAAGGGTCTCGCGGATCCTCAACTTTAGCAACTTCTTCTCATTTTTCCCAAAAACAATGCCAACCCTGAAGTCTTGCAAAGCAAACATAAAAACACATCAAACCTACTAACATCGCATTGAGAAAATAAAAAATTGTAAGTTTTAAGCATCTAACAGTGCTGTATTTTTACAGCACGTCAATACCCTCAACTTAAAATTATTGCTTGCCCTCAAGCGACAATCCCAATCTATTTAACCAGCACAGTAACACATATACCTCAATCAAATGGCATACATCTCATCAAACTTAAGCACAAATACTCACACCACTTTTCAAAACACAATCAGATAGCTATCCAGCAAACCAACACAGGTCAATCTATGCGACAATGCAACTATGACAACTGAGGTACTATCAACAAGCCACAATCACTGAATGAGTCTATTGCTAACAATGGAATGCAAGTGCCTTCACTGATAGAAGCCCTATATCTCACTCATAATGTTGTTTTCATGTATAACCCTGGGACTTTGGAAAATTACTTACTCTCACAAGAGATATTCATATATCATGCTCAATACCATATTTTTGCCCCTATACTCATGACTAAAACTTTTGACCACTTGGACTAGGATCACTTTAGGACTTTAAGGGCTTGTAACATAGGCTCAGGGGGATTTAGTGTGATGCTTTGGGAACATAGTGACTAAAAGCCCTTCTTGATACTGCATTTGTTTTACATTTTTCCCTACCAACACTGTCACTTTTCATTCCATTCTCCCTTTCTCTCATTTTAAGTTTTTCTGGGTGCTTTCTTTTCATTTTTTTAGCTTTTTGCCTTATATTTATACTTCATTTTTCTTTGTAGTTCACAACTAAGGTATCACTCATTTTTCTTGCATCCAATACATATTTTTTTTCTCCTTTTCCATGTATCACTAACTTTTTCCCCCTCATTCTATGTTTTACCCTTACACTAACCACCCTTTACTTAGGCTTTTAGCCTGAGTTGAGGTGCACATTATCCAACCTCGGAACCGGGGCCACTTTTGGTAGCCACTCTAAACTTAAGCTTTTTGCCTCGATCAAGGTGCACAATGTTCAAGGAAGGACCAGGGCCAATTTTGGGATTTTACATCTAATAAGGCCAGGTCACTTAGGTTTTCACAAAGAAAAGGTACATGTTAGGCTCAAACATTAGGATCAAGGGATACTTAACACATTTGTTCAGTTATTTAGGCTAAGTGGACTGTTATGAACAATGGCATAAGTTCCTTTCCTAACCAACTAACCTAAAGTCTAAATCAGATTAACAAGGCAAGTTCTGAATTGAAACATCATACATGAATTAGCAAATTAAGCTCACACTCACATAACACTGATTACACTATCAACACAGACTCTCAGATTATTCTTTTTATCTTAATTTTATCCTCACTTATCAGAACAAGCACTGTCAACACAATTAAACATGCATAATTACTTTTTAGGTTAATTAATCAAAAATTTGGTGGGTATCATTTTTCATAAAAAAACACAAAACACACATATATATACCACATATATCGGTACTCTATGCTACCAATACTACTTAAACATCATAAACATATCGGTTCAACAGAATATAAATGTCCATGAGAAAAAGGAACACAGGCAAGAAAACCTCTAGATTTCAAATATTGGGGTAGTTATAGGCCAAGGCTACTTAGACTTCACTAAAGGCCTATAATTACCCGCACCCCATCGAAAAAAAAGAGGTGCATTGTCCTCAAAGCACACAAAAAGTAGAAATTAAAGTTTCGGGGTAAAAAAGAACATACTGGGCGCCTAAGCGTCGGTGTCTACCTTGAGTTGTCTCCCAAGAAGCACATGATTTATTGTCGCGGCACGAGATAGATGACTTGACTACTCAGACTTCTTCATATGTCCATGCTTCAACAATTTTTATTTCCTCCACATTTTCAAGGTACGGTTTGACTCTTTGGCCATTTACTTTGAATGTGCCTCCATTTCTTTTCTCCAACTCAATGGCTCCATGATCAAAGACATGTGCTACTCGATAGGGTCCAACCATCTTGATTTGAGTTTCCCAGGGAACAATTTTAGCCTAGAATTGTATAGTAGTACTAAGTCCCCTGGTGGGAACTAGCAATTTTCTATGTTATGATGCTTCATCCTTTGTTTGTACAAGGCTGAGCTCTCAGATGCCTTCAAACAAAATTCATCAAGCTCATTGAGTTGGCTAAGCCTAAAGTTTGGTGCATCATTTTAGTCTAGATTCAACTTGCTTCAGCGACCACATCACCTTATGCTCAAGCTCCACCGGCAAATAACATGCTTTTCCAAAGAAGAGTTGGTAGGGAGACATGCCTATAGGGGTTTTGAATGTTGTTTGGTATGCCCATAATATGTCATCAAGCTTCCATGACCAATCTGTAGGGTTTGCATTCATAGTCTTGGATAGAATCTATTTAATTTCCCTATTAGACACCACTACTTACCTGCTTGTCTAAGGATGATAAGGGGTTGCCACCCAATGGTTTGCCCCATAATTTGAAGTAGAGCCTTGAATAATTATTTGCAGGAGTGAGAACCTCCGTCGCTAATGATCACTCGAGGGGTACCAAACCTTGAGAAGACGTTCCTTTTCAGAAATGTTGTGACGCTTTTGCCTTTATTGTTTGGGAGAGAAACGGCCTCTACCCACTTTGATACATAATCTATGGCGACCAAGATGTACCTGTTTTCATGCGAGCTAACAAAGGGGCCCATGAAGTTTATCCTCCACTTATCAAATAACTCAATCACCATAATGGGGTTTAGAGGGAGCTGGTGCTTACGAGAAACACCACCTTCTCTTTGGATCCTATCATATGCTTTAGCATAGTAGTGATCATCTTGGTGGATAGTGGGCCAATAGTAACCACACTGCAAGATCTTATGTGTTGTTTAGACTCCACTATGATGCCCACCGACCATCGACAAGTAACATGCCTCAAGGATACTCATCATCTCGACCTCAGGAACACAAAGATGAATAATTACATTTTTGCATACACGAAACAAGTATGGATCATCCCAAAAGAATTTCCTCACATCAGACATGAACTTGCGGAACTAGTGGGTATTGAAGTCAGGCGGCACAATATCACTAACCAAGTAGTTTGCATAGTCTGCAAACCATGGTATCAAATCATGGGATGCTGCCAACACTCTCTCACCTGGGAATGTGTCGTTGATCTCCAATCCATCATCAAACTTTGCCATGGCTCCATCCTCTAAATTGGAAAGGTGATCTGCAACCTGATTTTCGGTCCCTTTTCTATCAATGACATCAAAATCGAATTCTTGAAGAAGGAGTACCCATCTCATCAACCTTGATTTTGCACCTTTTTTTGCCATTAAGTACCGCAACGTTGAGTGATCCGTGTGCACCACGACTTTGGTCCCCAATAGATGTATCCTGAATTTATTGAACGCGAAGACCACCATAAGTAGCTCCTGCTCAGTGACAGTGTAGTTCTTCTGGGCCTTATTTAGGGCTTTGCTAGCACATTATATGGGATATAATATCTTCTCTTAGAGATGTCCTAATACTACACCTAGCACAACCCCACTCGCATCACACATGATTTCAAAGGGCTTTGATCTGTCTGGAGCTACAATGATAGGGGCTGAAATCAGTTTCTGCTTTAATCCTTCGAAGGCTTTTAGGCATGCATAATCAAACACGAATTTAGCATCCTTCTCAAGCAACTTTCACAATGGATGTGCAATTTTAGAGAAGTCTTTTATGAAATGTCGGTAGAATCTGCATTCCCTAGGAAGCTTCCTACACCTTTCACAGAGATGGGTGGGGGAAGCTTCTCGATCACTTTAACTTTATCTCTATAACCTTTGATTCCTTTGATGGAGATTCTGTGCCCCAAAACACCCTCGTTCACTATTATGTGCCACTTTTCCCAGTTCAGCACCAAATGACATTTTTCATACCTTCTTAGCACAGCATGCAAGTGCTTCAAGCAATCATCAAATGAGTCCCCAACCATACTAAAATTGTCCATGAAGACTTCAATAGTGTCCTCCACCATGTCTGAGAAGATCGACATCATACATCTTTAGAATGTTGCTGGAGTTATACATAATCCGAATGACATCCTCTTGAATGCGAAGGTGCCATAAGGCCATGTGAACGTTGTCTTCTCCTGATCTTCTAGAGCAATATGAACTGGTTGTAGCCTGAATACCCATCCAGAAAGCAATACTAGCCGTTTCCAGCCAGTCGGTCTAGCATCTGATCCATGAACGGCATAGGGAAGTGGTCTTTTTCATTCGACGCATTGAGATTCCTGTAGTCCATCTACAGTTTCCATCCAGTGAATTGCCGCATAGGAATCAAATTGTTGCTAGCACTTGGGACCACAGTGATACCCCCTTTCTTCGTAACACATTGAACCAGGCTCACCTATTCACTGTCGGCGATCGGATAGATCACTCCTGTATCCAACCAATTGATGATTTCTTTGCATATAACCTCTTGAATAGGGGGATTGAGATGCCTTTTGTGCTCAATACTCGGTTTGTAGTCGTTGACCAACTAGATTTTATATGTACATATCCTGGGAGGGATACTAATGTTATTCGTAATCGTTCACCCAATGACCTTCTTGAACTGTTTAAGTACCATGACAAGGGCATTCACCAGTCCGTCATTCAGGTCCACAACAACTATGACTAGCAAGGTGTTTTGGTGCCAAAAAATGCATATCGCAAATGTATTGGAAGAGCCTTTAATTCTAGCACCGGTGGTTCTTCTATGGATGGCTTAGTGGGTGGTGACTCTCAATTCTGAAAGTCCAACTCCAACTTAGTTTGGTGCCTAGGGTGTAGGATATCCCAAACACATTCACTATCTCCTCATAGTTAGGGATGCCATCACTATCAAAGTGCATCAATATAGCTTCCAAAGTGTCGATACCTAATCTCACCTCAAGTGGTACCTCTGTCTCAGTATCATCGACACTCCCAATAACAGAGACCACCCTTAAATCATCTTCTTTCTTTGCATGCTGGTAGATGTTGAAGATGACCTCATCTTTTCCCAACCTGAACTTGAGTGGGCCCTCTCCATGTCCAACAAGGTGCGACCAGTGGCTAAGAAGGGCCTCCCCAAGATGATAGGGACTTCAAAGTCAACCTCACAGTCCAGGATCATGAAGTCTTCGGGGAATATAAATTTATCCACTTTGACAAGCACTTCATAAAGTATCCCCATTGGCTTCTCTACCGTGCGATCAACCATCAACAACCACATGCTCATCGAAGTAGGGGCTCCCAATCCTAGCCTCTTGAAGATCGCAAGGGGTATCTGATTTATGCTGGCACCGACATCATATAATACCCTTGCGAACTCCACATCTCCAATGGTTCAGGGTATGGTAAAAGTACCAGGATTTTCTCGCTTTTGAACCAAGGACCTCGTAGCAATTTCACTGCAAATGTTGAAGCTCTTGGGAGAGCTCCTGACCCACAGTACACTTCTTCGTAACCAGGTCTTGAATGAACTTTGTATACCTTGACATCTTCTCCAACGCCTCAATGGGAGGAATGTTGATAGAGAGTTCTTTCAGCATGGAGAGAAAGTGCTTGAACTTGCCCTCTTCCTCCCTTTTTTTAATTCTGAGGGAAGAGAGGAGGAGGCCTAGGAATGAGCTTTAGCTTCTGTGGTGCCTCTGCAGTATCACTCACCCCATCCTTGCCATATCATCTTTAATATCTGCATCCTTGACCTCAATTATTTCCTCTCAAATATCATCCTCATCAACTAGCATAGGAGGATCAATAGTACTCTTGCCACCAAGAGTAGTAACCGCCATGCACTGCCCTTCATTCTTTGGATTTTGAATTGTGTTGCTAGGCAGTGTACCTCTCTGATGCTAATTTAGTCGAGTTGACACTTGACCAAATTGTTGCTCAAGTTATTTGATAGCAACAGAATGAGACTCGATTTTCTGATTTATGCTGAAGATGTCAGATTTCATCCCCTTAGGAGTCTCATCTGGTGTCTCAACTTTCTTCAACAGACGGTCAAACATCTCTTTAACTCTGGAACTACTAGCACCGGTGTCACAGTTGTGTAGTGGCACATAAGATCCATTTCTGTAGCCATATCGACGGCCCTAATCTGTATCTCTATCTTGGACCCGATTCCTGTCATAGTACCCTCTATAGTTGTCTATGAAAGCTCTGTCTCGATTATAGTTTCGACCGTGGTTTCCTTGACCTTGGTGCCAATACTCTTGATTGGACCCTTGGGCATTGGTTTGGAAATCCCTTGTCTGATCAGCAAGGAAGCAAGTTTCCTCCTCATAGTAGGGATCATCATACATAGGTGCTCGTGGAGGCGGATGGACAACTGCATTAATACTTTCCTAATTCTGCTTCATCATCACCTCTATACCTGTATGGATTCGAGCAAGCTCTTACATAATCTCTTCATTTATTTTAGTTTTCTCCGAACCAATACTGACAATGCACGAACTTTTGGCAGATGCTCTATCTCTTTGCCCCATGCAAGATTGGTCTTGACCACCCTTTCTATCCTTTCAGCGATCCATGCAAATGGCTGATCTAAGAACATGCCCCTATAATGGTATCGACACAGGCTTGACTATTCTCATCTAGGGCATGGTAGAATATCTCCATCAAGGCATGACTATTCTCATCCATGGCATGATAGAAGATCTCCACCAAGGCATCATCAACAATTTTGTGGTCCGGGACACTCTTCAAGCACTTCGTGAACCGCTCCCATGTAGTACTGATCGAGTCACCAGGAAGTTGCTCAAAGTTGTTGATTTGGTCTTTCAACTTGAGCTTCTTCGATCTCGGGAAGTACCTAACCAAAAAGGCCTTCTGTAACTCAGCCCAACTGGTGATCGAACTCTCTGGAAGCTCAGATAACCTTAGTGCTGCATTGTAAGTCAGAGATAATGGGAAGACATGAAGTCCCACAGCATCTATAGACAGATTCTGTGTTCCTATCACACATTTGCAAGCAAATGCAATATTGTGTAAATGGCTATGCGGATCCTCTGATGGTAGAATCGCAAAAAAGCCACAGTTCTGCAGTTTCTGAAGCAACCCACTCAAAACCACGAACATTGTGTCAGTCGGTAGTGGTGGCAACATAATAGCTCTAGTCACCTCCATATCCATAGGGTTCAGCTGATATTGATTCCACTGATAAGCTTCAACATTGAAGTCCTGTGGGTGTGGAGCAATATCCTCAAGTGGATGTGGTTTGACATTGTTTGCATTCTCATTCTAATTCTCATTCCAGTTCAGGGCTACATTTGCCGCATTGTTTGCATTATCTTGGGCCATTCATCTAAGTCTTCTCTGGATCTCTGGGTCAAATGGAGTTGAGGGTATGACTCGACTTCGCATGTTAGGCATACACTACACCTATACACTAAAAGAACACAAAAAAAACAACAAATGTCAAATGAGGGAAATAAGGATTAATCCCCAAATTACTTGAATTAGACAAGTCTAGCCATATTTCCCAGCAGCGGCGCCAAAATCTTGATGTCACCCAAGCTATACCTCCTTTTTAAGGATAAAGCAGTCGTTGTCAATATATAAAACCTAACTAAGGTTAGGGTCGAACCCACAGGGAATATAGTCGACTTAAAAGAACTCAATTGCAATTCAGGTTTATTAACCAACTTATCTCCCAGAAGGGGGGGGTTATAATAACTAGTGAAAAGTAATCCTAACCAACACAAGTGTTAAAATAATAGGATATTGTGTTCCCCGTGATTCCCTAACTCAGTGTTACCAGATAACCGAATTCTTTTCTAGTGTGCAGCATACAAGACAGTAAGTTAAGTTCACCAAACCCTTTGGCCTAAGCGAAAGGCGAATTTCACTACGTGATTTGGTTCATCCCCACTGTATGACATTACTAGCCCTTACCTATTGTCCCTGTACAACTTATCCTTGGCCCAAGTCAGTTGATAAGACGAGAAACGTCAATTGAATCCTGCTAATTAATCTCTTTTCCTATTCATTACTACCTTGATCCAGTCAGTAACACTAGGCGGGTTCTAATGTTGGCTACCATTAGAAAGCACTCAAAACTAAGAGAATTAATTAATACAAGCATGCATACTTTTCAAGAATTGCAAATTACCTGATTTTACCTTGTTAGTTTTTCATGGTTCCCACAACCCTAGTTGTGGATTTAGCTACTCATGATCAGTGTAAATGGAAGATTCATGAATTTGAATAACATAATTGAGCACTTACACAATAGCATTAAGCACAAGAAAATCCAACTCTTCAATGAGAATCACTAGATTGCAATTAGAAGATGAAATTAAAGTTTACAAGTGTTTCTCAAACTCTCTAATGTTTTTCCCTTCGTTCCCTACTGTCTCTCTGCTCTCCTTTACTGACTTTCCAAGAAAAATAACCTAAAAATCTATTTATAGTGTTTAAAATACAAATCCAAAACAAAATAGGACAGCTAGGTTGGTAGGCTCCACGAGGTGCTTTACAGGTCGTATAGTGATTTACGGCCCGTAGTCGGGCTTTCGTAATCTGTTGCTTCAATTCTGGAGTTGGCTTCTATGATACTCCTCTACGGTCTGTAAAAGGTTCTACAGTTCGTAGAGGGTTTCATCTGATGAAATTTCAAAAAGTCCTTATCTTCTGATCCTTAGGGTACGAGACTGAATCTATGGCTCGTAAAATATTCTATGGCTCGTCTGCATGCTCGTAGACTGAACTTCAGAAATACACCCTTCACTGGAATTGCATACGAAACCATCTTTACAGCTCATAACGGACTGTAAAAGGTTTCATGGATCCTCAACTTCAGCAACTCTTGCACATTTTGCCTAAAGACAATACCAACCTTGAAATCCTGCAAAACAAACATAAAAACACATCAAACCTACTAGCATCGCATTGAAAATATACAAAATTCTAAGTTTTAAGTATCAAAAGTGTTGTATTTTGATAGCACATCAGAAGCAAGTCTGGCTAGCTGGCAAAAATGAATCCCATACTCAGTGACTGACTACCCATGCTGCCTCAAATACTCAAATCTCAAGCGACTCTTCTCCCTCACACTCTAAGGGACAAAACGAACATAGAAAGCACTAGAGAACTCCTCCCAAGTCATCAGAGGAGACCCAGCTGGCAAGGATCCTAAATAGGTCCCCCACCACTCCCTCATTGGTCCACGAAGCTAAAGAGTGACATAATAAACACCATGGGACTTGAATACACCAACAATATCTAATAACTCTCTAAGAGTGGTAAAAAAATCCTAAGCACCCTTGGTCTTCCCACCCTGAAACTGAAGTGGATCCATCTTTTTGAACTTTTCGTAAGGGCGTTGCTCATCCTTAGTCAATACAGCTACAGGGGCACTTTAAGCCCCAATCGCTGGTGCTGGATCAACCTAAACTGTAGGAGCTCCAGGTGGTTGCCCAACCTGACCCTAAACACCAAGAGCCTAATGCTGGTCCAGAACCCGAACTCCCATTCTAGACTATGACCCACTAGGTGATCCTATCATACTACAAGTCTGTGCCATACTTTCGAGGATGCCTAAAACCCTCAATAGAGTATTCTATAACAGTAGCAAGGCTTCATACTTAGGAGGAATTTGATCTCCTCTAACCTCGAGCTCAGGCTCAAGGGACATACCTCTCTCATGATCT
Organism: Solanum rostratum; assembly: GCA_029948455.1. Taxonomy (NCBI): domain Eukaryota; kingdom Viridiplantae; phylum Streptophyta; class Magnoliopsida; order Solanales; family Solanaceae; genus Solanum; species Solanum rostratum. Next base: position 24,520,954 of record CM057049.1, read on the forward strand.
CTGGCTGGTGTCGCTCCTCGGGCTCGACCTAAGCCTCTACCTCGTCCTCTAACTCTGCCTCTACCCTGGGTTGGGTTCGTAGTAACAGTCCTGGGGGATGCGTACTTTATCAGAATCTAATGCTTTAGTCACGGTCATCTGCCAAAAGAACATGCAACAACTCAGCACTCATACAAGGATCCACGCACGACAGAATTAAAAGAAGTAAAGAAAAAATTTCAAATAATCTTAATTGCCTCTCAAGGATAAGTAATGGACGTCTCCGCTTTCATCCTTAATACTTTGCTAAATTGGGCTTGTACACATGTGAGACTTAAGACTTGGAGCTCTGATATTGATTTGTCACGACCCGACGATGGGTGTGGTGGCACCTGCCTAATCCACCCAGGCAAGTCAATCTAGAAAGCTCAGCCATTCAAAATAAGCAAAAAATTAAACAAAAGAGAGAAATTCTAGTATAAAATAAATAATGATGAACAGAACTAATTCTAAAATCACTCAAGATTGGTATCATATGTACAAGTCACTACTGAAAGAAAAAGAAAAATAGTACAAGTTTTGATGTCTTAATTCTCAAAAAGAACAAAATATAAACTAAAAAGTCCTCGAGAGTTCATTGAAAAGATAAGCTGCTATTTCTCAAGCATCCAGAAACTCGGTCCAAGATGGAAAATAAAGAGATTAGGAGGTACAGAGCTCATAACCTACACAAGTGTAGAAGAAAGGAGTAAAGCAATAAAGAACACAGGTACTCCTATTATCCCAACACATATACCTCCACAACTTACAACCCTGCATGCAGGAAAGCAACCATACACAATATACATATCCACAATACAAGTATACACCAAAATAATAGATAGTTTTCAAACATTCATAAGTACAGAGTTAATCAATATATCAGTTTTTAAGCATTTATAAGTACAGAGTTAATCAATATATCATACTTCATATAAATATCCACATTAATACAATGAGTGAAATGCGATGGAATGTAATGTCAAGTAACGATGATGCATGTATGTCCATCCTACTATGCACATCCATTGATCACTTCATACCGAAACCAATAGGGCCTCACATGGACCATGTATCTACTGAAAAAGACCTTAGTCGCTGAAAAAGACCTTAAAATTAATAACCCATCAAAAGATACCTCGACCGCCAAAAGAAATCTCAACAAATAAGACCAACCGATAAAGACCTCGAATTCCAGTATCAATATCTCTCTTTTATCACTTTTCACAATCTAATATTGATAAGCATATGCACAAAGAATGAGTGAGTATGAAATGAGGTTCATGATACAATGCCATATAGCTCAACATTTACATCAATATTCATCAACCAATGATTCATAATAATTAGGCACTTTTTAATATTTGAATTTCATATTAGTACGTCAATGCACAAAACTGTATTAGTAACCCATCTTAGTCATAGATTCATTCATGTAATACACACTCAAAAACCACCTACCCATTACACCCCAATCATATGATAGAAAATAAAAGGTTTGACACTTGTAACTATGGGTTAGAAGTCCACTTGCCTTAATCAAAAATCACGATCGTTCTAATGGTGAATTTTTTTTTCTCTTTCAATTATACTACAAAATACCACAATCTAGTTAAATATTGATTCACAGTCACATTTAAAAGATAGTGACACCAAAATCATAAAATTTGGAGAAAAGGTTAATATGCTCTAAAAGTTCAGTATCAAAAATGAGGTTGAAGTCTGGAAATTTTTTTATCAAAATGTTCCTCATGGAATTAGAGGTCTTCATAAAAAGCAAGGTTAAAAAAAGCTCACAATCATCATTTTTGTCAAAAATTCAAGTTCATGAAAAATTTTCAATTTCTCCAACTGAAATCCCTAAATTTGATATTACAAGAATTAATTAATGAAAAAAATGAAGATATAAATTAGATCGAAAATAAATTGTCAAACATAATCTATTTGAATGACCAAGTGAAATCATCCTTTCCCGAACTCCTAAAGTCCAAAAATGGAGGATTAAGACTACAACCCAACATTTGAAGTCAATCACTATTTAGGGCTCCAAAATCCTTTGCAATCGTGGGTCACTTAGCACACCATCGCGATGACCAAGCCTCAAGACTCTTCGTGAACGTGGGTATCACTCAGGGAATGTAGAGAAAAAATCCCCAATGCTCTGTGAACACGACTCACCATTTGCAAACGTGGAGAACAAACAATAGACGTTTCATGATCGCAGGCATTGTGTCGCGAATGTGAAGGGTTCTCAGATGACATACATAAGCAAACATCTCAAGCATAACTCACAGAATAGACCCTTGGGATTCATTAAAAACTCTATATACACAAATATATATGCCTTCAGCATTCTCGACTCAATAGGATCGTCGAAAATCGAATTCAGAGTCTTCTTAACCTGAAACCCTGTAAGTCGAAAATAAGCTAACTTAAGGCACTAGAAACACTAAAATGCTACCACAACATCCAAAAATTATATTAAAGCTCATTCTAGCACTAAAATCACCTCTTAGAACTAATGAAACCATCAAAAATCCAATGTGAGTATCCGAACTCAAAATATTGATCAAAGTCTGAACTAAGTCAAACTTTAGCTCAACTTCCAACTTCGAACCTCAAATCTTCATAACAAATTCAAATTTGATTTCGACAACTATCCTAGATTAATTTTCATATTTTAGAACTGAGGGGATCGATAGAATTCTGTTTTGAGACTCGAGCTCCAAATGACTCTAAAACTCAAAATGAAACAACTTAAGCCTTTAAAACTCAACTTTTTAGTAAAAGCTCAACTTTTCACACAAATTTGAAAAAATAATTTTCTTAACTAACCAAATAGGATTCGAGACTACTATTGAGAGGGGTAAAATAATAATTTTATAAAAAATACCAAAAAATGAGTCATTACATCCTACTTATCCATGTAACTCCTAAAGCCAACCTCTCGCACTTCCTAACTGGTGCATCATCACACCTCCTTTGCACATGCTCAAAACCATCTTAGTTTCACTTTTCTCATATTTCATGTCATATATGCCACTCCAACCTTCTCCCGAATAACCTCATTCCTGATCTTGTCAATCCTATTTTGTCTACACAACCATCTCAACATCCACATCTCTATAACCTGCATCTTTTGAACATATGAGTGTTTGGCTGGTCAGTACTCCACTCCATCTAACAATAACAGTCTAATCACCATTTTGTAGAACTTAACTTTAAGTTTAGGTGTACCTTCTTATCATACAATACTCTAGAAGCAAACCTCCATTTTAATCATGCTGCCCCAATGTAATGCGTAACATCATCGTTGATGTTCTCACTATCTAGATGATAAATCAAAGATATTTAATGTTTTCTATATTAGGAATAGATTGAGTGGCAAGTCTCACTTTTATGACCATATCATTCATCGCAACATTGAATTTGCACTCTAAGTATTATATTTTTGTCCTTCTTAATTTAAATATTTTGGACTTTAAAGTTTGTCTCCAAATATTCAGCCTATCACTAACTTTGTTTCATGTCTCATAGATCAGTACTATGTCATCCGCAAATAACATACACTTTGGAGCCTCCCCCTAAATAGAATATGTTGGCTCATCCATCACCAAGACAAAAGAAAAAGGCTCAGCATAAATCCTTGATGTATTCTCATCTCAATACAAAAATGCTCCGAGTTTCCTCCCATCATTTTAATTTGTGTCTTCGCTCAATCATACATATACTTTATCACCCTAATATATGCCATTTTGATACATTTAGCCTCCAGAAACCTTCAGAGGACATCCCTTAATATTTTTTCATAGGCCTTCTCAAGAACAATGAATACCATGTTGAGGTCCCTCTTTCTTTCTTTATATTTCTCTATTAGTCTTCATACAAGATGAATTTCTTTAGTAATCGATCATCTCAGCATGAATTTGATTTGCTTCTCTGAAATCGACAATCCTCTTCTTACCCTCATCTTCACTGCTCTCTTTTAGACTTTTATCACACAGTTTAGCAATTTGATACCTCTATACTTGTATAGTTTTGGATATCATCCTTGTTTTTGTACACTGGAACCACTATAATCTACCTCCATTCATTAAACATCTTAGTTATCTTCAAAATAATATTAAATAACCTAGTCACCACTCCATACCTGCCTTGTCAATAGTCTTCTAAAATTTCACCAAAATCACATCAAATCCAATCGCTTGTGGAAGTATGCTTGTCATCTTTGCTTAATAGAGGTCTCGTTCCTAACACCTCACCTCCCTCATCCTTGATGCACTTTACTTAATCCAAGTTGCGAGCTTCTCTCTCTCTCTCACGAGTCTACAGAATCTTTTATCTTAACCTTTTCCCCATAGTTCAGCATAAGTGTTCAAAAGGTATCATCTTAGCACTTGTGACTGCCAACTTTTGTATTCCCATTTTATATATATCTTTAAGCCTCCGCTTCTCATCCTCATCCTCATCCACACACACCAACCACTTCATTAGGCAATCTTCTTAACTTTAACTTTGCCTTGAACTTTTTCATTCCATCACCAATCTCTTCAACAACCACCAATGATCCCTCTTGTAATCCTTAGAACCTCAATAGTTGCTTTTCTAATGCAACTAGCGGTCATATTCCACATGTTGTTCACATCTCCAATACTACTCCAAGCACCCAAATTAATCAACTTGTCCCCCATATCTCGAGAAACAGCTGGAGTCAGCCCCCCCCCCCCCCCCATCTAATTTCTGATCGATCATAAAGGGTCTTCTTTCTCCTATCCTTCTTAATTTCCAAGTACATCACCAAAAGTCTATGTTGGTAGTAATATTTTCACTCGTAATTGCCTTGCATTTCTTACAAAAGCCTCTATCACCCTTCCGAAGGAATAAGTAATCTATTTGAATCTTGGCTACTATTCTACGAAAGGTAACCTAGTAATTTTTTGTTATATATGCTTTGAACCATTGTTGAGGATTTTGAAGACTTTGTTCCTTATTTTGAAGATTAAGTATTATATACATCATGATATTAAATAATATCATGACATATTATTTAAGACCACAATTTAAACTTTCTCTCGATTATCTTCGAACTACTTCATGCGTCTCTTTTTCCTTCAAGGATCTCTCGTTATACAAGTAGACAAATATTGTCTCACATATGGGTTACAATTGGGCGGGTTGGGTTAAGTTTGAGGGGGTTATAATGGGTCAAGACAACAAGCAGGTCAAGACCCAACCCAGCTCAAATATTTTGGGTCAAAATGGGTTAAGTAACAGTTATAGAGCGGATCAAGACCCAATCCGACCAATTGTTATTAAGTTTTACTTATTTTATTTGTTCTTTTTCAATATTTTAGTACTTAATTAAATTATATATTTTTGTAATGGCTATATAGAACATATCAAATTAAAAAAAATATTTTAAAAATATTTTAATAAGATCTCTCTCGAGTCAATTCGGGTTGCATATCAACCCAATTTTAAATGGGTTGAAATGAGTTAGGATGAGCTAATAAATGAACGGGTTATTAACCCATCCAAATTTCAACGAATTGGATGAGTAGGGCTTAATTTTACCGCCCCTGGTCTCACATTAGATGAATTGATTTACTTTAGTTAATTAGCGGATCAATCAAATTGAATATGAAATGGATATTAATGAGTGGGGAATATATCATTTAAATCCTTGGATGGTTGTGATAAATTAATTTTGGCTCAATATATGGACAACCTCTTAAATGTGAGTTAGAAGTGTAATAAAAATATTTTATTATGTGTTTAAATATTCAATCAAAATAAATTATTGTTCAAATACCTAAATAAATTTTACTCATAAGTTTAAGAGGTTGTCAGAGCATTGAACCATTAATTTTCATTTGAGACATGAGTGTCTTCTTTGATAGCTGATTAGAATTATGCAAGTATTAATAATGTAGGAATTAGTTATAAATATATTAGTTATTCCATCTTTTGTCGTGAATAAACTAATATGTAGATTCCCTGATAAAGTAGATTTCTAAATTGTCAATCAACTATCGTATTAATTTTATACATAAATAACTTATTTCTTATCTATCTATCAAACCTCATATAAGCTAAGTTATACAAAAATTAATATGAATAACTTATTTTACTTTCTTATCTAGCTACCAATATGACTTCTAGATAGACAGTAGGCTAATGAAATTGTGTCATTTTGTCAGCTCAACTAGAAGATTCGACCTAAAAAGGAGTTGGATATGACATAAACTCATATAAATGAACTTAAAATAACCCAATTTTATGCAAGTTCTTTTTTGAATAGAAAGCCCAGATTTTTTTTTATAGCGTGTATGTTTATCTAACAAATTTGTATAGCAGGTCGAGGAAGTTAGTATTGAGAATGGACCCTGTTTGAGTGGTCATTTGTTATAGTAATTTCACAATAATAAACTATATATGTAATTAATATAAGTTTGGTAGATATTGATGAAGAATGGGTAGTTGGAAAAATAATCAAAGGCTCATTATTTTGCATTATGGCCATCATAGAGTACTAGTATTAATTGTATTATGTAGCTAGAGTCATGGCTCATTTAGAGAATTTATGAATTTTCTTCCCCACTATTTTAAATGGGAAAATGGACTTGTTATGGCTGAATTGCTGTACCAGCTGTTTTGGTCACCTACACAACAAAAATATTGCTTTTGCCATTGCTAAAACAGCTAACATATATACATTACTTAAACATATACTAATTATTAGTTTAATTTGAACGGCTAAAACTTTAACTGCAATAATGAATTTCATCAAGTGCAACGGGTGTTATTAAGTACTCTTTTTTCTAGTTTACATGGCATAGTCTAAACAGACATGAAGTTTAAAAAAAAAAATTATGTCATGAGATCAATACTTATAAAAGCATGTTATTAATTAAGGGTAAACAAGAAGTTTAAGGTTAAATATTTTCAAAATTAAAAAAAAAAAAAAGAATATCACTCTATTTTAACAAAGTAAATAATGTCAAATAAAATGAAATATTTTGAAAAACAACATAATTTGGAACATACAACAATCTTATAAAATAAATAAGGATACGATTGATTCTTGATTGGAAATCACGTTGGTTGGACTTGGTATGATATATGGATTATGGTGTACTAACGTCATAATTTGAATTGCATTATTCTTGACAAAATCCCTTATAAAAAATGTATTAATCATTTGTCTTATAATTAGCATATATAAAACAACAATCTTGATTGAAGTATTTCCATATTCTCTCTCTCGTTTTATTTTGTTTCCATAATTTCATTATCCAATACATAACTCGACCCAATGGCCAAATCAGAACTTTATTAAGGAGTGTTAAAATATAAAGAAGTAAATTCACAAAGAAGTCAAGAGGTGTCAATATATATATATATATATATATATATATATATATATATATATATATATATATATATATATATATATATATATATATATATATATATATATATATATATATATGTATGTATGTATGTATAGAATATTTTTATCTAATTTATCACATAATATAATTTTCCGATATGACACCCTGTCACATCAAGGACACGTGGCTCCACCACTAACTCGGGTATCTATCAAAAATAACATTACCTACACATTATTCTTTTTCATATTTCATTTATAAAATATTACTCCAAATATACTACTATTATCGTTAATTTATTCAGTGTAGAATGCAACCCAGAATAACTAGAAATAGTTTAAAAGAAATTTTTTTAAAAGGTTAAGTGGGACGAGAGCAACTAGATTTAAGCAGGGCATATGAAATCACCAGCATAAATCTTTTAAATTATTTTGTACTGTAATGTAATAATAAATTTTATGTAGAAAAGAAAGATTAATATAAGTTTATAATTAAAGAAAACTCTATAATGTAAAAGTTAATTGCGATTTATTTATTTATTTTGTTTAAGAAGGCATATTCTATTAAATTACTAATCGTTACAAGATGTATCTTTTTCCTCAATTTTAATTTGAACGGTCATTATAAATATACAAATAAAAGTGATGAAGTAAAACGTGACAGAATATTAATAATATTATTAGAAAATAATAATTAGACAAAATACCAATTATAATATTATTTTATTTTTAATATATATAAGATAACTGACCTTTTAAGATGATCGAGAAGTAACTTAGCTTTTGCAAGAATATATTTTACTCTTAATAAAACCATCCTTTCTCAAAAATGTAATAAAGAAGAGTTAGTAATAAGAGCTCATATGACTATGGATCACTTTTTCTTTCTTTATTATTGGTTGAACAAATTCTTTTTTCCCTTTTTTATTTACGAAATAAGTGGAAAGTTGGAGAAAAGGAGATTATTCATATGTAAGAAGTATAAAATTGTCATAAAAATTAAAGTATGTCCACCCTCTATAAATGTATAAATGTATGTATTATATCAATTTCGAACTCACCAACTCTAAATTAAATCGTGCTCTTAACAAGTCAGAACCAAAGGCAAATTCAATATTATAAGTTTATGGACTTTGAATTTTTTTTTTAGTTACTGATTAAGAATTAATAATTTATAAATATTAAATTAATGTTTAAGAAAAATACATAATGTGTATCAAAACTATTTATTACTGTCGAACTTATACGTCACGTTCATTTTGGACTTATTAGTGAGAAAGCGTGATGCACAAGAAAGATGTGAGGCAAAAAAGGTACAAACAAGTCACAAGGTAACATGATTTTGGTGTTTTCTTTTGTGAAGGTTATGTATGTTACTGTCATGTTCTATGTTTGTGGCTATGTGGGAGCATCACATGAACCAAATATTAATTCAACCAGCTTGCAGGTGAGCTTTTACTATTTGGAGGTTCAATTTGTCAAAGTTGACAAGACAAAATAAAATCAAGAGAGAAAGGAATTCATACTTGTCTCAAGACACATATTGTTGACTTTGTCCTAAGGCTTGCATTTCACAATTTTCATTTCATAATTTTCTACCCAAACCTAACAAACATAGGATACCTTTTCTCCTTGGCTTTAAACTTCTTGTTGTCAATAATTGATATCCTCCTATAAGAAAGAGCCAATTAGATACTTATTTAGAGGCAAGCAGGAGCAGGTTGACATGTCTGCTTGAGCAGCTTGAGGGTGTATTCGTAATTTTATATGGTTCTTTCGTTATAATTTATTTGTCTTATTTTTAGTATTAAGAAATGCTACTAATCATAATAATTAATGACTTACAATATTTCTAAAAAACATGTTACATAAGAGCATAAAATTAAAATACCATAAATTATGATAATTGACAACTTGAAATAATTAAAAAAAATAAAAAAAAATAATTTGTTATTGAGATTAATCTGTCGACGTCACATAAAATGAACCAAAAGAAGTAACAGGTAACAAAAATTCGATTGATTTTTGAAATTAATATATCGACGTCACATGAAATGGAACAAAAAAGGTAACATGTATTATTTAATTAGGAAGTTATGTAAAAAATATTGTAAATCTAGATATTTGAAGGTAGGAATATATCTACATATAAAAATTAAATAAAAATATTATAAATCATAAGAATTAACAACTTAGAATATTTAAAAACGTAATATAAATCGCAGTTATTAAAAAGTCGAAAATCAAAAGACAGAAAAAAATTTGACTTTCAAAACTTTATTAGGGCCACATAAATTGGGACAAAAGGAGTAATATGTATTATTTAAAAATTAGGTAAAATAGTACTATAATTCACAATATTAATAATTTAAAATATTTAAAAATCATATTAAAATTTTAATTAACTATCTAAATTCTATCTATGTCACTTAAATAAAAACAAAAAAATAACAGATATTGAGCCCACGCTAGCATGGGCGCCAATGTCTAGTCTAATTATGTGGAATTGCATACCCTTTCAATTAAAATTGTTACACAAAATCAGACATATTATTGCACTTTCGATTTGTATACCTTTTCGTTGAATATTGAGAAAAGATAATTGTCGTTTTAAGATGGAAAGAAATATAGATGAATTCATGAAACTTCTATTGAAGGATCAATATAATGTTAGGATATTTCTTTTTTTTCCTATTTTCTTCTTGACTAGAGTCTGCTACGAAACAAATAAATGAGTTGATGAAAACAAAATACACAAAGCATATTAATCGGATGTTGTAATAGTTCTTGTGTAGAATATTCCAATACCTAGCCCTACTATCTTTCATAAAGACCTTTCGAAATTTTTTGAATTAAGTTAAGTTTAATACTTAAAGAGCGGTAACAAGGTTAGAAATATCGTTTTGGATGTTGAAGAGGCTATAGACTAATTGGTACAATATCACTTGAGCATAATAACCACGTTGGAAACTATACGATGGACTAAAGCTTCAAATGAACATAACTCACCCTTTATAAGAGTTATGTTGTGCACCATATATGTACTACGTTAAAGATTTGAATCATTTCTTATATGCATATAAGTTTGGATTCGATGATCTCTTACTTGTTCATGCATGTAAGGTTTATTCTCAAGTATAGGAAGTATATTGGATGTGGTTTAGGTTTCATGGAGACCCTTAGCACTTAGTTGGATTCAAAAAATTTTACGAATTAAGCTTTCAAATGAGTTTATAAAATAAGTATGGGTTTTCAGATTTATGATTTTATAAATTCAACTGAAGTATAGATTGTGCTTTATTGGTGATTTTGAGTTGATTTAAGCCCTTATATTATAGTTTGCATTGAGATTATGAAATTATGAATGTGCATGTCCCCTTTAAAGCTTGATTTATGCATGGGTGATCTATATTATGATTTAAATGTGAATTTAATTATGGATTTACTTCAATTTCATATTATATTGTTGATTATAGATTGAATCTATATTACTCTTGATATACTCACATCATTCATTGCATTTGCATTCATGAACATTGGTTTTTATGGAAATTATGAAATTGGTTAAGCCCAATTATGTTTTATGATATGATTTTGATAAGATTATGAGTTATGACAAGAATGTGATCACATACATATCTTATGATTATGGCTCTTTGAGCATTTTGGGTATTTGCACCACTTTGGCATGAGCATGAGCTATTCCTTGCATAAGTATCATGATTATGACTTATGGTTTGGCTTTCTGAGCCTAATTGTGCCTTGAACGGATTTGAAATGAATAACATATCTCTTGAAAGCACGTACATGTATAAGTATTCTCGTGGAATATTTTGACTTAGCACCAATGAATTGGGGGCGTCAGTGCTATCCCCAAGGGTTCTCTCCCTTTTCTCGAACTATGTGCCAACATAGGAATGAAAGTTATTACCGAAAAGACCGGGTCGTAAGGAATGGTTATTTGTTTTGGATATGATGTCATTTTGGAAATCCTTCCAAAAAGCGTGGTCGTAAGGAAGGTGACCATCCAACGAAAAGCGTGGTCGTAAGGTGTGATGTAGATTACCCTTGGCAAGTAATCTTCTCCTACCGATGGATGGTCTTTATCGGACTAATTCATGTAATAGCTCGCATGAGTTTGATTTGTCGGTTATAGTCCATCCCCACTATATATGAGCATTATGGCATTCGTGCATCATGAATTTCCTGGCATATTGTATACTACTCTTCTTTGGGATATATGATTCTTTCCATATTATGTGCCCTTGCCATCTAATACTGAAATGCAGGTTTGATAAGTCATATGCATTGCATGCCCGCATACTTAGTACATTCAAATGTATTAACGCATACTTTATGCCTACATGATTTTACCATGTAAGAACCGAGTGCCACGACTATCCACCGTTCGACGCTTAGCTTGAATCCGGAAAGTTGAACTTATGGTGAGTCCAATCTTCCAAGGATAAGCCACCTTCATTCTAGCAATGCTAGCTTATGTTTATTTTCTTACTTAAGGGTGAGCCCAGGACATGTCCTAGCCCCCGTCCCATTTTATGGTTAGAGGCATTGTTGGATATCTTGTAGACACTCGCAGGTTCTATATGTTATGTGATGTATTGAAGCCAATGATTTCGGTTACCTATTGGATATGGCTATCATGGATTGATCATGGGGATTATGATATGTATGTATGTTTGATATGGGAATGTGGAAGACCCTAAGCCCCGTATTGCCCCTATAGAGTGAGTCCTACTTACCCGCCCCTTAGTCCTTGTGTGCTTTGTGCTATGTGAATCCATGTAAATCCCTTTCCTTTTGATATCCCGATAGCGTGAGTCTCACTTTCCCATCCCTTAGAATTATGTGTTTACTATTTGAATACGCTTTCGAACTGATGATATGGATTTGGATACTTTGGGGCTTGTTTGGGAACTCTCGGGTTCCCATTCGCCGTGTCACTTTTAGACCCTAGGTCCCGATCGTGACAAAAAATGGTATCAGAGCCCTAGGTTTATAAATGATCCTCATAGTCCAACATGCCGTGTCAAGTAGAGTCCTATTCATGGGTATGAAGTGCACCATGCCTATGAGTGGGAGGCTACACAGGCGTTCTAGGAAAATGTCTCACTTCTTCATGTCATGTGTCATGCTATGGTTGTATAATTGGTTTTCCCTTGTCATGATGACGTCATTGCTCCGTTTCAGACTATGCCTCGAGGGAGACCCCATCTGCTAAGGCCAGCTTCGGCTACTGAGGACCAAGCACCTCAAGGGCCTATGGATGAACCAATCTCCAATGGTGAATTCCATACGGCCTTTGCCATGCTTGCCTAGGTGGTGACAACTCAAGCTAGGCAAGTTAACCCTCCACGGGACCCTACTCCGACTTCCAGGTAAAGGATTTCACCCGGATAAATCCTCCCGAGTTCTATGGGTCTAAGGCCGATGAAGATGCTCAGGAGTTCATTGATGAGCTCACCAAAGTGTTGAGTGTTATTGGTGTCACATCTGAGGAGAAGGGTGAGTTAGTTGCTTATCAACTGAAGGATGTGGCTCAGGTGTGGTACACCCAATGGTCTATGGAGAGAGTTTATGTTGATACTGTTAATTAGGAAGAGTTCAAGTTTGCCTTCCTGGATCGTTTCTTCCCACTTGAGCATTCGATCGGTTCGGTTCAGTTTGTGAAATTCGATTTGGTTTTTTTGTTTTCGGTTTAAGAAAATATAACCAAAACTGAATGGAAATAAATTCGATATAGTTCAATTTTTGCAATTTTAGTTCGATTTATTTCGGTTTGAATATTATTTCTGACTCTTTTTTTTCACTGAAAAGTAACTGATTACATACAAGAAAACATTACTACAACTCTATAAAGATAAGCTACTCTATATTAGTAACCAATTACCTATGGGTATTTAAATTTGGGTCTGGGCTATATGTTGTATTGGACTAGGATCATTGTCTGACTATTGATATAAATTATAATGGTATAAAATAAATTTGATTTTTCGGTTAACCGAAAATAATTATTTTAATACTAAAAATCGAACCGCATTATTAAATTTTTAAAATTTCAAACCGAGACCGACTGAAATAACCAAATAACCAAAATTGAAATTAAAAAAAAATTAGTTTTTTTGGTTTTTTCAGTTTGAACCAAATTATTCCCAGCCCTACGTACCGCCATGCTCATGCGGGATATGGATATTTCTAGATTCATGGTATATGTTGAGCAGATCGAAGGGGAGAAACTCAAGGAGATGAGAGTGCATGATCCTAAGAGGGCCTGTTTTTTATGGTGGATTCTCCGGATCTAGGGGTGGTGGTTTTGGTCGCTTCCAATAGGGCCAAGGTTCTGGTGTTAGGGTTGCTAATGCTAGAGTTCCTCCTCCTAGGGCATCGGTTGGTGGTGGTCAGGGGTATCCTCAGTGTGATAAGTGTGGGAGGAATCACCTTGGTGCTTGTAGGAGAGATTTGGATTTGTGTTATGGGTGTGGTGACAAGAACCACAAGGTTGCCCATTGTCCTAAGATTCCTCACAAAGGTCAAGGTCAGGCGGCTTTAGCTGGTCAGAGCCAACAAAGAGCTCCCCAAGGTGCTTCCCCAAGGAACAACAGATTACATGCACTCTATGCCCTTCAAGAGGTTGAGGAAGCTCCGGATATCGTGACTGGTATGTTAAAAGTCTTTGATTTCGATGCTTATGTTTTGCTTGACCCAGGTGCAAATTTGTCTTTTGTGACTCCTCTGTTGGATGTTAAGTTTGGCTTGAGTCCCAAAATTTTGAAGGGTCCTTTCTCAGTTTATACTCCCGTGGGTAAATTTGTTGTTGCACACATGGTCTATTGTGGTTGTCCTGTTTCTGTGTTGCACAAAGTCTTCCCGTGTGACCTTGTAGAACTTGAGGTGTTCGATTTTGACGTGATTCTTGAGATGGTCTGGGTGCATGCATCGTATGCCTATATAGATTGTAGGACCCGGAAGGTCAAATTCCAACCTCTCGGTGAGCCATTCTGGAATGGAAGGGTAGTGATCCTCTATTAAAGGTTGATTTATTTCCTACCTCAAGGCCCGGAAGATGATCTCCAAGGGGTGTATTTATCATATTGTAAGGATCAAGCATATGGAGTCCGAATCACCTACTCTTGAGTTGGTTCCGGTAGTGAATGAGTTCCCAAATGTGTTCCCTGAAGACTTGCCTGGTATTCCTCCCGAAAGGGAAATGGACTTTGGCATCGATCTTCTCTCGGATACTCAACCTATCTCTATTCCTCCCTATCATATGGCATCGGTTGAGTTGAAAGAGTTGAAGGATCAGTAGAAGGACTTGTTGGATAAGGGCTTCATTAGGCCAAGAGTTTAAGGTTCTAATGCTCGGGTTGCTAATTCTAAGGTGCCTCCTCCTAAAGCACCGATCGGTGGTGGGCTATTAATTCCCCGGTGTGACAAGTATGGAAGGAATCACATGGATGCTTGTTGGAGAGAGTTGAGAGCATGTTTTGGGTGTGGTGATAAAACCACAAGGTTGCTGATTGTCCTAAAGTCACTCAGATAGTTCAGGGTCAAGTGGCTCAAGGTGGTCAAGACCAGCAAAGATCTCCACAAGGTGGTGCGCTAAGAAATAAACAGGTTCTATGCTTTGCATGCTCGTCAGGAAGTTGAGGAGACTCTGGATGTTGTGACTGGTATGTTAAAAAATTTTTATTTTGATGCTTATGTTTTGCTTGATCCGGTTGCCAATTTATCTTTTGTGACTCCTCTGTTAGCTGTTAAGTTTGGTTTGAGTCCTGAAATCTTGAGGGAGCCTTTTCAGTCTATACTCCTGTGGGTGAATCTATTGTTGCTCATAGAGTTTATCGGGGTTGTCCTGTTTTTGTGTTGCATAAAGTCCTTCTCCGTGATCTTGTGGAACTTGGGATATTTGATTTTGATGTCATTCTCGGAATGGACCGGTTGCATACTTCATATGCCTCTATAGATTGCAAAACACGGAAGGTCAAGTTTCAATTTCTGGATGAGCCCATTCTCGAATGGAAGGGTAGTGATTCTGCTATTAAAGGTCAGTTTATTTCCTACCATAAGGCCCGAAAGATGATTTCTAAGGAGTGTATCTATCATATTGTAAGGGTCAAAGATATGGAATCTGAGTCACCTACTCTTGAATTGGTTCCGGTGGTGAATGAAATTCTGAATGTGTTTCCCAAAGATTTTCTAAATATTCCTCCTGATAGGATAGTGGACTTTGGCATAGATCTTCTCCCACATACTCAACCTATCTCTATTCTTCCTTATCGTATGACACCGGTTGAGTTGAAAGAGTTGAAGGATCATTTGAAGGACTTGTTGGAAAAAGGCTTTATTAGGCCAAGTATATCACCATGGGGTGCTCTGGTGTTATTTATAAGAAAGAAAGATGGGTCTCTTTGGATGTGTATTGATTCTAGGCAATTGAATAAGGTAACCATCAAGAATAAATATCTATTTCCAAGGATCGACGACTTGTTTGATCAACTTTAAGGGGCTACCCATTTCTCAAAAATTGCCCTCCATTTCGGTTATAATCAATTGAAGGTTAGGGAGTGTGACATTCCTAAAATGGCTTTTCATACTAGATATGGGCACTTTGAATTTGTGGTGATGTCGTCTGGTTTGACTAATGCTTTGGGCATGTTTATAGATCTTATGAATCAGGTTTTAAGACATTTCTTGATAGAATTGTGGTTGTCTTCATCGATGATATCTTTATTTATTTCCGAAGTGAGCGGGAGCATAGAGATCATTTGATATTAGTCCTTCAGACTTTGAGGAGAAGCAATTATATGCTAAGTTTAGAAAATGTGAGTTTTGGTTGGAAGAGGTAGCTTTTCTTGGTCATGTGGTATCCGGTGATGATATTAAGGTTGACCCGAAGAAGACCGTGGCCGTAAAAAATTAGCTTAGACCATTCACTCCTTCAAATATTCTAAGCTTTCTCGGGTTGGCTAGTTATTATAGGTGTTTGTTGAAGGGTTCACATCTATTGCATCTCCATTTACCAAGTTAACCCAAAAGAAGGCCAAGTTTGATTAGTCGGATGAATATGAGAAGAGTTTTTAGACTTTGAAAGATCGGCTTACACCGGCTCCTATTTTGACTCTACCGGATGGCTTAGATGGGTTTGTGGTATATTATGATGCCTCTAGAATTGGGTTGGGTTGTGCGCTTATGCAACATGGTAAGGTGATAGCTTACACGTCAAGGCAATTGAAGGTGTATGAGCGTAATTACTTGACTCGTGATCTTGAGTTAGCGGTAGTGGTGTTTGCTTTGACAATTTGGAGACATTAATTATATAGAGTTCATGTTGATGTTTTCACCAATCACAAGATCTTGCAATATGTGTTCACTCAAAGGGATCTTAACTTGAGTCAAAGAAGATGGTTGGAACTCCTTAAGGACTATGACATGAGTTGTGCAATATCATCCAGGCAAGGCAAATGTTGTAGTCGATGCTCTTAGTAGGCTATCTATGGGAAGTGTGGCTCATGTTGATGAAGGAAAGAAGAAGTTGGCAAAGGATGTTCAATGGTTGGCTAGATTGGGTGTTAGGTTGGCTGGCTCTAATGATAGTGGTATTCATGTTCAGAATAGGGATGAATCTTTTGTGGTTGTTAATGTCAAGACTAAGCAAGATTTAGACCCATTATTGGTTGAGTTGAAGAAATTGGTTGTCGAAAAGAAGAAAGAGGTTTTCTCCCAAGGGGGAGATGGTATGCTTCGGTGTTAAGATCGGTTATGCGTTCTGGATGTTAATGATCTTAGGACAGTGATCATGAGTGAAGCTCATAACTCTCATTATTCTAATCACCCGGGATCTACCAAAATGTATCGGGATTTGAGGAAAGGTTATTGGTGGCATGGTATAAAGAAAAATATAGCCAAGTTTGTGGTTGAATATCCTAATTGTCAACAAGTAAAGGTAGAGCACCAAAGTCCTGGTGGTTTGGTCCAGGATACTGAGATTCCTACTTAAAGGTGGGAAGATGTGAACATGGATTTTGTGGTTGGTTTGCCTCGGATCCGAAGGCAATTTCATTTGATTTGGGTTATTGTTGATCAGATGACTAAATCAGCTCATTTTCTATCGGTCAAGACTACCTTTAGTGTCGAAGAGTATGTAAGGTTGTATATCCAAGAGTTGGTAAGGTTGCATGGTGTGCCTTGGTCTATCATCTCGGATCGTGGCACCTAATTTACTTCTCACTTTTGGAGGTCATTTCAAAGAGGGCTTGGTACCAAGGTGAAATTAAGTACCATTTTTCATCCTCAAATCGATGGGCAAGCCAAGGGGACGATTCAAACTTTGGAGGACATGTTGAGGGCTTGTGTGTTGGAATTCAAGGGTAATTGGTATGATCATGTACCACTCATTAAGTTTGCATATAACAATAGTTTTCATGCTAGCATTGGTATGGCACCGTTTGAGGCTTTGTATGCTAGGAGATGTAGATCTCCAACGGGGTGGTTTGAGTCGGGAGAGATGGCTTTGATTGGCCCAGATTTGGTATTGGAGTCTATGGAGAAGGTGAAGTTGATTAGGGAGAGGTTAAAGACGGCTAAAGTCACCAAAAGTCTTATTCAGATGTTAGGAAGAGGGATCATGAGTTTCGTGTTGGTAAATGTGTGTAAGTTAAGGTCTCACCCATGAAGGGTGTAATGCGTTTTGGTAAGAAGGGAAAGTTAAGTCCCCGATATATAGGTCCTTATGAGATTGTTGAGCAGATTGGGAATATGGCTTATAGGTAGGAATTGCCTCCGAATTTGAGTTCTATTCACCCAGTTTTTCATGTGTCTATGTTGAGAAAATTAATTGGTGACCTAGTACCGTTGTGCCTTTAGAAGGTGTTGAGGCTGAGGAGAAATTGTCTTATGAGAAAGTTCCAATTGAGATTTTTGATAGGCAAGTGAAGCAGCTTCGCAACAAGGGTATGACTTCGGTTAAGGTGCTTTGGAGAAATCAACATGTGGAGAATGCTACATGGGAAGCAGAGTTGGACATGATGAAATAGTATCCCCATCTTTTCCAATCTACTCAAGCCTAAGGTATTAGGTTCTTCCTATTCTAAGTGGCCCTAATTCTTTCACTCTTGAGTTTCATGATATGAAATACATACGTGTACACGAAAATGATTTTTAAGATGTTTTGCATATGTTTTAATATGAGTTTTAATGACTTTATTATTTTCAAGTGACGAAATATGCGTTGTATCTTGTGTTTGGATGTTTCGTGTTCTAAGTCAAGCCTTGTTCTCGCACAATCGAGGATGAATTTTCCCAAAGGAAGATGATGTAAGGACCCGGACTTTGTATGACCTTAATGGAACTTGGAATTTGGTTTTTGAAAGTTTTGACCGAGGTGACACTTCATGGAAGACTCCACGGGCCGCGTAGAGGTGCCTTGAGGTGGCCCTTGGCCTTGTGTGTAGAGTGGTTGCATTAATGTGGAGTTTAAGACCAAGGCATACCTCACATGAACCCCACACAGTCTGTGTGAGGATTCACTGGCCGTGTGGAGGGCCTTGGCCTTGAAAATTCATATTTTGGCCAAGGCACTTCACACATGAACCTCTTATGGATTGTATGCCCATTCATGGTCCATGAAGCCTTCCATATAGGCATTGGTATAAAAATTTTCTAAGTATGGGATCACCGTCTTAAAATTTTGTCGACGAAGAATTTTTCTAAGTGAAGCTTCACGGGAGGCCACACGGTCCATGTGACCTGTCATGGGCCGTGAAGCCCTCCATACGGGTATCAGCGTGCAAATTTTCTAAGTATGGAATTATCGTCTTGGACCTTCGTCAGTGAAATATTTTCTAAGTGTTGGATCATGGAAGAAGTCACATGGACCGTATACCCCTCTAAACGGGACCCCTGGCAATATTTTTCTATCCATTTCATTGATAGCGTTCTTGTAATTTTAGCTACTCCTAAGGGTCTTTTGTGACTTTCTATTCTATCTAAAGACATTCAAATGACCTACACACTTCTTCTTTCATTCAAATTCATTCTCACACTTAGAATTATATTCAACTCTCTTAAGAACTCCTCTCAAAGACTCGAGTGAAGACTTAGCTTGGGAATCAAGGAAGGGCTCCGTTCTTCATCAAATTCTTCTTGTTTCCTCTTGGTGAACTTAGGTATGTGGGATTGATTCTTGGTCCCTTTCAACCAAGAAGACCCAAACTCTTTGACACTTGATTTATGGAATTTAATCTTACTTTAATTATGGGTTTTAAAGATTATTATTTATTAAATCCAATTGGAATATAGCCTATGCTTTATTGTTGATTTTAAGTTGATTTAAGCCCTAATATGTTGAATCGCGTGATTATTTTGAATATGCTTTGTCCCTTTTAAAATTTGATTTAACCATGGGTAATCTAAATTATGATTTGAATATAGGTTTTACTTATGGATTTGCTTGAATTTCATATTGTATTGTTGATTTTAGATTGAATCTATATTGCCAATGGTAATCTCACATCATTCATGGCATATGCATTCATGAGCAATGGATTTTATGAAGATTGTGAAGTGGGTTAAGCCCAATTATGTTTACGTATATGATTTTGATAAAAGTATGGTTATGAAAAGAATATGATCACATAAATGTCTATGATATGGCTCTTTGAGCATTTTGGATGTTTACACCATCTCGATATATGTGAATGAGCTATTCCTATGTATGAAAAGTATGATTTGAAGTATGATTTGGCTTTTAGACCCAACTGTGCATTGAAACGATATGAAATGACTTGTGCCTCTTTGAAAGCATGTATACATATAAGTATTCTTGTGGGATAATGTTGACTTAGCACCAAATGGATTGGGGGTGTTAGGGCTATCCCCAAGGGTCCTCTCTCATTCCTTGAGCTATGTGCCAACATAGGTATATGGTAGTCATTACCAAAAAGACTGGTCATAAGAAATGGTTACACATTTGATATAATATGATATGATATGGAAATTCTTCTGAAAAGTACGGATTGTAAGAAAGGTGTCCATCGCACCGAAAAGACAGGGTTGTAAGGTGTGGTGTAGGTTACTCTTGGCAAGTAATCTTCTCTTACCGATGGGAGGTCTACATCGGACAAATTCATGTAATAGCTTGCATGAGTTTTAGATGTTGGTTATGGTCACATACCCTCTATATATAGAACCATTATGGCATTTCATGCATCATGGATTTCATGGCATATTGTTATATTACTACTCTTTGCTATATGCATCTCCCTCTATATATAGAACCATTATGGCATTTCATGCATCATGGATTTCATGGCATATTGTTATATTACGACTCTTTGCTATATGCATCTCTTTCTATATTATGTGTCCTTGTTATCCAACATTGAATGCAGATTTGGTAAGTCATATGCATTGCATGTCCGCATACTTAGTAGATTCAAATGTACTATGCATACTCTTTGCCTACATGATCTAATTATGTAGGAATTGGAGACTACCTTCATCCACCGTTCGATGGCTAGTTTGGATTTGAGACACTTATTGTGGTAAGTCCTTTCTTCCAAGGACAAACCACCATTCTTCTACCTATGAAACTTAGTTTATATTATCTACTTTGAGGGTGAGCCTGGAATATGTCTTGGCCGCCGTCCTATCTTATGACTAGAGGCATTATTAGACATCTTGTAGACTCTTGAACATTATATGCTATGTGTTGTATTCAGAGATTATGATCATGGTTATGGCTATCTATCAGATATGGTTTTATGAATTGTTATGAGTATTATGATGTGGAAATATGGAAGGTCCTAAGTCCCGTATTTCCCCCACAGAGTGACTCATACTTACCCACACCTTAGGCTTTATGTGTTATGTGAATCCATGTTAATCCCTATCACTGTGACATCCCCATAGCGTGTGTCCTACTTTCTCATCCCTTAGAACTATGTGTTTACTATTCCATATATGCTTCCAAACTGATGATGTGTGAATAGATGCTATGAGGCTTGTTTGGGGACTCTCAGGTTCTCATTCACCATGTCACTCCTAGACCCTAGGTCCAGGTCATGACACCATGCTCTTCCAAAAATCAACTGGGATCTCATTGGGTCTGATCGCCCTATCTCTCTTCATCCTACTAATAGCCCTTCTAACCTCTTCAGCTCTGAAACACCTGTAATAACCAAAATCTCGATGACTGCTGAAGTGAGCCAATTCACCCAGCTCAATATCTCGATGACTTCTCAGCCTATACTAAGTAACCCATTTTTTTCATAACAAATTCAACAACTGTAGCCTCAAAATTACTACGGTCATCATACAGTCATTCCTTTAACCATAGCGTCCAAATTATTGAATCACTTTAGACATCTAATAGGCCAAGAAAGTACCATCCTCGTCGTTGAATATCTAATAAAAAGGGATAGGACGTTCATAAAATCCTTCAATCAAGTTTCATCTTCTGATACCTTATTTTCAAAATACATCATCTAACTACAACCTGACCCCAATTTCTTCAAATTATAGAGCGGTCCAAGGCTGACCACACATCTTTCCTTCAAGTCCATTGTCTCTTACTCAAAATCATATTTAACTCCAAAACCATGCGAAGACATCTCAAATATATGCACGAAATACCTTGCGCGAACCCTCACTAAAGTGAGAGAATAGAGTGAAGCGATAAAGAATTAGATCAGATCAAGAATCCACAATAGTGAGTCAAGAAGTCAGGATTTTATTCCTAAAATCATCATAGCCCCTCGAAGATAAGTAGCAGATATCTCCGCACCGGTCCTTGAGACTCTATTAAACTAGAATTTAGTTAGTCATAACTAGGATAATTTTAAGGTACTAAAATATCAAAACATCCCCAGGACACCCAAAAAATTATACCAAAGCTCATTGTAAAGCTAAAATCACCTCTCAGAATCATAAAAAGTATCAAAAATTCAATCTAAGCACTCAAACTCAAAACATTGATCAAAGTCAAACTTTAGTCAAATTTCAACTTAATATCCAAACTTCCAAATCCACATATCAACTTCAATTCTATTACGGTAGATCAAATTTTCACATTTTGGAACTAATAGAATTCTATTCCGAGACTTGAATCTCCAAATGACTCTAAAGCTCAAAATTGGACAAATTAAGCTTTTAAAATTCAACTCTTTAGCAAAAACTTAAATTTTTCACATAACATCCAAAACCAAACTCAACATAACTATCTAGAGGACTAAATATAATAATTTTTCTAAAAATATAAAAATGATCTTCAAGGTCAATACATATACTTTGTCTAAGTAAGGAATGAACTTAATTTATGGATCTATCTAATCTGCCTTCTCGGGGGCAAGTGGGGAGTCATCCTAATTTTAGTTTATTCTATCCTACCTTGACCATGTATTTTATGGGGTTCGAGTTATTCTATACTCCTACTCAAATCGGTGCTCAATACTACTCTAAAAAAAATATAGTTAATTATGTTCATAACTCAAGTAAGTTGATTCACTCATTCAACTCAATTAGTCTCTTTTAGTCTTAGCTCACCTTTTCTTTTTTAAGGATACGATCTCAACCTAATGAATGCATAGAAACATAAGTTTACTTCTCAACTCAATTATAAAATAAATGCTTAAAGGTATTCATACATATGCTTCAAATATGACTAAAATACTTCTCACTTAATTCATGCTAAGAAGGTAAATCAAGAGATTTCTCTAACTCAATCCATGCTCAAATGCTTGTTCAAGAAATTGATGAAAATAATCATCTTTTAACTCTAGACAATGCATAAAATAATTAAATGCAAAATATTTTAACTCGCTTTAAACTCTGAAAATCATGTATAATGGGTATGACGCAAAATACTTTTACTAATTGAATATCTCTTCTAAAAACTAATACACTATGCTTTCTTTTAGAAATCACCATGCATTTTGCAAAATCATGTAATGTACTTGGAATGCTTGAGTTTCTTAAAAAGGCTTCTTTTACTGACAGCTCTGGAATACTTTTACTTTACTGAAAATAATGCACAATATATAGCAATATAGATCTTTCATCTCAACTCAATTAAGGTTCATGTGAGAGGTAAGCATGAGAAATAACCAAGAACTGAACTATATAAGAAATCATAATTTTGACAACAAAAATTTAAATTTAGTAATAAAGAACAAGAGAAACTCAAAAATTTCAAGAAAGATTGAATTAAAATCCCCGATTAAACTCTTAATGACTAAAAGTAGATATAGAGCATGAGGACGAGCTTAGTCCAACACTCTGAATAGCCTTATATACAAGGAAGAACTATATTCTTGAAGAACTTTAAAGAAAATGCTTGAAAACCCTAACTTTTCTCCTCTTGAAATCTCGTTCAAAGTCTTGAGATATTTTTAGAGTAATGAGGTCCATAGGTAATGTATAGGGACTTAATTAGGTGTAAACTATTGAGTTCAGACTTAGTAAGAATAAAAAAGACTAAAATAACCCCACTTAAAATATTGTCTAGGTCATCTATGGGGACATCTACAGTCCTTAGAAGCTTCTACGGTTGGTAGATGCCAATCTGTAGAAGCTTGGTAGAGTTTTGGGGTCCTAGACCTTATTTTACAAGCCCAAAATACGACCTGTAGAAGATTCTAGGACTATAGATGGGTCCGTAGGAGTTTGGACCCAAAAATTAACTTGGAAGACTTGTTCCACAAGCTGAAAGTATGGGTTCGTAGACCCATATAGGCCCATAAGTCAAGGTCGTGGAACTTGTCTTTAGAAAACTCTACTCTGGTAGTCTATAGTAAAATAATCATAACATCTTATTCTGAACTCGAAAAGAAGCAAAGTTGGTGGCATTGGAAAGAGGACTCAGAGACCTTTAATTTGATAGGTCATAGTCTACCTAATTCTTTATATATTGAAAGTTGTGATCATTCAAAATTAACCTTTGCATAATATAATGCAAAAAACTTAATCGGTAGGGAGGTTTTGAACTCGACTAAGTACTAGAGGTCTCTTATGACCCTAAACCACTTCCAATGTACTTTCCACGTATAGGAGTGAACCTTAAAACATTAGGACAAGTAAGTCATCATTAGGTTTAAGCTTATATACTTACAACAAAAAAATTAAGATCCTAAGAATAGAGTTGTGGAGTGTTACAATATCTTCTCCGTGGGGTCAATCATCCTTAAATGAAAGTCAGACTGAGTTGGAAGAGAAAGGACTTACTCTTACTATTTTTCTAACTTATAAATTTGTTAATTAATATAGATAGGGTTGATTCATATTAGGAATTTGGAATTTTCCTTGGCACATAAGGCACAAACGATATGAATTTGAACATAGGTCACACTTTATTTGAAGCTATTCAAAATAAAACATAGGTGGTTTGAACAATATGGCTGATAGATTTAAATCTAGAAACACTTCTCGACTACATTCTTCTTTCTACATACAACACTTCATGAGTTGTAACTCATAGTTCCCACAAGGATACATATGGTTACTTATATCAAGGTCTAAGTCTATTTGCATAATCTTATTGTGGTCAAGCCTAAGTCTACGTCACAGGGTGTTAAACATAAGATGATTGTGCTAATATGAACTACAAGATTCATGCTCTATACCTCCAAAGGGAATTTTATCCAAGAGTACTACTCTTTACCACTACCTTCCACAAACCTCGATTCCTAATCAAGAAGCACATAATGCATCATGCATTCATCCACATGCCATAAACACCACATTTAAGTCTAATACTATAACCATTTTATGGACTCTAAGTAACAACACCTCATCTTGCTCTTTCTTGATATTTATAACCTTACCTTAGATGGAATAGCACACCACTACTACCACAACAAGAAACATTAATCTTCTCCTATTTATCAATACTCAAATACTATTATTAGTATCACCATCAAAATTGAAGCAAGATCACTAGAGGGGCTTAGAGTGAGAGATTTAGAGCATGATTCATTTGAGAAATTTTGATACATGGATATTCATGATATACATTACTTCATGAGGCACTGAGGATAAATCACAAATTCACAAGACTGAGCATACTATAGGAGCGAGTGCTTATATGGATAACTTCATATCATGAGACTGTTATTCAAAACTTCATGGAGATAAATTTCAGATCACGAGCTAAAATCTTTATTGCTTATTCTAAAACTGGGCATAGATTTGAATTTGTCTGAAATGTATGAGAATAGGCCATGGACATAATGTTAATATATAAGATATCTATAGAGTGTTATAATGATTGAAATTTGAGAAATGTGCTAGAGGAGAAGTGGACTAATATACTACTACAATTTTTTTAACACGTCACTATCTGATTCTCATCACTTGACTTGGTTCCTTACCTTATCATCTCCCCCTTATATCTGAATCTAACACTCCAAAGCTATGAACCTATTGTATATTCTCTAAGCTAGTCTATATTTACTTTATTCTAATACTTGGAGAAACATCAACCTCATGTCTACTAAACTCTCCAACTTCAGGCACTAAGATTCCTTATAGGACTTCTTTCATAGATGCTTTTTTTAACTTCATCTTGCTATAGAAGTCTTTCTATAATCGCTACTTGTATTGGCTTATAAGGACACTTTATTTAACTCTTATGAATCTGACTTCTCCTTCTTATCCATCTAATAGCGCCCTTCTTGGATCATATCTACTTAACTAGAGGACACTAAAGTTATATTTAAGAGGCTCACCATTCTCTATATATGATCCCTTCAATTAAATTCTTAAGGACAATCAAAATGCTTACATCATCTTACTCTATATTGGAAACTCAAATATGCTATCTTGACAAACATAGAAAATCATAAACTTTTAATTATAGCCTTATCTGATTACATACGATCTCTGATACACCTCTTAAGTCGCTTCTTACTGAACGACTTAACCATAATCCATTTTTCTCATCTAAAGGACACAATATCACACTTACACCAGTCATATTTACTGCAAGATAATATCTTAGTTCCTCACATACTCTATGTCAAACCTATTAGACTAAATCTTAAACCTATTATCATCACCTTCATGTTGTCATCCTTTTAATCATGACAATCATCTCAAATTCAAGCTTAGTGTCAAGTACTAAATATGGGTAGAAATATAATTGCTTACACATCATACTAACTTATGACTACTAGATAAAATTAAGAAATGCTCACCCACTAAGGCGTCACAACATGTCGTTAATCTGTATCTCCTAGTCTAACCAGTTACAGTTTATCGTTGCATTCTCTTTCACAACCCTAGTGCTACTTACCTATTAATTATACATTACTACCTAGTTAATCCCATAACTCTATGAATATTATAGGGCTCTCCCTTCGAAATTATAAGCCTAGATTAGAGTTATCATCTCATGGCTACTCTGGCCTTCTACTCAACACATACACTTGGGATTCACTAATGTAATGGCACATCAACATAAACTCCTTTCTGTTTCGAGTGTACTCTATCTCATCGTAACTAATAACTCTTCCTCTACCTGCTATCATGAAAACTAGATGATACTTACTACTCTTTAACCAAAATTAAAAGGGACCTAACTTATCACCCCCATTACTTAGCTTATAGATACAAAACTCTTAGCTACATACCCCAATCAACCACTATTCTTACTCTGTAATTTCTACATCTTCCTAGATCTAGGATCATTCTACAATTTATGGTTTACAAAGCCTCCAATCACACCTCTCTGAGGGAAAACACTAAGCATTTAGAGACATAACTTCTCTCTCAAAGATAACATCTTAAGAAAGGTTTAGAGAAGAGAGTCTGGTAGTACGTCTTGCTTTAGCTCGAAGGCAATACTCTTATAAAAAAAGGGTGCATTCTTTCGAATCAATAGACTTAAGCACACGAATTGGCTCCTCTGAAGCCTTGTGTAGTCTCTTTATTTTCTGAAGGCTTTATCTAAGAGTAACTCATCTGACTAAGTTTCGTATGGCATAGCTTTATTGCACGATCTAGAGTATGAAAGAATGAGAGACATCTCTTAAATGCTTTGTATCTTCCCGATTATAATTGTGGTGCACAATATATGCATAAGCAACACTTTGCTGAATACATCCTCATATACACCCTAGGGCTTTTGAACTTTGTGCTCTAATACCAAGTTTATCACGCTTCGAGCCTACACCCAAAATATGATCAGCACTTGAAAATCATTACTTGTCCCAAACGAACCCTTGACCTGGCTGACTACCTCAAGAAAACTACAACAACAACAACATACCCAGTGACTACCTCAAGAAAACTAAATATGCATAAGGAAGTGAGCCTTTAAAGTTATGAAAATGCTTTTAAAATAACCATGGAGGGAGAATAAAATAGAGAAAAGAAATGCTTAATTTACCAATTGAGTTATGTAAATGTGGGCGGTTCGTAATATCTTGCCTTATACTCATCTATTTCCATTAAAAAAAACAATGTAGGATAATGACATTATACTAAAAAGTGATTATAATGATCAAAGATTAGAAAATGACAAATTGTTACACTAGAGCGTGTTGTGTTGGAAAATTGGAATTATCTTTCCATATTGGACAACCCACTTCTTGGGTTAAGGGGTTCAAGTAGGACCTATAATGGGTCCTCATTACTCAAAGAAACAAGGACAAAGTTCCCCATATATTATATAGCCCCCACAAAGATGATAGCTCCATGCATTGCTGCCTTTCTTGTGATTCATGATGCACCACCATTTCCAATGCTTTTATGGTATTATTACAAATATTAGTACTACTCCCTTAGTTTCCAAGCATTTTTGCAAGATTTTCCTTTTTTTCTTTTAATTCAAATATCTATTTAACCATAAAAATTATTTATTTTTTAAAAGACTAGTTTTTAAATTCAAAATCTACATCAAATTTGTTTTTGGACCAAAATATAACCATTACTTTCTTTTTATAATTTTAAATTTTATCTCAAACTTTAATATTTTATGAAAAAGTTCTATTTATTACTTAAGATTTGTTTTGCTTGATTTGTATGAATTTCACTTCAAATCCATTTTACTTGATTTGTATAAAATTTTCGTCAAATTTGTAAACTTGTATTAATATGTGAGGTTTCTCATCTTTTACATTGAATAAATTTTCTTTGAATTTGCAAATCATTGTCAAAATAAGGAGGTGTTGCATCTCCAGTGGTTGTTGCTATTTTTTTCATTGATAATCTTCGTAAGGAATTGTAATAAGAAAAATTAAATATAGGATTATGATTTATGGTAGTGATAACAAACGTCGTCAATAAAGGTTCTTATAATTTAGAATTAGAAGTATGTTTTGTTTGATACGATTAAATATTTTTGATAATTTTAAACTTATAAATATCAATCATGTTTCATATTTTGCACAAAAAAAGTGCAAAATACATTTTAAAACTTATAATACTCAAATACATTTTAAAACTCTAATTTTCAGATTTAAAAATACTCAAACACTTAAGTATAATATATATTAAAAATTATAATACTCAAATATTATTTTAAAACTTCAGTTCAAATTTTATTTAAACCTATTTAAATGCTAATTAAGTTTCCGACATCATATGTCTAAACTCTAAACTAAAAATTGAAAGACCTGCAAGTCAATTGATAAAACACCGAAATCGAGACTAGTACACTTTGGTCAAATGTTTCGACACGATTTCTTGGTAACAGTTAAAATAACAAGTAATTAAAAACATTGGCTTGGTTCACGTTTAATTATCAAAAAGTTTTGAATTTTATTTTTATTTATCATTTTTAATATATCATAATAAGATAATTTTTTTATTTTTATTATTACATTCAATTTATTTGAAAAACATAATGAGTAAATATGTATAAAATTTTATCAATTAACAAGGATAATATGATAAACTTACTCTATCAGTAACAAATTTTTAATAAGTGTGTCAAATCAAAATAAATAAAGGAAGTAATATCCTACGCTCTCCTTCTTTATGTCCTAATTTAAGTAGCACAATTTAATTTAATGTAAAAATTATAGCAGAAAACATATTTTAAGTATTTAGGATCAGTATAAATGAATTTATTAAAAAAGTTACTTTTTTTAAAATTATAAGAAAAAGATATTTTTCGAGAGGAACTAAAAATAAAATAATAATAATGTAATGTGAAAAAAGTAGAAGCAAGTAGTAATTGTTTATATATATTTATGGGTAGATGAGTAAGATTGAGTTAGAGATTTGATTAATGGAGAATTTTAAGAAATGGGATCCCAATGATACCAAGGCAACGGCTGGATTAGGAAAATGCCATCCATGTCAACCTTCTAACAGAATCATGTCAATATTATAAAATATTCTTTTTTATTTATTTTGTATTTAGTAAATTAAGAAAAAAACAGGTGTACATAAAGGTCAAGAATTAGGCACAGTTTTTTCTTGGTTCCAGCGACCCACCAAATTCAATAACTAATTTTTATATTTCATAAATGAAAATTATTATACTAGAAGAAGTCATATATATCCTACTCAATTATTTCTAGGATTAAAATAAATTGTATTTGTTTAAAGACTATTTTAATACTTTATATTTTGCAAGAGCATTATGAACTTATGGCATTTAGATATAGTTTCCAGATTGATTTGTTATTATTTTTTCAGGGAACAAAATAATATGTAATCCTGTACCGAAAATGTAATTGAGCAATGATTGAGTTGTGAGCAATAATAATAATAATAACAAGAAGAAGAATGGAGAAAACCGTAAATATAAATTTTCAAAATTTTAAAAGGAAAATTGTATGTATTTTCTTCATTTTACATGTAAACTATAAGCCAGTATTGTAAACATTAAACAGCATAATTATGCTTTTCTTTTATCGTGTATCTTCAAGTTTAGTTAGGTAAAACAGCTTTTTCCAAATGAATACACTTGTTAGATATACGAGCTATATTATGCTAATACACTTTATGAACTTCAAATATTATTATAAAAAAAGTTTTCTATTAATAATTATAAAGATGGGGTTATTTTTATTTAAAAGATAAGGGAAAAGTATATTTTCAAAAAATCAAATGTGAGTTAGATTTGTTTTTCAAATTGTGGAATGCAACTTCAAATTACTGTAAATGAAGATTTAAAGAGAAGACAATATTAAACTTATCATGAAAGCAATGTTTTATGACAATTAGGTATCCTCAATGGAGCTTTGCCAAATGGCTGTCAAATTTTAATTAGGTTTGTATGCCATTGAAAGTCTTTATCTTTGTTTTTCCCTGGAGTATACCGCTATTGTTTGGATAGGCTTAAAGAGTTTGGCTTATATGATAAAAATATTATAAATATAAATTTTAACTAATATTTTTTTCTTTTTAACTTAAAATTATTTGTTTTAATTCTATAAAATGTTTCAAAATTAATTTGATTTTAAAATAAACTAATCCAAATAGGCAATAAGTCATTAACACATAAAAATCTATTATAATATTAAAATTAAAGTGTGTTTAAACCAAAGCAAAACTAAATTTTTTGTATTGTTGTTTTCTTTTTCCTTGAGCTTGAGACATTACTTCCTTGAAATACTGGCGAAATAATTTAATGAACTCTTATACTTATATGAATTTATATTATGAATACTTTTAATTAATAAGTAAATTCTTAAATTCAATAAAACATAATATATAAAATTCCTTTGATGATTAACGAGGTTTGTGTGACATTAAAATGGATGAGTTGGCGAGAGAGTGTGACCACATGCATTTTAAAGGTGAGTGAAGATCATATTTAATTTTTTTTAAAAATATTAAAATAATAAAAAATAAGATACAATTTTTTATTTTTTTTGGAAAAAGAAGCTCCGGAACCCTTCTTCCCCACTCGTTTCAGCCACCCCTCACCCCAACCCCATCCCTGCCGCCACCCCCTTGTTCTTTCTTCTCCACTCTATTCTCATCATCTTCATTAGCAGATTTGGGCATTGGCACTTAGTGAAGATAGGGAACGGTGCTGATCTTATGATGGTGTTCATCGGAGTCCCAATGATTCGCAATGGACTAGAGAAAAAGGTGGCATGGTTCCTTTTTCGTCAGGCGATAAGGGAATTTTTCGGTTCACAGGGAATCGTCGGTGGTGTGGAGAAAGAAAGACAGTGGAGAGGAGAAAGAGGCAGGTGCTTTGCCATCGGAGCTGGTAGTGCAGCGGCTTATAAAGGGGGCTGATTTTTTGGAGGTTTAAGGAGGAGAAAAGAAAATGGTGAGGGTGTGCGACGGAGATGGAGAGGGTGAGGGAGAGAGCATAGATGGTTTCACCGGTAAGAGGAGTGGCGGCAGCGCCAACTGTTTTCTCCGGCGGGTTTTGCCTGTTTCACGGTGGAAATGAGTAGTAGAAAAGGGCCGGTGATTTGGCGTCCCAAATTTTATTTTACTTTAAAGAATAAATTAAAATTTTATTATTTTATATTTGATTTAATATTTTTTATTAGTAATTTTAAAAAACAGTTAATAAAAATTATTATGACATGTTATTAATTTATGTAGCATGAATTTGACATATAATCTATTTAAGGGCAAATGAATTATTCACATAATAAAAGGGATTTAAAAATTTTCTTTTGTTTGAGTAAGAATTCAGTTGCTAAATGATTAAGTAGAAGAATCCATAATACAATTTGTATATTTATAAAAGTTCATTTGATTATTGTGCTATTTTTGTTTACAACTTTTTCAAATAAAATCATCCACTTTTATTTATTCATATTTAATTTATTGCACTATTTAAGAAGTAATAGTAAAGTGACCAGTTTATTATAACATTCTTGTAGTATGATAAATTATGCATTAAAAAAAATAACTACATGAATAATAAGGATAATTAGAAACTAAGTCATAAATCAATTCTTGATTTTATAAACAAACTATGATAAGTAATAAGGATAATTAGAAATCAAGTAATAAATTAATTCTTGATTTTCTAAACTGTACAATAAAAAGAAATATTTATTTTTAGTATTATAAACAAGTAAAAAGGATAAAGAAAATATTAGTTAGCATGAATGTTTGATTATTTTATCTTTATTTACGTCTTAAAATATACTTTCCGATATCTCATATTATTTATCTATAATATTAAAAATATTTAACCTGAATTACTTATAATTTACAAAATTGAAATAGAATTAATTTTTTTTTCATGTCACCCCTAAACTATTATTTAAAAAAAAATATTGTAAAGTTCCTACATTATTAATCTTGATAGTGATGAATCGGACACATGATTCAAAATGCATTAAAAAGTTAGATAGTAAGTAATAATTTATTAGTATAAATACCCTTCATATTTATGATTTAGCGCGTAAAAACTAAAGTGAATAATTAATATGTGGGGAAGGGAGTAAATATAGGTGCTATTTATGTGTCATAAGAGAGATATTAGTAATTTTTAAAATAATTATTTCTAATAATAAAATGAGATAAATAATAATTTAATTTATCATAAATTTCTAAAATGATCAAAATATCAATTTTGCATGTAAATTACTTTAATTTTGTATTTTTTTCAAAAAAGAGGAAAATTAGCTTCTCTGTTTTTTTTTTTTTTTGTAGAACAATGGGGGCAGAATCGTCTTCCAGTAATGAGTAGTAATTAACAAGAAATGGGGAGGGTTATTTAGTCAATAGACCTTTACACTCCCTAGGCGATGCCGTCATATAACGATGGAAACTAGATTCTCCTCATCTCTTTGGTAAGAAAAAAAGAGCTAAAAAATTGACGCCACAGAGGATGGTTTGGTTAGAAATAAATTATTTTAAAATTAATTATTTATTTTGAAATAAATTATTCAGAGATAAATTATTTTATTATTTATATGAGATATTTTATCTTATTATTATGACATAAATATTGGGATACATATTTAATAATTATTTAATATCTTCAACTAATAGCATGATAAAAGATTTTTTTTTTTTTGAAATTATTATATCGTATATCCCATATCAAACGATTCTTTAAGAATACTATATTTTAGGATGATTTAATCGAGTGCATAAGAATAATATTGAATAATAACATATTAAGTAATAATTTTAAAACTAGTTATATTAGCATTATGTTTTATCGATGGATCAATTTATAATAGGTTAATATTGTTAATATCATAGTATAAGAAAAGTAAGAATTAATCACCTATTAGTTTTACATATATTAGAAACACTACAAATAAGATATTAAATAATATTTGTCAACTATTTTTTTCTATTAATACCTCCTTTGAATTAGATTTGAGCCTAATTCATATTAGAAAAAATTAGTTGTTCAAAAGAAGGAGGACTAACCCATATCACAAAAGTTAGTTGTTCAAAAAGAGGAGAAATGCTCAAATTTTTTAAGAAATCCAAGGACCCTTTTTTTCCAGATTTCATTATCGAATCGGATGATAATTTAGGTATTTAGGCTTAGACTTAACTCAAATCTCAAAACAGAATTTAATTTTTTTTTTAAGATTTTATGTTTTATAAGAGACATAAAGGATCCCTTTCATCAATGTGGGAGGTTCTCCCATCATCAACCTCTTAACAAAAAATCCCTCGATTTGAATATAAGTAGTACAAAAATAAGAAATTAATAATATGAATAAACTAATGCAAGAATTCCTTTATATCAGAAAATTTAAGATTAAAAAAAGAAGAGATGAATCCGAGAGCGAAAAGACACTTTTATAATTTTTTTTCTAATTTATGCATTATTAAATATCATTAATATTCTTAATTATTATGAGTTGTTTGAATAATTGGAGCATATGATAATATTAGTGAATTTTTTTGGATTATATGGCCAAAAAGGAATAATCCTTGTGAATATCTACTAGCAAAACAAACTAGGGGGAACCTAATAACATAACATCTAATGTAAGCTGGCATTAAGTTGAGGGAAAGGTGGTTTACCATAAATATTCAACTTAAAAAAAAAATTCAAATAAATATAAAAAATATAAGGTGAAAATTATTTTGATGGAACGTACTAAGAAAATAAAAATATTGACGGCAAAAATAGTAACATAATCAAAACAAAATAATAACAATAATAATAAAATTGAAGAATAAAAATAATAATATTAATATTAAAAAGGAAAAGTGGGAGCAGATAACATACTCCAAGTTATAAACTGCACTCCGTTATACAAGCTAGAGAAAAATCTCTTCAGCTATCACTTAACTTTCTATTCTAGCTCTTGATCTTTATATTCTCCTATATAAAATCATATCCCCAATGAGTTGAAGATGTACCATGCCATAACCATGGAGGTCACTCACATCTTACTTAATTTGTATATCTTCATACCTAATCTTATCTCTCTTCTATGACCTTATATTCTTCTAAACATCCTCATTTCTGCTATTTTCATCTTCACAATATGTCAATTTTTGACTGACCAATACTATGCCCCAATAGTTGGTTTAACAATCATTTCGTAGAACTTACATTAAATTTCGATGATATATTCTTATCACGTATGACATTAGATGAAAGCCTTTATTTCATTTATATTGCTTCAATACAATGTGAGACATCATCATCTATATCCTATCGAGCTTTCAATCTTTGCGATGACTTATATATCAATAATCACGTTCATATATCTGCCTCATGTGTTACTTCACTAAATATGCACTTCAAGTATTCTATTTTATGGATTATGTATCCAAATCTTCAACCTAATATTAATTTTATTGCATATCATCAATCAATACATTCTACGAACTATACTTTTTCTCTTTTCCGTTTGCCAAGAAGGAATGTTACAAACTAAGCATTGACAACCTGGGTTTTTTCCTCATTGGTCTCTTTTTTTTTAAAAAAAAAATATTTTACCTGACATTTTATAACCATATTAGATTCAAAATAATTGATCCCTCGAGTCCTTGGCCACATTATTAGTTTGAATCATCGATCAAAGTATTTTCGGTGAAAAAATATCTTCCCCAAGGGTTCATATTAAATCAACGAAAATATATTAGACAAGTAAAAAGTATTTTGAATTTAATTCCAAAATGAGCATATATACTTCAATAGTTATTTTTTATTAACTCTGCAATCCGATCACGTTTCTGCATTTTTTGATTAGAAAGGAGTAATACAACATTTATTTAAATTAGAAAATAAGCTGTTATTTCCTTGAATTTTTATTATTGTGACTGTATTTGCTTCCTTGTGTGTCAAGTTTGTGAAGAAAGTTATAGTTTAGGGAAAAAATGATTTGATTGGATAATATAGGTTAAAACATACAAAACCACATATGATTGAATAAGGCAATGCTAACAACCAACAAGGGGAACTATTTTGTTTTGGTTTTTTAGCAGTCCAAAATATATATGGGGTCTCTAGTGTAGATTCACAAATCACAAGTACAAGGACAGGATTTGCTCAGGATTTACTACAATGGAATAGCCTCCTACTCTTCATCCTTCATGATTCTAATAGGAGATGCAATAATAATATGTTATTTGTGACTAATTAATATCATGCTCTTATAATTACAAATTTACGTTATTGTAATTGGATCAATCTCTCCCATTTATTGGCCACTAATGAGTTGGTGCACATGAGTCATTTAAGATGACTATGGAATAGGGTGGTGAAGTGTCATTGACATTTACTCCAATTATAACCAAAAAGCAAACCTTCCCATGGAAAACTTAATAAAAATACTACAGTAATTAATTATCCCTCATACACATACTAGTTCACATTTTCCTTAGGGCTCCGTGTCTACTTTTTCTTTTGTAGAACCAAGCTTATTTTTCATTTCTTTTCCATTTTAACGCCTTCTTTCTCTCTTTCTTGTAATTCCCTCAAAACTTTGTTTTTCTATTCATTACAGCAAACCCCATCGTCACTCTCTCTCTTCTATCTTCCTTCCATCTCTGGTCTCTAGTCTCTAGTCTCTAGAGAGAGAAGCGAAAAGTATTGACTGACCAAGTCGCCGGAGATGCTCCGGCGTATCCATTTCCACCTATAATTCTACAAAGTGGACGAGTTTGAAGTACAAGAACACCATTTTTGAAATAATTGAGGTGAAATGCCTGAAACCCTGTTGTTGTCGAACCAGATTCCTGAAATATCCACCACAAGGAAGGAAAATACCAAGGAAGTGGATGAGGAGGAGAAAGAGAAGATTCTAGAAACAACGACCACTACCACCACGACCCCAAGGTCGGTTATCATCATTCCTCGGAGCAAATCACAAGCAACATCCCGGAGAGTCATTCCGACGGATGGTACAATCTGCGCAGCGTCTGGTACTACTAGTACTAGCTCAAACGCCGGCGTAGTGGAAAAGCACCTTCCAAATGGAGATCTGTACATAGGTAGCTTCTCAGGCAGTTCGCCTCACGGATCCGGAAAGTATTTGTGGAAAGATGGGTGTATGTATGAAGGGGAGTGGAAAAGAGGTAAAGCATCTGGAAAGGGTAAGTTTTCCTGGCCATCTGGAGCTACATTTGAAGGTGAATTCAAGTCTGGTCGTATGGAGGGTTCGGGCACCTTTATTGGATCCGATGGGGATATGTATAAGGGTTCATGGTCCGCTGATCGGAAACATGGATATGGGCAGAAACACTATAGCAATGGGGATTACTATGAAGGGCACTGGAAAAGGAATTTACAAGATGGACAAGGAAGATATGTTTGGAAGAATGGTAACGAGTATGTTGGTGAATGGAAAGCTGGGGATATTCATGGTAGAGGCGTTTTGATTTGGGCAAATGGAAATAGGTACGATGGAAATTGGGAAGGTGGTGCTCCTAAAGGTCATGGGGTTTTCACTTGGCCTGATGGGAGTTGCTATATTGGGTGTTGGAGTAAAGATACTAAGAATCAGCAACACAATAACCAAATTCTTAATGGTACTTTTTATCCGGCAAACAGTAGAAATAGCAACAATAGCACTGTTAAGAAAGAAAGTGTTGATTTCACTGCCAAAGAAGATGTTTTGGGGGGATTTTTTGGACACAAGCTAGCAGCACCTTTAATGGCTGATGAAGATTGTGGGGTGCTAGTGATGAATATGGGGAAGAAAAGGTCATCGGTGGATGGATCAAGGGGAAGCATGACGGAAAGAAATTTTCCGAGAATTTGCATTTGGGAGTCAGATGGTGAAGCCGGTGACATTACTTGTGATATTATTGATAATGTAGAGGCATCCATGTTTTACCGGGATGGCTTTGGCTTTGGTAGAGATGGACTTAAGCAGTTCAGGAGAAATCCTTGTTGCTTTAGCAAAGAAGAAAAGAAGCCAGGCCAGACTATATCCAAAGGGCATAAGAATTATGATTTGATGCTCAATCTCCAGTTGGGCATTAGGTACTAATAGAATAAAGTTGTTTATTTGCCAGTATATTGGATGTTCTATTTCAGTTTGATATATTTTTACAATTGTTGTATAGCTGAATCAGTGATGGTTCTTACAGGTATTCAGTTGGGAAGCATGCTTCCATATTGAGGGATCTTAAGTCCAGTGATTTTGATCCTAACGAGAAGTTCTGGACCAGGTTTCCACCAGAAGGGTCTAAGCTTACACCCCCTCATCAATCTACTGATTTCCGTTGGAAGGATTATTGCCCAGTGGTGTTTAGGTATTTATCCTGTAACATGTACATGATAAGTTGTCTTTTAAGATTAGGTGTTAATTTGATATTGAATAATTTTGATCTTTGTTACACACCATGAAAGAGTCTAAACGTGTTTGGTTGGTTGTTGGGTTATTCAGGCATTTAAGAGAACTATTCCAAGTGGATCCTGCGGATTACATGTTGGCAATTTGTGGAAATGATGCTTTGAGAGAGCTTTCTTCTCCGGGGAAGAGCGGAAGCTTCTTTTATTTGACGCAGGATGATAGGTTTATGATCAAAACTGTGAAAAAATCAGAAGTCAAGGTTAGTTGCCTACCTTTTGACTTGCGTTTGAATTGATTTCCAGAAGAGGTCATTTTACTGTGGTTGTTTATCTGCATATCTTATTCTATTGTTTCGTACCTGGGTAGATAAGATATTTGTCTCTGTTGGGACAGTGATGGCATGCTTAATTTTCTGAGTTGTTTGAATTTTCAATCTGTTATTCAGGTGCTTATTAAGATGCTTCCAAGTTACTATCAACATGTTTGTCGATACGAAAACACCCTTGTCACTAAGTTCTATGGTGTCCATTGCGTCAAACCAGTTGGTGGTGTCAAGGTATGTCTGACTTCAAACTTAGAATCTTTGATCTGGCAGAAAGCTTAACATGTCTGACAATGTTTTCTTTCATTGGGTTCAGACACGGTTCATTGTGATGGGCAACATGTTCTGCTCAGAATATCGTATTCACAGACGGTTTGACCTGAAAGGTTCCTCACATGGACGCACAACGGATAAACCTGAAGGAGAAATTGATGAAACCACTACCCTTAAGGACCTTGATCTGAACTTTGTGTTCCGTCTCCAGCGGAACTGGTATGAAGAACTGATCAAGTAAGTATAGGAATTCATTTGTTACAACATAGTTTATTTTCCTAATCAAGAGTTATCACTTCTATTTTCCTAATCAAGAGTTGTCACACAATATATTCCATCAGTCTGTTTTTGCATTATTAAATTGATTTAAGTTCTTTGCAGACAAATCGATCGTGATTGTGAATTTCTAGAAGCTGAGCGAATCATGGATTACAGTCTTTTGGTCGGTCTTCACTTCCGAGATGATAATACGGGTGATAAGATTGGTTTATCACCATTCCTCTTGCGTAATGGTAGGTTACACATTTGTAATAGGTTTTATTCTTTGCTGATATAACTATGTAGAGTCCTGAAAAATATAAAAGGAAGCTCTGCTTGCTTTCAGGAAAGAGTGATTCATACCAGAATGAGAAGTTCATGCGCGGCTGTCGTTTCCTTGAAGCTGAGCTGCAAGAGAGGGATAGGATTCTTGCTGGCCGGTAAGAATGGCCCTTTTTGGTGCTGTTAATTTTGCTATCGGCCTGGAATTTACTTTTGTTTTATGACATAAATTGAAGAAAGTTCAATATAATGGAGAGCATGTGACTTCTGTTTTTTCTCATTCACAAATCCTTTGTGACTTTCACCTTTTTTCTTGAGGCTTACTAGTACACTAAAACTAACAAGATTGCAAAGTAGTGTCGTAAGACCTTAGTATTAGAAACTTTGAAGGAAAATAGTAGTCCATTGCTCCCTAAGATCTGTGCTTGCATACCACTGGGAAGTATGTTGATTCTCCATGAATTTGGGGGTTGGTAGTTGGAATTAGTGAGAGTTCACATGGTTTGTCGCTGCAACTTTTTGAGGGAGTTTATTAGGGAACATTTCTGATGCGATTAACTGGATCAAGGTTGTATTAACGAGTGTGGACAAGAAGTCAGTCTGGTTATGTTGCTCTTCTACTGCTATTGCTTCCCCAATTGTAATCAGAAATTACTCGTTCTTTGTCAGAATTGAAGCTTGCTACTGATTTTAGTAGTGAAGCTTGTATTTATTTTTATTACTATGGTTAATTCAAAAAGCAATTTCTTGCAGATCCCCTTGTGACATCACAAAATAAGTTTTTTGCAGCTACGAAGGCGCTGTTTTTTTTTCCGGAGTTAATAGCTTGCTGATTAACATTGCTTTATCCTTGTTTCAGTAATAGAATAGTTGTGGGTGTTTTAAATTGTATTATTTCTTAAAAACTTTTGTGGCTTTTAAGTTACTTGAATTATATCTTTACAGGAAACCCTTGATTCAGTTGGGTGCTAACATGCCTGCAAGAGCAGAGCGGGTGGCACGCAGGAGCGATTTTGATCAGTATACTCCCGGTGGTTTCTGTAATTTGCCCCCTTCCCGTGGGGAAGTCTATGAAGTAGTCCTGTACTTTGGGATCATTGACATTCTGCAGGATTATGATATTAGTAAGAAGCTTGAGCATGCTTACAAATCATTGCAAGCTGACCCCACCTCCATCTCAGCTGTTGATCCAAAACTCTATTCGAAGAGGTTTCGGAATTTCATAGGCAGAATTTTTGTTGAAGAGCGGTGATAGGGCAAGAGAATGAAAAAAATCAACAGCAAAACAAAAAGGCTGTCAACTTATAGAGATTCTTCATTGAATCTGGAAAAAATCCCAAGTGGTAAAGCAGAGTGGCTGGAATGATCGGCAGCAGCACGCGGGGTTCACAATTGAAGAAATATATATTTTGGCTCCAGTGATACATGGTTGAAGATATTTTTGGGGTCGAATGTATCATTCCTGCTTGGTGCTTGACTGGGGTTTTTGTTAGTGGCTGAATTTTATGGATCAGCCACTGGTTGAGTGTAAGTGTTTTGTATATTCCATATTCCATGGGATTGGGGGAAAATGTTTTTAGTTTTAGGTATTTTTTTTGAGCATAGGGAACTGAGGAAGTTTCTCAGTGAGATTCAAAAAAGATTGGAAAGGAGTTTGAATAATGAAAAGTGTACAGGTGATAGGATGAGGAGGTTGAATATATTTATGAAGAAAATACATCTATATATAAATTCTTGTTATTTATGATGGTGTTTGTTTATAATAAAGTTGAGTGAAGTACTTGGGTGAGTTGCTTTCGTTTTTGATAGGAGTGAAAAAAAGAAAGTTGCATTTGTTGGTATGAAAAGAGGAGAAAGCGGATAGATGCGCTGTGCTGGTCCCTAGCCTGTCTTGTCTTTACTTACTGCTGCCCCTTTTACTGTTATGTGAAATTGTCTCTTTCATTACAAATGGGGATGAGTTTGGTCTTGTTAGATGGGGAAAGAATTTTCAATTGACTGATTTGATACATAAGGGTAAAAAATGGCAGAGACATTTGATGGGGGTAACTTTGTCCATTCCATTTCGCATTTGGTTGGAAATCGTGTAGGATTTTTATAAACTGTATGAGTCAAAGTCAGGGCTTTCTCTTTTACTGTGCCATCTTCTCCTTTTATACTTTTTGTAGAATTTTCCTGCGTCTCTTCGTAAGCATGGGTCTCTATCAGCATTTCTCTTATTTCTCCTTTCTATTTTACATCCATATATTTATTCCATAACCAAAGTAAAAAATGCCCAATTCAATTATTCTAAGTGGGATGATTTTTCTTCCATTTAAACTCTAGGACCACTTCACTTAAAGATTTATTCAAAATTAGGAGATTACTTTATTAAATGGGGAAGTCTTTATAAAGTGTATTTTTGAACTACTCAAGGATAGAGTTATTTTACTTCAAATGGATGTTTTGGTTATATGTTCAAACTTTAAAATGTATAATAACATGATAATCAAAATATTATCAATTGTTTATCATAATGAATGCAATACACCAAATTCTAATAAAATAAATGAAAAATCATCCCATATCTATATATATAATAAATGAGAGTAGTTTGCAATGTGATTAAACCAAGTGACAAGCTATTGAAAAGTCACTTGATAATTTTAGGACAACAGAATTAATAAATATGGTAACAAAATCTTTTAATTAAGAGATTAAAAATAATTGAATTAGCAAATACATTAGACTTTTAAAAATAAAAGTAAAAAAGAAAAGAAAATGAGAAATAGAGTAATATTATTTAAACTACTGTGTATATAAATGGTAAAAATCAAAATATAATTTCAAATTAAATATTACCGTGTATATACATGATGAAAATATATATAGATATAATATTATAGTGTATATAAGAACATCTTTTTTTTAAAAATCATTGACAATATATAAATATCAATATTGAACTAAAAATGATGTCATATCACATTTTTTTTCGTTTTATTATTACATATAAATATAAAATTTTAGTAGAAGAAATATCTAAAACTTTAAAAATAATGACAAATCAAATTATGTAAAAATATATGCGCAATTTAACATCAAGTAACTTAAACCTAAACTCAACATTTTATACATTGAAAATAAAAAAATAAGAGAAGTCAATTACTTATTATGTGTAACACACACAATAAAAAAAGTGAGCATCGACAAACTAGGAAAAAATAATTAAAATATAGTAGAAAGAATATACGAGGGGGGAGATGTCACGCCCCAGGAGGGTACTCTAGGCGTGGCCGACACCCAGCGACTATTGCTAGTCCCTAAGCGAACCACTCGTTCTCAGGGCAGTCATTCAACATCAACATAGCGAAAAATACAGTAATGAGCTACCTCAAATAAGGGCCAAATGACCAAAATCAGTCTCATCATCATAATAAGTAAGCACTAAGTACTACTCAATTCATAAGGAAAAACCATCAACATCAAACCTCTACTCATGTCTATGAAGCCTCTAACCTGACTCAACTGTCTAAGATGGGACCATGACAGGCCATGGCTATCCAACTCAATAAATACGAAAACACAAATAGAAGGGTCTCCTCCGGATAGCAAGGAGGCTCACCAATGATTGAACTCGAAATCTCCGACCTCAACGATACACTTGCTGAAGTCCTCTAATTCCTGTATCTGCATCATGAAACGATGCAGCGCCAAATGGCGTCAGTACGTGTAATGTACTGGCATGTAAATAGTTGAATATAGCAATATAAGTACAACAACATAGGGAAAACATCAACTCAACATCATACTCCATCAGAATGTCAAACGTCTATCTAAAGCAAGAGAATAGAGTAGACAACTGACTCCTCTGCCTCTCATCTCAACATCATCAATACATCGGACTCACCTCAAGGAAACTCGACTCAACTCACGGAACTCGACTCAACTTAACTCAAGGAACTCGACAGCAACTCAACTCAAGGAACTCGACTCAAACATCACATCAACATCAACATTAGAGTACTATTGAAGTAAGACCTCACTGGGAGTTTCTCTAACCGACAACCATCACTTATGAGCCAGTGATGATACAACGAAGCGATGCCGTTGCCATATCATCCAGTACCCTGCCCGAGGTAAAGGATATCAACCTTAGTGGATTCACAAGAAAAACCTCAGTCCTCTGTTGGGACAAGAAAGGAGCCATCCACATTGCGGTTCAGTCCTCTCTTCCTACGCAGGCCACGTAGTTAATGGGTTCAAGTGGGGCACACTCTCACCCATTTCGGTGCTCAATACTCCTCCCAGAACTCGACATGCTCATAAAACATCAACCTCATCAGTCCCATAGGGACATAATACCTCATCATCAGTCCCATATGGACAAAATGTAATACCTCAACATCAACATCTGTCCCGTAGGGACATAATACCTCAACATCAATATCACCTCACCTCAACAACATCAATATCAACCTCATGGGCTCAAGATACTCCTTTATAACTTTAACTACCAGTTTTAAGACATCATGAAACATCATTCTCATCAACGTCATCATTAAGACTCTCATCAAATGTGAAGCACAATCACAACATCACAGACATCATCTTCGTTAAGGCTCTAGACTCATCCCCTAGTTCATTCTTACACATTTTAAT
This sequence comes from Solanum rostratum, assembly GCA_029948455.1. NCBI lineage: Eukaryota > Viridiplantae > Streptophyta > Magnoliopsida > Solanales > Solanaceae > Solanum > Solanum rostratum. The sequence continues at coordinate 24,564,809 of CM057049.1, forward strand.
AGAATAATCATAGGTTTTTGTGTAGAACACTCATGAAAATGAATTATGCAAGAAATCAGGTTTATGATGATCATCAATTTATGTAAAATATATGCAGTAAGTAAAACTCTGTACAAAATTTCAACAATCTTCACATCAATTTCATTACATTCAATACACAACTCAATTTACTTACAAGGACACATGGGAGAACAATCCCATGCTTTAAGTTAGCTTTACATACCTGGAATGATTGCTAACATAATTTCTTGTACAAACTCCTCTTGATTTCCCCAATCTCAACTCCCCTCAAGCCCTGACTTAGTGACTTTTCTAGGAAAAACGCTCTTGGATGGGTTTTTGGAACCCTTTTCTTAGAAAACGACTTTTATCCGTCATAGGGGAAGTTTAGAATATATAGGAATGGACTAGAATGCCCCTTGAAATTTTAGAGAAACTTTTCCTGACTTGGAATAACACAGTCCGCGACGCGGACCTATCGCGGACAGTGCAATTTCAGAAAACTCAACTCCATCGAAAAATCACAAAAAAATAAGTGTGTCTCCGCGAAAGGTCTGCGATGCGGTTCCGTCACGAACTCACACTGTTTTTCAATTTTAAATGAAAAATTATCTTTCGACTCGGTCGCTCTAAAAATCGACCGACACCCTTCTCCCACTCAATTTTCCGTGCTGATCACGAATTCACTCTTGGATTTTTAATCCGAGTATTAGAAGACACGTTTTGCAGACACCTCTTCCCTAGGGGTATTTTAGTAATTTACCTGGCGTTACATTATCTCCCCCATGGGGTTATTCGTCCTCGAATGATGAGTAGGAACGGTATTTTGGCACGAATAGACTCAAGACTCACCTCGATACTCACTCAACAACTCAACTCCTCAACTCTTTCTCGACTTCTATAACCTCTACTCAGACACCAGGAATATACATATCAACTCATGGTAGGAACATCAATTTACATAAAAGTAAGAATATTACCTCCCACACTTTCATCAACCTCGGGCATGAACAGGTGCGGATATTTTGTTCTCATCTCTTCCTCAGCTTCCCATATGGCTTCCTCAACAAATTGGTTCCTCCACAGAACCTTGACGGAGGCTATCTCTTTATTTCTCAGTCTGCGAACCTGTCGATCAAGGATTTGGACTGAAATTTCCTCATAGAACAAACTATCTCTGACTCCTGTGCTCTTCACAGGGATTACCAAGGCAGGATCCCCCAAACACTTCTTCAACATCGAAACATGGAACACAGGATGGATTCCATCTAACTCAGAAGGTAACTCTAGTTCTTAAGCAACCTTCCCAATTCTCCGTAAAATCTGATAAAGGCCAATATAACGAGGACTTAGTTTCCCCTTTTTCCCAGACCTCATGACACCCTTCATGGGTGATACCTTCAAGTATACCCAATGGCTCACCTCAAACTCCAGCTCTCTTCTCCTCACATCTATGTAGGATTTCTGATGGCTTTGGGCAGCCTTCAATCCTTCTCGAATAATCTTCACCTTCTCCATGGACTGGTGGACAAGGTCAGGCCCAATCAACTCAACCTTTCCAACTTCAAACCACCCAATAGGTGATCTACATCTCCTTCCATACAAGGCCTCAAAGGGGGCCATTTGAATGCTTGCATGATAACTATTGTTATATGGGAATTCAATCAATGGTAAGTGGTCATCCCAATTTCTTTTGAAGTCAAGGACGCATGCTCTCAACATATCTTCTACCGTCTGAATAGTGCATTCTGTCCGACCATCCGTCTGTGGATGAAAGGCCGTGCTCAAGTTTACTTTGGTACCCAATCCTTTCTGGAAAGACTTCCAGAAGTGAGAAGTAAATTGGGCTCCTCTGTCCGAGATGATGGACAAGGGAACTCCATGCAACCTCACAATCTTTTGGATATACATCTTGGCATACTCCTCTGTAGTGTTGGTCGTCTTGACTGCCAGAAAATGTGCTGAGTTCGTCATCCTGTCTACAATCACCCATATGGAATCATGCTGTCTCCGGGATCTCGGTAGGCCAGTGATGAAATCCATATTAACCATCTCCCACTTCCATTCCGGAATCTCGAAGTTTTGAGCCAAGCTACTTGGCCTTTGATGCTCAACCTTCACTTGTTGGCAATTTGGGCATCTTGAAACAAACTCTACGATATCCCTCTTCATTCCACTCCACCAATAGACTTCTCTCAAGTTGTGATACATCTTGGTGGAGCCCGGATGAATGGAGTATCTAGTGTTGTGGGCCTCAACCATAATTCTCTCGAGAACACCGTCAACATCGCGGGCGCATAACCTACTCTGGTACCTCAATACCCCATCTCCCCCTTTGGAGAAGACCATTACTTTTTGCTTGTGGACATCCTCCTTCAATTGGAGTATAATAGGATCTCGATCCTGCTTCTCTTTTACCTCAGTCACTAGGGACGATGAAGACCCACTCTGTACATTAATTCCTCCCTCGTCATTCTCCTCAAGTTGGACTCCCAATCGAGCCAACCTATGCACTTTCTTCACTAGATCTTTCTTCTCTTCCTCAACATGGGTTGTGCTACCCATAGACAACCTGCTAAGAGCATCAGAAACAATGTTAGCTTTACCTGGGTGGTACATGATGCTCATGTCATAATCTTTGAGCAATTCCAACCATCTCCTCTATCGCAGGTTGAGTTCTCTCTGACTGAAGACATATTGTAAGCTTTTGTGGTCAATGAACAAGTCCACATGCACTCCATACAAGTAGTGGCGCTAGATTTTAAGTGCGAACACTACCGCCACCAACTCAAGATCATGGGTCGGATAGTTCCTCTCATGAACTTTAAGCTGCCTGGAAGCATAGGCTAACACTTTTCCTCTCTGCATTAATACACATCCCAACCCAACTCTTGATGCATCACAGTATATTACAAAATGTTCCGTCCCGTCGGGCAAAGTCAAGACAGGTGCGGTGGCCAACCTAGTCTTTAACTCTTGGAAACTCTTCTCACATTCCTCAGACCACTGAAACTTGACCTTTTTCTGAGTCAGTTTAGTCAATGGTGTGGATAGGGAAGAAAATCCCTCAACAAATCTGCGGTAGTAGCCTGCCAACCCCAATAAACTCCTTATATCAGTTGGAGAGGTCGGTCTTGGCCAGTTTGTGACCGCTTTAATCTTCTGGCCATTAAATCGAATTCTATCACCCGAAACGACATGGCCTAGGAAAGCCACTGACTTAAGCCAAAACTCACATTTGGAGAACTTCGCATACAATTCATGGTCCTTAAGAGTCTGAAGGACAACTCTAAGATGGTTAGCATGCTTCTCCTCATTCCTCGAATACACCAAGATATCATCAATGAATACGATTACAAACATGTCAATGTAGTGCCTGAACACCTTATTCATCAAATCCATGAAAGCTGCCGGTGCGTTCGTCAACCCAAAGGACATAACCAAGAACTCAAAGTGTCCATATCTTGTCCTGAAGGATGTCTTTGGAACATCACATTCTCTTACTTTCAACTGGTGGTAGCCCGATCTGAGGTCTATCTTTGAAAAGCATGAGGCACCCTGGAGTTGGTCAAATAGATCATCTATCTTTGGAAGAGGATATTTATTCTTGATCGTGACTTTGTTCAGTTGCCTATAGTCTATGCACATTCTGAGAGACCCATCCTTCTTTCGTAAAAATAGAACAGGAGCGCCCCAAGGAGAAACACTGGGTCTAATAAAACCCTTCTCTAACAAATCCTTCAACTGCTCCTTCAACTCTTTCAGCTCAGCGGGGGCCATCCTATATGGTGGAATTGAAATAGGCTGCATGTCGGGAAGTACATCAATACCGAAGTCGATCTCCCTATCAGAAGGGACTCCAGGTAAATCCTCAGGGAACTCATTTACAATCGAGACTGACTCAGGAGTAGGGGACTCAATATCATCAGATTTAACTCGCACAAGGTGGTAAATACAACCCTTAGAGATTAATTTTCTCGCCCTCAGGTAGGAAATAAATCTATCCTGTGGTGCAACATAACTTCCCTTCCACTCTAGGATCGGTTCATTTGGAAATTGGAATTTAACAACTCGAGTCCTACAATCATGGATGCATGGCAAGCATGGAGCCAATCCATACCAAGAATCACATCAAAATCAACCATCTCCAACTCTACCAAATTGGCCAAAGTATCCCTATTATAAATGGACACTACACAGTCTCTACAGACCCTCTTAGCCAGGATAGACTCACTAGTAGGAGTCGAAATAGTATAAGGCTCAAGCAAACAGTCAGGAAGATACTCAAACTTATTGGCCACATAGGGCGTCACAAAGGATAAAGTGGCACCCGGGTCAAGCAATGCATAACAATTATAAGAAAAGATTCGTAGCATACTTGTAACAACATCTGGAGCAACCTTTTGATCCTGTCGATTACCCATTGCATACAAACGTTTGTCCCACCTCCTGCATTCGTAGTAGTAGCCTTCTGATGACTGCCCGCAGGGGGTGCTGTAAAAGACTGAGCTCTATTACCTCTATCACCCCATCTCCTCGAAGGGCACTCACCTTGAAAATGACCAGGCTGTCCGCATGAAAAGCAAGTATTTGTGCCCTCACGACACGCATCAAGATGCAGCCTGCCGCATCTACCATAAGGTGGCTTTCCTCTCGGACCTTGGGCAACACTAGCTTGGGATTGAGGTCCCTGCGCTGTGAAATTTTGGTGACCATAGGATTTCTGATCATACCTGTTTTGCTGAACAGGTGCACTCTCCATCGGGGGTGCATAGCTAGAAGACTTCTTCTGAAAGAAAGTTCTATCACCCTTATTCTGCTTCTGGTGATTGGACTCATGCCCTGCCGATTTGGCTTTCTTACTCTTCTGCTCTTCCCTATCCCTCTTCTTGTCCTCCTCAGTCTGCTGGGCATAGACCATAAGTCTAGAGATAACCGTATCTGGAATCAGTAATGCTGCCTTACACTCCCTCTTTACATGCCTACCCAACCCAGATATGAACTTCCTCATCCTTGCCCTCATATCAAGGACCATCTCTGGAGCATATCGGGACAACTGGATGAACTTCAGGCTGTACTCTTTGACAGTCAACCCCTCTTGCCTCAGATTCACGAACTCTTAGACCTTTGCCTCTCTCAACCCTTGGGGAAAGAAGTGATCGAGAAAAGAACTCTCCAACTCCTCCTACTCAGCAGACTCAGCATTCTCACCTCTACCATCTTCCCACTGGTTATACTAGACATTGGCAACATCCTTAAGCTGATACGAGACCAGCTTGACTCCCTCAATCTCATTCGTGTGCATAGCACTCAGGATCTTGCGCATCTCATCAATAAAGTTTCGCGGGTCCTCCTCAACCTTGGACCCCGTATAGACTGGTGGGTTCATCCTCAGGAAATCCCTGAGCCTGGCTGCAGCTGTAGGCTCTTGGGAGCTGGAGCTAGGGGCCTGGGGACCGCTTTGTGAGGCCACCAATCGAGTGAGCATAGTGATGGCTCCCCTGAAATCTGCTTCCGAAGTGGAGGCTGACTGAGCAGGAGATGCCGGTGGAGCCTCAGTAGCTCTGGTAGGTCGACCCCGTCTCCTTGTCTCATTTTGGGTAGGGGCCTCTGGTATGAGATTCTCGATGTTAGGGACTGAGGCATCTCTTTGGGCAGCAGTGCGTTTTGGAGGCATGATCTGCAAACGCGTAAAGCACGAACCAGAAGGGGGGTTTTATAGAGTCAACTCTATCGCACGAACTCAGAACATCAAAGAAGTGTATCCATTCCTAATGTCCTATAGCCTGCTATTTATGAAGTGTGGTGCACAACACACACATAAACAAGACTCTACTAGACACGGCTTCATAGACTCCCTGAGACTCTTGAACTCTGTGCTCTGATACCAAGTTTGTCACACCCCGGGAGGATACCCTAGGTGTAGCCGGCACCCAGAGACTATTGCTAGTCCCTAAGCGAACCACTCGTTCTCAGGACAGTCATTCAACATCAACATAACGGAAATAGAGTAATGAGCTACATCAAATAAGGGCCAAATGGCCAAAATCAGTCTCATCATCATAATAAGTAAGCACTAAGTACTACTCAATTCATAAGGGAAAACCATCAACATCAAACCTCTACTCATGTCTATGAAGCCTCTAACCTGACTCAACTGTTTAAGATTGGACCATGATAGGCCATGGCTACCCAACTCAATAAATACGAAAACACAAATAGAAGGGTCTCCTCCGGATAGCAAGGAGGCTCACCAATGATTAAACTCAAAATCTCCGACCTTAATGATGCGCTTGCTGAGGTCCTTTAACTCCTATATCTGCATCATGAAATGATGCAGCCAAATGGCGTCAGTACGTGGAATGTACTGGCATGTAAAATAGCTGAATATAGCAATATAAGTACAATAGCATAGGAAAAACATCAACTCAACATCATACTCCATCAGAATGTCAAATGTCTATCCAAAAGCAAGAGAATAGAGTAGACAACTGACTCCTCATCCTCTCATCTCAACATCATCAATACATCGGACTTACCTCAAGGAAACTCGACTTAACTCAACTCAACTTAGGGAACTCGACTCAACTCAACTCAAGGAACTCGACATCAACTCAACTCAAGGAACTCTACTTAAACATCACATCAACATCAACATCAACATCAGAGTACTATTGAAGTAAGACGTCACTTGAAGTTTCTCTAACCGACAACCATCACTTATGAGCCAACGATGATACAACGAAGCGATGCCATTGCCACATCCATCCAGTACCCTGCTCGGGGTAAAGGACATCAACCTCAGTGGATCCACAAGAAAAACCTCGGTCCTCTATTGGGACAAGAAAGGAGCCATCTGCATTGGGGTTCAATCCTCTCTTCCTACGCGGGCCACGTAGTTAATGGGTTCAAGTGGGACTCATTCTCACCCATTTTGGTGTTCAATACTCCTCTGATAACTCGACATGCTCATAAAACATCAACCTCATCAGTCCCATAGGGACATAATACCTCAACGTCAACATCACCTCACCTCAACAACATCAACATCAACCTCATGGGCTTAAGATACTCTTTTATAATTTTAATTACCAATTTTAAGACATCATGAAACATCATTCTCATCAACATCATCATCAAGACTCTCATCAAATGTGAAGCACAATCACAACATCACAAACATCATCTTCGTTAAGGCTCTAGACTCATCCCCTAATTCATTCTTACACATTTTAATAGAATAATCATAGGGTTTTGTGTTAAACACTCATGAAAATGAATTATGCAAGAAATCAGGTTTATGATGATCATCAATTCATGTAAAATATATGCAGTAAGTAAAACTCTGTACAAAATCTCAATTATCTTCACATCAATTTCATTACATTCAATACACAACTCAATTTACTCAGAAGGACACATGGGAGAATAATCCCATGCTTTAAGTTAGCTTTACATACCAGGGATGATTGCTAACACAATTTCTTGTACAAACTCCTCTTGATTTCCTCAATCTCTACTCCTCTCAAGCGCTGGCTTAGTGACTTTTCTAGGAAAAATGCTCTTGGATGGGTTTTCGGAACCCTTTTCTTAGGGAATGACTTTTATCCATCGTAGGGGAAGTTTAGAAAATATAGAAATGGACTAGAATGCCCCTCAAAATTTTAGAGAAACTTTTCCCGACTTTGAATAACACAATCTGCGACGCGGACTTGTCGCGGACAGTGCAATTTCGAAAAACTCAACTCCGTCAAAAAATCACAGAAAAAACATTAGTGTGTCTCCACGACAGGTCCGCGATGCGGTTCCGTCGCGAACTCACACTGTTTTTCATTTTGGAACGAAAAATTATCTTTCGACTCGGTCGCTCTAAAAATCGACCAAGACCCTTCTCCCACTCAATTTTCCGTGCTGATCATGAATTCACTCTCGAATTTTTAATCCGAGCATCAAAAGATGCATTTTGCTCACACCTCTTCCTTAGGGGTTACAGGAGGGGTGCAAAAGTAATATTTTTAAAATATAATGAAATAAATAGATGATACACATATTATTGTTTATAAATTTTAATTAAAGGGACATGAACAATACAATAGATTTATTTTATATTAATAAGAATAGAACTTGGTAATTATATATGGGGAACTTATCTATATATACAATATTTAGAAAATATTTACCATTCATAACAATATAATTTTAATGCATATATAATTTATTTTTAATATAAAATGCAGCTTTTTTTAACCAAAATATAAGTTTAATACATTTTAAGATGCTTATAATACATCTTTTATATATAGTATTCATTTATATTAGATGCATAATTTATTTTTAATATATAGTGCAGTTTTTTAATCAAAATAATTATACTACATTTATAATACATATATATTACATATATAATACTTTTAATACATTATGCAATTGATATAAATGGTAAATATTTTTCAAATATGGAATACTTAGTTAATAAATAAAAATGTGTCTAAGAACAATAAATATTTTATAAAAAGAATTCAAAAAGGTAATTATTTCTTATATTATGCTATGTGATAAGCTAATAAAAGCCAATATTAACAATTTAAAACATGTTACATTATATTTATTTATACATATTTGATTATGAGAGATTGAAGGTGGGGTGAGGAGGTGGAGGGGTGGAGTGTAGGGAGAGATGAGATATATTTCATTGCGAAAGAATATGATAATTGAACGTTTTAAGACGGGATATATTTCATTGTGAAAACATCTGATAGTTGAACGTTTTAAGACGGGATATATAAATTAACCGGGCATCGCGCGGGTACGTATACTAGTATTGTTTTAAGAGTATTTATTAAAACCTTTATATATACTATTTTATAATTACAACTAATAAAATATTTATTGCAGGTTATAACAATTCTATTTTAGTTTTTAAAAATATTTAAGTTTTATTTTTAAGTGATTATGAAATGATAATATAATAATTATGAAAGAAAAAATAACAGATCATTCCTTTTTGTATTGATCAATTGCTATAGTTTAGGGATGTCTTGTCATATCTCACACAGCTCCCCACCTTTTCATGTATCAAAAATCAAAAGTATTTTTTTCTTTCCACATCTCCACTATCTTCATTCTACAGAACTTCATCTCATTCCCTTTCCACTTCGCTTCAATAAACAAACTAAACCCATGAATAAGAATAAAAAAGCTGTTGTTACATCTAGAAAGATTTTTAGATTTGTCGATGATGAAATGCTTTTTGAGGTTGAATCATCAAGTTTTCAATTTTAACACAAACACTGATGAAGAACAACGCAACACAGATGTTAGAACAGATGGCTATTGCCACAAACATTGAGGCTAAAACTAACGCAATACAGATGGCACTAAGGCTATGTGTTGAAAAAGGATGGCAAGATGTTGTATTGGAAACAGACTCAAAAACACTGATGCATATAATACAAGGTATATGGAAGTGTCCTTGGGAATTAATAGAAGAGATAAGGGAGATTATTACCCACATGCAACAACAACATGCAATCATTCAACACATTTTTAGGGAGGAGAATCAGCTTGCGGACTATCTAGCTAATACAACATTCATACAAACAAGTAAACACATCTTCCAGTCATTTAAAGAGTGTCACACCCCGGGAGGTTACTCTTGGCGTGGCCGACGCTCAAAGACTATTGCTAGTTCCCAAGAAAACCACTTGCCTTATCACATTCATCCAATCAATATTAAACATAACAACGGAAGACTAAGAATGAAAAATGGTGGACGATATCAATATATAGATGCCATAGGCCAACAATCATACTTTTATTCTCTGACAAAGAAATAGTTTCAAAGAAAAACAGTCAAGAGATAAAGATCTCAACATCAACTCATCACTATCTAGTCTATGAAGACTCTAACTCTACTATCTAGATGGTGCCAATGACAGGTGTATGACTACCCCAAATCAAATAAAAGAAAATCTAAACTTTTATAGCTAGATGATAACAATATGGAAATCCTCCGAAAATAAGGAGGTGTCACCGATCAGCTGAATGCGAATAGATCCTGAATGAAACGACTGTTGAAAATCTCTAATACATGTCTTTACATCATAAAACAATGCAGTCCAATGGACGTCAGTACGTGGAATGTACGAGTATGTAAAAGGGCTGAATGAAATAGATATAGGTAGAATAGTATAGAATAACATCAACTCAGAAGATACTCAATCAGAATGTTAAATGTCTATCTAAAGCAAGAATAAAGAGTAGAGAGCGACCCATCAATACCAATCCAACCTCATCCAATCAAATTAACTCAGAGTACTATCAGTGTGGGACCTATTTGGGAGTTTCTCTTATCCGACAATAATCACTTCTGAGCCAGTGATTGTACAATAATCCCGCTAATTTTTCCACAACTATCTTGTACTTGCCAGGTAAAGAACGAATCAGATCCATAATGGATATGGACCATTAACCGATCAAGTCTTATTGTTTTAGGACAATAAAATGGGGATATGTCCAAATTTAATGGACTTCATCCTCAAGATAGGAATCTGTCCGACTTTAACGGACTTAGTTCACAACATAGGAACCTGTCTGACTTTAACGAACTTAAACCACTCCTCTGCTTGGCGATGTAGTTAATGAGTGCGAATTGGACTTACTCTTACTCATTTCGGTGCTCGATACTCCTCCCAAGACTCTATGCTTATATGACCATCCATCTCAATCAATCATCTCAATTAATCTCATAAGGACTCTCATCATCTCATCAGCTCTATCTCAATTGGGCCTTTCGGCCTATCATAGCAATCATCTCATCAATTCAGTTCTCAATTAATAGCTCAAGGCTTAGATAAATCTTTAGGATGAAGTCAATTAGACAAATCTATAGAGTTCAATTATGAATACTCACAGGACCACCAAGTTCTATCAATATATCATCATCACAATCAACATTCTCAAGTACGGCTCTAGACTCAATCCCTAGGTTCATTCATGCATTCTTTTACAAAGCAACATATAGGGTTTATGAAATAACTCATGTAAAAGCATTTATCAAGCAAATAAAGTTTATGATGATCATCAACATTAGAAAATGCATAAGGTATATAAAATTTACAAGAAAATATTCATGAAAACATGTATAGAGACTCAATACGTGCATCTATCAATCTATCTCTAGAGACTCAATACGTGCATCTATCAATCTATCTCAATCAAAGGGGCATATAGAAAAATAATTTCATACTTTAGGTCCCTTACATACTTGGATGAAGGTAGACAATCAACTTGGAACGAATCCGGCTTGAATTCCTCAAATCCCTGCTCTTTTTTTCTTCTCTTTAGCCCTAGGTCTTTTGTTAGATTGTTCAGAAAGGCTTAGGAATAGGTTAATAGTCCTTTTTACGCTCAAAATGATCTATTTTGATCGTGTTTTAAGTTTAGAAGGGGTTGGGAAAAGTCTGGAATTCCCCTCACGAAAAACTAAAAGAATGCACTTTGGGGCGTGGACTTGGGCATTTTTCAGGGTTTTTCGCTAAAACTATTCTGATAGAGTTTTCTAATCATAGAAAATATTGGGATCACATCAAAGTATGAATTCACGACAAGTCCGCGATGCGGAGATGTCGTGCACTCTTACTGGAATGCATTTTCGTACCAAAAAATTATCTTTTGATCTGGTTGCTCTAAAAATGAACCAAGGCTATTTTCTCACATAATTATTCATGTTATCGCATTTCCGACCTCAGATTTGCCATCGGAGTTTGGGAAGACGCATTATACGCACATCTCTCATCTAGGGGTATTTAGGTAATTTTATTAGGTGTTACATTATCTCCCCCATGGGATCATTCGTCCTTGAATGATGAGTAACTAAGAATGAACTCACAACACGAATCAAACAATCGAGACTCTATCAGATCAACGAATCACAATCAACCAATCACCATCATACTTATCGATCAATCTGGACAGTCACAAAACACTCAGAGTAGACAAAATTGATTCAGATCAAGAGTAGAGATATTCCTTAGACATTCTTTCTATCAGGCACAAATAGAATATCGAAACTCAATCAATTTGAATCATTGGACACCTAAAAAATCAGTTATTCGAACTCAAGAAGGAAGCTTTCAACTTTAATCGAGATGGAACCATCGTGATATATGAGACTCTTTGGATAAATCTCAAGCATAGCCCCTCATCTCACCTATACCCTTTTTCATGGAACTACACTTCATCTATTCAAGCTCATAGCTCCCATTCAAATCGACACTTAATCACCTCCTTTTATTCCGTTCAAGCCTAATTCTATGCTCCAAAGTGCTATTCCTAAGATGATCATATTCATACAAAGCTAATCCTTAAAACTCAAACTCTATACTTACACAGTGAATTTTATTAAAAGATCACTAGTCCTCTCTACTACTTCACTATTCTTACTCGAAACTCTTACCACGAAATCTCCAATGGTCTATCACCATTATTCGCATAATAACAACTATGCATTCAAGCCTATCACTCTGACCACTTCACTATATCTAAGAATTATCAAGCCTACTTAGCACTTCTACCTCCACCATTGAATGAGCTCTCATCAAAGACATACCAACATATTCTTATCTAAAGACACTCTAATTTACTCTTACATATCTATTGCACGTCATAAGGTGTCATCTCTCCCCTATTCCCTATCTCTATCCCTATATGGAACAAGTACAACACCACTATCACAATAAGGGTACATCCACTCCTCTCTATCTCATTTCACTCTCAGTCTATATATATCGACATCATTATTCGGACCAGAATGAACTCATTATCTCCCCCTTAACTCAAGGGCCATCTCTCGAAGTTTGCAAATCGATTCTCTTTACTAAGATATAGGTACAACTTTCCACCTATATCATACTCATGACATCATATTCCTTGCAAGTCAACATCATAATTTTGATCATACACTATGGCAAGCCTTTTAGAGCAAATCTCCAACTGAAACTATCACTATCATAATGCTATCTCATTCATCACAATGCTCTACACAATTCAAGTTTAGAGTCTAGTGCTAACCTGGATATCACACACTTCCCTTATAGCCAAAAATTGATCAACACATCCCCTCTTCAAAACTTATGTAACATTCACCCATTCATTATGCCTCCTTACCTGGCTAAGCTCATAACTCTATGAATCTCATGGGGCTCTCTCCTTAGAATCATAAGCCTAATTTAGAACTATCAAGTCAAAAGTTCACTCTCACTTATACGAATACTATAACACATGATTAAATCTCTTTCTAGTTTGAGCACACTCTAACTCATTCTAGCAATAACCCTTTCTCATTAGTATACTAGTATTATTTTAAGAGTAGTATTGTTTTAAGAGTATTTATTAAAACCTTTATATATACTATTTATAATTACCACTAATAAATTATTTATTGCAGGTTATAACAATTCTATTTTAGTTTTTAAAAACATTTAAGTTTTATTTTTAAGTGATTATGAAATGGTAATATTATAATTATGAAAGAGAAAATAACAGATTATTCCTTTTTGTATTGATCAATTGCTATAGTTTAGGGATGTCTTGTCATATCTCACACGGCTCCCCATCTTTTCATGTATCAAAAATCAAAAGTATTTTTTTCTTTCCACATCTCCACTATCTTCATTCTACATAACTTCATTTCGTTCCCTTTCCACTTCGCTTCAATAAACAAACTAACCCCATGAATAAGAATAAAAAAGCTGTTGTTACATCTAGAAAGATTTTTAAATTTGTCGATGATGAAATGCTTTTTGAGGTTGAATCATCAAGTTTTCAAATTTTAACACAAACACTGATGAAGAACAATGCAAAACAGATGGCTATTTCCACAAACAGTGAGGCTGAAACTAAGGAATACATATGGCACTAAGGGTATGTGTTGAAAAAGGATGGCAAGATGTTGTATTAAAACCAGACTCAAGAACGTTGATGCATATAATATATGGTATATGGAAGTGTCCTTGGGAACTAATAGAAGAGATAGGGGAGATTATTACCCATATGCAACAGCAACATGCAATCATTCAACACATTTGTAGGGAGAGAAATGAGTTTGCGGACTACCTAGCTAATACAACATTCACACAAATAGGTAAACACATTTTTCAGTTATTTAAAAAGCTACCTAGTACTATAAGACGTATAGTCAATAGTGAAAAATCCCAAACACCTTACTTAAAAATAAAAATAAAAAAATTACACATGCAAGAAACTGAGGATGAACTGAAAAGGCGAATGACATCAGGAGTTGGTAATTACAACCCAAGATACAAGCAGGCATGTGAGTTTACAGAGCATGGCTATAATAGCTATTTACACAAAAATACACAAGATGCCATAATTGATGTGCTATCAAATGGTTTTTACAACAGTTTACAAAAAAGAATAGCCAAAGGAAAGCCCCACTTGGAACAAAAACTTAAAGTTCCAGCCAGTCAGGTTAGGTTGTGGCTTAACATCGACAACATCTAGTTCATCCTGACCTTCACTAGCAATATAAGAAAGGAAAGTCAAATGGGAGAGACAGGATTGAGGAGGCAGAATAGGAATGTTACCCGAAACCAACAAAGAAGGAGATATTGGAGTTTCCACAAGAAGTGACGAACAAAATAGTAGAGCTACCATCTGTTAGGAGAAAGAAAACATGACAAATCTTTGAAGAAAATAGAGAACGCGACTTAACAAGAGAAGTATGCTAATGATACACTTACTCATACTCAGGCGATGGCGAAATTACATACCCACATCAGAAGGAGGAAGAAGATTGCCGCAAAGAAGCAATAGAAGAAGAAGAGTACTCCAAAAAGACTCTTGCCATTTTCAAGGCGGTGGAAATGAAAGGCCAGTTAGGATTAGGCTTTTCAGAAATATATTTTAGTTAGGGTAATTGGTAGTAGGCCGGGTAAATGGGTAATGGATAAGGACCTGTATTGTTTTTTAATTTTTGTCATAAACTAGTTATGTAGTTTAATTTTATTAATAAAATGAGCCTTGAGTCTAATAAATTCATTAAAAAAAGAATAATGCAATACAAGTGAAAAAAAAAAATCAAACTCCAGTTAAGAAGAAAGAGATAATGATGAGGAAAATTCAACTTCTTTAACCCCAAAAGGATAAAAGAGAAAGGGGGAGATGATGGAATCTCCTTCGGAAGAGGTTTTGGATTCCGTTTTGAATTTCAATTCAAATTTTCTGATTTTGTTCATGAACCCCTCCCCTCTCCCCTCCAAAAAGCGAAGAGTATTGTAACAATCTAAATCATCACCATCATTTAGGCAGGCTAAAAAATTTGTGATCCAAATTGATCTGGACCAACACCTTCACGTCATAGCACGAATAATTCCAACTACAATGATGTTGCCATAGAAGCATAGGACTGTCATCCCCCAAGATGGTATTCTAGGTGTGGACGACACTCAAGAACCATTGCAGGATCCCAAGCGAATAACTTGATTACATCATATGCTCAATTGACGAAAATTTTGTAGAACTAAAAAAATATGTATGTGGGCTTAGGGATGTCATATTCAATAAATAAGTAATTCAAGGCATACATCAAATAATAACTCTATATCAGTAAAAATAGATTTCAAACAGACTCCAAGTACATCATCTAACTAAGTCATGAAGCCTCCATGAACTATCAAGAAGGTGCTAAGATAGTCCAAGACTATCTCAAAACTATAAAAAGAAAAGACATAAACTGATATCAAGAGATAATCCTTTGAACGTTAGGAGGTCTCACTAAGAATCTAGAAATACTTAGAATGTTCAATGAAATTCTGCCGAGGATCCCTTGAATCTGTATCCGCATCATAAAATGATCTGCGTTGAATGACATCAATACTTGAAATGTACAATATGTGATATGCCTACGTAGAACAACATACATCAAGGTACTAAAAAGAATTAGCTTAACTCAATATTAACATGATATGCAAATTTAAGATAGTGTAATCAATGCTTTGATTAATCATCAATATGAATATGCAACTCAGTAAAATAATATAATTGCTCTTAGAGAGTTTTTATAACCGACATCTATCACCTATGAACTAGTGATAGTATAACAAGCTCGCTGATATTGCCACAATCGTACAATACTTTCCACGATAAGGTACAAATCAACTTATTTGGATCTAATAATAAAAAGTCCTCTTTTTGGACAAAAGAGGCTTGATTTATGCTCATATGCTCAATCAAGTAAATACTCAAATGATATCATTTGGTGTGATTGCACTTTAATTTTTGAAACTCAAACTGATCTCAAAACATTATCATCATCTTTGATCAAAACTATGCTTTAAAAATTATTTACACCATCGTCAAAACTCTTGCTCAAATATTATTTAACTCAATGCATAATTTAACTAAAAAACTCATTAAAACATGCATCATCTCAATTTGAAAATAACACCTTATCTTATGCATGAAAACCATCAATCTTAACATCAAATAATGCATAGGAAAGCCATGATCATCAACTCAACTAGGGTTAATGGGAAAATATCCACAAACAACACGTCCAACAACACGTAAGATAAATATAATAACAAACTCAATGCATAATTATATAGAACTCAATTGAAGAAGAATTAACTTGATCGAAATTCAAAACTAGATTTTTACTCAATTCAATACTCATTTAAAAATGAAAATTTAGACATAATGCTCGAGGATAAATTCAATCCCAACGCTATGATAGCCTTACATACCTAGAAAGATTAAAACTTTACACAGAATGAAAAGACCTTGGTAGAATTTCTCGGACTCTAGCTTTTCTCCTTTTGGATTCACTTTCAAGGTATTCTAAGTGATGATGAGGGTATGAATACCATTGGTAAGGGTTTCATTTAAATACTAAAATATCCAAGGTTTAATTAGAAGTAGACCAAAAAATATGAATTTAACCCTTATTAAATCTAACAGACTAGAACAAATTACTCAGACATCAAGGACAAACTGAAAAAGATGGATTTAAGCCTCAATTACTCAAACATCAAGGATGAACATCAACCTCGAAATTCAAAATAGGAATAGAATTAGTGAGTTCAACATCATCACTAGCGGGAACGAGTAGATATGGATATTTAACTTTATACCTTCTTTATCTTTTTATATAACTTCTTCAACAAATTGATTTCTCCATAGGTTCTTGATAGATGCAACCTCCTTCGTCCTCAACTTGCAGACTTGGCGATCCAGAACTTTGATTGAAATCTTCTCACAGGACAAATTATCACTCACTATATTCTCAATAGGAACGATAAATGAATGACCTCCCAAACATTTTTTCAATATCGAGATGTGGAACACGAGATGAATAAAGGCTAACTCTGTGGGTAATTCCAACCCAATTAATAATTTGATAAGGATCGATATAACATGAACTAAGTTTTCCCTTCTTCCCAAATCTCATAGCATTCTTCATGGGTAAAACCTTTAAATACACCCAATTATTTTCTTGTAATATCGATGTAGGACTTTTTGCAACTCTACACAGTTTTCGATCTCCCTCGAATGATTTTCACATTCTTCATAGATTGATAAACTAAGTTGGGTCCAATCAACTCAGTTTTACCAACTTCAAATCACCTAAGTGTGATCTACATATCCACCTAGACAAAGCCTCAAAAGGATCGATCTGAATGCTCAAGTGATAACTATTATCATAGCGAACTCAATAAGAGGTAAGTGATCATCCTAGTTACCTTTGAAGTCAATGACATATGTTCTCAACATATCCTCCAAAGTATGAATTGTACATTGTTCCTAGCCATCTGTCTGTGAATGAAAAACAGTGCTAAGATTCACCCTTGGATCCAATCCATTCTAAAATGATTTTCAAAACTGAGTGGTGAATTAAGCTCCTCTGTTTAAGATGATAGATGAGGAAATTCCTTGATGTCTGACAATCTTCTGAATGTATAATCTGGCATAATCTCGTACTGTCTCAGTCGTCTTAATGACCAAGAAGTGGACTAATTTGGTCATCCTATCCACAATCAGCCAAATTGAATTGTGTTACTTGCGAGACCACGATAAAACTATATAAACTCCATGTTGATCATCTTCCATTTTCATTCTCGAACCTCAATGTTTCAAGCTAAACCTCAAAGTTCCATCCGAACCTCCTTTTTAATTAATGCTAGTAACATGGAAGGTAAGAGGAACCACTTGAACCTCCTTTCTAGTTAATGCTGGTAACATGGAATGTAAGAGGCCTAAACTAGGAGTGAAATACGAGGAGTTAAGGGTTTTTATCAACAGGAATAAGCTCAATTTTCTTGAAATTTATGAACGTAAAGTTAGGGATGACAGAGCTAGTAGTATTATGAATAAACTAATGCTAAGATGAAAGGGGTGTATTTGTGCTGCAATGAATGTAAGAGAAAGGATATGGGTGATCTGGGATCCAAACACAATCAAGTTCACCAAAATAGAAATATCAGTACAACATATACATGGCCTGATTCGTATGAAAGAAATATCAGTACAACATATACATGGCCTGATTTGTATGAAAAACCATGGCAGACAGTTCCAATTTACAACAGTCTATGGAATACACATCATAGCCACCAGGAGGACTCTAATATGGAACAATTTGCATAATTTGAGTAATCAGATCACTGAGCTATGGTTGATAATGGGAGATTTTAACTCTATCTTAAACTCAGATAACCGAATCATGGGGAGCCAAGTTCAAGGGACAGAAATAAATGATTTTAGGGAATGCATAAGCAATTGCAATCTGTCTGAACTATCCATGGTGGGGAGACGGTTTACTTAGACTAATGGACATATTTATAGTAGGATTGATAGTGTATTGGTTAATGTTGAGTAGGGATGAATATTCCACCAATACAAGTGATGGTGATGAACCTTTTATTCTCATACCACTCTCCTATGAGTATAGTGGTGGAGAAGCATAGGGACAAAATTAAGAGACCCTTTAAATTCTACAATTGCTTAGCTCAACATCCTAATTTCAAAAGAAAAGTCCTAAAAGGATGTTAAGTTTAAGATGGAGGAACGAAAAAGATATGACACAATTTGAAGCAGGTGAGAAGAAAAATACAAAAATTAAACTATAAGGAGCACATAGGGATCTCAAAAAAAGTCTAACAGCTAAGGAGAGAGCTTGAAAATAAACAAAGTCAAATGACAAACGTTCCCATTCTACAAGACATGCTGGACTTAGAAAAGGAGGTAACTGACCAACTAACTAAATGAAGCTTAATTGAGGAGGCAATTTATAAGCAAAAGTTCAGAATACAATGGCTCAAGTTAGGGATTCAAATACAAAAATTTTTCTATGCTTGTACGTAAGGTAGAAAATCTCAAAAATTAGATAACAATGCTTGCCAAGGAAGATGGTACAATAACCAAAGATCTAGATGAAATTGTCTCAGAGGCAGTAGGACAATCAACATCTCATACGCCAGCAGCAACAATCAATTCTAAAGGATGGTCTAGTACTCACAAGAACACCAAAGATGTCACTAATAAAGCTTTTTAACACAGAGGATGTTCTGATAGCATTGAAGGAAATTGATGATAACAAGGAATTAAGAGGTGATGTCTTCAACACATATTTCTTTAAGCAAGCCTGGCCAATAATAGGAGAAGAGGTAATTAATATTGTACTACAATTTTTTCAGTCTAATGACATGTATTCCCCTATTAATAGGACTATAGTTACCCTCATTCCAAAAGTACAACATCCAAGTTCCATTAGAGAGTATAGACCTAGTTCTTGTTGTACCATTATCTACAAAATAATATCCAAAGGGCTCACTCAGAGACTCAAAAGTGTCATGGATTACTTAATAGATCCTAGTGAGGCTGCATTTGTACTAGGTAGAATGCTTAATGGCAATGTAAGATTGATAAATGAATTAGTCAAAGAGTATGGGAGGAAAGAAAATTCACCTAGATGTATGTTTAAAATTGATATGCAAAAGGCTTATGACTCATTGGAGCGGCATTTCCTTGAGGTGGTTCTTAATAGTTTATAGATTCCATCAACTTTTATAACCTGGATCATGAAGTGTGTCAAGTCAGTCTCATATTCCATTATGATTAATGGCTCCTGTAATGTTCGGTAAAATTACCAAAATACCCCTAGAGGTAGGGTATTCGTGTAATGCATCTTTCAATGCCCGTACGATAAATCCGAGGCCAGATTTCTGATCACTATGAAAAATTTAATGAGAAAATGGTCTCAGTCAATTTTTAGAGCGACCCAATCAAAAAATAAGTCCATATTACAAAACAGTGTTGGTGCACGACAGGAGCGCATCGCGCCTCCATCGCGGACCAACACTTATATTTTTCTGAAAATTTTCGACCGGATTGAGAAAACTCATTTAGAAACTTTTTCTAAAAATACACAGTGCGCGACCAATCCGCGTCGCGAACTGGGTCTTTTTCGAGTTGAAATTTTTTAAATTTTTATGAGGAGCATTTTGGTTAATTCCCCACCCCTCCTAAACTCTATACACGAACTAATAAGGTCGTTTAACGTACAAAAGGGTCAAAAACCTCCATTCTAAGTCCTATTCCATAATCTAACCAGGCTAGGGCTTGAGGAAAGAGGATAAGAGCTTGAGTTGAGAGATTTGAGAAGAAATACTTGACGTGACTGGTTGATAGCTTCATCCCAGGTATGTAAGGCTAAACTAAAAGCCTGTGATTATTCTCTTATGTGCCTCATGGACAGTCATATATGAGTTGATGGTTCAAGGGTCTACATGCATGAATCTTTGATGGTTTTTCTTTAAATTTTATTTGAAATTACATGTTTTCTATGCTGATGATCATCATACTATTTGTTTCCTTAAATTGAATATTTTCATGAGAATTTGCATAACCCTACATGTCTAATTTGAAAGGCATGCATAATGAATTTATGAATTGAGTCTAGAGCCTTGAGTTGAGATTGTTGATTGTGATGAGAGAATGATGATAAGTTGATAGAATTTCATTGTCTTATGAGTCTCTATAAATGAACTCTACCGACGTGTCTATTCGATTTCTTCCTATTGATTGTTCTAAATCTTGAGTCATTGATGAGATTGATTGATGAAATGGTTAAAGTCCCTATGAGATTGATTGCTGAAAGGGTTAAAGCCCCTATGAGATTGATTGATGAAAGGGTTAGATTCCCTATGAGTTGAATGATGAAAGGGTTCGAGTCCCTAACAAATATCGATCGTTGACGGGGTTCGAGTCCCTATGAGATTGGTCAAGATGGAGGTTTTATGAGCATTGATTCATGGGAGGGGTATCGAACACCAAAAGAGGGAGAGTTAGTTCGACTCGAACTCTTCATACTACATCGCCAAACATAGATGAGGCTTAGGACCATCACATATATTATGGTTTCCTCGAGAGTAACAGTCCTTGAAACAATAACAGACTTATTGACGATTGACTCCATATTGGGTGAACTGATATGGTTTCGGAGCGTTCCCTACCTGGCAATTTTGGAACATCTGTTGCAACATCAGTGAGATTTTTGTACACTCACTGGCTCATAAGTGATTGTTGTCGGATAAGCGAAACTCCCATAAGTTTCCTACTCTGAGTACTCTAAGTTGAGATTAGATGAGATGAGATGAGGTGAGCTTCTTTGAGATGAGTCTGAGATGATTGATGAGTTTGAGTTGTTGACGGGTCACTTGTCTACTCCTTATTCTTGCATAGATAGACGTTTGACAATTTGATGTTTATTTTGAGTTGATGTTGTTTCCATATTATTCTACCTGTTTCTATTTCACTCAACTATTTTACATACTAGTCCATCACTTTCTATTTGTGGAAAACCTCCTTCAATTAGAGTATAGTAGGATCCTGGTCTTGCTTTTCTTTCACCGCTGCAACAAAGGACGAAGCAGATTCATTTTGAGCATTAATTCCTCCTTCATCATTCTTCTCAAGTTGAACTCCCATTGAGCCAACCGATGCACTTCCTTGGCTAACTCCTTCCTTCCTCCACATAGGTTGTACTACCCATTGACACCCTGCTAAGAGCCTCAGCAATAACATTAGCTTTACGTGGGTGGTAGTGAATGCTCATGTCATAATCCTTGAGCAATTTCAACCATCTCCTCTGTCGCATGTTGAGCTCTTTCTGACTGAAAACATACTGTAAGCTCTTGTGGTCAGTGAACAAATCCACATGCACTCCATACAAGTGGTGGGGCCAGACTTTAAGTGCAAACACCAGTGTTGCCAACTCGAGACATAGGTTGGATAGTTCCTTTCATGAATCTTAAGTTGTCTGGAAGCATAGGCTATCACCTGCCCTCTCTGCATCAGTACACATCCCAATCCAACCCTCAAAGTATCACATTAAATTACAAGGTCCTCCGTCCCGTCGGGTAGGGTAAGAATGGATGCAGCAGTCAATCTCATTTTCAATTCTTGGAAACTCTTCTCACATTCTCCGGACCACTGAAACTTGACCTTTTGTTCCTTTTGGACTGCATCGTTTAATGATGCAGAGACATGTACTAGAGATCGTCAACAGGCGCTCCATTGAAGATCTGAGATTCGCAGTTGATTTGGTGAGCCTCCCCTACTCCCGAGGACCCACCATGATTATTTCATCTTGCTTTAGAGTTAGACTTTGGAAATTCCTTTATTTTGAGTTGGGTAGCCATGGGTCCGTCATTTGCACCACATGATTAGTGATAGAGGCTTCATAGGCGATAGTTGGATGTTGATGTCTAAATTATGAGCTAGTTCTTTCTACTAACCTTCATTATTCTATATATTCTTTTGAGACTTTAGATAAGATGTGTTCATTACTTACTTATATTTTTCTCTGTTCAGTAGAGTTTTATTTGATTGAATGATGTGATGAGGCTAAGTGGTTTGCTTGGGGGCTAGCAATAGTTTCTAGGTGCCGGCCATACCAAAGATACCCTCCCAGGGCGTGAAAAACTTGGTATCAGAGCACAGAGTTTAAGTGTCTTAAGGAGTCTATGAAGCTGTGTCTAGTGGAGTCTTGTTTATGAGTGTGTTGTCGACCACATTTTGTAAGCAAGGGGCTATAGGACATTAGGAATGGTTGCACTTTTTTTTATCCCAATTCATGCGATAGAGTTAAACTCTATGAAAACTCTTTTCTAATTTGTGCTCTACGCATGCAGAATTGATAACATGCCTCCCAGAAGAGCTATCTGAGAAGGGGATATCCTGCCAGGCAAGCTGTTAATCCACCTGAGCCTCAAGTAGCTGAGGAGCCTGTGGATCAAGCTGTCCCTGTTGAACAACCCCCTCAAGATGAGGTCTACAATGCGGAGCTATGTTGGGCTACTCAAGCTCTAGCCCAGGCTGTTATAGCACCTGCTGTGAGATAGGAAACGGGTTGACTTGATTCTTATGACACCTTTAAAGTCTGAGAATTTCTGAGGATGAATCCGCTTGAGTTCACGGGGTGTACATCGACTAAAGATCCCAAGAACTATGTGAAGGAATTTGGGAAGGTATTCCAAGTGATGAATGTTCCTGATGCTGATAGGGTTGAACTAGCTACTTACAAACTCAAGGGTGTGGGCAGACTGTGGTTCGACCGGTGGAAGAAAGGTAGAAGGGATGATGCTCCATGTTTGAGGAAGCCTTCTTGGGGCGCTTCTTTCCAAGAGAGAAAAGAGAAGCTAAGGTGAGAGAGTTCCTGAATCTAAAATAGGGCTCCATGACCATGCAAAAGTATGGTTTGAAGTTCACACAACTATCTCGCTATGCTCCGGACATGGTTATTGACATGAGGGAAAGGATGGGGATGTATGTTGATGGGTTGAATAGAGGACCCAAGAGAGATGGTAGGGGAGCAATGCTTGTGAGTGATATGGATATTGGACGACTGATGACGTTTGTGTAACAAGCTGATTAGGAGAGACAACATGACAGGGAAGAGTTCAAGCATAAGAAAGCTAAGACATCCAGCCATGAGGTTGGGAGGAAAGGTAATGGTAACCGAATTCCAGCACCATCATCTACTAGAGCATCTATGCCTAGAGGCAGGTATGATATGAGATCTCATAATGTTGGAACCCATGGATCCCAATCACAAGCTCGCGTGGCTCAAGGTTCGCAGGGTAAGCCACCGTGTGATAGGTGTCGCAAAATGCACTTGGGGAGATGTCATGACGGGAATGATGTGTGCTATAGATGTGGCCAAGCGGGTCACTACAAGAGGGATTGTCCAAAGTGGGCTAACCATGCTCAGTCTACTACACCAGCCCCACCAGTTAGAGCAAACCAGAGGGCCACTATGTCAGGTGCAAGCGGGGCAACAAACCGCTTGTATTCCATAGGTAGTCGCCAAGATCAGAAGAACTCTCTAGGTGTTGTGAAAGGTATGATTCGAGTCTTTACTTTTGATTGTTATGTTTTGATGGATCGGGGTGCCACATTGTCATTTGTAACTCCTTATGTGGCTAATAGATTTGATAGAACCCCTGAGAGTCTTCTTGAACCCTTTGATGTTTCTACTCTAGTGGGTGAGTCTATTCGAGCTGAGAGAATCTATAGAGCTTGTGTAGTGTCCATCCATCATAGGGATACTCTTGTTGATTTGGTTGAGTTGGAGATGTTTGATTTTGATGTGAGTCTTGGTATGGATTGGCTTTACGCATGTTATGCCACTGTTAATTGTAGATCCCGAACCGTTAAGTTCCAATTTCCTTTGTTGCACCTAGAGGAAAGTTTATCTCATATCTTAGAGCCAGAAATTTGATTTCCAAAGGTTGTATCTATCACCTCGTGCGAGTTAAATCTGATGATGTTGAGTCCCCAACTCTTGAGTCAGTCCCAATTGTTAATGAGTTTCCGGAAGTATTTCTTGATGATCTGCCTGGAGTCCCTCTTGATAGGGAGATTGACTTTAGGATTGATGTTCTTCCCAATACCCAGCCTATTTAAATTCCACCTTATAAGATCGTCCCCGCCGAGTTGAAAGAGTTGAAAGAGCAATTGAAAAATTTGCTAGAGAAGGGCTTCATTTGGCCAAGTGTTTCACCTTGGGGTGCTCCTGTCCTATTCGTGCGGAAGAAAGATGGGTTCCTCAGAATGTGTATTGACTATAGGCAACTGAAAAAGGTCACAATAAAGAATAAATATCCTCTCCCAAGGATAGATGATCTGTTTGACCAACTTCAGGGCACATCTTGTTTCTCCAAGATAGACCTTAGATCTGGCTACCACCAGTTGAAGGTGAGGGAATGTGATATTCCAAAGACAGCCTCTAGGACTAGATATGGCCATTTGAGTTCTTGGTCATGTCCTTTGGGTTGATAAATGCACATGCAACCTTTATGGACTTGATGAATAAAGTATTCAGACAATATCTTGATATGTTTGTGATTGTTTTCATCGACGACATTTTGGTGTATTCGAGAAGTTAGGAGGAGCTTGCTAACCACCTCTGAGTGGTCCTCAAAACTCTTAAGGAGCATGAGTTGTATGCAAAATTCTCAAAGTGTGAGTTTTTGCTTAAGTCAGCGGCTTTCCTAGGCCATGTTGTTTCCGGTGATGGTATTCGAGTGGATGCCCAAAAGATTGAAGCGGTTAAGAACTGGCCCCAACCGACCATTCCGACCGACATATGAAGTTTCTTGGGGTTGGCAGGCTACTACCACAGATTTGTTAAGGGATTTTCTTCCCTATCCGCATTATTGACTAAATTGACTTAGAGAAAGGTTAAGTTTCAGTGGTTCGAGGAATGTGAGAAGAATTTCCAAGAGTTAAAAACGAGGTTAACTACTACACTAGTCCTAAACTTACCTAATGGGACAAAGGACTTTGTAATTTACTGTGATGCTTCGAGGGTTGGATTGGGATATGTACTGATGTAGAGAGGAAAGGTGATAGCCTATGCTTCCAGGAAACTCAAGGTTCATGAGAGGAACTATCCAACCCATGATCTCGAGTTGGCAGCAGTGGTGTTTGCACTTAAAATCTTGCGCCACTACTTGTATGGAGTGCATGTGGATGTGTTCATAGACCACAAGATCTTGCAGTATTTTTTCAGTCAGAAAGAGCTCAATCTACGATAGAGGAGATGGTTGGAGTTTCTCAAGGATTATGACATGAGCATTCACTACCACCCAGGTAAAGCTAACGTTGTTGTTGACACTCTTAACAGGTTGTCAATTGGTAGCACAACCCATGTGGAGGAAGGAAAGAAGGATCTAGCCAAGGAAGTGCATCGATTGGCTCGATTGGGAGTTCAACTTAAGGAGAATGATGAAGGAGGAGTTAATGTTCAGAATTGGTCAGCTTCATCCTTAGTTGTAGAGGTGAAGGAAAAACAAGACCAAAACACTGTCATATTCCAATTGAAGGAGGTTGTGCATAGAGAGAAAGTGATGGTTTTCTCCAAAGTGGGAGATGAAGTGTAGGGGTACCAAAGTAGATTGGGTGTTCTAGATGTTGATGGCATTCGAGACAGAATCACGGCGGAATCCCATAACACTAGATATTCCATTCATCCTAGCTCCACCAAGATGTACCACGACTTGAGAGAAGTCTATTGGTGGAGTGGAATGAAAAGGGATATTGCTAAGTTCGTGTCGAAGTTCCCGAATCGCCAACAACTGAAATTTGAGCAACAAAGGCCGTGCGGATTGGCTCAGAACTTTGAGATTCTTGAATGGAAGTGGGAGATGATTAATATGGACTTCATTAATAGTCTACCAAAGTCTCGAAAGCAACATGATTCGATATAGGTGATTGTGGATAGGATGACTAAATCGGCTCACTTTTTGGCAGTTAAGACAACTAACACTGTGAAGGAGTACGCCAAGTTATACATCGAAGAGGTTGTGAGGTTGCATGGAGTTCCCTTGTCCATCATCTCGGATAGAGGAGCCTAGTTTACCTCCCAATTTTGGAGATTGTGCCAGAAAGGATTGGGTACTAAAGTGAACCTGAGCACATCCTTTCATCCACAGACAAATGGTCAGGCAGCACGTACAATCCAAACATTAGAGGATATGCTGAAAGCTTGTGCTCTTGATTTCAAGGGAAATTGGGATGATCACCTACCATTGATTGAATTTGTATATAACAATAGTTATCATGCAAGCATTCAAATGGTTCCCTCTGAAGCCTTGTATGGGAGGAGATGTAGATGACCGATTAGGTGGTTTGAGGTTCGCGAAGTAGAGTTGATTGGGCCTGATCTTGTCCATCAACCGATGGAAAAGGTCAAGGTCATTAGAGAGAGGTTAAAGACTGCTCAGAGTTGCCAAAAATCTTATACCGACATGAGGAGAAGAGACTTGGAGTTCGAGGTAGATGATTGGGTGTATTTGAAAGTGTCACCTATTAAGGGCGTCCTAAGATTTGGGAAGAAAGAGAAGTTGAGTCCACGCTGCGTTGGACCGTATCAGATTGTATAGAGGATTGGAAAGGTTTCTTATGAGTTAGAGTTGCCTTCTGAGTTAGATGGGGTCCATCCGATATTCCATGTGTAGATGTTGAAGAAATGCTTGGGATACCCTACATTGGTGATCCCTGTTGATAGCATTAGGGTGAAACATAGTATATCTTACGAAGAGGTTCCGGTTC
The DNA here is from genome assembly GCA_029948455.1 of Solanum rostratum. NCBI lineage: Eukaryota > Viridiplantae > Streptophyta > Magnoliopsida > Solanales > Solanaceae > Solanum > Solanum rostratum. The sequence goes on from CM057049.1 coordinate 24,592,445, forward strand.
AAATCCTTGATTTTTAGATTCCTAAGTTGAGGAACAAAGAGATAGCCTCAGTCAAAATCATGTGGAGAAATCAATTGGTGAGGAAGCCATATGGGAAGCTGAGGAAGAGATGAAGGCCAAATATCCGCACCTATTCGTGCCAAATGATGGGAATGTTGAAGGTAAAATTCTTACCCTTCACTAAATTGATGTATCTATTCTTGATGTGACTTTCCATTCTTAAGTGGAGAGTTTGATTGATTGAGTTCAGCATTGAAATGAGTTTTGAGTCTATTCGTGCCTTGATATCCACCTATGCTTATCATTCGAGGACGAATGATCCCAAGGAGGGGATGATGTAACGCCCAGTAAAATTATCAAAATATCTCGAGAGAGAGGGTATGCACGTAATGCATCTTCCAATGCCCGTATAGTAAATTCGAGGCCAAATTGGTGATCAACACGAAAAATTTAGTGGAAAAATGGTCTTGGTCGATTTTTAGAGCGACTCGATCAAAAGAAATTTTTTTGATCCAAATCGTAAAACAATGTTGGTGCGCGACAGGAGTGCGTTGCGCCTCCATCGCGGATCAGCACTTATATTTTTTTTAAAATTTTCAATGGAATTGAGTTCAAATTTTTTTTCTAAAAATACAGTGCGCACCAGTCCGCGTCGCGGATTGGGTCTTTTTAGAGTTGAAAATTTCTAAATTTTTATGAGGAGCATTTTGGTTAATTCCTCACCCCTCCTAAACTCTATACACGATCTAATAAGGTCGTTTGACGTAAAAAAGGGTCTAAAACCTCCATTCTAAGTCCTATTCCGTAATCTAACAAGGCTAGGGCTTGAGGAAAGAGGAGAAGAGCTTGAGTTGAGAGATTTGAGAAGAAATCCTTGACATGACTTGTTGATAGCTTCATCCCAAATATGTAAGGCTAAACTAAAAGCATGTGATTGTTCTCTTATGTGCCCCATGGACGGTCATATATGAGTTGATGGTTCAAGGGTCTACATGCATGAATCTTTGATGGTTTTTCTTTAAATTTTATTTGAAATTACATGTTTTCTATGCTGATGTTCATCATACTATTTGTTTCCTTAAATTGAACATTTTCATGAGAATCTGCATAACCCTACATGACTAATTTGAAAGGCATGCATAATGAATTTATGAATTGAGTCTAGAGCCTTGAGTTGAGATTGTTGATTGTGATGAGAGAATGATGATGGGTTGATAGAATTTGATTGTCTTATGAGTCTTTATAAATGAACTCTACTGACGTGTCTACTCGATTGCTTCCTATTGACTGTTCTAAATCTTGAGTCATTGATGAGATTGATTGATGAAAGGGTTAGTCCCTATGAGATTGATTGATGAAAGGGTTAAAGCCCCTATGAGATTGATTGATAAAAGGGTTAGAGTCCCTATGAGTTGAATGATGACAGGGTTCGAGATCCTATCAAATACCAATCGTTGACGGGGTTCGAGTCCCTATGAGATTGGTTAAAATGGAGGTTTTATGAGAATTGAGTCATGGGAGGAGTATCGAGCACCGAAAGAGGGAGAGTTAGTCAAACTCGAACTCGTCAAACTACGCCGCCAAACGTGGGTGAGTTTTAGGACCATCACATATATTATGGTTCCCTCGAGAGTAACAGTCCCTGAAACAATAGCAGACTTATTGACGATTGACTCCATATTGGGTGAGCTGATATGGTTTCAGAGCGTTCCCTACCTGACAAGTTTGAAACTTCTGTGGCAACATCAGTGAGATTGTTGTATATTCACTAGCTCATAAGTGATTGTTATCGGATAAGAGAAACTCCCATAAATTTCCTACTTTGGGTACTCTGAGTTGAGATGAGAAGAGGTGAGCTTCTTTGAAATGATTTCTGAGATGATTGATGAGTTTGAGTTGTTGATGGTTCACTTGTCTACTCGTTATTCTTGCATAGATAGATATTTGACGATTTGATGAGATTTGATGTTTATTTTGAGTTGATGTTGTTTCCATATTATTCTACTTGTTTCTTTCACTCAGCTATTTTACACACCAGTACATTCCAAGTACTGATGTCCCTTTTGGAATGCATCATTTTATGATGTAGAGGCAGGTACTAGAGATCATCAACAGGAGCTCTGTTGAAGATCTAAGATTCGCAGCTGATTTGGTGAGCCTCCCCTACACTGGAGGACCCACCATGATTATTTCATCTTGCTTTAGAGTTAGACTTTGGACTATTCATTTATTTTGAGTTGGGTAGCCATGGGTTTGTTATTTGCACCACATGATTAGTGATAGAGGCTTCATGGACGATGGTTGGATGTTGATGTCTAGATTGTGAGTTAGTTCTTTCTACTAGCCTTCATTATTCTATATATTCTTTTTGTGTCCATTACTTACTTACATTTTCTGTAGTTCAGTAGAGTTTTATTTGATTGAATGATGTGATGAGGCTAAGTGGTTTGCTTGGGGGCTAACAATAGTTTCTAGGTGCCAACCATGCCGAGGGTACTCTCCCATGGCGTGACAGCTCCCCAAGCCTCCTTTCATGGCAAGAAGAGGAGTGAGGCAAGGAGACCCCTTATCTCTCTATCTTTTTTTTATCTTAGCTATGAAATGCCTTACCAGGTGATTTCTTTGAAGTCCAAAAATGAATTCGAATTCCATCCAAGATGTCAAAATTAACAGATCATTCAACTAAGCTTTGCTGATTAATTGTTGTTTAGTAGAGGAGACTTAGCATCAACTACACTGCTGTTAATTCTCTAGTGTATTAGGTCTTATAGCAAACAAAGCTCAGAGTAATGTGTATTTGGGGGAGTTAAAGAAGCTATTCAGTTATTAATTCTGTAGTATACAAGTTTCTAGAAGGGATCTCTGCCTTTTAAATATCTTGGCATACTTTTGAGCTCAAAAAAAGCCAAGGTCAGCCAATTGCAGACAAAATGTTTGGAAGGATAAACACTTGGACAGTGAAAATTTTATCTTATGCAAGGAGGTTGCAATAGGTGCAAAGTGTCCTAATATCTATCCAAGCTTTCTAGTAACAAATAGTTCTTCTGCCAAAGAAAGTGCTATAACAAGTGAAAATCATTTGCAAAAGATTCTTATGGACAGGAGATACTCAAAACAAAGATAGAACTCTCATAGCTTGGGATAAAATATGCTGCCCGAAGGTAGCTAGAGGCCTCAATGTAACTAAAATGCAAAAATAGAATAAAGTGGCTATACTCAAACATTTATGGAACTTGGAAAAGAAGAAGGACAAACTGTGGATAGCTTAGATACATACCTATTATTTGAAAGGCAGGAAACTATAAGAGATTCAAATCAACAAACACCTTGGGTTGTGCAAAAAATTCTGCAAGCAGGGAAGTAGCTTGATGAAGAAGGTCTATAGAGACAGAGATGATGGAAGCAGTCACCTTTAGCTTCAAAGGAATATACAAACAACTTAGAGGTGAATTCACTAAGGTACTGTGGAGAAGCTTGATATGCAATAATCAAGAAAGTCCTAAATGAATATTTATCCTATACTTGGCTTTACAAGAGAGACTCTACACTAAGAATAGGCTGGAGAAATGGGGAATATGCACTGATCTAGTATGCCCTTTATGCAACATTGAACCAGAAACTCATCAACGTCTGTTCTTTGCTTGCACAGTGACGAATAGTATTTGGCAAAAGATTCCAAGTTGGCTATTCATCACAAAAAGCAGTCAGAGTTGGAATGAAGAAGTTATTTGGGAGACAATACACGCATCAACAAAGTCCCGATGACCAGGAGTTTACAAAAGGCTCTAGCAACAGTAGTGTATTATACATGACAAGATCACATTGTCACGTGTCGATACACAAAAAATAATTATTATTAAAATAAAAATAAATTAAAACTTTTATTTAATATTAATTTGGACATTATGTATCCTTATTAAACTACACAAAAAAAATTATCACAAAAGACAAAAAAATCTAAGTGAACATTAACGTCCGACTTCTATTTTAGTTGAAAGAAAATAAAAGTCAAAGTAAGTTAAATGTACAACACATAAGTTGGGTTAATCAATTATTATGAATATGAATAGTACATATTATTAACAAAATGTATTAATTCCGAGAATAATTAATTTAAAATTTAAATTTAACTTCTTTTTTTTTTTTAAAAAAATGGTTAACTACCCCCATATAAACTGAACATAAAAAATAATGATAACTTCCCACATCATTTACATTTTATATTCTTAAAACAAAATTCAAGGTTTAATATTTATTTAAATGAAAAGAAAATAAAATTAATAGTGAACACAAAGAAAATGTTCGAATATATATGCTTTCTAAAAAACTTGAATGGTTCCACCAATCAAAGCAGTTTTAAAACAGTTGTGGAAAATAAAATTTGAAAAAAAATATCTAACAAAACATAAATAAGGTAGTTAAAATGCAAAAAAAAAAAAAAAAAAAAAGAGGGATAGTTTAATCGAAATAATTAGATAGTTTTACTTGGCGATGTTATGAATGACATAGTGAAATAAATATTCTAAATTTTATCTTCATATTTATATATCTATATTTAGGAGAATAAACTACAAACAAATCAAAACTTTCACTCTCAAAAACATTATGGGACCAATATAGTTCTTAATGAAACCAACACTCACTTTTTTCTTATAAATTTGCTCTTTGGATTTGTATGATAAAAAAGGTTTTATATTTTCTCAATATAAAAATTAGTTTATATTTGTAGTATAATTTTATTTTGTTCATTTTAAATATAAAAAAGAACATATACTCAAAAAAATTGTATAAAGTGAATTTTGAAAAAAGAAAAAAATATACAAAGACTTAATTATTTTTGATAAATCCATAAATCAATAATAGCATAAATTACTTGTTAATACAATAAGAATGCAATTCCTAAAATTTACTTGATATTAAAAACTTTTTAATCTTATGCTTAGCATTATTATTAATGTAAAACTTTTCTTATTTATAATATATTTCAAAATAATGATTGAATTTTCTCATACCCTAATTATTCTAACAATAGAATAATATGAATCAGTGAGAATATTTCTGATTTGAATAATTTAAAAATAAAAAAAATTAATAATGCTAAAATTATTATTGTCAAAAGTATTTTCATAACTTTTCTATATAACCATGATGGTTCCAAATGCTAATATTCTCTCATATATACTTTGCAACATCATTTTATGCTAAGTTAATTTTTAAGATTATCAATATTTATATTTACATTTATTTCTGATTTGAATAATTTAAAAATTAAAAAAATTAATAATGCTAAAATTATTATTATCAAAAGTATTTTCATAACTTTTCTATATAACCATGATGGTTCCAAATGCTAATATTCTCTCATATGTACACTTTTCAACATCATTTTATGCTAAGTTAATTTTTTGATTATCAATATTTATATTTACATTTACCAATTGTCCGTGCAACGCGTGAATACATATACTAATTATATTAAAATTTTAATACAGGTTAAATTAGTTTGGTAGATCTTTCTACTAGTTTATACTGCCATAGAAGTAACATTATTAATTTATAGAAAAAACTAGAAAAACAAGAATCGTGGTAAAACAACAAGAAAAAATCTGAAACGAAAAAATTCACAGTTTTTGTTAAAAACAATCAACAGATCTAAGTCCTACAATTTAGAGTTGTTATGAAATCGGGCCAATCCAAATAAGCATTGAAATCCTGTCACAAACCAAAATTGAGTGTGATGGATCTTGCCTTTCACCCATCGAGGCAAGTCAGCCTAACGAAAAAACGACTAAATAAAGCAAAAGATAAAATAAAAATACAGTTTAATATGAAAAGGTAAGCATCAAAGAAGATTATCCAAAGCTAAAACCGACCCAAGACTAGTGTCACATGTTCAAGTCTCTACTGTAATAGAGTTCAAGAAATTTATACAATGTGTTTGATTCTCAAATAGAACAAAAACAATAAGTAAACAAAAGTCTCAAAGGTCCGCCAAAAAGGACTACTGCTACCTTTTAGACTATCTCTGAGCTCGGACCAAATTAGGAAATGAAGAGATCAGGTCCTGGCTTAATACTTACATAAGTGTAGAAGCAAGATGAGTACCCAACAATATGATACCCGATAAATATATTCTAAGCCTAAGTAAAACAATGAAGAGCACAAGTACTCCTACCAACTACAACTCTATACGCAGGAAAATCACATACATAAATGCATGCATACATACATATAAGTTCAATCAATATTACAATTTCAAGGAGTCATAGTCAAATAGGAGCAACTACCAAGATTTATACATCAAAAAATAACTCAATAATTCACTTACAGTTCAACAATGAGTTAAGTGCAGGATGATATAATACAATTTCACATAATCGTGATGCATGTCTATCCTATGATGCACAAAAACCCATTGGGGGGGTCTCACATAGATCATGTATTTATCATAAAAGACCTCGGCCACCAAAAGATACCTCGGCAATATCCACGACTGGTATAAACCTCGGCCCCAAATATCAATATCTTTGTCAATAACAATGACCCATAGAAACCTCAGTACCAAATGTCAATATCTCTCTCTTATCTCATTTCCACAATCCAATGCAAATAAGCATATACATAAAGGATGAATGAATGAGGTCTGAAACATGTAATACCACACATAGATTTCTCAAAAAGTACTTCAACATTCGTCAATAATCACCTCACAACACATATCATAATTTTTCATATACAAATTTCTACACTAACATATCAATTAGCATATCACTGATAATACCTCATCTCATTCTATAAACCATTTTGCGTAATTACACATTTAAGCAAGTTCACATTATATCTCCATCGCATAATTAGGAAAGACAAGATTCAACATACTTAACTAGAGGTTAGAAATACACTCGCCTTAGCCAAAAGTCACGATCAATCCAAACCCGAAACTTTTCCCTTTCGATTGTATTCCAAAGCACCACAATCTAATTATAAGTTGATTCACAATCATATTTTAAAACTAATGACATTATATTATAAAATTCAGGAAAGAAGGGTAAAATGGTCCAAAAATTTGATAAAAAAATTGAGGCTAAAATCTTTAAATTTTTATATGAAAATGTTCTTCATATATTTAGGAACCTATTGGTGAAAATCATTCGAAAATGAAGCTTAAATGATTTCAAAATCACCACTTTTGTTGAAAATTCTAGTTCATGAAAAAAAATCCCAATTTCTACAATTGAAAGCACTAAATTTGATGTTAAAATCAAGAATAATTAAAGGGTAATGAATATAAAAGTAAAAAATTCTTTTCCCAATGAATTCTCCTTGAAAAACCAAGTGAAATTGCCCCTCCTCAAATTTGAATATGTCTAAAATGGCGGAAGAATTCAAATCTCTAACTTAAGAAGGTAACTGGTTTTCAAGGATTTTTTACCCTCCGCAATCGCTCATTGGGACCTACAGATGCGGAGGTCGACAGTCAAAGAATCTCGCGGACTCAGACCGAGCCTCCACGATTGTTGCCTAGTCCCCACAAATGTGAAGGTAGGGTCCACGAATGCGAAGGGCATGGGGTACACCAGACATCATCAAATCTCAGCAAAGATAAACTAAACCTCAAAACAGGCCCTCGAAATTCATTCAAAACCCCATATATACAAATCATATATGCAACTCTACTAAATGTGACATCTTGGACTTAATGGAATAGTTGAAAATCAAATCTGAGGTCTCTATGGCCCGGAATTTGATAAGTCGCAACTAAACTAATTTAGGCACTAGAAATACCAAAACTCTATTGGAATATCTAAGAATTTTGAAGTAACTCATCCTATCACTAAAATCACCTCTCATAACCAGTAGAACCATGATGTGCTGTCAAAATACAGTACTTTTGATGCTTAAACTTGGAATTTTGTGTATTCTCAATGGGATGTTGGTAGGTTTGATGTGTTTTTATGTTTGTTTTGAGGGATTTCAAGATTGGCACAATGTTTGGGCAAAATATGCAGAAGTTGCTGAATTTGAAGGTCCAGAGACCCTTTACGGGCCGTGAAGGAGGTTTCGGGTGCAATTCTAGTGAAAGGTGAATTTTTGAAGTTTGGTTTACGAACATGCAGATGTGTAGTGTAACACTTTATGAGTCATAAACCATGTCCAATACCCTGAGGATTAAAAAGTGAAGCCTTGCAAAAATTTATTAGACGAAACCCCCTATAGGCCGCAGAACCTATTACATGCCGTAGACGGGCGTCATAGGAGCCATGTCCAGAATTGAAGCAACAGATTACGAAATTCCGACTATGAGCCGTAAATCACTATACGGCCCGTAGAGCACCTCGTGGAGCCAGTCGACCCAATTGTCCTATTTTGTTTTGGATTTGTATTTGAAACACTATAAATATGTTTTTAGGTTATTTTTTTAGAGAGTTTAGCACGAGAGCAACAAGAGACATAGAGAAAAACATTGGCGAGTTTGAGAAACACTGTAAACTTTAATTTCATCTTTTAATTACAATCTTGTGATTCTCATTGAAGCTTTGTATTTTCTTGTGCTTAATTCAATTGTGTAAGTGCTCAATTATATTATTTTAAATTCATAATACTTGCATTTACACTGATCATGAGTAGCTAAATCCACAACTAGGGTTGTAGGAACCATGAAGAACTAAAAAGGTAAAATTGAATAATTCGTAATTCTTGAAAAGTGTGCATGCATGTATTAATTAATTTTCTTCATTTTAAATGCTTTCTAATGGTGGAAAACATTAGAAACCGCCTAGTATTACTAACTGGACCAATGTAGTAATGAATAAGAAAAAAGATTAAATAATAGGACTCCATCGATGTTTCTCATCTAATTAACCGAACTGGGCCAAGGGAAGGTTGTACAGGGACAATAGGTAATGGTTAGTAATGTCACACGATGGGGATTTACAAATCACACAGTGAAATTCGCCTCTCGCCTAAGCCAAAGGATTTGGTGAACTTAACTTACCATTTTGCATGCTACACAGTAGAAAAGAATTTGATTAGCTGGTAACACTGAGTGAGGGAATCATGGGGAGTTTCTCTTCATATTGGTCAAATTCTTATTTTAGCTTAGCATTACTTTCATTAATTGTTATAAAATCCCCCCCCCGGGGGAGATAAGTTGGTTAATAAACTCAAATTGCAACTGAATTTTTCTATGTCTATCATATTTCCTTGGGTTTGACCTTAACCTTGGTTAGGTTATATATCTTGATAACGATAACTTTAGCCTAAAAAAGGAGGTGTAGCTTGGGCGGCATCAATATTTTGGCGCCGTTGTCGGGGAATACGGCTAGACTTGTCTAATTCAAGTAATTTGGGAATTAATCCTTATTTTCCTCATTTTACACTTCTTGGTTGTTTTTGTTTTCTTTCAGGGTATAAGTCTAGAGTATGCTCAACACATGAATTTGAAGCATACCCTTGACTCCGTTTGATCCAGAGAATACTGAGAAAAATGGCCCAAGATAATGCCAACAATGCGGCAAACGTAGCTCTGAACCGAAATGAGAATGAGAATGCCAACAATGACAACCCACCTCCTTTTGAGGACATTGCTCCACATCCACAGGACTTCAATGCCGAAGCTTATTAGTGGAATCAATATTGGATGAACCCTATAGCTATGGAGGTGACTGGAGCTATTGTGTTACCACCACTACCTGTTGATACAAAGTTCGTGATTTCGAGTGGGTTGCTTCAGATGCTGCAGAATCGTGGGTTGTTGCAGGCCTACCATCAGAGGATCTACATAGCTATCTACACAACGTTGCATTTGTCTCCAAGAGTGTTATGGGAATACATAATCTGTCTATGGATGCTGTGGGATGCCGTGTCTTCCTATTATATTTGACAGGCAATACAACAATATGGCTATCTGAGCTCCCGCAGAGTTTGATCACCAGTTGGGATGCGTTGCAGAGGGCCTCTCTAGATAGGTACTTCTCGAGATTGAAGAAACCAAAGTTGAAAGACCAAACTAACAACTTTGAGCAACTTCTTGATGACTCAATCAGTACTACATGGGAGCGATTCACTAAATGTTTGAAGAGTGTCCCGGACCACAAAATTGTCGATGATGCCTTGATGGAGATCTTCTACCGTGGCCTGGATGAGAATATTCAAGCCTGTGCTGATAACATTATGAGGGGCATGTTCTTAGATCAACCATTTGTAAGGATCGTTGAAGGATGGAGAGAGTGGTCAAGACTAACCGTGCATGAGGGCAAAGAGACAGATGATCAATCGAAAGTCATGTGTTGTCAGTATTGGTTCAGAGCAAGCTAAAATAAATGAAGAGATTATGCAAAAGCTTTCTCGAATCCATACAGGTATGAGGGTGATGATGAAGCAGAATTAGGATCGAGTCAATGCAGTTGGTGATGATGAAGCAGAATTAGGAACAAGTCAATGCAGTTGTTCGTCAGCCTTCGCGAGCACCCATGTATGATTATCCTTACTATGAGGAGGACACTTATTTCATTGTTGATCAAATGGGGGTTTCTGGCCTAACGCCTAAGGGCCCAATTAGGACTATTGGCGCCAAGGTCAAGGAAACTAAGGTTAGAACTTTAATCGAGATGGAGCCTTCAGATAAAACCGTGGTGGCTACTATGATAGGATTATGGGCCAAGACAGAGATGTAGATTGGGGCGCAAAGATGGTTACAAAAATGGTCCTTATGTGCCACCACACAACCGCAATACAGGTGCGAGTAGCTCCAGAGTTGAGGAGATGTTTGACCGCCTGTTGAAGAAAGTTGAGACACAAGATGATACTCTGAGGGGGATGAAATCTGAGATCTCCAGTATAAATAAGAAAATCAAGTCTTATTCTGTTTCTATCAAACAACTTGAGAAACAGTTTGGTCGAGTGTTAACTTAACTAAATCAGCGGCAGAGAGGTACATTGCTAGAAACATAGTTTGAAATCCAAAGAATGAAGGGCAGTGCATAGTATTTACTACTCGTGGTGGCAAGAGTACCATTGATCCTCCCATGCCAGTTGATGAGGATGATGTTTGAGAGGAGATAGTTGAGGTCAAGGATGCGTATACCAGAGATGATTATGGCAAAGATGGGGTGAGTGATGCTGCAGATGCGCCACAAAGCTGAAACCCATTCCCAGGCCTCCTCCTCCCTTCCCTCGGAGAATTAAGAAGAATGAGGAGGGCAAGTTCAAGAACTTTCTCGCCATGCTGAAATAACTCTCCATCAATATCCCTCTCATTGAGGCATTGGAGAAGATGCCAGGGTACGCAAAGTTCATGACGGACCTGGTCATGAAGAAGCATATTGTGGGTTAGTAGTTCTCCCAATAGCTTCAACATTGCAGTGCAATTGCTATGAGGTCCTTGGTTAAAAAATGAGATGATTTTGATGCTTTTACCATACCCTACACCGTCGAAGGTGTGGAGTTTTCAAGAGCATTGTGTGATCTCAGTGCCAGAATAAATCTGATGCCCCTTGCAATCTTCAAGAAGCTAGGATTAAGAGCGCTACTTCGACGAACATGTGGTTGTTGATGGCTGATCGCACGGTGAAGAAGCATGTAGGGATACTTCATAATATGCTTGTAAAAGTTAAAAAACTCATATTCCCCGTAGAATTTATGATCCTAGATTGCGAAGTCTATCTCAACGTCCCAATCATCCTGGAAAGGCCATTCCTAGCCACTGGCTGAGAACTAGTGGATATGAAAGCTGGTCAACTCAGGTTTAGATTGAATGACGAAGAAGTTGTCTTCAATATCTGCTAGTCAATGAAGAGGCCAGATGATCTGAAGAATGAGGTCTGGGCCTTGGTGAAGTCTGAGTAATTAAGTTGTCCAAGTCATGCCATGGCAATAAATCAGGCGCTACTAGGAAGGCAAGCTAATAGTTTTTGATGTAATAGTTGTAGTTGTAGCTTTATTTTTAGCTTTGGACCAGGTAGTTTATTTTCTCGCATTTGGGTTGTGATTTTGGACATTAGGCTGGTTCCATATAGGGTAACAATGTGTTCTGTGAAGACTGTGCAGGTACATGGCTAAGTCAGCCATCCTTGGCTGAAAAGGCATCAAGAAGAGCCTCTACGACTGGTTCAACGGGCCGTACATCATTCTACAATCCATACACCATCTCATAGACACTTCCAGTGAGAAAAAAGCTATGCACTCCAGTCTACGAGCCAACTTTATGGCCCTTAGACAAAACTACGGGTCGTGAATGAGGCTCTTGGACCCCAGGTAAGTTTTCTGAGTTTTTGACTAAGTGGTAGGGTTTTTACGGCCAACTCTATCAGTCGTACTTTATTCTACGACTCATAGACTAGTCCATGAAACCCGGTCCTCAAAACTAGGGTTTGGACCTTCTAAGAAACCATGATTTACGGGTCGTGAAATACTCTACGGCCTGTAATTAGGGTTTCGTAGAGTATGGGCCCATTAAGTTTGACTAACTCGATGAAACCATATATAATGGGGCCAAAATATTTTGACCCCATTTCTTGCCCTATTTACGAAATATACCCGGCCAAACCCCATCCCAACTCCTTCCGACCACCAATGGCAGCACCACCATCATTTTCTAACAAGTTTTTTCGGCAGCTTAGGGTTTTTCAGTGTCTCATTACCTCCTTCAATTTCTACGATTTAATCACTCAAATTGGTAAGTTTTTGGTCTTAAACACACCATTTGTTTACCAATTGTTGTGTGATTAGGTTGAAATTTTTTGTCTTGTATGGTTAATTTAGACATAAACCCGTGTGTGCCAATTGATATGATTGAAAATTGAATTGTGGTTGCCTATGCTTGAAGATGTGTTTGCAACAGGAATTTGATGTAGTTGCCTTGTTATATGTCTTGAATGATGTATTGGACACCTATGTAATCACTCACCATTTGAAACAAATCGGTTATATGTTTGAAATTAGGCGTATAATGGAAAGGGTTCGTGTTTTTGATGGAAATTCATTCAAACAGGTCCGTAGAGTTGGGAAAGCATGCTTAATGATTTTCGATGGGGTATATTGTAAATTATCATGCGAGGGTGTTGGGAGTTATGTTATAAATCATGTGGGGTGTGTGCATATTACTTTGATTTCGGTAGAATAGGTTGAAAAAGTCTTATGGGCCGTATTGATAGACTTAGAAACTCAGGTGACTGAGTTTTCTAGTCTACGTGGGTCTTTTACAACCCATGGAACATTCTATGAGTTATAATTGCCCCTCGTATAAGATTTCAAAAACCTGAAGTTTCTGAGTACCTATCAAGAGACCTTCTACGAGTCGTAGAATATTTTATGGCTCGTAGACAGGTCTCGTGGACCCCTGCCTGCAAAAGATTCAGATATCAAAATCATCTATAATTCAGTCTACGACTCGTTGAACCTTCTACAAGTTGTATCTGGTCTCGTAGATGCCATTACAATAACCAAATTTTATGGACATTATTTATACGAAAGCCTTCTACAGCTCGTAGTTTCCACTACGGCCTGTAGAGTTTTGCAGACTAACCAAGTTGCGCAAATGTGTATGTTTTGGGTACTATGGACCCAAAAGCAAGACGTGAGAAGATCAAATCCATGCAGGGGAGGCTCAGGGATGAGACCTCGGGGAAGGATCAGACCCTCACGATTAGTGGATCACTTAAGGAGCTCAGTGTCCGACCTGACTCAGAGGCGGAGAGACCATAGACATAAGCTTCCACCAGACTTGGGCGACCCAGGCTATTGTCGTTTGAACTCCCTAGTTTTACGAGAGAGACAATAATATGAGCAGCTCAAAGTGGCCCTAGTTCTGAGGAGAGATAACATGCATCTCAACTCAGGCCAAAAGACTAAGTTAAGGGTGGCTGGTGTAAGGGTGGAACAAAAAATTGAAGAGGAAAGTTAGTGATACAGAGAAAAGTAGAAAAATCATGCACTGGGTGCAAGAAAAATAAGCGAGGCCTTAGTTGTGAGCTAAAAGAAAAATGATGTGTAAAAGCAAGGCAAAAAGCTGAAAAATGAAAAGAAAGCACCCAGAAAAGCTTGAAATAGGAGAAAACGGGAGAATGGAGTGGAATGTAAAGTAAAAGTGTTGGTAGGTAAAAAGTGTAGAAAAACACAATGTCAAGGAGAGCCTTTAGTCACTATGTTCCCAAAATATCATACCAAAGCCCTTAAGCCTATATTACAAGCATATAAAGTCCTAAAGTGATCCTAGTCTAAGTAGTTAAAGGTCTTAGTTGTGAATATAGGGGCAAGCTTATGGTGTTGGGCATGATGCATGAATATCTTTTGTGAGAGTGATTTTGCATAATCCCAAAACTATACATGAAAACGTCATTGAGAGTGAAATATGAGACTTCTTTCTTTGAGGGCACTTGCATTGCATTGTTACACCAGATTGATTCAGTGATTGTAGCTTGTTGATAGTATCTCACTTGTCATAGTTGTGTTGTCATATACATGAGTCTGTATTGGTTTGTTAGATGGCTATCTAATTCTGTTTTGAAAAGTGGTGTGGGTATCTATGCTTAAGTTTGAAGTGATTTATGCCATTAGGTTGAAGTCTGTGTGTTATTGTACTTCTTATTCAGATTGAGTCCGTCACTTGAGGACAAGCAAAAATTTTAAGTTGAGGGTGTTGATGTGTTGTCAAAATACAACACTTTTGATGCTTAAAACTTGGAATATTGTGTGTTCTAATGCAATGTTAGTTGGTTTTATGAGTTTTTGTGTTTTATTTGTAGGGTTCCAGGGTTGACCTTGATTTTGGGAAGAAAATGCAGAAGTTGCTGTTTTTGATGACGTACGAGACCCCTTACGGGCCCTAGTGCACTCTACGGGCCGTGAAGGAGGTTTCATGAACAATTCGAGTGAGGGGTTGATTTTCTATAGTTTGTTCTACGAACATGCAGACGGGTCGTGGACTAGCTAGTTTATGAGTCATAGATAATGTTTTGTGCCCTGAGGATCAGAGAAGAAGGACTTTCTTAAGTGTCATCAGACAAAACCCTTTTACGAGCCGTAGAGGGTTGTCGTAAACCTCCAGTCCAGTTTTGTAGCAATATTGTACAAGACCCCGATTACGGCCCGTGGAATGCAATACGACCCGTAAAGCTATTCATAAGGCGTGCCAACCCAGCTATCCTATTTTGTTTAGGACTTGTATTTTAAATGTTATAAATAGATTTTTAGATTATTTTTCATGAAGTATTCGATGAAGTTCGACCAGGAGAGAGGAAAAATAGTGAGATAGATTAGAGAAAACATTGGATAGTTTTGAGAAACACTTGTACTTTACTTTGATCTTATAAACTTGTGATTCTCATTGAGTTTTGGATTTTCTTGTTCTTAATTCAATTGTGTAAGTGCTATATTATGTTGTTGCAATTCATAAGTCTTGCATCTACCCAAATCATGAGTAGTTAAATCCATAACTAGGGTTGTGAGAACCATGAAGAACTAACAAGGTAAAGCCGGATAAATCATAATTCTTGGAAAGTGTGTATGCATGTTAATTAACTCTCTTCGCTTTGCATGTTTTCTGATGGTGGCCAACATTAGAACCTGCCTAGTGTTACTGACTGGACCAAGGTAGTAATAAAAGGGAAAAGAGATTAATTAACAGGATTCGATTGATGCGTTCTCGTCTAATAAATCGAACTGGTCCAAGAGGAGGTTGTACTGGGACTAATAGGTAAGGGTTAGTAATGCGTACTATGAATATGGGCCAAGTCACGTAGTGAAATTCGACTCTCGCCTGGACCAACGGGTTTGGTCTGTCCTTCATGCCACACACTAGAAAAGAATTAGGTTATCAGGTGATACTAAGTTAGGGAATCATGGGAAACAAAATACCCTAGTTTCTCTCCATATCGATTAAACTCTTGTGTAAGTTAGGTTTACTTTGTTGCCTGTTATTGCAAACATCCACCTCCTTTGGTTAAGTAAGTTGGTTAATCACTTGAATTGCATTACTTGAATTCTCTTAACTCCACGTATTCCCTTTGGGTTCGACCCTAATCTTGGTTAGGCTCTATTTCTTGACAAACCACTTTATCCTAAAAAAGGAGATGTAACTTGGGAGACATCATCACTTACCATAGCCCTTTCCAACCTTTTCTAGATTCATAAACCAATACCTCTAAGGTGAGACCAACTATATTTCTGACCACTGAACCCAAGGTCAAGACGACCATAAGCCTAAATGATACTTATGAACTCAAAAATCTTCTTCATGCCATAGGGAATTCCTCTTAGCGTTTCCTCAGGGCAAGTTATCACATTAAAATCTCCACCTGTACACCAAGGCATATCAGTGTTGACCTAAAGTAATAACCCATCCAAAAAAGGTATTCTGAGATCATCCTTGCATTTGGAATACACATAGGTCTTGGTGAATTGTTGAGGATACAACACATGTTTTAATTTACAAGTAATATGCTGCTCTTCATTGGAAATAACTCTGCAATCAACATCCTCATTTTCACTGCAACCAAATTTCACCATTAGGATTATGCACAGTATAGTCCATATTAAGCTGGATTCTAAAACTATGGATATGTACATTATCAGAGAAAGGCTCTAATATGGGAATAAATGAGATATGATGAATGGCTTTGAAGACTTTGATTCTTGCCATAACACCTTAGATATCAAATACCCCTCAATTCCATATAATGCTACTAATCATTGGGGCACATAGATCTATAGAACCTTATGATTAGTCTGCCAACAAGAGCAGGGTGGGTAGGAGTGCTCTTCTTGGAGTTGAGTTTTACTTGTTAGTACCCTCTAAGAGAAAGTCTCTATTTATTAGCAACTTTATGAACCTCCTCCTCTATATCATCACTAGAATGGCTGAAAGCTTTTATTAGATTTTCACTTACTTCATCATCATCATTCTCCTGTTCCCTAATTGGTTGTTTATGCCTGTCGACCTTATCCTCAGAGTTGAGGAAATCATATTCATCACACTCAAACACAACAGCAGGGGTAGTGGAATCAACATTAGGAGCAGTGACTACTTTTTCAACATGTTTTTCGTTTCTCTTCTTCAATGCATCCTTTCTTTTCTTGCTCAGTATATATTTTTTTGGATTTAGTTCTCATAGTACTGGTATTAGAAAAAGATCTCATACCCTTAGCCATAGATCCCAAGTTGATGTTCTGAACAAGAGTAGATTCTGCAAGCTGTTGCATATTGATATGTTGGTGAGTAGTAAGAACTTGAACATTAAGGGTAGTAGGAGTTCTAAGGTCCAAGCTAGGATCAGTGTGAGGGTTCTTATGCAGAATATGAGACAGATTCCCACCCTTTGGATCCCCATCCTGCAGATTAGTATGTCTCTCCTTCAAAATACCCTTTCCTCCAACAACTTTAGCAACAATATGACTACGGGGGTTAGGAGAAAGGGGCACAAAAATACTGCTTTTTTAGAATTAATTGGGAAATGGGATATTGATCTTGTAAGGGATGATCAACATTCATCATTAGAGATGAGTCAATACCTGAGCATCTGGTATCCATAATTTGAGCATTATTATTTGTGTCTACGGAAGGAGCCTTACTATTTTGATTGGAGTCTGGATTTTTGTCCAATTTCTCCTTTCCTTGAATATTACTATCATTGATATGGTCAACATTTTGTATAAAAGGTTCACCATTCCCCAAGACAGTTGAATTACTATTGGGGTCCTTATTATCCATGTTTTGGATAGGCTGGTTGATCACTGCAATTGGAGCCTCATAATTCTGACTAGAGCTTGAGTCTTTGTCCAATCCTTCTTTTCCTTGAGCACTAGTGTTACTAGCCTGTCCAGTAATTGATTTCAATTTTTTTTCTTGATTTGGCTCCTTGTGTTGCTGACTAGTAACCTGCTTATAATTTTTTTTTTGTTTTTCCTTTTTTGAATTTGCCATTCATAATTTTTTTTTTGTTTTTCCTTTTTTGAATTTGCCATTCTTCTTATTTCCTTACCTTTGCCCCCCAGTTGTTGGTTTCTGGTCTTACCTGGATCACTATGGAGGACATTAGCGTTAGTTGATTGAGAAGGGTAAGATTTAGAAGATAACCTAATCATCCAGCGTTGATCCTCGTTGAATTCTGGCTTTCTTTTCATTCTCAGTTTCTTTTCTTATATTCTTCATCCCTATGCATGACAGTATAAACCTTAGCTAGATGGCCTTGATACGTACAATAAGAGCATGTTTGGTAGGATGTATGAATCAAAATAATCCTTGGATTAAAATTTAGTCCACACAATACAATGTTTGGTTGCTCAAATACATCTAATACATGGATAGCTTAATACACCATATGTGGTCTTATCTAATTCCTAGGATATCTAGGGATTACTAATACTAGGTTTAGTAATACTTGGATAAAGAAACTAAATGACTAAACTACCCCTCAATTTCTTTATTAGAAATAATTTTGTCCAACAGTACATCAAATAAAAATCTTATAATAGTTCAAGGATATAAATAGAAATGAGCTTTTTATAGAAATTTAAGTTAAACACAAAATTAAGTGGAAAACAATAAACCAAACATGTGATAAAAAATAATCCCAGCATTACTAATCCCTACACAACTAATCCCTGCATTACTAATCCCTGCATTATTCATTTTTGTACCAAACGACCCCTAAGTACAGTAATCTAGAAGGCCTTCTTATTGAATAGCTTCCCATCTAGCAATAGCGAAGTCCTCTTTATCTGTACCCATCCATACATAAGGTCTCTCCTTGCTTATGGAATTAAAAAAAAAGGAAATTTGCTAATTTTAGATGAAATTGATCTATTTAGATGTATTTGACAAATGAGATTATAGTGACTGAAGAAAAATGAAAAACAAATAAATACTTCAGAGACAAGTATGCCTGCACATGAAAAATGTAGTGTCACGATCCAAAACAGATTGCCCCTAAAGAAAGATAAATAAAGTGCAAACAAACTCAAAAGATATAAGAAATCCCCCAAAATCTGGAGTCATGAGTACAAGAGCACCTAAAACGATACTGACGAGTAAATACAACTGTTTCAAAAGAAAATATAATATTGTAAAAAAAATCTGATACCTAGTCTGAAGGATAAGAAAATAAAAAGAGGATCCAAAGATTTATGGCGACTCAACGTCTGAGCCTCACCGCCGAGATCTTGATGGTAATGATAACACTCGAAGGAAAAGATCAACTACCCTATCTGTACCCCGTTCACGAACTGCAGGGAGGAAAAAAAGTAAGGGTGAGTACACCGAAATGTACCTGGTAGGTTCAACCAAAATAATCAAACAAGTACTTGATAACGAAGAACCCAATACCTGCATCTAAAAAGGTTAGCACAAATGATAATACCTATACCATAATAATGAGCTAAAATGTCCTCAAGAACCCATGATGTCATATAGCCACATAAGAAACAAAATGTACAAATAATTATCCCAAATATCAAGGGTGTTACAGCCTTGCCACCTGCCCATGGTCAAGTAATATTAGTATGCCATAATCTTGTCACCTGCCTGTGGTTAAGATAATATACTGCCAAGTCCTTGCCACCTGCTCGTAGTCAAGATGTATGAAGTACGAATCTCACCCTTGCCTCCTGCCCATGTCAGGGGGGTGGTAACAATGTGAATCTTAATGCCCTTGCCTCCTAGCTGGGTCAAGGGGTGTTACAAGCCATACACAACAGATATAAATCAACAGAGTAACCCAATTATGCATGCAAACATGTAATATAGCATTATAACTAGAATACTAAGGCATGAAACTCATAATGATCATATGGACCCAAGGAATAATATCAAGTGTCACAGCTAATGCCTAAACCATCATCATATTTTAGATCATCTTAGAAATATCAAAAATCGAGAATGTCAACAATATCAGACCAAACTTATCCCAAGTATGCAAGAACATCAATATTATGGACCTAACCTGTCACGCCCCGGGAGGGTACCCAAAACGTGGCCGGCACCTAGAGACTATTGCTAGTCCCCAAGAGAACCACTTGACCTCATCACATCCATTCAATTAGATAATTTTACAGATCAGCGGAAGTAGAAGCAAGTAAATGGGCTCATCTCATCTAATGTCTTAAATAATATATATAATAATAGAAGACCAGTAGAAAGAACTAGCTCACAATCTTCACATCAACGTTCCACTATCATCTATAAAACCTCTATCACCAATCAAGTGGTGCCAATGACAGACCCATGGCTACCGAGTTTAAAATAAAAGACTATTCTAGTCATAACTCAAAAGCATGATAAAATAAAGGTAGTGGATCCTCCGAAATAGGGGAGGCTCACCAATCAAATAAATATCTCTGATCTTCAACGAAGCGCCGGTTGACGATCCCTAATCCCTGTGTCTGCATCATAAAATGATGCAGCACCAAGTGAAGTCAGTACGTGGAATGTATGGTATATAAAATAGCTAAATGAAACAAAAATTAGTAGGATAATATAAAACAATCATCAACTTAGGAAAATCATCAGATCAAATCATCAAATGTTTATCTATGCAAGAATAAAGAGTAGACAAGTGACCCATCAACCAATCAACCTCATCAATCAAATCAACTCAACTCAACTCAATGGAACTCATCTTATCATATCTCATCTCATCTCATCTCGACTCAGAGTACTCAAGGTAGGAATTTTCATGGAGTTTCTCTTATCCAACAACAATCACTTGTGAGCCAGTGAATGCACAACAGTCAAGCTGATGTTGCCATAGCCGTTCCAAACTTGCGAGGTAGGGAACGAATCGAGTCCATTAAGGGAAACAACAATCAAGTAAGTCCTCTACTGCTTTAAAAGACTTCTAATCAAGAGGGAACCACAATATAGTATGAGGGTTCTAATCCTCACCTACGTTTGCTGACGTAGTTTGATGAGTGCAAGTCAGACTAACTCTTACTCTTTCGATGCTCGATACTCCTCCCATGAATCAATACTCATAGGACAATCAATCAAATCATAGAGGCTTTAACCCTTTCATAAATCAATCTCGTAGGGGCTTTAACCCTTTTCATCAATAAATCTCATAGGGGCTTCAACCCTGCCATCAAGGAATATTTCAATCGACGACTCAAGATTTGAACTATCGTAAGAGAACAATCGAATAGATAAATCAATGGAGTTCATTTATGGAGATTCACCGGACTATCAAGTTCTATCAACTCATCATCACTCTCTCATCACAATCACAATCACAATATCAATTACAATCAACATCATCCGATCAAGGCTCTAGACTCAATTCTTAAGTTCATTCGTGAATGCTTTCAAAATAGTCATGTACGGTAATGAAAATTCTCATACAAATATTCAATTCAAGAAAAAGAGTTTATGATGATCATCAACATAGAAAAATATATGAATTTAATAGGACTTCCAATAAAAACCATCATGGATTATGCATGTTAACTCAAGAGACTTTCAACTCATCTATGATCTTCTACGGGGCACATGAGAGGACAATCTCATGCTTTTAATTTAGCCTTAGATACCTGGGATGAAGCGATCAACAATCACCTTCAAGAATTCCTCTTGAATTCCTCAATCTCAAGCTCTTCTCCTCTTTCCTCAAGCCCTAGACTTGTTAGATTATTAGGATGGGATTTAGATGGGGTTTTAGACCCTTTTAACGTCAAAACGACCTAATTAGATCGTGTGCTGAGTTTAGGAAGGGTTGAGAATTGACCGAAATTCCCGTCACAAAATTTAGAAATTTTTCAGCTTCAAAATAACTCAGTCTGCGATGCGGACTGATCGCACACAGTATATTTTCTCCAAAAGGTTTCTGAACGAGTTTTCCCTATCCCGTTGAAAAATTTAGAAAAGTGTCCCTCCGCTACTAGTGCGCGATGCACCTCTATCACGCACCGACACTGTCTTGCTTTTGGGTCGAAAAATTATCTTTTGATCCGGTCGCTCTAAAAATCGACCGAGACTATTTTCCACTCAAGTTTTTGTGCTGATCATAAATCCAGTCTTGGATTTTCCATATGAGCATTGGAAGATGCATTACGTGCATACCCTTTCTCAAGGGGTATTTGGATAATTTTACCAAGCATTACATCATCTTCCCCTTGGGATCATTCGTCCTCGAATGATAAGTAAAGGTGGGTATTAAGGCAAGAATAGACTCAAGGCTCATCTCAACATTTAAGTCAACCAATCAAACTCTCAACTTCTCATAAGTCTCAATTAATTCTTTTCGGACTCAGGAATAGACAATCAACTCAAGACTAGATCAATCAATTTAGTCAAGGGCAAGAAATTTACCTTCGAAGTACTCATCATTTGGCATGAATAGGTGCAGGCATTTGGCCTTCATCTCTTCCCCAGCTTCCCATGTTGCTTCCTCAATGAATTGATTTCTCCACAAGATTTTGACAAAGGCTATCTCTTTTTTTCTCAACTTACGAATCTGTCGATCAAGGATTTAGACCGGAACCTCTTTGTAGGACAAGCTATCCTTCACTCCAATGCTATTAACTGGGATAACCAAGGTAGGATCTCCCAAGCACTTCTTCAACATCGACACATGGAATACCGGATGAATTCCATCTAACTCAGAAGGCAACTCTAACTCATAAGAAACCTTCCCAATCATCTTCACAATCTAATATGGTACCACATAGCGCAAACTCAACTTTCCCTTCTCCCAAAATGCATGAAACCCTTCATAGGTGACACTTTCAAGTAAACCCAATCATATATCTCGAACTCCAAGTCCCTTCTCCTCACGTCAGTATACGATTTCTGGGGACTTACGGCAGTCTTCAATCTCTTCTCTAAAGAACTTAACCTTCTCCATCGATTGGTGGACAAGATCAGGCCCAATCAATTCCTCTTCTCCATCCTCAAACCACCCAATTGGTGATCTACATCTCCTTCCATACAAGGCTTCATAGGGGAGTCGTTTGAATGCTTGCATGATAACTGTTGTTATAGGCAAATT
Source organism: Solanum rostratum (assembly GCA_029948455.1). NCBI lineage: Eukaryota > Viridiplantae > Streptophyta > Magnoliopsida > Solanales > Solanaceae > Solanum > Solanum rostratum. The sequence goes on from CM057049.1 coordinate 24,615,421, forward strand.
CAATCAATGGTAGGTGATCATCCCAATTTCCCTTGAAATCAAGAACACAAGCTCTTAACATATCCTCTAATGTCTGAATTGTGCGTTCTGCCTGACCATCTGTCTGTGGATGAAAGGTTGTACTCAGGTTCACTTTAGTACCCAATCTTTTCTGAAACGATCTCCAAAATTAGGAGGTGAATTGAGCTCCTCTATTTGAGATGATGGACAAGGGAACCCCATGCAACCTCACAATTTCCTGGATGTACAACTTGGTGTACTCCTCCGCAGTGTTGGTGATCTTTACTGCTAAGAAGTGAGCCAATTCGGGCATCCTATCTACAATCACCCATATCAAGTCATGTTGCTTTCGAGACCTCGGTAGACTAGTAATGAAGTCCATATTGATCATCTCCCACTTCTATTTAGGAATCTCAAAGTTTTGAGCCAATTCACATGGCCTTTGATGCTCAACTTTCACTTGTTGGCAATTCGGGCACTTTGAAACGAACTCAGCAATATCCCTCTTCATTCCACTCTACCAATAGACTTCTCTCAACTCGTGGTACATCTTGGTAGAGCCAGGATGAATGGAATATCTAGTGCTATAGGCTTCAACCATGATTCTATCTCGAATGCCATCCATATCCGAAACACATAATTTACTCTGGTATCTCAACACTGCATATTCCCCTTTGGAGAAAACCATCACTTTCTGTTTGTGGACAACCTCTTTCAATTGGAGTATGACAGGATCTTGGTCTTGCTTTTCTTTTACTTCAGCCACTAAGGATGAAGCAGACTTATTCTGAACATTAACTCCTCCCTCATTATTCTCCTCAAGTTGAACTCCCAATCGAGCCAATCGATAAAATTCTTTGGCCAACTCCTTCTTTCCTTCTTCAACATGGGTTGTGCTACCCATTGACAACCTGCTAAGAGTGTTAGCAACAATGTTAGCTTCACCTGAGTGGTAGAGAATGCTCATGTCATAATCCTTGAGCAACTCCAACCATCTCCTCTGTCACAGGTTGAGCTCTTTCTGACTGAAGACATACTACAAGCTCTTGTGGTCAATGAACACATCCACATGCACTCCATATAAGTAGTGGCACTAGATTTTAAGTGCAAACACCATCGCTGCCAACTCAAGATCATGGGTTGGATAGTTCCTCTCATGAACCTTAAATTTCTTGGAAGCATGGGCTCTCACTTTCCCCCTCTGCATCATCCCAATCCAGTCCTCGAAGCATCACAATAAATTACAAAGTCCTCTATCTTATCGGGAAAGGTTAGAATCACTGCAGTATGCAGTCTCGTGTTTAACTCTTAGAAACTCTTCTCACATTCGTCGGACCACTAAAACTTGACTTTTTTCTAAGTCAACTTAGTCAATGGTGCGGATAAAGAAGAAAATCCATCAACAAATTTGTGGTAGTAGCCTGCCAACCCCAAGAAACTTCTTATGTCAGTCGAAGAGGTCGGTCTAGGCTAGTTCTTAACCATTTCAATCTTTTGAGCATCCACTCGAATACCATCACCAGAAACCACGTGGCCCATGTACGCAACTGACTTAAGCCAAAATTTACACTTCGAGAATTTCGCATACAACTCATGGTCCTTAAGTGTTTGGAGGACAACTCTAAGGTGATTAGCATGCTCCTCCTCATCTCTTGAATATACCAAAATATCATCGATGAATACAATCACAAACATGTCGAGATATTGTTTGAATACTATATTCATCAAGCCCATAAACGCTGCAGCTGCATTCGTCAACCCAAAGGACATGACCAAAAACTCAAAATGGCCATATCTAGTCCTATAGGCTGTCTTTGGAATATCACATTCCCTCACTTTCAACTGATGGTAGCCAGATCTGAGTTCTATCTTTGAGAAACAAGAGGCACCCTGAAGTTGGTCAAACAGATCGCCTATCCTTGGAAGAGGATACTTATTCTTTATGGTGACCTTATTCAGTTGCCTATAGTCAATACACATTCTGAGGGATACATCTTTCTTTCGCACGAATAGGACTGGGGCACCCAAAGGAGAAAACTCGGCCTAATAAAGCCCTTCTCTAACATATCTTTCAACTATTCTTTCAACTCTTTCAACTCAGCGAGGGCCATCCTATAAGGTGGAATTGAGATAGGTTGGGTGTTGGGAAGAACATCAATCCCAAAGTCAATCTCCCTTTCAGGAGAGACTCTAGGCAGATCATCAGGAAATACTTCAGGAAACTCATTCACAATCGGGACTGACTCAAGAGTAAGGGACTCAACATCATCAGATTTAACTCGCATGAGGTGATAGATACAACCTTTAGAAATCAAATTTCTAGGCCTAAGGTATGAGATAAACTTTCCCCTAGGTGCAACAAAATCACCCTTCCACTCAAGAACCGGTTCATTCAGGAATTGGAACTTAAACGGTTCAGGATCTACAATCAACGGAGGCATAACAGGCATGAAGCCAATCCATTCCAAGGATCAAATCAAAATCAATCATCTCCAACTCAGCCAAATCAACAAGAGTATCCCTATGATGGATGGACACTACACAAGTTCTGTAGCTTCTCTCTACTCGAATAGACTTACCTACTGGAGTAGAAACATCAAAGGTTCAAGAAGACTCTCAGGGGTCCTATCAAATCTACAGGCCACATAAGAAGTTACAAATGAGAATGTGGCACCCGGATCCATCAAAACATAACAATCAAAATTAAAGACTTGAATCATACCCATCACAACATCTGGGAGTTCTCCTGATCTTGGCGACTACCCATGGCATACAAACGATTTGTTACTCCACTTGCGCCTGACATGGTGCCCTTCTGGTTTCCTCTAGCTGTCAGGGCTGGTGTAAATGATTGAGCCCGATCATCCCACTTTGGACAGTCCTTCTGGTAGTGACCCGCTTGGCGATATTTATAGCATACATCATTTCCTTCACGACATCTTCCCAACTGCATTTTGCCACACTTACCACATGGTGGTTTACCCTTTGAACCTTGAGCCACACTAACTTATGACTGAGATCCATGGGTTCCAACATTTTGAGACCTTTGATTATACCTAGGCACAGGTGCACTAGCAGATGATGGCGCTGGAAATCGGTTACCATTCCCTTTCCTTCCAACCTCATGGCTGGATGTCTTTGCTCTCTTACGTCTGAACTCTTCCTTATCCTGTTGTCTCTCCTCATCGACTTGTTGCACGAATGTCATCAATCTCCCAGTATCCATATCACTCACAAGAATTGCTCCCCTCCCATCTCTCTTGGGTCCTCTATTCAACCCATCAACATACATCCCCATTATTCCCCTCATATCAGCAACTTTGTCCGGAGCATAACGAGATAGTAGCGTGAATTTCAACCCATACTCTTGCACAGTCATAGAGCTCTGTTTCAGATTCAAGAACTCTCTTACCTTGGCTTCTCTTCGTGCTCTTAGGATGAAGCGTCCCAAGAAGGCTTCCTCAAACATTACCCAAGTCAACAATGGAGCATCATCTCCTCAACCTTTCTTCCATTGGTTGAACCATAGTCTGGCCACACCCTTGAGTTGGTAAGCAGCCAGTTCAACCCTGTCCACATCAGCCATATGCATCACTTGGAACACCTTCTGAAGCTCCTCCATATAGTTCTCAGGATCTTCAGTAGATGCAGACCCTGTGAACTTAGGCAAATTTATCCTAAAAGATTCTAGGACTCTAGAGGTGTCATAGGAATCCTGTCTACCCGCTCCTTGTCTCGCAACAGGTGTTGTGATAGCCTGTGCTAGAGTTTGAATAGCCTGGCGTAGCTCACCATTGGAGACCTCATCTTGCGGGGTCTGCTCAACTGGAAAAGCTTGGTCTGCAGGCTCCTCGTATCCTTGAGGCTCGAGTAGGTTAACATTTTGCCTGGCGGGACGTCCCGTACCTTGACGACTCTTCTGGGATGCATGATCACAACTCTGCAACGCGTAGAGCATGAATTAGAGAAGAACCTTTCATAGAGTATAATTCTTCGCACAATTTAGAACAAGAAAGAAGTAACACAATTCCTAAATGTCCTATAGCCTCCATATTATGGATGTGGAACTCTTCACACTAATAATAAGAACTTTACTAGACACGGCTTCATAGAATCCCTAAGACACTTGAACTCTGTGCTCTTATACCAAGTGTTTTACGCCCCGAGAGGGTACCCAAGATGTGGCCAGCACCTAGAGACTATTGCTAGTCCCTAAGGGAACCATTTGAGCTCATCGCATCCATTCAATCAGACAACTCTACAGATCAACGGAAGTAAAAGCAAGTAAATGGCTTATCTTATCTAATGTCTCAAATAATATATATAATAATAGAAGACCAGTAGAAAGAACTAGCTAACAATCTTTTGCATCAACGTTTGACTATCATTTATGAAGCCTTTGTCACTAATCAAGTGGTGCTAATGACAGACCCATGGCTACCGAGTTCAAAATAAAAGACTAGTCCAGTCATAACTCAAAAGCATGATAAAAATAAAGGTAGTGGATCCTCCAGAGTAGGGGAGGCTCACCAATCAACTGAATATCTCGGATCTTCAACGAAGCGCTGATTGACGATCCCTAATCCCTGTATCTACATCACAAAATGATGCAGCGCCGAGTGGTGTCAGTACGTGAAATGTATGGTATGTAAAATAGCTGAATGAAATAGAAACCGGTAGAATAATATGAAACAATCACTGACTCAGAACAATCATCAAATCAAATCGTCAAATGTCTATATATGTAAGAATAGAGAGTAGACAAGTGAACCATCAACCAATCAACTTCATCTCAAGTCAACTCAACCTAACTCAATGGAACTCATCTCATCACATCTTATCTCATCTCGACTCAGAGTACTCAAGGTAGGAACTTTCTGGGAGTTTCTCTTATCCGACAACAATCACTTATGAGCCAGTTAATGCACAACAATCAAGCTGATGTTGCCACAACCGTTCCAAACTTGCGAGGTAGTTAACAAATCGAATCCACTAAGGGAAACAACAATCAACTAAGTCCTCTATTGCTTTCAGAGACTTCTAATCAAGAGGGAACCACAATATAGTGTGATGGTTCTAATCCTCACCTACGTTTGGCGACGTAGTTTGACTAGTGCAAGTCGGATTAACTCTTACTCTTTCGGTGCTCGATACTACTCTCATAAATCAATGCTCATAAGACAATCAATCCAATCAAACCAATCAAATCATAGGGACTTCTAACTCTATCATTGATCAATCTCATAGGGGTTTTAACCCTTTCATCAATCAATCTCATAGGGGCTTAAACCCTTTCATCAATCAATCTCATAGGGGCTTTAACCCTGCCACAAGGAACATTTCAATCAATGACTCAAGATTTGAGCAATCATAAGGGAACAATCGAATAGACAAATCGGTGGAGTTCATTTAAGGAGACTCACCATACTTTCAAGTTCTATCAACTCATCATCATTCTCTCATCACAATCACAATCACAATCACAATCACAATCGACATCGTCCGATGAAGGCTGTAGACTCAACTTTTAAGTTCATTCGTGTATGCTTTCAATATAGTCATGTAGGGTTATGCAAATTCTCATGAAAATATTCAGATCTAGAAAATAAGTTTATGATGATCATCAACATAGAAAAACATATTAATTTAGTAGGACTTTCAATAAAAACCATCATGAATTATGCATGTTAACTCAATAGACTTTTAACTCATCTATGATCTTCTATAGGGCACATGGGAAGAAAATCTCATGCTTTTAATTTAACCTTATATACCTGGGGTGAAGCTATCAACAATCACCTTCAAGAATTCCTCTTGAATTCCTCAATCTCAAGCTCTTCTCCTCTTTCCTCAAGCCTTAGTCTTGTTAGATTATTAGAATGGGACTTCAAATGGGGTTTTAGACCCTTTTAATGTCAAAATGACCTAATTAGATCGTGTATTGAGTTTAGGAGGGATTGAAAATTGACCAGAATGCCCCTCACAAAATTTAGAAAATTTCAGCTTCGAACTAACCCAGTCGCGGACTGATCGCACACAGTGTATTTTCTCCAAAAAGTTTCTGAACGAGTAATCCCATTCCCATAAAAACAATTGAAAAAACATAAGTGTCCCTCCGCTATTAGTGCGCGACGCGCCTCTGTCGTGCACCGGCACTATTTTCCACTTTCGGGTCAAAAAATTATCTTTTGATCTAGTCGCTCTAAAAATCAACTGAGACCATTTTCCCACTCAATTTTTCATGTTGATCACAAATACGGTCTCGAATTTTCCATATGAGCATTGAAAGATGCGTTGTGCACATATTCCTTTAGAGGTATTTTGGTAATTTTACTGGGCATTAAATAACCCTCCCAAATATGCAAGTATGACCATGATATCGGCTTGACTCGTCCCAAATATACAAATCTATAACAATGATACAAGACTATCTTGACCCAACATTACAAGTATATCAATAATACCAGACCTTACTTGTCATGACCCAAAAATGGACGTGATGGCACTTGCTCAACCCACCAGAACAAGTCAGCCTAAACCCAACAAGAATATCGAAATGATGTGCGAAAGTACTAAATGAAATAGATAATCAAAAAGAGAAATCTTTGCAAACTTAAACACCACCCAAGGATTTGGTTGTCACGTGTACAAGCCACTAGTTATACAGAAATTCAAAGAATTACAAGTTTGAAACTGTCTTTCTTCTCAAATAGAACAAAGCAGAAAGGAAACAGGATAAGAGAGTCAGCTAAATGGAAACAACTACCTCTCTAAACCTCCTGTAAAGCCTCGGATGATCAAGAAATATACTACTCACGGTCCGGGCTCAAAACCTACACAAGTGTAGAAGCAAGGGTGAGTACCAAAAACAACACGGTACCCAGCAAGTCAACTAGCAAAACAAAATAATTTCGATAGAATACACAAACTCTTTTCACACCCAACCACATACCGCCGAACTACACACCTGCACTCAGAAAAGTCCCAGTCCAGCAACGCATAATACAATCTAGAGATAGTTTCTACTATGTCACAGATATCAAATCACAAGTCACAACTCAAAAGAAACAACACAATCAAACACAGGGATAATATCATGCCACACAGGAATATGCGAGGATGAGATGCAATGTGTATGCAACAATTGCCGGCAAAGACCTCGGCATCACAATATCATCGCCGGCAAAGACCTCGGCATCACAATATCATCGCCGGCAAAGACCTCGGCATCACAATATCGCCGGCAAAGACCTCGGCATCACCATATCTCGACCGGTAAAGACCTCGGTCCCAACTTTTACCATCTCACTCATATCAATATCCAGAACCAATGCAATGTGCGTGACATAAAATGAATGCATATGAGATGAAATCTACAACCAATCCACTCATAATCACCAACCACAACCATATATCTCAAACATAAAAATTTTCATCACTTAACCACAGGTTTAATTCAAGTGTCACAACAACACACCATCCCACATTTATATTTAAGCACCTCATTAAAATATTAAAAATACTTCACGATTCACACATAGGAGAAAGGATAGTTCGAGAATTCTACAAGAATTACAAAGTTTTAAAAGTTCACTTGCCTTAGTTAAATAACGATCAATCAAACACTTGAGCCTTCCCTTTTCGATTAGAATCCGTAGCACCACGATCTAAACAAATAATGTGTCACAATAAGATTTTAAAATTAACAAGACCCACATTACTATAAATCTAGCGTAGATTCACAAACTAACCAATTTTACAATCACTTCCCAAAATTTCAAGCCTAGTATTAAGTTTCAATTCTCCAATATTAATACAAAATATATATATATATATATATATATATATGCTCATACGCACAAGCAGTGCGCAGGTGAGGGAAAAGCGAAAAAAATAAAATAAAAATAAAATGGTACCTGCACTTGATTGGTGGATTGGTATTACTTCCACCATTCTTATCACTGACAAGATGTTTCCATCAACATTACTACTCTTCATAAACAATTATTTTCCTCTTTTGCCTACACTTGTCCCACTTCCCAAAACCCCCTATTTCTTTCACTTTTATTGATTTAAAGTTAAGCTATAACATATAAGTAAAAAGAAATTACTAACTCCTAATTACATGTACATAAGAATGAAATACATAGCAAAACCTCACCTGATGATTTTTTTCTTGCTCCTCGCAGAATTCTGCCTCTCACTCTTTTATTTTTTTTCTTTGAAACTGTTAAATCCCACTAACCTAATTTAATATATAAATTAGGTGGGTATAAAGTTTTTAACAAATTACTATTTTGCCCACCACTTATCAATTGTTCACATTTACCCCTAAATTAAATAATAGGAGTTATTCTATAGTCTGAAGTACCCACTAAAATTTTTCGAGGGAGATATTTTATGAAATCAAGTGGACTAATTTCAGACACGATACTACGGGTCATTACATTATCCACCACTAAAAATCATGTTCGTCCTCGAACATAAGGTAGAAGAAAGTACCTGAAGCTTCGAAAAGATAAGGATATTTGGCACGCATGTCAGACTCTGTCTCCCAAGTCGCCTCTCTAACTGGACAATTCTTCCATTGCACCTTCACAGAAGCAATATCTTTGTTTCTAAGCTTACGGACCTGTCTATCCAAGATAGCTATAGGCTCCTCTTCAAACGACAAGTTTGGACTCAGCACCACCGAATCAAATGAAAGTATATGAGACTCATCGGGCACATATTTTCGGAGCATGGAGACATGAAACACAGGATGCACGGATGACATGCTAGGTGGCAAAGCTAGTCTATACGCCACCTCTCCAACTCGCTCTAAAATCTCAAATGGACCAATAAATCGGGGGCTAAGCTTTCCCTTCTTACCGAACCGCATAACGCCCTTCATAGGTGACACTCTAAGCCAAACATGATCGCCCACCATAAACTCTAGGGCTCGAACCCTCCTATCTGCATAACTCTTCTGTCGACTCTGAGCGGTCAACAACCTACCCTGAATCATACGGACCTGCTCCATAGCATCTCTAAGAAAGTCTGCATCTAATGAGTCCATCTCAGCAGAATCAAACCAACCAATCGGAGATCTACACCGTCTACCATACAAGGCTTCGAATGGAGCCATCTGAATATTAGAGTGGTAACTATTATTATAGGCAAACTCTGCCAAGGGCAAGTGTTGGTCCCAACGGGAACCAAAATCAATCACACACGCTCGAAGCATGTCCTCCAACACCTGAATCGTCCGCTCAGACTGTCCATCTGTCTGAGGGTGGAATGCTGAACTCATATCCAACTGAGTGCCTAGACCGTGCTGCAAGGCCCTCCAAAAATGTGAAGTGAAGAGTGAACCCCGATCTGAAATGGTAGAAACAGGCACGCCATGCAATCTAACTATCTGACTGATGTAGAGCTCAGCCAACTTCTCCGCTGTATACTTAACCTTGACAGGAATGAAATGGGCAGACTTAGTCAATCGATCCACAACTACCCAGATAGAGTCATAACCACCCACGGTAGTGGGCAAACCCACCACAAAATCCATGGTGATACGCTCCCACTTCCATGTAGGAATGGGCATCCTCTGTAACTCACCTCCAGGCCGCTGGTGCTCACACTTAACCTGCTGACAAGTTAAACATTTAGACACGAAATATGAGATGTCCTTTTTCATGCCACACCACCAGTAATGCTGACTCAGGTCATGATACATCTTCGCTGCTCCTGGATGAATGGAATAACGAGCACAATGAGCCTCCTCCATGACCACTCTAACCAAGTCACCCACCTTAGGCACACAAATTCGACCTCCAATCCTCAAGACACCATCAGGATCAAGTGTCGCTTCCTTAGGCTCTCCTCTAATCACCTTGTCTCTGATGAGACATAACTTCTCATCCTCGAACTGGTGCTCTCGAATCTGATCCATCAAGGAAGAACGAGCCTCAATGAAAGCAAGTACACCACCCTCATCCGAAAGCTGTAACCTGACCAGGCCATTAGCTAGACGCTGGACATCCCTGGCCAAAGGTCGCTCCTCAACTCGAATGGCAGCTAGACTCCCCATGCTAGAAGTCTTTCTACTCAAGGCATCAGCCACCACATTAGCCTTCCCTAGATGATATAAGATGGTCAAATCATAGTCTTTCAGCAACTCAATCCACCTACGCTGCCTCAAGTTCAGATCTTTTTGACTGAAAATATACTGAAGACTCCTATGATCAGTGAAGACCTCACAATGTACACCATATAAGTAATGACGCCACAACTTAAGCACAAAAACCACAGCCGCTAGCTCCAAGTCATGGGTAGGATAATTCTTCTCATGAACCTTCAACTGTCTAGAAGCATAGGCAATCACTTTCCCCTTTTGCATCAACACACCACCTAAACCAATTCCTGACGCATCACAATACACCGTAAAGTCCACACCTGTCTCCGGTAGTGTCAAAATGGGAGCTGAAGTCAACAAAGTCTTGAGCTTTTGGAAGCTCTCCTCACACTCATCGGACCAATGAAAGGCTACATTTTTCTGAGTTAATCTAGTCAATGGAGCTGCAATAGAAGAAAACCCCTGAATAAACCGCCGATAATACCTAGCTAACCCCACAAAACTGCGAATCTCAGTAGCTGAGGTAGGACGTGTCCAACCTCTCACTGCCTCAACCTTAGCTGGGTCCACTCTAATCCCCTCTTTGGACACCACATGCCCTAGGAATACCACCGAATCAAGCCAGAACTCACACTTGGAGAATTTTGCAAATAACTTTTCCTCCCTCAACCTCTATAGCACTATTCTCAAGTGACGAACATGGTCAGCCTCAGTCTTGGAATATATCAAAATGTCATCAATGAATACTATCACAAAAGAATCTAAGTACGGACGAAACACCCTATTCATCAACTCCATGAATGCTGCAGGGGCGTTAGTCAACCCGAAGGACATCACCAAAAATTCATAGTGGCCATAACGAGTTCGGAAAGCTGTCTTAAGAATATCTGATACTCTAATCCTCAGCTGATGATAACCAGACCTTAAGTCAATCTTAGAAAACAGAGCCGCTCCCTGAAGCTGATCAAACAAGTCATCAATACGGGGAAGAGGGTACTTGTTCTTGACAGTCACCTTGTTCAACTGTCTGTAATCAATACACATCCTCATAGACCCATCTTTCTTTTTCACAAATAAGATGGGGGCACCCCATGGTGACACACTAGGACGAATAAACCCTTTGCTCAGCAAATCTTGAAGTTGTTCCTTTAGTTCTTTTAGTTCAGCTGGAGCCATTCTATATGGAGGAATGGAGATGGGCTTAGTGCCTGGCTCTAGATCAATAGGAAAATCAATATCCCTATCGGGAGGAACACCTGGAAGGTCAGTAGGAAACACATCGACAAACTCCCGAACCACAGGAATAGACTCCATAGGGGTTGGTTCAACACTGGTATCTCGAATGAAAGCCAAGTAAGACAGACACCCTCTATCAATTAATTTCTGAGCATGGATGTAGGAGATAACTTTGCTAGGATAAGAACCACTGTCACCCTTCCACTCAATCTTTGGTACACCGGGCATGGCTAAGGTCACAGTTTTTGCATGACAATCAAGAATAGCATGATAAGGCGAAAGCCAATCCATTCCCAAGATAACATTGAAGTCTACCATCTCCAGAATACTCATATCTACCCAAGTATCATACCCCACCAGAGAAACAAGACAGGATCGATACACTCGATCCACCACTAAGGGCTCACCTACCGGTGTAGAAACATGGATAGGAATAGGCATACGATCACATAGTAAATCAAATCCAGATGAAAAGTAGGAGGACACATAAGAATAGGTGGATCCAGGATCAAACAATACATACGCAGGTCGATGACAAACCGGGATAATACCTGTGATAACTGCATCAGAAGCCTCTGCCTCGGGCCTCCCCGGGAATGCATAACACTGTGATCCCCTACCACCACCTGTCTGAGCAACGCCTCCACCCCTACCCTGCGGAACTATGGCACCACTCGCCCCTCTGCCTGAAGTGTGACCACCTCTAGCTGTCTGATCTCTGTCTCGCCCCCTGTATGGTGGTGGGGTAGGTGGTCTAGTCTGAACCGAAGATCTGGGATGGGTCCCTCCTTGTCCTCTTAATAAGGGACACTGTCGTCTCAAGTGATCAGGATCTCCACAACTAAAACAACATCTCTGACTCTGGGACGGATGTGCTGATCCTGAAGAGCTACTATAGATGTCTCGCCCTGTTGATCGTTGCTGAGAACCATACAAGTCATGACCCGTACTATGAGATCCATGATGTGCCTGACCACCCCTAGGAGTAGGTAATGATGCATGAACTGGTCCTCGACGCTGGGATGAGTCACTTCCTCTATAGGGCCCTCTACCTCCAGATGAGGTACCAAAAAACTGACCGGACCCACGGGCCCTCTTGGGGTCCCCGAACTCTTCTCTCTCCATCAGCTCTGCCTCCTTGGCCGCACTCACAATAGACTGAAAAGAGGCTCCATCCCTAGATACTCTAAACACTGCTTGTCGGATAGAATAGGTCAGTCCTCTCACAAACCTACGAACTTTCTCTGTCTCATCTGGAATAATGGCTGCCGCATGTCTAGATAACTGACAGAAACGGGTCTCATACTCGGTGACTGATAGGCCGCCCTGCCTCAGGCTCTCAAACCTCAAGCGGCTCTCCTCCCTCACGCTCCAAGGGACAAACCGATCACAGAAAGCACTAGAGAACATCTCCCAAGACACTGTGGGAGATCCCACTGGCAAAGATCCTGAATATGTCCTCCACCATTCTCTAGCAGGCCCACGGAGCTGAAGAGTAACATATCGAACCCCGTGTGACTCAGCTAAGCCGACGGTATCCAACAGCTCTCTGCAAGTAGTCAGAAACTCATAAGCATCCTCTGTCCTCCCACCCTGAAATTGAGGTGGGTTCATTTTCCTAAACCTCTCATAGCAGCGCTGCTCATTCTCAGTCAATGTGGCCACAGGTGCACCCCGAACCTCAACAGCTGGTGCAAGATCAATCTCAACTCTAGGATCCAGTGGTGGCTGCTCTACTGGACCACGAACCATGGGAGCCTGATGCTGATCTGGAGTCTGAGCCCCTCCTCCGATCTGAGAACCGCCGGGCATGCCTGTCGAGTTACCATTCGGAGCAAAACTCTCAAGTACATTCAGCACCCTCAGTAAGGTATCCTGCAGCAAAGGTGAGGCTACGTGCTCTGAAGGAACCTGCTCCTCACTAACCTCTATCTGTGGCTCTAGAGGAGCCCCTCTAGCCTGCCCTCTAACTCGTGTCGCTCCTCGGGCACGTCCTCTAGTTCGGCCCCTTCCCCTACCTCTAACTGGGCCCTCAACAACTCTCTCGGGAGCTGCCCCACCTCTACCACCGGCAACAGTAGCCCTAGTCCTCATCTATCAAATGAACACGGGCACAACTCAATACTAAAGAACAATTTAAGCACGATAAGAGAGAGTGAATAAAAAGAAGTTTCCTAACAGTCTTTATAGCCTCTCAAAGATAAGTACAGACGTCTCCGTAGCGATCCTTGAGACTCTACTTAGACTCGGCTTGTATGCACGTGAGACCTATGAACCTGGGGCTCTGATACCAACTGTCACGACTCAAAAATGGACGTGATGGCACTTGCTCAACCCACCAGAACAAGTCAGCCTAAACCCAACAAGAATATCGAAATGATGTGCGGAAGTACTAAATGAAATAGATAATCAAAAAGAGAAATCTTCGCAAACTTAAACACCACCCAAGGATTTGGTTGTCACGTGTACAAGCCACTAGTTATACAGAAATTCAAAGAATTACAAGTTTGAAACTGTCTTTCTTCTCAAATAGAACAAAGCAGAAAGGAAACAGGATAAGAGAGTCAGCTAAATGGCAACAACTACCTCTCTAAACCTCCTGTAAAGCCTCGGATGATCAAGAAATATACTACTCACGGTCCGGGCTCAAAACCTACACAAGTGTAGAAGCAAGGGTGAGTACCAAAAACAACACGGTACCCAGCAAGTCAACTAGCAAAACAAAATAATTCCGATAGAATACACAAACTCCTTTCACACCCAACCACATACCGCCGAACTACACACCTGCACTCAGAAAAGTCCCAGTCCAGCAACACATAATACAATCTAGAGATAGTTTCTACTATGTCACAGATATCAAATCACAAGTCACAACTCAAAAGAAACAACACAATCAAACACAGGGATAATATCATGTCACACAGGAATATGCGAGGATGAGATGCAATGTGTATGCAACAATTGCCGGCAAAGACCTCGGCATCACAATATCATCGCCGGCAAAGACTTGGCATCACAATATCATCGCCGGCAAAGACCTCGGCATCACAATATCACCGGCAAAAACCTCGGCATCACCATATCTCGACCGGTAAAGACCTCGGTCCCAACTTTTACCATCTCACTCATATCAATATCCAGAACCAATGCAATGTGCGTGACATAAAATGAATGCAAATGAGATGAAATCTACAACCAACCACTCAAAATCACCAACCACAACCATATATCTCAAACATAAAAATTTTCATCACTTAACCACAGGTTTAATTCAAGTGTCACAACAACACACCATCCCACATTTATATTTAAGCACCTCATTACAATATTAAAAATACTTCACGATTCACACATAGGAGAAAGGATAGTTCGAGAATTCTACAAGAATTACAAAGTTTTAAAAGTTCACTTGCCTTAGTTAAATCATGATCAATCAAACACTTGAGCCTTCCCTTTTCGATTAGAATCCGTAGCACCACGATCTAAACAAATAATGTATCACAATAAGATTTTAAAATTAACAAGACCCACATTACTATAAATCTAGCGTAGATTCACAAACTAACCAATTTTACAATCACTTCCCAAAATTTCAAGCCTAGTATTAAGTTTCAATTCTCTAATATTAATACAAAAAAAAAGAAAAAAAAATATATATATGCTCATACGCACAAGCAGTGCGCAGGTGAGGGAAAAGCGAAAAAATAAATAAAAATAAAATGGTACCTGCACTTGATTGGTGGATTGGTATTACTTCCACCATTCTTATCACTGACAAGATGTTTCCAGCAACATTACTACTCTTCATAAATAATTATTTTCCTCTTTTGCCTACACTTGTCCCACGTCCCAAAACCCCCTATTTCTTTCACTTTTGTTGATTTAAAGTTAAGCTATAACATATAAGTAAAAAGAAATTACTAACTCCTAATTACATGTACATAAGAATGAAATACATAGCAAAACCTTACCTGATGATTTTTTTTCTTGCTCCTCGCAGAATTCTGCCTCTCGCTCTTTTATTTTTTTTTCTTTGAAACTGTTAAATCCCACTAACCTAATTTAATATACAAATTAAGTGGGTATAAAGTTTTTAACAAATTACTATTTTGCCCACCACTTATCAATTGTTCACATTTACCCCCTAAATTGAATAATAGGAGTTATTCTATAGTCTGAAGTACCCACTAAAATTTTTCGAGGGAGATATTTTATGAAATCAAGTGGACTAATTTCAGACACGATACTACGGGTCATTACATTACTCGTCCTAATTACTCTCATAAGACTCCTTTAGGCACATTCTATCTCAATTCCTCATCATTTCATCATAATTTGACTTAGACTATCAATAAGATCAAAATTGTACCACAATTCGGCTCAACTGGAATCACTTTCCATCATTATTTCAACACCACAACCCAATCGCACAATTATCTATCGAAATTTCATAATTTTCACATGACAAGAGATCAATAACTCAAATCCAGTCCCAAAAGGTTAGCCAAACCTACCTCGATGCCAAAATCGCACTCAGAAAAGCTTTCAATCAATTCAAGCCTCCAAATGACCCACGGATCGATCAACCATTATCAAAAAGCGTGATGCACATCAAGAGGTGCATTTTGATGCCCATATTGACATATTTTAGGCTTAGGGCAAAATTGTCAATATTAAGGCTAAAATTTAAAAGCATCAAATTTGAAATTTGGCTTCAAGATTGGATTCTACACAAAAAATAGAGTTTGTGGGTGAAAATCCCACTAAAATCAAGTTCAAATTGATAGATAAACCATCATTTAAAGTTTCAAGATCATAGAACGAAAATCCCCAATTTTGGACATTCGAAATCATGAAATTCAAGTCAAAATTAAGATAAAACCATGAAAGTTAATCAAAACGATGTTTGAAACACTTACCCAAAAGATTCCTCCAAATACTCTCTTAAAAAATTGCCTCCCAAAACTTGAAATATTGAAAATGAAGTGAAAATGGGGGTTTTACGTCTTTAAAAATGACTCGGTAAAAATGTACTCCGTGAAGTCAGACAATTGTCCATGATCGTGGAGAACAAAAATGCATATACCTCCGTGAAGGCGGAGAACAAAAATGGGCTGCACCATCTAATGTCAAAACTCAAAACAGACTCCCCGAAACTCATTCGAACTCAGAATTTCACGGAGTCAGTGGAATCATTGGAATTTGATTTCGAGGTCTCAACGACACATTTACCAATGCAAGTCAAAAATATTAGTGCAAAACTCAAAATAACAAAACTACCCTCAGTAACTCCAAAAAATATGATGAGACCATTTTTAACGTTAGTTTCACCATCTGAAACTATTGAAACTGTCAGAATTTTGATCTAAGCTTTCGAATTTCAAAGGTTGACCAAAGCCAAACTTTGGTTTCGGAAACGACTAAAATCATAACTTTGGGCCTAAAAATCTCATTTTAACTCCAAATTCTATTCTACAACTTCCTATAGTTTAATTCAACATTCCAAAGATAATGGGATCGATGGATCCCCAATTCGACCTCCAAAACTAGAATGATATGAAAATTCACTTTTTCAATAACTTAAGCCTTCAAAAAGACCAAAACTCATATTTTCAACTTTTAAAACACATGTTTTCAATTCTAACCATTCAACTAGTTCAAAGTAGGTCCAAAAAAACTTAGAAAAAGATAAAACAGTAATTTTCACAAATAAAGCCAAAAATAACCGGTTCCGGGTCACTACAAGTAGTATTCCTCGTTGTTCAAAAAATTTGTAACTCAAAAATGAAAGTCCAACCACTCTAGTTCGAATTGCACCTATAAGGAACAAAGTTAGAAATGTGGCATGATACTTATACTCTATGGATTGTAAGAATGGAGGCCAATAAAACATGATGGAGTCTATGCCTAAAAACAACTAGAAAATTTGTGCGACTACATCAATCACCAAAATTGGTGGGTGTAGGCTGTAGCAACTTCTGCTAGGGCTCCTTATCTTCATTTTCAATTGGATGAGCTAACTGTTAAAGCTCCTTTTTTGCTCCAAATCTTCGTATTCTTCTCAGGATACGAAATTGTGGTGTCTCTTAAGCTGAATCGATAGCAGAAACATCGAAAAGGCAAAAATATCATATTCAAAACGACTCCACGACTACCTATTTATATAAGTTCGAAATGCAACTAAATTTATTGCTTTCGCTATAGGGCTTCCACATATGAACATGTATGAGAAATCGAAGGACACACAACCTTGGGCATATTACATATTAATTTTGTGGCATATGATGAGAATTATCTGCACCAATATTAATTGAGTTGGAAAATTGAATAAAATACTTATAGTACGCATAAATCATATAATATGAATTTGGAAACTTTATTCTTAACCCACAAGATGCACATACAACGTATGAGATGCACATACTACGCTCAAGTTACACATTTGATGCACGAGATGCATGTATGATGCACGAAATGTATGCGTTGCACTAATTCTACCTTGATTGCATAAATTGATCACAAATGACCTAGTTTATCATTTGAGTACACAAAGTTCCAATGTCACCACAAAATTCATCATTCCCCTAATACAATTCTATATACTGTAAATTGGACCTAATGAGAGCATCTTATATTGAATGAATAAAGTTATATTAATAATAGTGGACCCGTATAAATTCTTATTATATAAAAATTTTCTGAATTGCTCCATCTGTCAAGATGTCAAGTCGGGCTAATGTAACAATAATTTTTGATAAAATAACAACAAATTCAGAAACTGGACTTAGAAATGCAGGAATCTTCCCTCCAAAAGTAAGAGGAACACAAACATACTATAAATAGTCTAACCATTTATCTAGAAAGCACAAATTTATGAATATTTTTAAGCAATCATAAATTTCAATATTATCAAAATTAGAAAGATAAAATTTGATGAAGAAGGTCTAAACCTAACATACTTTTATTACAATTTCTTAAGATCCTGTGAGGAGGATTCTAAAAGCAATGAAAATGTAGTTGGTCTGATCTTTAGATGAATTAGTGGATTTGCTCCTTGTATTTTAAAAAATAGGAAATTTGCAAATATTAGATGAAATTGATCAATTTTGATATATTTTACAAACGATATTACTTTCAATATATATATAAATAAATAAATACCTTAGAGATAAGATTGCCTGCACATGCAAAAGTAGAGTTCTTCGTTGTTCAAAGAATCTGTAACTCAATCATGTAAGTTCAACCACTCCGGTTCGAATTGCACCCATAAGGATTGTAGCTAGAAATGTGGCATGATAGTTATACCTTATAGATGGTAAGAATAGTGACTAAGGAAACATGATAGAGACTAAGCCTAAAAGTGGCTAGAAAATTTATGAGACTACATTAATTACAGGAACTGGTGAGTACAACAACTTCTGCTTGGGCTCCCTATTTTATTTTTCCAATTAGATGAGCTAACTGTTGAAGCTCCATTTTTGCTCTCGATCTTCATATCCTCGTCAGGATACAAATTTATGGTTCTCATTAAGCAAAATCAATAGCAGAAAATACTGGAAAGGCAAAAATGTCATATGCAAAAAAACTCCGCTGTTATCTATTTATATAATTGTGGGATGTAGCTAAATTTTATTGCCTTTTCTATAGGGCTTCCACATATGAGCATATAGAAGAAATCAAAAGATACTAAATTTTAAGCATATCCTATGTTAGTTTTTTGGCATATGATTTGAACTACCTACACCAATATTAATTGAGTTGGTAAATTAAATAAAAATACTTACAGTGTGCCTAAATAATATAATATGAATTTGAAAATTTTTTTCTTATCCCCAAATGAACATACAATGTACGAGATGCACATACAATGCTTGTGATAAATATTTGATGCACGAGATGCATGTACATCGCACGAAATGTATGTGTTACACTAATTCTATCTTTACTGCAAAATTTGATCGCAAATGTCCAACTTTATCATTTGAGTACAAAAAGTTCCTATATAACCACAATATTTGTCATTCCACTGATAGGATTCTATATACTGTTAAATGGACCTTGTCATTGGATCCCAACAACTTATCTTGAAAAAACAAAATTACATTAATAACGAAGGATCCGTATAAATGCTTTTAATATAAAAACTTTCTTAATTACTCTATCTGTCAAGAGGCCAAGTTGGGCTAGTGTAACAACAAATTCAGAAAGTAGGCTTAGAAGTGCAGGAAACATTCCTCCAAAAGTAAGAAGAAGACAAACATACCATAGCAGTCTAACCGATGAGTTAGAAAACTCAAATTTGTTAATATTTTTCAAGCATTCATAAATTTCAACATTATAAAAACTAGAAAGATAAAATTTGATGATGATGCCTAAACCTAGCCTTCTTTTAATACATTTCCTTAACATTTTGTGAGGAGGATTCTAGAGGCAATGGAAATATAGTCAGTCTATTGCTTTAGATGACCAATAGACTTTGCTCCTTGGAACTTAAGAACACAAAAGAAATTTGCACATTTTAGATGAAATTGATCAATTTAGATGTATTTCTTACATTGAGAAAAAATGATAAACAAAAAAATATCTCAGAGATAAGAATGCCTGCACATGCAAAATGTAGAGTTCTTCATTGTTCAAAGAGTTTGTAACTCAAAAATGTAAGTCCAACCATTCTAGTTCGAATTGCACCTATAAGGAATGAAGCTAGAAATGTGGTTGGTACTTATAACCTATGTATTGTAAGAATAGCCGCCAAGAAAACATGATGGAGTCTAAGCCTAAAAGTAGCTAGAAAATTTGTGCGACTACATTAATCACCAGAACTAGTGGTGTAGCAACTTCTGCTAGGGCTCCCTATCTTTATTTTCATTTAGATGAGCGAACTGCTAAAACTTTATTTCTGCTCCAAATCTTCCTATTCTCCTAAAGAATTTGAAATTATGGTGTCTCGTTAAGATGAAGTTGATAGCAGAAATACCAAAAAGGCAAAAATATCACGCGAGATACAATTAAATTAATTGCTTTCATTATAATGCTTCCACATATGAGCATGTGAAAGAAATCGAAGGATACACAACCTTGGGCATATTCCATGTTAGTTTAGTGGCATATAATGAGAATTACCTGCACCAACATTAATTAAGTTGGTAAATTGAACAAAACACTTATAGTACACGTAAATCATATAATATGAATTTGAAAACTTTATTCTTAACCCAAAAACGTTTGAGATGCACATACGATGCTCGAGATACACATTTGATGCACGAGATGCACGTATGACGCACGAAATATGTGTTACACTAATTCTATCTTGATTGCATAAATTGATTGCAAATGCCCTAGTTTATCATTCGAGTACACGAAGATCCAATATCACCATAATATTCATCATCCCCCTAATAGAATTCGATATTCTATTAAATGGACCTTGTGATTGGATTAGAGCATTTTATCTTGAAAGAATAAAATTATATTAATAATGATGGACCCGTATAATCGATTGTTATATAAAAATTTTCTCAATCACTCAGTCTGTCAAGATGTCAAGTCGGGTTAGTGTAACAAAAATTTAAATGCAGGAAATTTCCCTCCAAAAGTAAGAGGAACACAAACATACCATAAATAATCTAATTGATGAGTTAGAAAACACAAATATGTGAATATTTTTCAAGAATTCATAAATTTCAATATTATCAAAAGTAGAAAGATAAAATATGAAATAGGAGACCTAAACCTAATCTTCTTTTATTATAATTTCTTAACATCTTGTGAAGAGGATTCTAGAGACAATGAAAATGTAGTCAATGTGTTGCTATGGATGGACTAGTGAATGTGCTCCTTGGAATTAAATGAAAGGAAATATGCAAATATTAGATGAAATTGATAAAATAACATTACACAAGACAACACCATGCTTAATCAGAAAGAAACATTTTAAGAAATTAATATAAAAAATAATAACTTGAAAAATATTCCATGTGTCAACATCATAATTAATGTCAAATAATAAAAAATATTTTTAAAAAACTATATTTCTAAAATACAAGTGCTAGCATCTAATAAATATTTAGAACTTCAGATTATTTAATTTGATTTATATAAAAAAAAAAGTAATTTGCTTGAATAAAACAAATGTCAACAACGAAAAACAAATACTAATTAATATTTTAAAATTTATACAAAGATAAAAATAAAAAAGTTGAAAGTTTGAAAGAGTTTTTTATAATTTAAAATTGTAATAAAATTTAAATTCTTTATTTAAATAATATGTGAATATAAAAATTGGGTAAATAACTATACATTAGCATTTTTTTCTTAAATTATTTTTTAATTTCAACTAGAATTTAAATAGGGAGCTTTAAAACTTCCATTACACTCCCTCTTATGCATAAATCTAAAGACTGATTAAAAAAATAATAAAATCAAAAAAATTAGATTAAATAAAAATAAATTTATTTGCAACCCCACTAAATATGGTTACTACAAAAGAGTAGGACCTTTTAATTATAGGTTACAAAATAGTTTTAAAATTAAAAAAAAGTGAAACAAGTTATAATTATTGAGTGTAGGTGACAAAATTATAGTTAAGAGTTAATGATGTTGGACTATTTTCAAAAAGGTCCCCAAGTTTATTTTTATACACTTTAACCCACCAAAAAGAAAAATACGCCAATTACCCCCCCTCCCCCCCCCCCCCCAAAATCCCCAACGACCAACCCCCCACCCCCCCAATCTTTCCCACGACTTTTTTCCCCATTTCCATCTTGTTTTCTTCTTCTTCTTCTTGTAGTTCTTCTTCTTCTTCTTCTTCTTGTCACTATTTTCCCAACACAAGATTTGAGCTTCAAATTTGGGAGAAAAAAACCAATTTTTTGGGGGCATTTGTTCGGGTAGTCTTCGAAATTACTTGAAAGGTAAGTTTTAATCATTATTATGACTGATAAAGTGTATGTGGTGCTATTTATTTTGATTTTGTGTTTTTGTTGATGTTTCCACCATTGTTGTCACATCTTCACTGTTGAGCCATTTCAGGAAGACGCAGCAGCAGCTGCTGGACTCAGGATGCAGCAGTTATTGGACTGAGTGCAGCAACTGCTGGACTGAGTGCAGCAATTCCAAGCAACTGCTGAGAATAATCCAGCAACTTGCCAACTTGCTACAAAATATTCAAACAAAACGTTTACCATCGAGTATTTCTAGTGTTGAATTGGACTAAAATCGCTATATTCATCCATAACCATGATCAAATGGACTAATTAATGGAAAAAGCCACTGAAATAAGTGTGATTTAGAACAGCGATCGTATTACTTGTGCAAGTACTATCTCAATGTATAAGATCGCTTCTGATTCCACTTCAAACGCATAAGATCACTACTAATATATTATAAAACATATTTACGCAACCAACTAATAGTCAATTTACTTAGTCACCATCACTTACATATGCAATTGCTTAATAGATTGTATATTACTTATGCAATCGCCACATCAATGTATAAGATCACTCTTGAATTTAGCGTTTTATTTGAAATTGGAGTAACTAAACTTAATTTATCACTACATATGACTGATACCATCAACTTATAATCAACTTGCTATAGCAACTAACAAAAAATCAAAAGTAGGGTCCAGCAATTTCTGAGAATAATACAGCAACTGCTGTACAATTCCCAGCAACTGCTACGACCTTTACAGCAGCAGCTGCACAATTCTCAGCAACTGCTGAGAATAATCCGGCAACTTGCCAACTTGCTTCAACAAATTCAAACAAAATGTTTACCATCCAGTTATTTCTAGTGTTGAATTGGACAAAAATCGCTATATTCATCCATAACCATGATCAAATGGACTAATTAATGGAAAAAGTCATTGAAATAAGTGTGATTTAGAACTGTGATCGTATTACTTGTGTAAGTACTATCTCAATGTATAAGATCACCACTGATTCCACCTCAACGCATAAGATTACTACTAATATATTATAAAACATATTGACGCAACCAACTAATACTCAATTTACTTAGTCACCATCACTTACATATGCAATTGCTCAACAGATTGTATATTACTTGTGCAATCGCCACGTCAATGTATAAGATCACTCTTGAATTTAGCGTTTTATTTGAAATTGGAGTAACAAATCTCAATTTATCACTACATATGATTGATACCATCAACTTATAGTCAACTTGCTATAGCTACTAACGAAAAATCAAAAGTAGGGTCCAGCAATTGCTGAGAATAATACAACAATTGTTGTACAATTCCCAGCAACTGCTACGACCTTTACAACAGCTGTTGCACAATTCCCAGCAACTGCTGTAATCCAGCAACTTACCAACTTGCTTCAACAAATTCAAACAAAATGTTTACCATCGAGTTATTTCTAGTGTTGAATTGGACTAAAATCGATATATTCAACCATAACCATGATCAAATAGACTAATTAATGGAAAAAACCACTGAAATAAGTGTGATTTAGAATTGCGATCGTATTACTTGTGTAAGTACTATCTCAATGTATAAGATCACTACTAATTCCACCTCAACGCATAAGATCACTACTAATATATTATAAAACATATTGACGCAACCAACTAATACTCAATTTACTTAGTCACAATCACTTACATATGCAATTGCTCAATAGATTGTATATTACTTGTGCAATCGCCGCGTCAATGTATAAGATCACTCATAAATTTAGTGTTTTATTTGAAATTAGAGTAACTCAATTTATCACTACATATGTTGATACCATCAACTTATAATCAAATTGCTATAGTTACTAACGAAAAATCAAAAGTAGGGTCCAGCAATTGCTGAGAATAATACAACAATTGCTGCACAATTCCCAGCAATTGCTACGACCTTTACAGCAGCTGCTGCACAATTTCCGTGCATCACCGATTCCCGGTAATCCATCGTTCAATATTGAAATTTTTATGTTGGGACTAAGTGGTGTTGATGTTTTTCAGCTATTGGCATTGTTCGGTTAATTTTTCGGGGCCCGTAGCTTAAATTCTAAAAAAAAATTGGCCCCAAAAACAGTGACCCTTTGCGGCATGTCCACGTCGCGGGGGCGTCGCGAACACACACTTGTTCGCCTGTTATAGGTCAAAAATGCCTCATCGATTTTTTTTCAAATCCGTGAGTTGCTTTTGTCATTTGTTTGGTTGAACTAACATATATTACCATTTTGAAGCGTAGTACATTGTTCGGGAAATTTTTCGGGGCTCGTAGCTCAAAATTAAAAAAAAATTTGCTCGAAACAATGTCCGTCCGCGACAGTACCGCGTTGCGGAGGCGTCGCGTACAAGCTACTTTGTCACGAAATAGCTAGTACGCGACGCCTCCGCGACGCGAACATGTCACGGAGGGACACTGTTTTGGGCAATTTTTTTTTTAGCTACCGGCCCCGAAAAATTCCCCGAATAATGCATAACGCTTCAAAACAGTAATATATGTTAGTTCAACCAAACAAATGACAAAAATAAATGGCGGATTTGAAAAAAAAATGATGATGAATTTTTGGATCCAGAATAGTCGAACAAGTGTTTCTGCGCGACGCGTCCGCGACGCGGACAAGTCGCGGACGGTCCGAAATGTCGCGGATGGTTTTTTTTTTTTAACTTATAATTTTTTTTTACTTATAATTTTTTTTGTTACAAATATGTTCCAAAAGTTTTAAAAATATACACTTTAACTCCTCATTAACTTAATCCCACTTAATTTTTAAGTAATGACAAGTTTGACCGGTCAAGATCAAACTTGTCACCTTTTTTATTTTCCAAACTTAACCAACACCTCTCCTTCAATTTTCACAAAAGAGTAAATCCACCTTTTTCCACTCCTTTCTAATAGCTACTACAAGATCAATGTTTATCTCCAATTGTTATTGTGGTTAATTTTTAAATTTCAAATAAATAAACTCCGTCATCGCCAGAAATATTACTTTGTATTTGATTGATTAAAATTATATTTTAATACAGACAGTTGATAACCTTTATTTTATATATGTTATTATAAACTAAATAATTTATCTAATATATAACATGAGAGGTATGGAAACATCACCTGTCAGTATCATAAAAAAATATTTATTATTAAAAATTATTATTATTATCCATTATAACAGACGATGCAAAAGAAACTATAAAATATTTCGAGAGAAAAGGAGAAACACAAACCTGATCATGAGACAAAGCATACTAAAAATTCATTGTAGGTATAGTTTGAATCCTAGACTGACTGAATACATGAACAATTTCAATTTCTACCTTTAGTTTGGTTACTAGCAGCAATAAAACTGATTGAAAAGAACTCTGAGGTTGGAGATTATGTCTATACCCTGAGTTCAAAGTTGTACATATTGACAAGTTTGATAAATAAAGTCTACAGTTATAAAAAAAATTGACATTCTAAAAGGTCAATTAATATAAGAAGAATGATGTCTAATATTCAAAGTTGTTGAACGAAGAGTTTAATTTTTACAGTAAAATTGAGGATATAAATAGTATTTACATAATAAATTGATGATCCATTATTTTGTTAGAAGTGATCATTGCTCATTTTCATCGAGTAAGACAAATAGCACATTTAGTTGGTTGATTGAAAAATAATTACATTCACCAATTAGATATGTAAAAAAATATTTATTATTTCATATAACATATGTATATTTTAATATTATTTTGATGACCAATTATTCGTGTAAAAATTCTAAAGTTTGGACGTGTTATCATCCAAATTTATGTGAAGCTCCTACTATTGAAGAAATTATTATTATGGGCACTTGTATTTTCAATTTGATAAAGTTCAATTTTAACAACCTATCTTTGACCATATCTCTTCTTTTTTTTTTAGTATACCTATGAATTAAAGATTCTACTACAAGATAGACAAATCATTCTTGTTATGGGCATATATAGTTGGACGTGTTGTCAATGAGACAAAGCCAATATAAGATTATTATTTTTTTCATGATAATTAAGAGATGAAATATCCTATGTAAAGAAAGAAAAATGGGAAAAAGGAATAGAGAGAAGAACAAATCGTTGGCCACCCTGTTGAGTAGAATGTGATGAAAGCCTTTTATGCGGTGAGTAATAAGTTGTTGTCTTTTGTCCCACAAACCAAAATGGGATGCCCAGTTTCTTGTCTCCAAAACTCTCCACCATTTATTGTGCTTGTACCTTTCCATTTATATTCATGTTAGTTAATACCAATGTATACTTACAATCTTTTATATATCTCATCATGTAAAATTCTTAACTCTTTGTACTCAGTCTCATATGATAATTTGAAAAATAAAAGATTAACTTGTACTGTTCTTTCATGATATAAGTATATATAGGGTGTGAGAAGGTTCTCTTATTTACTTTGAATTGTATGTAATTGTGCAGTGAAACCATCCTATTTAAGGGCATTTTTTTTTTTTTTTTGTATTTTGTGAAGATAGAAATTATGTAGTAATCCGTTTGGTGGTCCAATAACACAGACTAAGACAGTAGTCAATTTAAAAAATGTAAGACCAGAAAATCATCAAATATATGTAACCCCGTCTTGTAAATTTGATTCTGCGACTCCTGGCATGCTCTCAAGGACACTAAGACAGTGACGCTTCTAACTTTTCTAAAACACTGCTTTTGAATTCTTATCATCAACAAATGGATTTAAAAATTTTGGACATCCTCAAACCCCAAAATGAGCCTTTCGTTATTCAACGCCATACTAAATTAAGGAGATCAAATTCCCTTATAATGCCACTGATATGGGATCAAGACTCAACACTTGGAGCGTGAACAATATATAACTGGGGCTCAATAACAGCAAAAAATGAATTAGCTAGCTTGGTTGGACCTAACTCTGTTACCATGAAAAAGAAAAGAATTTTGAATCTAACTCAACCATAAATATTAGCTCATAACGGCAGAATTTCCCAAAACCAACCAAAATGGACTCAACATGTGGCAAGTCCTTAGAAAGAAGCCCCAAAAACATGATAACTAAGCTTTTTCATCTAGTAAATTCTTTTTGTTTTAGTTATGCGAGTGATATGATATTTCATATCATTTTTTTAACGATCGTAGTGTCCGAGTCAACTTTTGGATTCCTCAACTAATTTCATGGGATATCTACCGTCTCCTGTCAACAATATCTTTGTCAACCATAATTACTATTATAACGTGTATTTTTGAAAGAAAAAAAAATTATATGAAAAAGAAAAGTCTTAAAAATGTATATTAGAGAGGACAAATTTTATAATAGAGTGAACATGCATGCATGTGTTGCAGTGTTAGACCACAAGAATATGATGTGAAACGAGAAAGCTGAGTTTACTCTTGGAAATACAAAGGAATGGCCAACTCTAAATTTGTTTAAACGAATAAATTAAAGAAGATGGTGACAAATGGTATAAACAAAATCAGATATACAGGGTAAGTTTGACAATTATTTTATTTATAAGAAATCACAATCTATTTACATTTATATTTTAAATCTAATTTATCTATTCAATTTTGCAAAATCTATTTTATTTTCTTGTTAATTAGATTACAAAGTTATTAGTATTTTGTAACAGAAAAATATTGGTAATTGGTCTCTATCTTTCTTTCATTCCGGTCACCCAACTAATATGCTTCACAACATGGGATTCTAAAATGATGAGATAACAGTTTCATCCACCTTTTTATTTTATTTTATTTTATTGGGCTGAAAGAAGATTACATGTTCAATGAATTTGATGTAAGACCAAAGAATTTATATATCTTGAACAATATATGTATCCTATGAGCTTTTGACTTTTTAATCTTTTAAAGCCATCCCCTTTTTATATTATTGTTAATACTAGAATAGAACCCTTCTTTGTTATGGACACCCATAAATACGGAACATCCTCATCTTCTATTTTTTTATGGAGGCTCGTCAACAAACGTTACACTCCATGCGTCTTAAGTGATGCTGTCATAATTTTTTTTCTTAAATTATTTGTCAATTTTAACGTTGTACAATAAAATTAATTACTATTATTTTTTTAAATCACAAACATTGCAATAGAGTAATTATTTAATAAAAAAATATTACAATTTTAAGACATTAATGAGGTTAAAATTAAATAGTAAAGGCTGTCCGGTCTAGTGGCTAACTAGCCGTAAAGAGAAGTTTCTTCTCATCAGTAGGTGCGGCAGGCGAGGAGTAAATATTTTTATGAAGGGGTTCAATGTTATGAATGTATAATTTTTTTTTTATATATATATATATGATGTGATTTTCAATAACATTGATTTGGTTGGATACAATTTAGTGTTTATAGATAAAAAATAATACTATTATTAAATTATATAAACTTTATATTTTTTTTCGGTTAAGGACGTCCAAATAACCATCCATTTGTCGGTTGTCTAGTCGTAGTTTTGCCCTGCATCTAAGAAGTGACAAGTCTATAGATATGTTTTTGTTTGTAAGAAAATAATAATTTGAGTCGAGAGTCTTTTGAAAGTAATTTTTTTCGAAATTTGTGTTCATACTTTGCTCTCTTCAAATCTTATTGATGGAATTTCACTATACCAACATTGTTAGCTCAAGACGTTTTTATTATACTATTTTTATTGTACAATAAAGCTCGGAGGGGAGAAGATTATAATGTAGCAGGAAAATAAAATTTTTAATACAAAATAGGTATTTAACGAATTGTATATATATGGTCCACCAGTGTCGTTGGGTTGGTGGATATTTAGAGGTTGACTAGAAATGGGTGAAGCCCACCATATGCGTATAGCACATGTTGATTCCTCAACCTTAAAAATTTGCAATGAGCCATGTGCCAACAAGCCCACCCCACTAAGGCTCTTGATATAGACACTCCCATGTGGATCCAGTGACCAAGTAGATCACGGAGGATCTACTCAACAAGGAGAAAGCTCTCGTTTTTAGACCTTGGTAACAAACATTTCTTCCACGCGGCATGAATTTAAATTAATCAAATTTCATTATGAATTTTAAATATTGTATGAGAAATAAAAAAAGATCAATGTATTTATCGAGCTTAACTTCGTCACACACAAACGTACTTCACTTGGACTTATTACAATATTTGCATTAAATAAGAATTCTTACCTAACATAAATTAAAGCAACATAGTATTAATCTTGACAAGAGGATCATAACGATATATATATATATACCTAGTTAAATGATGTAATGGAAGCATCAAATATTGATATTATTCTTCTGAACCAAAACTTCTTGTATTCAAGGATGAATCTTTCAAATTTAATCTTGATAGACTAATTAACTTGAGACTTGTCGAAAACTGACATATATTGGATCACCGCATAGTGTCATATTTTCATAATTGGTTGTGATTTTCGTTCTCAGTATATATTGTGACTCCTTTATTTTGTTGCATATTTTAGATTCAAGCTAAAGTACTGTTCCAATTGTCACAGCAGATAGGCTATGAATTTGACGTGTCTACATAATCTTCCCTACAGTTGTTTAATTCAAGTGATAGGATCGTCATAGGTTTTAAGTGTACCACGTGTTAGGATGAAGTTACATCAAGATTTCTATGTTAGTTTTCAAATTCAAATATTCATACTAGGTTGATATTGTATTGAAATTTTAGAAGCTAATTTAAATGATGTGATTATTATTTAACTACAAATCTTCAATATGCACCTAAATGAATTAAATAACCATAATTTTGTGTACAACTAAATAAACAACCGCACAAATTACATTATTTGAATCAGAGCGGCAATATTAGTAGATTCAATTTAGGGGTATACATGAATTGGGTTGGTTTGAATTTTTCAAATACCAAATCAAATTATATGTGTCGGATTTTCAAATATATACACTAAACTAAATTAATAAAACTCGAGTTTTTCAACTTCGAGATTTTTGTTGATGCTGCGAAATAATCCAAAATGATCAAGGAAACTCTTAGTTAGTTACAAGTTGTCACTAAGTTCGTTAGGCAGTTAGAGTCAGTTTGTTGTAAAGGGTGTTGTTAGGCAGTTAGAGTCAGTTTGTTGTAAAGGGTGCTTCTACTCTTTATATATAGACTATCTAACTTACATTAAGAAGCAGATCCTTGAATACACGTTCAGAAGATTACTCTCCTTTCTCTCTCAATTACTCTTCTTTTTTTTTGTTTCTTACTCATTTTTTGCTACTGTTCCTGTCAAGCCCTGGGAGGGTACCCTTGGTGTGGCCAACACTCGAAGATTATTGCTAGCCTCTAAGCGAAGCACTCTGCCTCATCACATTTGTTCAATTACATTCTAATAGCAGAAGACATCAGCGTATAAGAATACATAAATAAAGAAAATGTCAAATGATAAATAAAGTCCAAAGGCCAGACATCTCATCCATAAATTAAGCAAGACTAGTATGAAAGGAAATTAGTCAACATAACATCCAATCACATCTCAACATTCTAGTCTATGAAGCCTCTAAAACATCTGAATAATGGTGCCAATGACAGACCTATGGCTACCTCTAACTAGAATAAAATATGTCTAAAACTCAAAGGTCGAACAGAAATATGATATCCTCGAAAGTAGGGGAGGGCTCACCAATCAGCTGAAAGCAAATAGGTCCTCAACGGGGCACATGATGATGACCGCTAGTACCTGTCTCTGCATCATAAAAAAATGTAGGCATAAATGGACATCAGTATGTGGAATGTATGAGCATGTAAAATGGCAGAAAAAAACATGCAAAAGAAGAATAACATCAACTCAAATAGCTCAACTTAAGAAGAAGGGAACTCAATCATCATGTCAAGAGTCTAAAGTAAGAATGCAATTTAGATAATGATGACTCATCCATCATCTATGTATTATCCACTCAGTGTACTATCAAGGCCTAATTGGGAGTTTCTCTAATCGACAACCATCACCTAAGAGCCGGTGATGATACAATGAAGCGATGTCTTGCCACATCTATCCGACACCCTGCCGGGGGTATAGGACATCCCATTAATGGATCCAAAATCAGTAACATCAAGTCCTCATTTTAGGACAATTAGAAACATCTAGTTTTACGATTCAATCCCCTCCTACGTCGGCTATGTAGTTATTGAGTTCGAGTTGGACTTAGTCTTACTCAATTCGATGCCCAATACTCCTCCTAAGACTCAATATGCTCATAAGACATCAACCCTATGGTTAACTCATTCAAATAATCTCATTAGACATTCATCAACTCAACTCAGCACATCAACCATCAACCCTTTGATTACATCATTTTTAGGTTCAATTCTTGAATCATAAAGACTCAGTCATACATCGTTCTAACTCATGACATTTAGGAGAACAAACACAAAATTAAAGCATTTATGGATTCCATAGACTCTTTAGGCTCGAATTATGCTCATGCATGCTCATGTAAGTAAAA
This sequence comes from Solanum rostratum, assembly GCA_029948455.1. NCBI lineage: Eukaryota > Viridiplantae > Streptophyta > Magnoliopsida > Solanales > Solanaceae > Solanum > Solanum rostratum. The sequence continues at coordinate 24,647,184 of CM057049.1, forward strand.
TATCTGAGAATAATAAGAAAACATGCTAGGGTTCATATAGTATGGCAAAATAATCTAATTTAAGCATTTAATTCATAAAAACGATAATTCATGCAAAATAATATAGATATGCATTAGAATTTATGAAAAACCTTCAAGAACCATTCATGGGACACAACTTCATCAATTCGGGTTACGGGGCACATGGAAGAACATAATTTATGTTTTGGTTAGCCTTACATGCCTAGGAATAGAAAAAGCAGTCAATCTATGGTCGATCCTCGCGTTTGAATTGAAACCCTCACCCTTCTCCCTCTTCTGGTGTTCCTCAAGAAATCCCTAAGCATGAAGAATGGTGAAAATATCCTTAGGTTTTATTTTAGGACTTTAATTAAGTCTAAAACGTCCTAGGGTTTAATTAAATGGGATAGGAATAGACAAAAATACCCCTCTTAAAACTGTTGACTAAGTCTACGAGACCCCATCTACGGGCCGTATAACATTCTACAGGCCGTAAACTATTTCTCGTAAACAAGGGGTCTTGAAATTTGAATTACTGGAATTTGGCACGAAACCTCTTCAACGAGCCGTAAAATGTTTTATGAGCCGTCTGATAACTCGTAACTCAAGATACTAAAAAGTTAATTTTTGGACCATCAATTCACGGAACCACTTTATGGGTCATAGGTAGTCTCGTATATGGGCCTCAGACTTAGAAAATTCCCCATGTCATTTGGGGGGGGGGGAGGGTTACGAGACCTCGTCTACGGGGCATAGATGGCACTCGTGGACTCTCTTTCAGAAGCTTTTTCTCAGCCATTCTCTCACTTTTCTCATACATCTTATTAGACTAGGTGGAAAGAATTGGGGGTTTTAAATTATCTCCCCCTTGGGATCATTCGTCCTTGAATGATGAGCAACTAGGAGACCTATCAAGAAGGAAATCAAATACTTGGATACTCGGATACTCATACTTCAAAAATCAACCTCAACTCGAGATTTAAAATCGAAAGACCACTTCTAACATCATCATTCGACACGAATAGTTAAAGACATGCATACTCACATACTCATAGACTCAAGAGAAATATCAAATCAGAGACAAGAACTCAACTCAACAATGTAAAAGTAACTCAGAGGGTAGAAATAAATTGTTACCATCAATTTCATCATTAGAAAGCATAAATAGGTGAGGGTATCTAGCCTTTATATCCTCTTAATCTTCCCAGGTAGCCTCTTCAAGAGATTGACTTCTCTAACACCTTTACAGATGCAACCTCTTTTGTTCTCAACTTGTGAACCTAACAATCAAGGATTTGGACTGGGACCTCTTCATAACTCAAACTATCCTTCACTCCGATGCTTTCAACAGGCACAACCAAGGATGGATCTCCCAAATACTTCTTAAGCATAGAAATGTGAATGACTGGATGAATGGCTACCAACTCTTGTGGTGGCTCCAACTCATAAGCTATGTTTCCCACTCTCTTCACAATTTGGTAGGAACCAATCTATTGAGCATTCAACTTCCCCTTCTTCCCCAATCTCATCACACCCTTCATGGCTGACACTTTCAAAGACACCCAGTCGTTGACCTCAAACTCCAAGTCTTCTTCTAGCATTAGTGTAGGACTTCTGACGAGTCTGTGCAGTTCTCAATCTCTCTTGGATTATCTTTACCTTCTCCATAGACTAATGTATCAAGTCTAGTCCAATTAACACTGCTTCACCCACCTCGAACTACCCGATATGTGATCTACATCTCCTACCATAGAGGGCCTCGTAAGGAGCCATTTGGATGCTCGAATGAAAGTTGTTGTTGTAGGCAAACTCAATCAAAGGCAAGTGGTCATCCCAATTACCTTTGAAGTCAATGATGCAAGACCTTAACATATCCTCCTAAGTCTGTATCATCTGCTCTGCCTGACCACCAGTCTGAGGGTGGAAAACACTTCTAAGGTTCACCCTTCGAACCTATCCCTTTCAGAAAGGAATTCCAGGATTGGGTAGTGAACTGAGCCCCTCCATCTGTGCAATATGACATCTCTCTTAGGTATTACCGGGCATAATCCTCTGCAGCGTCTGTCATCTTTACTGCTAAAAAGTGTGCAGATTTTGTCATCCGATCAACTATCACCCAAATTGAATCATGTTGTCTGCAGAACCTCGGTAAGACTGTGACGAAGTCCATGTCAATCACCTCCTATTTACACTCTGGAATATCAAAATTCTAAGCTATTCCATATGGCTTTTGGTGCTCAACTTTAACTTGTTGGCAAATCCGGCACTTGGAAACGAACTCATCAATGTCTTTCTTCATTTCACTCCACCAGTATACTTCCCTCAAGTCATGGTACATCTTGGTAGACCCTGGATGGATGGAATATCTGGAATTATGGGGTTCTTCCATGATCCTCTCTCGAACACCATCAACTCCAGAACACATAATCTACTTTGGTATATCAATACCCCATCTCCCCCTTTGACGAATGCCATCACTTTCTGCTTATGCACATCTTCCTTTAATGGAGTAAGATGGGATCTCGATCTTGATTCTCCTTTACCTTCACTACAAGGGATAATGTAGAAACATCATGCACAAGTATTCCATATTCACTAGATTCATCTAGTTGAACTCCCAATCATACCAGTCAGTGAACTTCTTTGGTCAACTCCTTTTTCTCTTCCCCCACATGGGTGGAGCTCCCCAAGGATAACCTGCTAAGAGCCAACTACCACATTAGCTTTACTAGGATGGTAGAGGATGCTCATGTCATAGTCTTTGAGCAACTCAAGCCATCTCCTGTGCCTCAAGTTAAGCTCTTTCGGGGGTGAAGATGTATTGTAGGATCTTGTGGTCTGTGAATACATCCATATGCGCTTCATGCAAGTAGTGGTGCCAGATCTTGAGTGCAAACACCACCGCAACCAATTCTAAGTCGTGAGTTAGATAGTTCCTCTCATGGTTCTTGAGTTGTCTAGAAGCAAAGGCTATGAACTTACCTCTTTGCACCAAAACACATCCCAATCCCACTCTAGAAGCATCACAATAGATCACAAAATCATCCGTCCCTTCAGGTAGAGTCAATACTGGTGTAGATGTTAATCTAGTTTTCAACTCTTGAAAACTCTTTGCATATTCGTCGGACCACTGAAACTTAGCTTTCTTTTGAGTGAGCTTAGTCAATGGAGAGGATAGAGAAGAGAATCCTTCAACAAATCTGTGGTAGTAACCAGCCAAACCTAGAAAACTCCTTATGTCAGTTGGAGAGGTGGGTCTAGTTCAGTTCCTAACTGCCTCAATCTTCTGCATATCCACTCGAATACCATCCCCTGAGACAACATGGCCCAAAAATGATACTGATTTAATCCAAAACTCACATTTCAAAAATTTGGCATACAACTCCTTATCTCTGAGGGTCTGAAGAACAATTCGAAGATGATCGATATGCTCTTCCTCATCTCTGGAGTACACCAACATATCATCGATGAACATAATCACTAACATGTCAAGATACTGTCTGAATATTATGTTCATCAAGTCCATGAAAGCGGCTAGAGCATTTGTCAATCCAAAAGACATTACTAGAAACTCAAAGTGACCATATCAGGTTCGAAAAGTCATCTTTGGGATTTCATGTTCTCTTACTTTCAACTGGTAATAGCATGATCTGAGGTCTATCTTAGAGAAAATCGTAGCATCCTTAAGTTGGTCAAACAAGTCATGAATTCTCGGATGAGGATAGTTGTTCTTAATGGTTACCTTATTCAACTAATGATAATCTATGCACATCTTGAGGGAACCATCTTTCTTTCACATGAAAGTTACTGTAGCACCCCATGGTGAGACACTTGGCCTAATAAATCTCTTATCCAAGAGATCTTTCAACTACTCTTTCAGTTCTTTCAACTCTGCGGGGGCCTTTCTATATGGCAGAATAGAGATAGGCTGGGTATCAGGGAGAACATTGATCCCAAAGTCAATCTCCCTATCAGAAGGGACTTCAAGCAAATCATCAGGAAAGACCTCAGGAAACTCATTGATAACTGAAACAGACTCCAAAGGGGGAAATTCTACATCATTAGCCTTAACTCGCACGAGGTAATATATAAATTCTTTAGAAACTAATTTTCTGGCCCTAAGGTAGGAAATAAACTTATCCTTAGGCACTGCAGAACTACCCTTCCATTCTATAACAGTCTTATTTGGGAATTAATTTGACCGTCCACGCTCTACAATTGACAGAGGTATAACAGGCATGAAGCCAATCCATACCAAGATTCACATCAAAGTCAATCATATCTAACTCAACTAAGTCTGCGAATGTATCTCTATGATAGATAAACACCGTGCAATCTCTATATATCCTTTTCAGCTAGAATGGACCGACCAGTAGGAGTAGAAACATTGAAGGGCTCAAGAAAACATTCGGGAAGGATCTCACACTTACTAGCCACATATGGAGTTATAAATGATGAAGTGGCAACTGGTCAAGCAAGAGATACACATCATATGAAAAGACTCGTAGCGTACCCGTGACAATATCAGGTGCAACTTCCTGATCCTATCGATTTCCAATCGCATACAGAAGGTTTGTCCCTTCCCCCGTGTTAGTCATAACACCTTTCTATGATACTGCTAAAGACTGAGTTTTATTACCTCTATTACCCCTCCTCCTCATTCTGCAAGTGACCACTTTGTCCGCACCCATAGAGAGCATTAGTGCCCTTATATCACTCACCTAGATGGAGCTTAACATACTTGCCACATGATGGTTTCCCCATCGAACCTTGAGTCACACTAGCTTGGGATTGAGAACTCTGAGCTATGAAATTCTGATATCCCTGAGACTTCTGATCATACCTGCTACTCGGACCTGGTGCACTTGCTGAGGATGGTGCATAGTTCGAAGACCTCTTATTAAAATAGGGCCTGTCCCCCTTACCTTGCTTATGTTGGCTAGGCTCATGCCCTGCTGACTTAGCCTTTTTGCTCAAGTGCTCCTTCTTATCTCTCTTCTTGTCCTCCTCAAGTTGTTGTGCATAGACCATAAGCCTAGAGATGTCCATGTCCAGAATCAGTAATGTCACTATGCACTCTTTTTTCACATGCTTGCCCAAGCTGGATATGAACTTTCTTATGTTAGACCTCACATCGGAGATCATCTCGGGAGCATACTTGGATAGCTATATGAACTTAAGGTTGTATTCTTTGACAGTCATCTCCTCCTGCTTCAAGTTGACAAACTCCTCCACCTTCGCTTCCCTCAACTCTTGTGGAAAGAAGTGATCAAGAAAGGCACTGTCAAAGTCATCCTAAATGGCAGGCTCAGCATCCTCACTCGACTTTCTTCCCATTGACTGTATCAGACATTCGCGACATCCTTGAGTTGATAGGAAACAAATTATACTCTCTTTGTCTCAGTCGCATGCATAACTTTCAATACTTTTCACATCTCACCAATAAAATTTTGGGGGTATTCCTTAACCCTAGACCCTGTGAAGACTGGTGGATTCATCCTCAGGAAATCTCTAAGTCTCGTCACAGCAGTCAACTCTTGGGAGTTAGAGCTAAGAGCTTGTGAGCTCCAGTTCCCACTCTGGGCAGCTACTAGCTGGGTGAGCATAGTGATAGCTCCCCTGAAGTCAACCTCCATAGTAGGAGTAGGCGAAGTAGTAGGTTCCTGGGGTACCTCAGTAACTCCTACTCATTGACCTCAGCCTCTTGTCTCCATCTGAGGAGGCACCTCTAGTGGGGGATTCTCAGTGTCTCTTTGGGTGGCAGTATGCTTAGAAGGTATGATCTACAAGCACGTAATGCACGAATTAGATAGATACCTTAATAGAGCTAAACTCTATCGCACGAACTCATAATACAATAAAGTGAAACAATTCCTAATGTCCTATATCCTCTTGCTTATGAAGTGTGGTGCACAACAAACCCAAAAACAAGACTATATTATATACGGCTTCATAGACTCCCTAGGAGTCTTAAACTCTATGCTCTACAACCAAGTTTTTCACGCCCCGGGAGGGTACCCTTGGCGTGGTCGGCACTCAAAGACTATTGCTATCCCCCAAGTGAACCACTCGGCCTCATCACATTTGTTTAATCACATTCTAATAGCGGAAGACATCAGTGTATAAGAATACATAAAGAAAGAAAATGTCAAATGATAAATAAAGGCCAAAGGCCAGACATCTCATCCATAAACTAAGCAAGACTAGGATGTATGAAAGAAAACTAGTTAACATAAAATCCAATAACAACTCGATAATCTAGTCTATGAAGCCTCTAAAACATCTTAATAATGGTGCAAATGACAGACCTATGACTACCTCTAACTAGAATAAAACGTGTCTAAAGCTCAAAGCTAGATCAGAAATATGATATCCTCCGAAAGTAGGGGAGGGCTCACCAATCAGCTGAAAGCAAATAGGTCCTTAATGGGGCGCTTGCTGATGACCACTAGTACTTGTCTCTGCATCATGAAAAAATGCAGACCCAAATGGACATCAGTACGTGGATTGTACGAGCATACAAAATGGTAGAAAGAAACTTACAAAGGAAAGTTAACATCAACTCAAATAGCTCAACTCAAGAAGAAGCGAACTTAATCGTCATGTTAAGAATTCAAAGTAAGAATGTAATTTGGACAATGACTACTCATCCATCATCTATCTATCATCCACTCAGAGTACTACCAAGGCCTAATTGGGAGTTTCTCTAGCCGACAACCATCACCTATGAGCCAGTGATGATACAACAAAGTGATGTCATTGCCACATCCATCTGATACCTTGCTAAGGGTATAGGACATACCATCAATGGATCCAAAATTAGTAACATCAAGTCCTCATTTTGGGACAATATGAAACATTCGATTTTACGATTTAATCCTCTCCTACATTGGCTACGTTGTTATTGAGTTTGAGTTGGACTTACTCTTACTTAATTTGATGCTCAATACTCCTCCTAAGACTCATCTCATTGGAAATTCATCAACTCAACTCATCACATCAACTATCAAACCTTTGGTTACATCATTTTTAAGTTCAGTTCTTGAATTATAAAGACTCAGTCATGCATCATCCTCACTCATCACATTTGGGAGAACAAATGCAGAATTAAAGCATTTAGAGATTTCATAGACTCTTTAGGTTCAAATTATGCTCATGCATGCTCATGTAAGTAAAATATGTGAAAATAATAAGAAAACATGTTAGGATTCATATAGTGTGGCAAACTAATCCAATTTAAGCATTTAATTTATAAAAATGGTAATTCATGCAAAATTATATAGATATGCATTAGAATTTATGAAACACCTTCGAGAACCATTCATGGGAGACTCAATTTTACTCACAACTTTATCAATCTGGGTTATGGGAAACATGGAAGACCAGAATCCATGTTTTTATTAGCTACATACCTAGGAATAGAAGAAATCAATCAATCTCCGGTTGATCCTCATGTTTGAATTGAAACCTTAGCCCTTCTCCCTCTTCTGGTGTTCCTCAAGAAATCCCTAAGCGGGAAGAATGGTGAAAATATCCTTAAGGTTTGATTTAGGACTTTAATTAAGTGTAAAATGTCCTAGGGTTTAATTAAAAGGGATAGGAATTGAAAAAAATACCCCTCTTAAAACTGTCGACTAGGTCTACGAGACTTCGTCTACGGGTCGTAGAACATTCTACGAGCCGTAAACTACTTCTCGTAAACAAGGGGTCCTGAAATTTGAGTTACTGAAATTCGGCAAGAAACCTCTTCTACGATCCATAAAATGTTTTACGATCCGTTTGATAACTCGTAACTCAAAATACTGAAAAGTTGATTTTTTGACCATCAATTCACGAAACCACTTTATGGGTCATGGACACTTTACGGGTCATAGGTGATCTCACATGTGGGCCTTAGACTTAGAAAATTCCCAAGTCTTTTTTTCGATTGGGGGGGGGGGTTCTGAGACCTCGTCTATGGGTCGTAAATGGCTCTCGTGGACTCTCTTTCAGTAGTTTTTTCTCAATCATTCTCTCAAGTTTCTCTGTACATCTTCTCAGACTAGGTGGAAAGAATCAGGAGGTGTTACAGTTCCATCGAATCTTGATCCATAATTCATCATGGTATCAAAGCTATGCAAAACATAGTTCAGCATGATTCGATTCTGATGATTTCTTAACCTGTGAAGTTTGAAATTTCTTTCATAAAATCTGTGAAGTCTGCAATCAAGATTCTGAAAATTAATGGCGGAGGTGAATCAAATGGGTGCTAGAAATGTTGATGCATCAATAGGCACAACCAGAATTCATGTTGATGCATTCACAAATATAATGACAACTGGAGTTCCACTTGTGTTTCAAGGCTTACAGGCTCCTTTGGACTACAATCATCATATATTTCTCTCTAATTTTGATGTTTTACATATAACAATCATTTCATTTCAGTTGAAAGAAAGTGAAAACTGTGTGGTATGGGGTACATCTATTAGAAGTGCATTGTTAGGAAGGAATAAATTTGGGCTTATTGATGGGTCTTGAAAGAAAGAAACTTTTCCTGTAGAACTATAGAATCAGTGGGAAAGAGTTAATGCCATAGTCTTGTCATGGCTTATGAACTTTGTGTCTAATAGTTTACTTGGTGGAATAGTATATACTTTGACTGCTAAACCAAGTGTGGCAAGACTTGAAAGAAAGATTTGATAAAGTAGATAGTTCTGGAGTATTTACTCTTCATCAAGAAATAGCCACCATGTCACAAAGAGTTCAATCTGTTTCAGTCTATATCTCTAAGTTGAAAGATTTATGGGATGAATTTGATTCATGGTCTCATCTCCAGGATGTAACTATGAAAGGTCTAAAGATTTTGTTATATATCTACAAAGATAAAAACTCTATCAATTTCTTATGGTCCTAAATGATACATATTCACAAGTAAGAACTCAAATCTTGTAATGACCCTCTTACCTTCTGTTAATGTGGCCTATTCTATGATAATTAGTGATGAAAATCAGAAAAGTGTAGCTTAGACCACGAATGTTTCTGGGTTGTTTGGAATTGTACCTAGTATTACTGGTGTATCCATGTAGTCAAAGGTCAATTATCAAGTATATCTAGATGGTTATTAAAAAGGCAAAAGGTCACACATTTCCACTATAACCCTAATGCTGCCTATAATCATTACAAACTGAAAAGGCATTTCAAGGTAGACTGTTACAAGTTGATTCGTTATCCACCAGGTCATCCTAAGCATGTAGAAACAAAAGGTGCTGTTGAGAACAAGTCTTTTTGTAAATATGAAAATAGGTACAAGCAGAGAAGAACTAGTGCACACAGTGTTATGCCTCAGGAATCAGACTCATCATAGGACCTTAATCAACTACACACTTCTCAGGGGGTAACCAAATCATATAGGATAATGGACAGTTGTTCAGTACAATCTACAAAGCAAACTCCAAGTTTGCAACTAGCTGGTCTAATTGCAATGCCTCCTAGGTTCAACCCTAAGCTATATAAACATATTTGCAGGTTGCTGGATTAACAAATTCAACAAACTTAACCTACACCATCAGCTAACTTGTCAGTTATTAGTAGGGTAAACAATGATACACTTAAATCGATCATTGACACAAGAGCTACAAATCACATGGCCTCACACATAAATTTTCTAAATAAAGACTCTATATTTGAAATTGTACACGCAAAACAGGTTACACTGTCTAATGGTGACGTGTCATGTGTCAAACAGACTGGTTCTAGTAATGTTTCTGCTAATAGCACTAGACATAATGTGTTTCATCTCCCATAATTTAAAATATAATCTCCCAGTATCTAAGGCTATTAAAAACTTCAAAGTTTAGTTTCTTTTTTTTGACTTTTGTATTTTTCAAGATCTTTATAGTGGGAGGGTGAATGAGATTGGTAGAGAAAGAGCTGGACTTTACTATCTACTCAGTCACTGCAAAGTTCCTGGACATAGGAAGAGTTCGTATGGCTTATTTTGTTAAAAGTTGTAGCTTAGCTATTATTCATCAAGTTGAAATAGAACTCTGACATAAAAGACTTAGTCATGTACTATCTAAAATGTTGTTCTATTTGTTTCATAGCCAGAAATCTTATATAGAAGATACTATTACAAAATATTATTATGTTTCTCCTTGTGCTAGGTAGACTAGGTTACCCTTTCCAATTAAAATTTGTAGATTCAGTGATAAGGCCTTTGATTTAGTCCACATGGATGTGTGGGAACCTTATAGCGTTCCTACTTGTGATGGACAACAATATTTTCTAATAATAGTGGGTGATTTTTCAAGAATGACATAGGTGTTTTTACTTAAGCTTAAATCTGATATTGTTGTTGTTACTCAACATTTTATTTCTTATATTAAAACATAATTTTGATACATGCATAAAGGCCATAAAAACTGACAATGAACTGAATTTATTAATCATTTGTGTATTGATTTTCTAACTAGATTGGGCATAATTCATCAAACCTCATGCTCATATACTCCTCAATAAAATGAGATTTCTTAAAGAAAGCATAGACATATATTGAAAATAACTAGAGCAATAAGGCATCAAGCTAATATACCTCTTACATATTAGGGTTATTGTGTTAAAGTTGTTGTATAAATGATCAACAGAATGCCTTCTAATATACTAAATCGTGTGTCTCCTTATAAAAAGCTTCATAACAGAAAACCTTCCCGTACACACTTCAGGGTTCTATGGTGCTTATGCTATGTAAAAGTATTTAATGAACGGGATAAGTTCATGTCTAGAACCAAACAAATTGTGCATATGGGATATTCAGAGACAAAGAAATGATATATACTTTTTGCTTTTACTAATAAGAACTTTTTTTATTCATAGGGAGGTTACATTCATAGACGACATCTTTCCTTTCAAGGCTACTGAGCACACTCAACTTCAGTTATTTCCTCCCATATCTTAAGATGTGGTTGAAGAAAGTTTCAACACACCAATTATCAGAACTGAACAAGATTTTTATCCTAATATTATAACTTTACATGTTCCACTCTTGCCTATTCAGTTTACTACTAAAAGTCTAAATGAATCAGCTACTACTAGAACTAGTAGTATTCCCGTGGTTACAACTCCAGTAACTATTAATAGGAAGTTTCAACCCGAAACTACCAGAAGATCCTGCAGGGGTAAACCACCTCCTATATGGATAAAGGATTTTGTATCCTTGAGTATCAATGATAATATGCCCTATGCATTATCCAACTACATATCCCATAAACATATATCTCTTAAATACTAATGTTACTTATCTCAATTTTCAAAATATTGTTGAACCTATCATTTATGCAAAAGCAGTTAAAAATCCTAGGTGGGTAGAAGCAATGAACGCTAAGATAGTCGCTCTTCAAAGCAATAACACCTGGACAATGGTACAACTACCTTAGAGAAGAAAACCAATTGGCTGCAAGTGGATATATAAGGTTAAATACAAGTCTACTAATGAAGTAGAAAGGTTCAAAGTAAGGCTAGTGGAAAAAAGCTATAGTCAACAAGAGGGCATCGATTACTAAGAAACTTTTATTCTTGTAGTTAAAATAGTGACACCAAGGACTATTTTCGCTATTGCATCCTCTAGACAATGGCGTATAAATTAGATGGTTGTATCTAATGCCTTTCTACAAGGTTATGTCGAAGATGAAATCTACATGACTGATCTTAAGCGTATTTATACCCTAGTTAGCCAAATAAACCCATAAAGTGAGTTAAGTCAGAGGGTGAACATAAAGAGAACAATTGTTTTTAATATGATTGTCATTATTTATCTAATCTAGGGGTCGAGTACTCCATGTGGTTGCATTTTTGCAGAGATTAGTCAAATTATAGCAGTCCGAAGTCATGTGCAAAGTGGAAGGATGAAAACGCCCCAGAAAGCAAGGAAGAAAAGAAGCAGGATGCAGCAGAGACAATGGTCCGCGTCGCGGACCTGGCAGCAGACCAGCAGAACTGGAAAGAAGAAGAAAAATACACAAAGGCCCAGTGCGCGGCATGGTCCGCGTCGCGGACCAGTGTGCAAGAAGAAGCGAATCTGTCCAGTCAGCAACTTAACGGACCGGGTCAATACACACTAGTCCGCGTCGCGGACTGCATGTTTGTCAAGTGAAAATACGAGTTACGGGTTTTAGAGAAAAGGAGGCTATTGATAATTATTTTATTCATCTTTTGTTTATTCGTTTTTGAGCAAGGAATAGACGGGAGGCATAGAGAAGACAACCTAGGTCTACTTTGGTTTGCTTTTCATCTTTGTTTTCTTGAATGTTCATGTTTATCAACTTATTCTTGATGTGGGAACAAATTATGAGAGGCTAGTTCTCCCATATTTTGGGATTGTATCCCTAGACAATGTGATTTCTTAATCTTTGGTTTATGTATGCTGGGTTTATCATTTATTCTTGTGCCACTTTGATTAATACTTCTTAGCCTGATCAACTAGGGAGGAAATGGGTTAGTTATTCTGAATTCGAAAGATGTTGGAATAATTAGAACACAGTGGAATAGGGAGCTTGTCCAATGAGGTTATTAGATTGGTTCGTATAAGGGAGAACCGTGACAACTACCCTTACACCTCGCTTAGTTCATAATACAGGAAGATAAATATAATGCATTTTTGGTGGTCTGTCTATCCCCGCTCAACGATGTAGTTAGGCAGTCATTAAAAGTAGGCCTGCAGAGCCGTGCAACTCTGTTAGGTAAATTTAACCCTGTGAACTAATAAATGTAAACCCAGATACATGAATACGGATTGAGAAACACGAAGTCGTCATGGCTATAATCCCGGAATGACCTTTAATTTGATAAATCGCTACGTCATATTATCTTAGAGTTTAATACAATTCGTTCTTCTACAAATCTCATCGCAAATTGTTTTGGATATAAATTTAGCATAATAACTTGAGGAGAAACCAATAATCTCTAAATCCTTTGGGTTCGACATCCGGCTTATGAGAAGAGCCACTGTATTACTTGAGTTGACCACGTACACTTGCGTGTGCTAGGGAAGCAACAATGACTCTTCCTTGAGGATTCAAGATTCAGGGGAAGAACAATATGTGCACACTCTTAAAATTCTTATTTGAATTAAAGCAGGCACCAAGGAAATACAATGCAAAGCTCTCCAAAGCTTAATCAACTTTGGTTTAAGATAGAGTCAATTTGATCACTCTTTATGCATCAAGAAAACAAATACAGGAGTGATCATTATATTGGTATATGTAGATGACATACTACTACTGTTGATAGTTTGGATCAAATTCTAACAACTAAGACAACACTGCACAAGGCATTTCAGATAAAGGAACTAGAGAACTAAGGTATTTCTTGGGTATTGGTTATGATCCAAGCCTAAGGTCTAGTCGTAACATGGAGAATGAGGAGCTCCAGTATACCTCATCCAATCCTCTTAGCATACAAAGTAAACCATAAAGAATGTACATAATAAGTGGAATCTTACATAAGCATAATATGAGAGTCATACATAGCATGAAGAAAAATACAAGTCTAAAATCAAAATGACTTGTCTAACAATGTCTCTAAAACCATAACATAGATGGGGGGGTTAGACATGTCCTGGCTCATCCTAAACATGAAACAAAAGCTTTCTCCAAACATAAATATGACACAAGGAAAGAGATAGTAGGCCTTGTCCCGGAAGCATGAGGACTCACCAGATTCGGATCGTGTAAAAGCTTGGATCTAGCCACTGGATGAATGATAGGATCGCCTGCATCTACATTGTGATATAATATGGGCTTAGAGTATGTGTTAGTATGTTTGAATGTACAAAGTATGCGGGCATGCAATGTAATAAAAACATAATAAAACCTGCATTTGAAATGTTACATGACAAAGGCATAATATAGAAGTGAAGTATAAAATTAAGATGTCATAAATACCATGATGCATGAATGTCGTAGTACATAAATATATCTGGAGATGTGATCTCAATCGACATGTAAGACCATGAGAGTTATTACATGGATTCCCGATGTTTCTTCTACACCAGAGAAAGAGTAATCTACTTGCCAAGGTAGATTATACCCTCACCTAGTGGATCATGAAACATAATTATCCATATTGGGCATAAAACATGAACCTAATGATGGCACGTAGTTATGAGATAAGTAGGATTTATATAAGGATCCTAAGGATAGTACACCACCTTAAATCTCCTTCGGTGCTATGTCATCATCCCACGGAGTACATAATATACACATGTAATCATGTTAGTCATAAATCATCATAAATTCATCATCATGCATACGTAGGCTTAAAAGCTAAATCATAATTCAAAACATGTTTGCATGCATAGAAATAGTTCATTCATAACTTGTACATAATGGTTTATTCACACCCTTGAATTCTTAAAGCCATATCACAATCATCGTTGTAATCATAATCATATCATAATCTTATTCGTATTAAAATCGTGTTCATAACCATAATTTTAACCAAATCTATACCGAGATCTCATGTAGGAGCCTCGGACTTGAATGCTCATGAAATAAGAAGTGAGAGTAAAGCATTTGTACATGAAATTCAAGCTCAAAACATGATAATTAGATAGAAATATGCATAATCCATGAATAGAAGAGTGTTTCAATCAAAGTTGAAATTACCCATGCATGAGTTCATAGTTCATCAAGTCATGTAAATTCAAGTCTCATGAAAACCATACAAACCAATGGAATAAAGCTTAAAACATGTTTAAATCATTTGAATACTACCCATAACATAATTCTAACAATTCAAAACCAAATCATGAAATTCATACTTGGATTATACTTTAAAGTAAAGAAAATAGATGAAAAGAGGTTTTGGGGTTCATGGTTGGAAGGGAACCATGATTTAATCCCTCATCCCTAGCTTTGGAAGAAGAGTTTGAGAAGAAATCAACTTGTACTTGAAGCCTTAATTAAGTCCTTAACTTGAATCCTTGAGTGAAGACTTTGAGAGTGTTTTAAGACTTTGATTCTACAGACTAATTATAAAGCTTGCATGAAGTGTTAGGAAATACATAGGGGTTGGTTTAGGAGTATACTTAAGTCACAAAACGCCCCAAATACACCTAGAGTTGGGGGAAAAATAACAAAAAGCCTTTAATGAAATAAGCCTTGGAAAGTGACCTGAACATCTTTAGGGAAGGGTTCACAGTCCGTGAACCTCTTCAGGGGCCGTGAAACCCTCTCATCAAAGTAGTCCAAGTTATGAGGCGGGGCTGCCAAGGCGTTTGACTCCTTCAGGTCCACAAGCTGTGGTGTGTATAACACCTCTCACACAACACAGAAAATGCCCTATAGTGTATTTCTTAAACATCATAAAATTCGTGCGTGATTTCACAAATCTGACTTCGTAGTCTTTTAGGAGATAAAATTATGTAGGTAAGGGGTGGTCTTCGATTTTTAGGTCACTCGTTTTAAAAAATAATTTTTGGGGTGATCTGAGGCTTAAGCAGCAGAATATATGACCAGTCCGCATCGCAAACTTATTCCCTCATAGTAAAAAAATGGCCTAAACTCATTCCTAGGCCAAAACAGGAGAACGTTGAACATTGCACGAAGATGACCTATGCGGGAACAAGTCCTCATCGCGGACTTGGTTCACCATAGGTAAAAAATTTCTAAACATTTCCAATTTCAAGTGAGGGCAACTGGGTAATAACCCCACACCCTTATAGATAGGAATCCTTTGTTTTTCTATGATTTTGAGCCCTGAATCTCACACAAACTCTCCCAAAATCCTCTATTCATTCTCAAAATTTTCAAAAACCTTTGTTCGAATTCAAGAACCCAAGTGAAGCCCCAAGTCTTTCACAAGTTTTCTTTTAAGGAATTTCAAGTTTAAGGTATGTGGATCTTCATCCATGGGTTCTTCCACCCATGGAGCCCAACCCTCCCTTTTAATGGAAATTTCATGATTTCAAGTCTTGAAACTTTACGGTTTCTCATTATGCATTATGAACATGAATTATGTTTGATTTCGTCAAGAATTGATATGTTTATGCATGAATATCTATTCAAGGCTATCCTATAATTTGATTTATGTCTATTGAAGCTATGCATGATATGAGCTATGGAAACTATGAAAGATTATGGATTTTTAAGATGGATTTCATGATATCCAACTAAGGGTTTTTATTATTATATTGGTGGATTGTGTTGAATGTTTTTATAATGATCATGTCTACCTTATCCCTGTGCAATACTCATCCATTTTATGATTTTAATTCTAATTGCATGTGCCCACCATGTTTGGCTATATTTACATAACAAGAATTCTTATGTTGATGAAAGACTATTGCATGAATATCAAGACAAGCATGTTATAATAAGTTACGGGCTCCCAAGCATATATTGAACTCATAAAAAATTTCTATGATTTATAAGCAGGATTTTGAGCCCTTATGCCATGTTCTACCCTCTTGTGAATTAATAAGGCTCACCAGAAGGGATCAAATATATTACAAGTTCTACCCTCATGTGCAAACCAGTGCCCACTAAAAGGGGTCAAGTTTATCAAATGTTTTACCCTCTAGTGTAAGGTGCATTCTCACTTGTAGATGTCAAGGATATGAATGAGATATTCTTATCATGTTGATATGTTTTTACAAGTTATTCCAGTTATGATTATGTTAAGTATTCCATGGGAGTAGACTTAGCACTGAAAGAGGCTTAAGGTGGGGGCTCGACTCAAGGGGTCCTTATACAAAGTCTTGGTCTCTTAACTATGTGCCACCATAGGTTCATGCTATTTCCCTAAATGGGCTTTTACTAGTGGATCCAACTAGGATAAGTTACCCACCAAGGTGGGGTATGATTTACCTTGATAAATAGACCACTACTCTTATGATGTGGAGGCAACATCGAGGCTCCATATAGTGGCTCACATGATTTTATATGTCGGTTAAGGTCTCCTCCCACATATGTATGATATATTATCTAAGTTTTGACTATCTCCATTCACATTTTGGCTTAAGCATTGATCATACATGTCATATCGATCTTATATCGATTGATTATGATTATGCATATTGTTTAATTATGACTTATGTTCCTTATTGCATTGCACCCTGTATACTTAGTACACTCCAGGTACTAACACATACTTTTTGCCTACATGATCTAGCCATGTAGGGAGCGGGGGTCCTATTCATCCTCCTCCTACATGATCTAACCATGTAGGGAGCGGAGATCCTATTCATCCTCCTCTTCCACATGGCTAGACGGCTTATTAAAGTTTTCAATTGGTGAGTCCTTCATTTCGGGAACAACATCCATTTTTCCTTTCATGCTTTATCAAGACTTGTTTTCTTTTAGACATTTTACTTTTGAGGGTGAGTCTGGGAGATGTCTTGGCCCCTGTCCCGCTCATGTTAGAGGTGTTGTTAGATATGGATATGTATGTTATGAGCTTGACTCCTATTATGCTTACGTAATTATGGAAGACTTCCCTTAGTCCTTATCCCCTTTTATGTGTTGATGCACATTGTTGATGTGATTTGGAAGTCCTGATTCCCTATTGTCCCAATAGCAAGAGTTACACTTATTCGCCCCTTAGTCATTATTTTCTATGTGTTCATGTGAATCCTCTTCCCTAAATAATCCCCATAGTTTGAGTCCAAAGTTCTGGTTCCCTTAGAATTATTTTATTGATGTTTAATTATGCTTCCACAACCAAAGATGTGCTATGTATGCTTAAGAGGATTACTTAGGGTCCTTTCGAGTTTTTCATTTCCCATGTCACACCTAGACCCTAGGCTTGGTCGTGACAGTGTGTGCTCGTAGAGGCAAACTTGGCATGGTAGCCTCTCACATGGCCTAGGCAGCCTATAAAATTGATAGGGACACTTTCACGAATTACCTTCATGGCCAGTGGTCCTTTCCATGGATCGTGAAGAGCTTCCTGGAAGTGCAACCTGGCAAACAACACAAGGAAGCCAATTTTCTTGTCTCATTATTGCCTTATGAAGTTTGGGTCCTTACAGTATTGAATTTGCAAGATTTCAACTAGGTATTGTAATGAGTCAAAGGAAATATGCCCTTGAACTCATATCAGAAACTGGACTTAGTGTAGTAAAACCAGCATTTACTCCTATGGATACTACTACAAAGCTAACTACCATTGAGTATGAACAGTACCTCAAAGAAATTGTAAATTCTAGTGATGAAATACTAGCTGATGAAGGTGGCTCTCAAAGATTTATAGGGAAACTCTTGTACTTGACTGTTAACAGACCTGATAGAGCTTATAGTGTGCAAACACTTAGTCTATTCCTACAGAATAGTCTTCCTACAAAAACCAAAGAAGTCTCATATGGATACAACATTTAGAATAGTCAAATATATAAAAGGGAAACCTAATAAAGGGATGTTACTATCCAACAACAAGAAAGATGTTCTCACAGCCCATTGTGATGCCAACTGGGTTGCACGTGCCTTCCCTAGAAAGTCAGTCACGGGATTCACTATCAAACTTGGGGATTCATTGATTTCATGGAAGTTAAAACAACAATCTACTGTATCTGAATCAAAATATATAAGTTGAGCTTCTACAGTAGTTAAATTAACTTGGATAGTGGCATTAATCATGACCTCGGAATTCAAATTCATCTACCAGTTATAGTGTTTAGTGACAACAAAGCAACTATTCAAATGGCGTAAACCTTGTGTATCATGAATGAACTAAACACATAGAAATAGGTTGCCACTTCATATGGAAAAAGATCCAACAAGGGCTCATAACACCATAGCATATATCCACGCATGATCAACCTGCTGATGTATTAAGTAAGAGTCTAAACAAAGTCCAGCTTGCCTATTTGATCTCAAAACTTGGACTGACTAATCTCTTTGCAGTATCAAGTTCGAGGGGGATATTGAGGCTATTCCAGAATGATCAAGAAGACTCTTAGTTAGTTATAAGTTGTCATTGAATTAAGCATTTCTTCTCTCTCTCAAAACCTTTCTTCTTCCCATAGAGGCCGGTCAAGACACACTCTCTTATGAACCCACGAGTACCACCGTACACTGGAGAGACTCGAGAACAAGCCTTGGAAAATCCAGACATTGCAACTGCTGATAACGACACAAAGAAAAAAATGTTGATAGAAAGAGATACTCACCACAACCTTCCCACGTAAGGCAAGGGGGTCATCCACCAGCATAAGAAATGAACAAATGGAAGACCCCATGGACTTTGATTACCAAGATAGCACACCTATGGAGGACAGTCATTCTCGATCAAAGGATGATTGCATCGTCCTAATAGAATAGGAGAAGTAAAGAATATATAAGCCGTTGGCATACTTCATAATTATAAAAAATATTTATGAAAAAATCAACCACATCTATCTAAAATAGAGGCTAACAATGATGTGGAAAGTATTGAAAGAAATTATACTGATTGATTTAGGATATAATTATTACATAGTAAAGTTTTACAAAGAGGAGAACATGTTGTAGGGGCTACAACAAGGACCCTAGTTTCTAAATGGCTTCTTTTTGTCTATTAAGAACTGACATCCACATTTTGTCGCCTCAGAAACAAAAGAAATGAAGTCTACGATCTGGATCAGACTACCAGAACTACCAATTGAATTAAATGACCACCTGGTATTAGCAAGAGTTGGTCAAAATGCTTCGTAGACTTGTTAAAACTAACATATGCACTTCAGCAGCCCTCTAGGGCCGATATGCAAGAATATGCATCGAAATTGTAGTAGGTATCTCGGTAAAAAACAAATCTAGTAGCACCTCACAAGCAATAATTGATATTCGAGAGAGCAGACATTATATGCCCATGTTGTGGAGTCATTGGCCACAACTTAAGCAATTGTAATACTAGCCTCCACATTGCAGAGCCACTCGAAAGACATTGGACCAAACTGATCAATGACTACAACTGGAACCATATATAGATGATGACACAAAGGAAATAAATGAATGGCAAATTATTACCTTCTCCAGAATACACAAGAAGAAATTCGGACCAGCAAATGAAACCTAGGACTCCGAACCAAGTATAAATGTAAAATTATCCACACAAAGACTAGTAAGTTTCTCGTCAATAAAGTACACAAATATAGAAAAATGGAGGCAGCTACAACCCCTAATATAATATGAATCCACCCCACGACCACCCCATCATGAAGTCACAACATATAGAGGCAAATAAAATATCACCTCACTCCCCATCCCCCCAATACCACATGTGGGGACCCATGATGTCAACTCGAGCGACATCATTAATTACTTAATCCCCATATTGGAAAATACAAAAATCATTAAAAACCAGAAATTGACAACACTGGATCTGGAAGAAAACAGAGAAAACAATAATATAAATACTAAAAAAACAACATTGGTTGTCCATTAGGACAGAAGTGGCTGATTTAAACGCTACGTCGACACCTACGCTGACCCCTAAAGTGACCCCTATTGCGTTTTCACAGGCGGCAAAATCTGAGCCAATGAGAACCACCCACATATCACCTTACTCCAACGTGGATACCTAATACGATCTCCCTATAGAAATAGCCAATGCTACAATAAATATAGACCTCCAAATGCCTGGAAAAGACTCGCTGGCAGCATTAAATACCCTTCTTTCCAAAGATTTAGGGACACGAAAAAATAATTATAACTGCAGTATTTTATTAGCATCAAATTAAACCCAAAATGTTAATTCTACTCCAAACATTTTTGTTCCAAATAAAAGATCTACCAAGCATAAAAAATTAAACTCATACATTCCTCGAACAGAATCTACTACGAACAACTGTCAAGGTAACCTCACACCCGTTCCCATTAAATCCCTCTATATAGACATCTCCTCTCTTTTCGTAAATGCTACAAACTCCCTTCTCCTCGCAATGAAAAGAGTGAACTTCATACAAACACTCCACCCCCGATACACCAACCCACAAATGTCATACACCACCATGAATCCACCCACTATTGACTACACCACTCCAAACCTTCCCATTGACCCTAGAAGAACAAACTTTTTACGTCTCCCAAGTCTAGGAACCAAACTTGACTCCATACTTGTGGATAGAGATGAGCCTCCAGGGACACATGCTATCTTTCATAGTAGAAGTGGAGGGCAAAAAACTGCCTATCCTAATCCAAGTCATCTCCGAGAAGACGGGAATAGCCATGGAAGCTTACAACGACCACATGTGGTTGTCGACGGTCCTGTCAATCTCCCCTAAACTTTCCTTTTCCTCAGATTCCTTTCTATCACCACCCCACTTGGGAAATGTCACTATTCAACCCCATAGATCAAGCCCCAAATGTTGAGCCCCTAGTTTTCTCGTCCTTCTTTTACCCATGCTAGCTCCCCGAGACGATGCGGATCCCAATGGTTCAGCAAGTGATGACTCCAGCCTCCCCACAAGGGACCAACGGGAGAGCCCTTCTCAATCAGTCCCCAACCTCTCCGCCTCACCCTCCCAGGTAACTTATATTCCCAAGCATCCTCCTACCCTAACTAATTTCAAACCTAGTGGAAACTCTTGACATATGAGAGGTATAGGACGCAATAGACATAATGAGAGAAACAAAAACAAAAATATCAGTGTTTAAAGACACAAAAGTTCATGATATTCAAAGAGATATTCGAAAAATATATTCTTATCTGTCCACTAAATCTATTTAACTGCTCCGTAGATATTCCAACTCCTTAGAGTCAGGAAATAGGAAACTTTGTAGTGATAATGAACCCAACAATGAGAAATCCCTCCCACATGGAGTGAATGAGGAACAACTTCACAATCCAACGTAGCTCAATGAACATAATAGTATGGAACATTAGAGGGCGCAGTAGTGACACCTTTAAGAGAAACTTATGCACTCTGCTAGATTTTCATAGGCCACCGCTATTTGCACCTGTTGAAACCAAAATACAGGACCACCAATTCCTCCTGAGAAATTTTAACTTCAATAACATGATACAAGTTTTTGCAAATGAGAACTCTGGTGGATTAACAGTCTTATGGGACAAAAATAATACAAGAAATTCGTGCCATGGTTAAGGTTCATTCAACAACTGATTCTTGGCTCTTTAGTAGTATTTATTCTAGTACATACAGAGAACCACGTAGAATTCTCTGGCAAAACCTAAAAACTATCAAAGATAGTTTTACTGGCAATTGGCTACTAGGCAGGGACTTTAACAAAATCCTCAACCTAGCTGACAAAAAAGGAGGGCGAACTCTCAACCAAGCGTGTGCCAATGAGTTCTGAGAAACGGTTAACTATTATGAGTTAATCGACATGGGATTCAAAGGCAACCAATACATGTGGCTAAATAAACGCTTAAAAAAACATCTGATCTATGAAAGTCTGAATCATCTCTTTTTTTTGCAAACAATGATAGGCTACACCAATTCCCAAATGCTCAAGTACACCATCTGCCACGTAGACATTTCGACCACTACCCACTATTGCTTATCTTAATCCCCCCACATCCCCAAAAAGGTACAAATTTTTTAGATTTGAAACAATGTGGATGTCCTACCCTGACCTACAAAGCATCATCAATATAGCCTAAGAAAAGGGAGCACATCACTATGAAACACTCATTTTCCAAAAACATGTCACAACTTGGAACTATAACTCTTTCGGTAATATTTTTCAAAAAAATAAAAGTTTCTACGTAGAACAGAAGGGATACAAATATCACCAAGCTATCACTATAACTAGTTCTTGATAAACCTTGAGCAACAACTAACAAAGGAATACAATTACATCCCAAGGATCGAGAAAGAATTCTGAAAACTAAAATCTCTGGTTGAACAAGGGACATGCAAACACTTGATTTTTTCACACAACAATCCTAAATAGGCGATGTCGCAATAGAATAATAGCCCTCCAAAATGATCAAAATGAGTGGACCTACGATCATGAAGAAATAAGCTCCCTGGTCAAAAGCTATTTCCAAGAACTCTTTAACACAAGACACCCTATCATACATGGAACACCATGAGTGGGGCCAGACCCTATTAGAGACAGATCTTGCAACCTTAGTGGGGCCCCAACTGTAGAGGAAATTAAAAAGACTATATTCAGTTCAGCCATTTAAAGCTCCTAGTCCAGATGGACTACACCCTTGTTTCTATCAAACAAATTGGATAATCGTGAGAAAATCACTAATGCACCTATGCACCAAGGCTTCTCTAAGTGGGGCTATCCCAGAAGAAATAAATCAAACATACATCGGCCTAGTCCAAAAAATAAAAAATGTGAATAACCTCTGGAGCTATAAACCCATTAGCCTTTGCAACACAACCTAAAAAATTATCACCCCTAAGATTGAGAACTTTTATTAATAAGTTCATTGGCTCATTTCAAGATAAAATAGGCAACAACTGATAATTTCATAATTGTACAAGAAATAGTGGACCACTTTAAAAAAAAATAAAAGGAAATTACTAGCTTAATACTCAAACTAGACCTAGAAAAGGCCTTCGACAAGATTGGGTGGTCCTTCATACACTACACATTCCACTACTTTAACTTCTCATATGATATAATCAAATTAATCATGTCATTTGTATCAAATAGCGACATATCTATACTCATAAATGGCTCAAGAATGGAATATTTCCAACTAACTAGAGGTATCGTTCAAGGAGATCCCTTATTTTCCTATCTCTTTATATTATGTATGGAAGTGGTCTCACGAAAGATAGGAAAACATATCGACCTTAAGAACTGGCAATCTATCAAAATATCCAGAAAAGAGCCTGCACTGTCCCATCTATTCTTCGTAGATGACCTCATATTAATGGGAAAAGCCATAATAGAAAAATAGCGAAATATCAATTATGTATTGAAGGAATTTTGTACCATGTCTAGGCGGGTCATAAATACAAAAAAATCAAAACTCTTTTTATTGGCAAATTGTCGAAAGAATCTGAGAAATGAACTAGAAGAAATACTAGGAATAAAATCTAGAAAATGCTTTGAGAAATACTTAAGCCTACCTATTGTACACTCTTGGATCTCCAAAAAAGACTTCCAGTACATCATTGACAACATGTAGTCAAAACTAGAGGATTGGAAAACCAAACTCCTGAACATAGATGCCTTAGTAGCTTATCAGCCCAAGCAATGCAGTTCACACAATTACCCATCAAAAAGTAGAATTGATAAAATCCAGCGAGACTTTATATGGGGATCAACTACAAACAAATGCAAGCTCCATATGCTCAACTGGATACAATTACACGAAAGGGAGGCCTAGGAATACATCAATGAAGAGTAAAAACATGGCTCTGCTATTAAAGTTAGCATGGAGGGCTTTTAGAGAAACGAACACCCTATGGGCCTCGACCCTACTATAAGAAAGCATACAAAAGAGGGGGTCCTCATAACCCAAGGAACATCCACTGCAACCAAGAGTAGCCACTTATGGAAAAGCCTACTACTAGGCTGGAAGACTTGCAAACGAGGCATAAAATAGGCCTTTGGAAACAACACGTGTACATCTCTATGGCACGATAATTGGCTCCCTAAAGGCCGGACCTTAAAAAGCCACTAATGAGGACAATATTGGGGTAAGATACCTCCAGTCGGAGATCATGAACCGTATAGGCTGCATATACTCAAGTAGAGAAAGAAAGGATAAGGCTATATGGGGCGTAAACCCCTGAAGTACCTTCTTCATCAAATCTGCGTACCAACTCATAGCATCAGGAATGCATGTGGAGACTACGCATGATTTCAAATGGATATGGTCCTTCCATTGCCCAAACAAGATAAAATTCTTCCTTTGGTTATGCCAACGTGGCAAAATACCTACAAAGGACTATTTACAGTCTTTAGGGATCAATATAAATAATCTATGTCATATACGTCACACATCTGAAACAATTCCCCATATCTTCCTAGACTGCTAAACGGTTATGTACATATGGAACACATCGGGTGTTGCC
Organism: Solanum rostratum; assembly: GCA_029948455.1. Lineage (NCBI taxonomy): Eukaryota > Viridiplantae > Streptophyta > Magnoliopsida > Solanales > Solanaceae > Solanum > Solanum rostratum. The sequence goes on from CM057049.1 coordinate 24,672,142, forward strand.
CATGAAATAACCCAACTAAAGAATAATGCGGCTAGGATTGACTCAAGAACCTTAAAAATACCACTGTCACCTTCCATAGACCAACATTGAAATGGAAAGATGTTTTTCCCTTCTTTATTTGGAATATCTGAAAAAAAAAGAAATCATGACTACCATAACGTCCAAACCACCTCAAAAATTCCTATAAATTTAATCCTTCCCAATCAATAAATTACAAGAGCTTAACAGAAAACTATGGAGGTAGCATGACAATCCAAGCAAGGTGTGTTAAATAGGAACCTCCACAAAATGGATTCGAACTAAATATAGATGGCTTTTCCACCAAAAATCATGAAAAGGGTGGGAAGAGAAGTATCTTTCGAAACGGTGGGGTGGGGTGGGGGGGGATGAGTCCTTGGATACATAAGTAGTCTTTTCTTTGCTACAAATATCAATACAGAACTAACAACTCTCTTGCAAGGATTGGAGCTAGCAGTGCAACACAAATTAGTACCACTATTAGTTAACACAAACTATAAGGATATAATCACATTTCTATCGCAAAACAATCTAATGCACAAAAATATTTGTTATCAGACTGCAGCAAGGAGTTGTTGTAGAAGTTGGTGAATCTCCCCATCCAGCATGGCTGCAAGGAGACTAATCAGGTGGCGGACCAACTAGCTAAGGAGGGTGCACAACTAACTACACTAAATCAACTATTTTGTCGGAGAGTTCCCCCAAATTTTGTATTGAAAAAGCTGCAGGCAGACATGAATGGAACTTATTTTGTTAGGCTAGTTAAAGACCATGTAACTATAACTAATGATATTATAGAGCGTGTAAACACAGAGTCTCCAAATACTACTAGCAGGGCACTTGCCCAACCACTACTATGTACTGATGCATTCTGAATATGAATAGTAATATCTTTTTCAAACAAAAAAAAGAAAAGTTACAGTTGTCACTAAGTTAGTTATGTAGTTAGAATTGTTAGTTTATTGTAGAGGGTGCATTATACTTTTCATATATAGACTATCTAACTTACATTAAGAAGCAGATCATTGAATACATATTCAGAAGATTTACTCTCCTTTCTCTCTCAATTAATTCTTCTTTCTCTTCTGCTTCTTACTCATTTTCTGGCTACTGTTATATTGAATCAAAGATCCACACTTCATTAATTCTTGAACTTTTTTTGAATTTTTCAAATTTTTAGGTTTTTATTGAGGATAGTGATGTAGTTAGTTAGTTAGTTAGGAGGTTATAACTAACCATGTGCATAATTAGTGTGATAGTTACTTGATTAGTTAATAAGTTGGAAGCTAATTGTATATGTATAAATAGCATCTTACACGTGTATTCCACTAACTTTTTGATCAATACAAGAAGTCCTTTTTCCTCCTTCTTCATCTATCAGCTTTCGTCTCCTTGCTCCATTTTTCAGATCTGAGCTTCCAGCCTAAATCCATGGCTTAATCCATGGTTGCTGAGCTCTATGATTGATTATTACATGGTATCAGAGCACGATCCTTACATGCATTCCGCAACTGTACCGGATCTATCGAGATGAATGAAGCTTCAGCAAGTCGGAGTGATTCCACCATTGTTGACCACAACGATCCTTTATTCCTTCAGCCTACAGACACACCTGGAATAACACTAATTGCAATTCAGTTAACAGGTACAGAAAATTATGCTCTATGGAGCAGATATATGAAGATTGCTTTACTGGGCAAGAACAAACTCGGTTTTGTGGATGGAAGCTGTGTTCGATCCTCATATTCAGGCGCGTTGCTAAAGAGATGGGAGAGATGCAATGCAATTGTACTCTCGTGGATAATGAATGTAGTATCCAAGGAATTGATGACCGGAATAGCTTACGCCTCAGATTCGAAAAGAGTTTGGGATAATCTCAAGGAGAAATTCGACAAAGGGAACAGTGTGAGGACCTTCCATCTACACAAAGAAATCGCATTCCTCACTCAGGGAAATGGTACAGTATCAAGTTACTTTTCAAAACTCAGTGATCTATGGGACGAATTTGATGCTTTGATCCCACCTCCAATGTGCAACTGTGATACTTCAAAGACATACACTGATCATATTCAGAGACATAGAGTTTTTCAGTTTCTTACAGGGCTAAACGACTCCTATTCTAGAGCAAAAAGCCAGATTCTAATGATGCAACCATTGCCTGCTCTAAACCAAATATACGCACTCATCATGCAGGAAGAAAGCCAGAGATCGCTTACAAATACAATGTCTGAATTGGAAGTCAATGATCCTACTGTGTTAATGGCCAACAAATCAACACAGAATTATTACAGGACTAAGAGGCCAGACCTGTACTGTGACTATTGTAGAAGACCAGGTCATACTAGGTCTGTGTGTAGAAGATTGTTGAATCAATCTGGTGACAGAAACTTTCAGAATGGTAAAGGATTTCAAAATGAAAGAAAGGACTATCATCCAGACAAAAATTCACAAGATACCAGAAAATTTAAGCAGCAACAATATTCAAAATCCACAGTGAACTATGCAGCTGATGAACCACCAAAGCAACCACAAAGTGAGCAAATAGCACCGATATTTTCACCTGAACAGTATCAACAGATTCAGCAAATGATTAGGAAAGTGCAAGATGCAGAGACTAGTGCTAATGCAGTATCAACCAATATAGCAGGACCTTCTAGTTCTAATGATCTCAATTCAGGTACAATTTTATCTCTATTATCTAGCTTGGAGCAAATGCATTGGGTGATTGATACTGGAGCTACAAATCACATGATAACAAGATTAGAAATGCTAGATGATTGCCAGAAATTGTGTAAGAATGAGCATGTGCATTTGCCAAATGGTGACAAATCTGAAATAACTCACAAAGGGTCAGTCAAGATATTGGGTACTAAGCATCTGAGTGATGTTTTGTATATACCTAAGTTCAGTTTTAACCTGTTATCTGTATCCAAGCTCACTAAGGAATTAAATTGCATGGTGGGATTCTTTCCTGATGTATGTGTCTTTCAGGATCTCTGCAGTGGCAAGGTATTGGGGATTGGTAAAGAATCTGGTGGTCTATATCTCTTTGGTGATGCATCTCAATCAACAAAACAAGATCATACAGTTTCAGCAGTTACCAAAGATAATGCATCTCTTAGTACTTGGCACAAAAGGCTGGGACATGTTCCAGTTAAAGTCTTACAGAAAATGGACAAGTTCTTGCACAACAAAATAGATAAATCAAACAATAGTATATGCCATGTGTGTCCCTTAGCTAAACAAACAAAGTTGCCATTTCATGTTAGTAATTCTCATTCCAGTGCTATATTTGACTTGTTGCATGCTGATGTATGGGGACCATATAGGGTTCCTACTATGGATGGAAAGAGATATTTTCTGACATTAGTAGATGATTTTTCAAGAATTACTTGGATATTTTTGATGCAGTCTAAGGATGAGACATATGGAATGTTGAAGCAATTCTTTTCTATGATATGTACACATTATGGTTCTACAGTCAAGGTACTCAGAACTGATAATGGCTTAGAATTTGTTAATTCTGATGTAGATAAATTACTACTTGACAGAGGAACCATTCATCAAACCACTTGTGTTTATACTCCTCAACAAAATGGAGTAGTGGAGAGAAGACATAGGTATATACTTGAGGTAGCTAGAGCCTTAAGGTTTGAAGCATCTGTACCCATATCCTTTTGGGGTGATTGTGTACTCACAGCAGTGCATATCATCAACAGAATCCCTTCTTCAACCTTACAATATAAATCTCCTTTTGAAGTATTTTTTCAGAGTAAACCCAATCTTGATCATCTCAAGATTTTTGGTTGCTTAGCCTATGCAGTCAATGTACATAGAAAGGATAAATTTGCACCTAGAGCAGTACCAACTGTATTCATGGGGTATTCAGCTACAAAAAAGGGATACAAGTTATATGATATACACTCTAAGAAATTCCTCTTTAGTAGAGATGTGGTGTTCCATGAATCTATATTTCCATTTCAACATATGTCAAATCCTGATAATCCCATTTTTCCTGTCTTTGATAACATTGATAATCTCTCAATGTCTGACATTATTATCAATAACAACCCTTCTATTCAACCATTAGATCAGCATCTCATTCATGCTGATCATTCACACAGTAATCCTTCTGTTTCACATCCAGATCAGCATCTCATTCATGCTGATCATTCACAAGCAAGTCAGGATCAGGCTATCACACTAAGACACTCTAGTAGGCAAAAAGGTCCTCCAAAATGGTTACAGGATTATGTTGTTCACAACTGTGTCTATCCTATGTCCAATTACCTAAGCTATGATCATATATCTCCTGCATATGCAAAATGCTTAGCTTCCTTTACATCTGATCTTGAACCTCAAACATACTATGAAGCTGCTAAGGATCCTAGATGGATTCAAGCTATGCAGCAAGAAATTCAGGCACTTGAAGATAATCACACATGGGATATTGTAGACTTACCTCCTGGGAAACATACCATAGGATGTAAATGGGTGTTTAAAATCAAGTATAAAGCTGATGGTCAAATTGAAAGATTCAAGGCCAGACTAGTGGCAAAGGGATTCAGTCAACTAGAAGGCCTAGATTACAAGGAAACATTCTCACCAGTTGCCAAAATGGTTACTGTTAGATCCATTTTGGCCATTGCAGCAGCTAAACATTGGTCCATTTTCCAAATGGATGTATATAATGCATTTTTGCAGGGAGATTTAGTTGAGGAGGTGTATATGCAAGTTCCACCTGGCTTTAACAAGACTCCCAACAAAGTATGCAAGCTCAAAAAATCACTATATGGCCTCAAACAGGCATCCAGACAATGGAACTTAAAGCTAACCACTGTATTGCAGGAATTGGGATTTATTCAGAGTCATTTTGATTATTCCTTATTCACTCTCAATTCTGGTACTGATGTCACTGTCATTCTTGTTTATGTGGATGATCTTCTCATCACTGGTTCTAGCTCTACTCTCATTTCTTCTACCAGACTCAAGCTTCAACAGAGATTCAAAATGAAAGATCTTGGTCCTCTGAAATTTTTTCTTGGGATTGAATTCTCTAAAGGAGCTGATGGAATTCTTATGAATCAGAGAAAGTATGCCCTTGAATTGATCTCAGATTCAGGGCAAGGGGGAGCTAAACCTATATCTACTCCATTAGACTTTAACCAAAGGCTCACATCCTATGAATATGATGAGACTACAGGAAATACAAACAATGACAAACTGCTTTCTGATCCTGGTGGCTATCAAAGACTGGTTGGAAGACTTCTGTATCTTACTATGACCAGGCCAGATATTGCTTATGCTACTCAGGTATTAAGTCAATTTATGCACAAACCTAAGGACTCTCATATGCAGGCAGCCATCAGAGTTGTTAGATATATCAAGAATGCACCTGGCTTGGGGCTACTCATGTCTTCAAATGCAACTCAGAATCTATTTGCCTATTGTGATTCAGATTGGGCAACATGTCCTCAGACCAGGAAGTCCATCACAGGATATATGGTACAATTTGGCTCATCCTTAATCTCATGGAAATCAAAGAAACAAGAAACAATTTCCAGAAGTTCAGCAGAAGCAGAATTTAGAAGTATGGCTTCTACAGTGGCAGAACTATGTTGGTTAACTGGATTATTCAAGGAGTTAGGAGTTCACATTGATCAGCCTATTAATCTGTACTGTGATAGCAAAGCTGCCATACAAATAGCAGCAAATCCAATATTTCATGAACGTACTAAGCACATAGATATAGATTGTCATTTCGTAAGAGAGAAATTACAGCAAGGTTTGATCAAGACTTCTCACATAGGAACAAAGGAGCAGCCTGCTGATTTGTTTACTAAAGGACTAGGAAGGACACAGCATCATCACTTGCTTGCCAAGCTTGGAATGAAGAATATCTTCTCACCATTCAGCTTGAGGGGGAGTATTGAGGATAGTGATGTAGTTAGTTAGTTAGTTAGGAGGTTATAACTAACCATGTGCATAATTAGTGTGATAGTTACTTGATTAGTTAATAAGTTGGAAGCTAATTGTATATGTATAAATAGCATCTTACACGTGTATTCCACTAACTTTTTGATCAATACAAGAAGTCCTTTTTCCTCCTTCTTCATCTATCAGCTTTCGTCTCCTTGCTCCATTTTTCAGATCTGAGCTTCCAGCCTAAATCCATGGCTTAATCCATGGTTGCTGAGCTCTATGATTGATTATTACAGTTTTTCATATTTTTGAGTTTTTTTTTTTTTAATTTTTCGATGAAGTATGCATAAAAATAAGTAATCAACTTGTGTTTTAATATTTCTTTAGTCCTAGTAAAATACAAATATCAAGAGTATTATATATATATATATCAAACCAATCCGAATATAATCATTTTTAAAAAAATATCAAACTAAACAATTAGTCGAATTTTTTTTTCTAAAATTAACTCAATTTGCAGTTTGATTTGATTTTTAATCTAGTTTTATTCACTCCTAATTCAATCTATTCAACAAGTTCTAAGCTTTTTTATGGAATGATGAACCTCCACTATACAAGTCGTAGACATCGAAATTTTGTAAGACTCTACAAGATGAGTTCTATTTTAGGTGAGGTTTCTTGGAGACTACTCTAATATTTCCTTGAAATGGCATCCCAAATATCCCATAAACTCTGGAGATATTAATAAATAGATCAAAATATGATTCAAGAAGGTCAAAATCATCCTACGTTCGAGAAATACGTCACTAACGACCCTCGAATCATGGAGAAGTATCAGGAGAGAAGAATCAAGGGAGGAGCAGATTTGTGCCCACATTCTTTTATGAATAAAATTATATTTTTTTATAATTTATTTGTAATTGTAATTTTTTTTCTATCACTTTAAACTTTATCGTAAACACTAGTACTATTGGTAAAATATTGAAAACTTGTTTGAATAGTACTATTTTAAGTTAGATAATTGTTTTCTTTGTCAAGTGAAATTCAACTTCAAATATAATTTTTAGTGCACTTTACTCTCCCTCTCTCTTTCTTTTAACTTCAATGAAAAATATGTCAAAATACTTGCTCATATAATTTCATCTTTTGTGCGTAATAATGTTAAAAAAATAAATTTCCGACCTAACTTAACTCTTAGATGTCGTTTGGTCTGATGGATAGGATAAGCTAATTTTAGGATAATTTTTTAGTGGCGTTTAATTCTTTGTTTGGTTGCATATATTGGGATAATTTATCCAAGAATTAACAATTAGTCCTGGGATAAGTTATTCCTTCTTGGGGGTGGACTAATAATCCCAGGATAGCTTATCATGGGATAAAATATATGAAATAACAAAAATACCCCCTTAATCTTTATTTCATACACCACTTTTACATTTATGTATATTAACATACTTTTTAATAATTATTATAATAATATTCACAACCTTAATTAATTATTATTTTTATATATTTTTCATTAAAAAAATTATATTTTATAAATATAATTTCTATTTATGAATATATTATAAGTAGAATTTTATTTGTCTAATACTTAATTTATATTTTGATTTCTCTTAAAATGTTCACTTCACTACTAAATTATATATTTTAAATTAAATAGTTTATTAATCATTTAAAAATTATATATTATATATCAATTAAAATGTAAATTGTTTTAATTTTTTTTTTACTTTTAATAAACTTAAAATGGGAGTTTTATTTTTAAACTAAATAAGATGAAAATTTAATTTTTAAGCTAAATATATGGAAGTTTTATTTATAAGCTAAATAAGATGGATGTTTTATTTTTAAGCTAAATAAGATGAAAATTTTATTTATTTTAATTAAATAAGATGAAAAAATTTATCTAAAGCTAAATAAGATGAAAGTTTTATTTTTAAGTTAACTAAGATAAAAGTTTGATTTTAAAAACAAATGGAACAATCATGAAAATTCATATGTTAAATAAGATGGAAATTTATTTTAACAATGAATAACTAAAGTTTGCAAAGAAAATAAAAAAAAAAGAAAAACTAAATAAGATGGAGGGTATTTTTATAAATAAACATCTTATTCTTAAAAATTGTACCATGAATAGTAGTTTGAATATGCCAAACCAAACAAACAATAAAAATTACTCTTAGCATAATTAATCTGAGCAAAATTTATCCTAGCATAACTTATCCCAATATAACTAATTTTATCATAATTTGTATCCAAACCAAGCAACCCGCTAAAATTTAACTTGAGAAATCAGAATTGTTCAAATTTATATAAAGAAATCAATTATCCACGAGGACCCCCTGGACTCTTTGGTTGGTTGGTGGTAACCAGTCAATTTTCATCAACATATATATATTTCTCTCAAAATTTAAAATAGAAGAGAAAAATAATCATGTTAGATGGAGAAACAAAGTGCAAGCCATGTCGTGAGATATGAGTGATTACTTCTTATACCACACGTTATGAACATAACTCATTTATTTTAGAATAAATAGACGTTCAACTTAAGGAAAATAAATAAAAATGGACTTGCCTTATCAAATAAACTAATAAAAGAGTTGCTAGATTAATATATAGTCTCTCTCTCTTTTTATCAAATATAATGGAATCTAAAGTTTGTCAATAAAGTTTTTTTATCCTTATATCTTCCGCTCAATCAATGAATACATATATAATATATTTCTGTTACATTTCTATTACTTAATATATTTAATTCACATATATATATATTTATGTATGGAGTTTAATTTTGGTGCTCTGTCAATGTACAAAATTTTACACCATCAGGTAATATTGATTATTGCAGGTTATCAAGTAGTATTTCTTATTAATATTTATATTTGAAAAATAAAACATAATTATTATTTCTTATCTACTTTACTCCGTTTCACCCTCTTTCTTTCTCTTTGGCAAATAGTCTATTTTTTTTTATTGGCTTCTTCCACTACAATCTAATTATTTTTTTTCTTAATTATTCTACAAGTATATATATATATATATCCATTTCTTTCTCCTTCACTATGTAGTTTTTTATGCCTTCTTTTTTCAATTTATAATAATTGCATTTTTATATTTACAATCAAAGCGAACTTTTTTTTAGATATATATTAATTTGTTTAATGATTCTAGGATTTATTGGTATTTTTTTCATAAAATTAAGTGTTTTTTGAAGTGTTCATTTCATTTTTCTATTGTTATATTTTTCATAGAACATGAAAGATTTCTTAAACAACTCCCTACATTTCATCTCTTTCAAATTTTCTTTGTGATTACACATTATATTAGAATTATTACTATTATAAATATGAATGTCATACATTAAGTTTTTCTTGAAATAAAATGAAAGATGAACAAAATAATTTAAGAAAAAACAAAAGGAATAAATAAAAAGACAAGAACCGCAACATCGTCATATTACCATTCCATACAATACCTACGAGAGAGAGAGAGAGAGAGGGGGCGGGGGGGGGGGGGGGGGGGGGGGGGGGGGGTTATAATTTGGATTCAAATTAGGAAAGGAAAAAATATAAAAATTAGGAAAGAAATTTGGATTACAGTATAATTAGGATTCAAATTACCTTTAATATTTTTTAAAATTATATTCTTTTCAAAAGGTATAAATATTATTTGAAAAAATTATGGTAATTATCTTTAAAGTTACCTGATGGTGTAAAAAATCTTATACACTGACGATGCATATAATTTAAACTCTTATGTTAGTATATCACTTGATAATAATTGACTACTGTATTTTGGAGTGGGAATTAAAATTTCCAATTTGTCAAAACTCAATGTTATCATAAAATCAATTATGCGTCTTCAACATCTAGAATGGAACTATCAAAGGACGTGGTGAAGTGAAAGAATATGTTTTTTTTATAACTAAAGATCTCGAATTTGAGCCTTGGATATGAAAAATTCTTAATAGAGAGTGCGTTTTCCCAAATGAGATCTATACAACACAAATTCCGAATAGTTTAACTCCAAAAATCAAGTGAGAAACCAAAATAAAAACATCCAGAATGCAGAAGAAGTCAATGATTACTCTTGCTTTAGTTTTCTTTTTAGGACATTCAATTCCATATGTTCTGGAAGTTTTATTTCAAATGTCATAAAAATAAATTTTCTTTTTTTGTAAAATAATTCGTCCCTTTAAAATATTTGTGTTTAGATTAAATTTGCTATATTATTTCTCATCCCCTGCTCAATTCGATATTGATCCATAGCATCTAGACAGAAATGGGTAATTGGGATGATGACAACAACATATACCTAATAAATATAGCTCTTTTTTTTTTAAACAAAAAAAAAAAAAAGGCTAAAGCCTTTTATTAATTATTAATTATTAAAAAAGATTAAAGACTTCAGGCTCTAAAAAGACCAAATAAGACATGAAAATTGTAAAAGAAAACGACCCAAAGAAAACAGGTCCAAACAAGTTGTCTTTCTAGATCTAGAAGCTTCTCCCTTATCAGAAAGGTGCATTCCTATTTCGATGAGTGTCCTGTATTTTACGTGTGAATCATCCTTTCAAGATCTACAAGCATGTGCAAATGATGAACTTCAATAATAGATCCCTCACTCCACTATTGGGCTTGGATTGATTTTATTTGAGCGTGCCGTGGAATCAAATCCAATGAAGACTTCTTCAATCCAATCCTTGTGAGTGACCGGTGAGATTTGATTCCAATGTGAGGTATCAAACTTTGCCAGATCGATCTAATGTACATGCACCGCCCTTGTTGCCATTATAATCACACAGATAAGCATCTATTCCTCATTCTTGTCATTTCGAATCCACCACAAACTTAGTCTAATCTTTTCATGTCAACAAGTTGAGCCCCAACTGGAGCTAATACCACCGTTTAACATTCAAGATCAGATTCAGTTTGTGTATTCGAGGTGACCCTTGTTCTTCTAACCTTCGTAGACTGTTATTGGCTCTGGTGTTCTCCTTGATGGCTAGCATAATTGATGTTTTGCACCTTTGCTAGCCGTATGTTAGGTATCTGTTATGCATCTAAGACTAGTAATGTTCTTCCTTGTTTAGGCACTTGATGAACATCAAAAAACCTTACTTGAGTTGTTCCTGCAAAAAGAAAATATGGTTAGCAAAAAAGTCTACAACTTTGTTCCCTTCTCTCATGATGTGTTGAAAATCTACTGCTCTGTGTTTCCTCAACATGTTGATCTTCTTAACCTTCCCACTGATAATCCAAGGCACTTTATTGAACACCATTAAAGAACCTATCTTCAAGATGACTGGCATCCAATTCATGCTGACACAGGCTTCAGGCCCTTTCTCCATTTTTCAGATTCAGCTTCTAAAGTGGTTCTCATCAGCTCAATATCCATGGATGCAACATATACAAACTCACCCTTCCAATTTCTAATACAAATTCCAACAACACTAGGGCCTGGGGTATCTTTAGAGGCCCTATCAGTATTGCATTTAAAACAACCTTCTTTAGGTAACTTTCAATAGATTATGCTTGGTACAATGATTGACTTATACCCACCCAAAAATTGTACTAAATCAACTCAATTTTCTGGAATTTCTTTAATTCATGGATATCTGAATTTTGTCATCTTGTACAGATTCCTAATCACCTCCACCACCATCTTTTGTGTAGTAAAATTGTCCCCATATCTAATACTTATTAGTCCTTTCCCATATCACCCATAATATAAAACAAGGGATAACATTAATTATTGGCTTAAGCTTATTTGAACATTCTGAATTTCACCACTTATAAATTTATCCTTTAGAAAATCACATGGTCCATTTATCCCTGCCTCCTTTGAGAAAATAGACCATAGATAGTTAGCTGCAGGACAGGCTGGGAATAGATGATAATATGATTCTTCAGTTAATTGATCACAACAACAACAACAACTAAAATCATCCACCATACCAATTCTAAGCCAGAACTCCCCTATAGGTAACCTGTTCTTAAACAATCTCCACACAAAAAAGAATACTTTAAAAGGCAGTCCTTTTTCCCATATTTTCAAAAAATACTCATGTGATGTCCTATGGGATCTAACCGTTTCCCAAGCTTTTTTTCACAGTAAAATTCTCATTTAAAGAATGCATCTAGTATGGAATATCTAGACTACCTTCATCTGCACTAGCTTCCAGTTCTCTGATAGCATATTCTACAATATCCTCGGGGAAAACATCTCTCAATCTACTCACATTCCATCCACCATCTGCCAGTAGATACTCCACATCTTTTTCCATTATCTCATTTGAATAGGACACAGGAAGATGATAACACAAAGCTCCAAATTGAGTCTGATTATCATACAAAATGCTAGAGTGTCCACAATTTATTTTCCACCAAATTTTCTAATCAAAGAAATCCCTAGCCATCAACATATACTTCCAAGTTTTTGAGCCCCCATTCCACTCCACAACCTATGGCTTGTCTCTCTTACAGTACTTGTTCCAGATAAAATTTAATCACATAGTTTGTTTTGTTCTGAAATTCCACCAAACTGTAGCAAATAGGGCTTTGGAAATCTCAAATAGGAATCTGAAACTAAGGCCCCCTCATTCTTGGGTAAGTATACGTCATTCTATGAAACCCAATGCCTATTACTACCCACTTCCTTAAAATTTCATTGAAATTTAGCAAAGATTCTATGAATATCATACAATACACACTTTGGAGGGATGAAACAAATAGTTGATAGATAGGAATACTCTGCAAAACACTGTTAATTAGGATAACATTATCCCCAAAAGAAAGTAGTTTTCCTTTTCAAGCTTGCAACTTAGATTGGACTTTCTTTATAAGGTCTGAAAAATGGGACTTCCTTTTCTTAGCATAGCCAATTGGACATCTTAGGTAATTCAAAGGGAACTTACCTCTATGAAAGCCAGTACTTTTCTCCTTATTAATTTTCTGCCCTGATTGCTCTTCATAGTCCTTCAAAGTCTGCATCAATAACTCCAAAGAGGTTTTATCAGCCTTTACAAATATAATGGTGTCATCAACATAAGCCAGATGATTTATCTGTTCACTCCACTTTGGCAAATCATACCCATGAAAATCTGCACAAGTAAAAAGGTTATTCAAGGCCCTAGAAAGGAACTCAACCATCTGAATAAATAAAGCTGGAGATAGAGGATCTCCTTGCTTAACCCCCCCCCCCCCCCCCCCTTGTAGAATGAAAGAATCCATGAGCCAGCCTATTGATAAGTATGGAGTACCAATTATTGGCCATCAATCTCCATATTTTGTCAATGAACAACCCATTAAAGCCCATTTTACTCAAAGCAACTGCCAGGAAGGCCCATTCCACTATATCATATGTCTTAGCCATATCCAGCTTGATAACCACATTAGCAATCTTGCTTCTCTTCCTTAATATCCACAATAAGTTCTTGTGCTAGAAGAACATTCTCTGTTATACTTCTACCTTTGACAAAACCAGCTTGTTTGGCCGAAATAAGGTTAGGCAAGAATGTTTCCATTCTATAATGAACTATTCTTGATATAACCTTATAAATGAAATTGTTGAGACTAATTGGTTTGAGATCTGAAAATGAGATCACCTTTACCTTCTTAGGAATCAAAATCAGATTAGTGTGTGTGATGGATTTTGGAAGAGTCCTCCCCTGAAAATAAGCTTTAATTACTTCCACTACATCTTCCTCAATAATATCCCAGCAAACTTGATAAAAATGCCCGGTCAGATCATCCGGGCCACTTGCACTATTACCATTGAGTTCAAAAACCACTTTCTTAATTTCATCAACTTTTGGTTCTATGTTTAAAGAATCATTATCTTCTTCTGAAATCAAACTAGAGAGCAACTCTACTAATGAGAACACACTATTCTTATTTGCTCCGGTGAATTGCTCCTAGAAGAAGTGAACTGCCTCATTCAATATATCAGGTCCTTCAACCTAAGATCCATCTGGTTTTTGGATCCTTTTGATTTCCAACCTTCTTCTTCTCCCTTTGATCACACTGTAGAAGAACTTAGTATTCCTATCATCTTCTTCAAACAACTGCAACCCCGCCTTTTGTTTCCAAAACTCTTCCTCAATCTTTAGATATTTATTGAATTCAGCTTGAGCCTTACTCAGAATTGTCGTATTTGCAACAGTAGGGTGCTCCTCAAAAAAGTTCTCTTTAATTTTAACAATTTCCTCTCTGATTACCAACTGCTTAAATTATCCCCAAAGCATTCTTTACTCTATTTTGATAAAGCAAGCTTTGTCTTTTTCATTTTGACTTTGAAATCGACAAAGACATCCTCATCATTAACTGAGCACCAATTGTGTCTAACAATCTCTAGAAACTCTTTTTTTTCCAGTCTAAAAATTCAAAAACCTAAAAGGTTTATGAATCTGTCCAATTCTCACCCCACAAAATAGGAACAAAGGGGCATAATCTGAGCCTGATCTAGATAAGTGTTCTAGATCAATATGTTCCAGATCATCCATTATCAATTGATTCACTACCACTTCGTTTAATCTCTTAAAAATATAGCCCTCATCATATCTACCATTCCACTATGTAAAGGAACTTACTTTGAAATTAATATCCATTAGCCCATAAGAATTAATATAATAAGCAAAGTCCTCCACTTCATTGGGATAAACAAGCAGCCCACTAATCTTCTCTTCAGCATCCATGATTATATTGAAGTCCCCCCCTCCCCCCATAAACCATGGAAGATTCATGTCCTTCCCAAATGTAGATGTCCTCCCAAAGACTCAACCTTTCCCAGAAGAACATTTAGCATATACCAGAGTCCCAATCATCTGATGGCCATTATCAAAAACCATTTTAATGGATAAATGTTGATCTGAATCAACGACTATATCAACATGAATGCCACTATTTACAAACAGACAAATCTTTCCATTAATATTATAATTAGAATATGACATTCCCAACCTTCTCTTATAATGTTGTACCTGTCTCACCTCTTGAAAAGGTTCTATCAAAGCAATTAGATGAAATTTATGCAATCGATGTAACATTTGAACTTTATAAAAAGAATGAAGAGTTCTAATAGATCGCATATTCCAAATCAATGCTTTAAAACTCATTTTACACTTCTAGTATTCCTTACTGGATTAGCCCTGATTAGCTTATCTCCAGTAGCTTTTAACTTCTTTTTCTTTGACTTGACTTGTGAGAAGTCACCAGCCTCTTTTAAAGCAAGTTCCAAACTTATCTGATTATCAATCTCATCCTTGTCTCATATAGCATAATTTGTTGATAGAAGATACGGAACTCGGTGTCATCTACAATACCTTCCATCTGATGATATACCAGACTATCCAACTCCTTCAGGGGAGAACTTTGTTTTATAAGGACCTCATAAATCATAATAGTATTCTTCCCTTCTCTGTTGTGAGTATTTGTGGACACCTCAATCAATAAGGTCTGGGTACCATCTGTAATCTGAACTCCCTCTAACTTCTCATGAGATTGCATATCCCTCTCCACCATTCCTAATAACTTCAGGTTGTTAGAGTATTTCTTGATTATACACTACAATGGCCTTGCTTAAATTTTTTATCTCCACCTCCTCCATTAGGTTATCTGTAGTGAGTTTCATCACATCACTAACTACCTAGTTCTCTTTTATTGGAAGGTTACATAGACTCTCCCTTGCTGCTGATGGTTCCCTAATACTTGTGGTTGGATGATGTACTTGTTCCACAATTTTTCCTTCGACCTTATCTGAGATAGATCCCTTTTTACTACCTTGTTCCCCTGATTTATTATCTGTATTATAAAATTTATTGGTGACCCAATGCTTAGTGATTATCTGTTCCCCTTCCCCTTATCTTTATTGTTGACATCATCCATAGAACTTCCTAGCACATTGAAAGAATTATTAATAGAAACTGGAGCTTCTTCTAGTCTCATCGCCGCTGTAGTTACTTCTTCATTTGTTGTCCTTGTGAATCTCCTTCTTGTAGGGTGCCATTGTGAGACAGTATTGCTTGCTAGCACCTTTTTACCTCAATTCAATGTCCCCTCCACACCTTTGTTAGCCTGTTTCTTAAGTTCCAGATGTAATACCCTGCATTCATCTTCACTATGCCCTTGTAGCTTACACCTCTTACAGTATTTTGACAAAATGTCATAGTCAACTTTGATTTGCATTACTCTTGGATTTGTTCATATGCACCTTTGATCTTAATCTGCACAAATTTTGGTAAAAAGTAGATTCACTTGAACTTTGACCCTAGCACAACTAGGTCTTATCTTATTCAAGGTGGCTGCACCTAAATGGATAGGTTTTCCAATACTTGCCACTAGAGAGAAAAACATTTCCTTCCCAAAAAGTGTAGGCATTTCAATTTGATAAGGGACTTAGACATCATAGTAACAAAATTCTCAAAGAGATCAAATCTTATCAAAATATGACGATGCCTTAGCAATCCAATCTGACGGGCTCCTTTAATTTTACATTGTTTAGGAAGAATTTTGCTTAATTAATCTAGATCTAGCCATTCATACGTAAATTTACCAACTACTGCATGTTAAAGGTTTTCCTCAATATTCATCCCCTTTACTTCTGTAATGACCCATAATATCGTTATGGAATTAGTCCTCTTGATTTCCTAAAAGATTTATCTCGTAAGAATTTTAAATGGGAATTTTGGACTATTCGATAACTAAGACAATTTAATTTATGGGTGAGTTTGAATAATAAATAAGTTGGGGGGGATAAATGTTAATTTGTTTAAAACTCTATACCTACTTGATCTATGTATTAAATTGGGTTAGTGGAGTTTATCAGTTTTAGAAGAAAAATAAACTAAAGAAGAGAAAAGGGCGAAGAACGACGACTGGGAAATTTGCCGAGCTCCAGCAACCAATTTGAAGGTACATATGTATATTAAATTATTAACACCTTTCATAACAAGTTCCATATAGTAATTTGAATAGAAATATTACTTTAATATTAGTATATGACATTGGAATAGTTAGAATGAGAGTAATTGACATTTGGAGGGCTAACTTTAATTCCTTCTGCATGTCAACATACAGGAACATTTATCGGAGTTTTCTTTTACATGTGGTTAACAAAATTATTATTTGTTTTCTTTAAATAGGATATAACGTATATGGGGCATTATTTTGCCCTATTCTGCCCAGCGTTTTGGTTCTTAATTCTAGGAGTATTTGAACACATGTATATATGTATATGTTTTGTATGAATATCGGAGAAACTGAGACTTAGTTCTAGGTTTCTCCGATATTCATACAAAACATATACATATATACATGTGTTCAAATACTCCTAGAATTAAGAACCAAAACGCTGGGCAGAATAGGGCAAAATAATGCCCCATATACGTTATATCCTATTTAAAGAAAACAAATAATAATTTTGTTAACCACATGTAAAAGAAAACTCCGATAAATGTTCCTGTATGTTGACATGAAGAAGGAATTAAAGTTAGCCCTCCAAATGTCAATTACTCTTATTCTAACTATTCCAATGTCATATACTAATATTAAAGTAATATTTCTATTCAAATTACTATATGGAACTTGTTATGAAAGGTGTTAATAATTTAATATACATATGTACCTTCAAATTGGTTGCTGGAGCTCGGCAAATTTCCCAGCCGTCGTTCTTCGCCCTTTTCTCTTCTTTAGTTTATTTTTCTTCTAAAACTGATAAACTCCACTAACCTAATTTAATACATAGATCAAGTAGGTATAGAGTTTTAAACAAATTAACATTTAGCCCCCCCCCCCCCCCCCAACTTATTAATTATTCAAACTTACCCGTAAATTAAATTGTCTTAGTTATCGAATAGTCCAAAATTCCCATTTAAAATTCTTACGAGATAAATCTTTTAGGAAATCAAGAGGACTAATTCCATAAAGATATTATGGGTCATTACATTATCCACCACTAAAAATCATGTTCGTCCTCGAACATAGAGTAAAAGAAAGTACCTGAAGCTTAAAAAAGATGAGGATATTTAGCCTGCATGTCAGACTCTGTCTCCCAAGTCGCCTCTCTAACTGGGCGATTCTTCCATTGCACCTTCACGGAAGCAATCTCTTTGTTTCTAAGCTTTCGAACCTGTCTATCCAAAATAGCTATAGGCTCCTCCTCAAACGACAAGTCCGGACTCAACATCACCGAATCAAAGGAAAGTATATGAGACTCATCAGGAACATACTTCCGAAGCATGGAGACATGAAACACAGGATGCACGGATGACAAGCTAGGTGGCAAGGCTAGTCTATAGGCCACCTCTCCAACTCGCTCTAAAATCTCAAATGGACCAATAAATCGGGGGCTAAGCTTTCCCTTCTTACCGAACCGCATAACACCCTTCATAGGTGACACTCTAAGCCAAACATGATCGCCCACCATAAACTCTAGGGCTCGAACCCTCCTATCTGCATAACTCTTCTGTCGACTCTGATCGGTCAACAACCTACCCTGAATCATACGGACCTGCTCCATAGCATCCCTAAGGAAGCCCGCATCTAATGAGTCCATCTCAGCAGAATCAAACCAACCAATCGGAGATCTACACCGTCTACCATACAAAGCTTCGAATGGAGCCATCTGTATACTGGAGTGATAACTATTATTATAGGCAAACTCTGCTAAGGGCAAGTGTTGGTCCCAACCGGAACCAAAATCGATCACACACGCTCGAAGCATGTCCTCTAACACCTGAATCGTCCGCTCAGACTGTCCATCTGTCTGAGGGTGAAAGGCTGAACTCATATCCAACTGAGTGCCTAGACCATGCTGCAAGGCCCTCCAAAAATGTAAGTGAAGAGTGAACCCCGATCCGAAATGATAGAAACAGGCACGCCATACAATCTAACTATCTGACTAATGTAAAGCTCAGCCAACTTCTCTGCTGTATACTTAACCTTGACAGGAATGAAATGTGCAGACTTAGTCAATCGATCCACAACTACCCAGATAGAGTCATAACCACCCACAGTAGTGGGTAAACCTACCAAAAATTCCATGGTGATACGCTCCCACTTCCATGTAGGAATGGGCATCCTCTGTAACTCACCTCCAGGCCTTTGGTGCTCACACTTAACCTGCTGACTAGTTAAACACTTGGACACGAAATCTGAGATGTCCTTTTTCATGCCACACCACCAGTAATGCTGACTCAAGTCATGATACATCTTCGCTGCCCCTGGATGAATGGAATAACGAGCACAATGCCCCTCATCCATGATCACTCTAATCAAGTCACCCACCTTAGGCACACAAATTCGACCTCCAATCCTTAAGACACCATCAGGATCAAGTGTCGCTTCCTTAGCCTCTCCTCTAATCACCTTGTCTCTGATGAGACACAACTTTTCATCCTCAAACCGGCGCTCTCGAATCTGGTCCATCAAGGAACAACGAGCCTCAATGAAAGCAAGTACACCACCCTCATCAGAAAGTTGTAACCTGACTAGCCCATTAGCTAGACGTTGAACATCCCTGGCCAAAGGTCGCTCCTCAACTCTAATGGCGGCTAGACTCCCCATGCTAGAAGTCTTTCTACTCAAGGCATCAACCACCACATTAGCTTTCCCCGGATGATATAAAATGGTCAAATCATAGTCTTTTAGCAACTCAATCCACCTACGCTGCCTCAAGTTCAGATCCTTTTGATTGAAAATATATTGAAGACTCCTATGGTCAATGAAGACCTCACAATGAACCCCATATAAGTAATGACGCCACAACTTAAGCACAAAAACCACAGCCGCTAGCTCCAAGTCATGGGTAGGATAATTCTTCTCATGAACCTTCAATTGTCTAGAAGCATAGGCAATCACTTTCCCCTTTTGCATCAACACACCACCTAAACCAACTCCTGAAGCATCACAATACACCGTAAAGTCCACACCTGTCTCCGGTAGTGTCAAAATGGGAGCTGAAGTCAACAAAGTCTTGAGCTTTTGGAAGCTCTCCTCACACTCATCGGACCAATGAAAGGCTACATTTTTCTGAGTTAATCTAGTCAATGGAGCTGCAATAGAAGAAAAACCCTGAATAAACCGCCGATAATACCCAGCTAACCCCACAAAACTGCGAATCTCGGTAGCTGAAGTAGGTCGTGTCCAACCTCTAACTGCCTCCACCTTAGCCGGATCCACTCTTATCCCATCCTTGGACACCACATGCCCTAAGAATACCACTGAATCAAGCCAGAACTCACACTTGGAGAATTTTGCAAATAACTTTTCCTCCCTCAACCTCTATAGCACTATCCTCAAGTGACGAACATGATCAGCCTCAGTCTTGGAATATATCAAAATGTCATCAATGAATACTATCACAAAAGAATCTAAGTACGGACGAAACACCTTATTCATCAACTCCATGAATGCTGCAGGGGCGTTAGTCAACCCGAAGGACATCACCAGAAATTCATAGTGGCCATAACGGGTTCGAAAAGCTGTCTTTAGGAATATCTAATGCCCTAATCCTCAACTGATGATAACCAGACCTCAAATCAATCTTAGAGAACAGAGCCGCTCCCTGAAGCTGATCAAACAAGTCATCGATACGGGGAAGAGGGTACTTGTTCTTGATAGTCACCTTGTTCAACTGTCTGTAATCAATACACATCCTCATAGACCCATCTTTCTTTTTCACAAACAAGACGGGGTCACCCCATGGTGACACACTAGGACGAATAAACCCTTTGCTCAGCAAATCTTGAAGTTGCTCCTTTAATTCTTTCAATTCTGCTGGAGCCATTCTATAAGGAGGAATGGATATGGGCTTAGTGCCTGGCTCTAGATCAATAGGGAAGTCAATATCCCTATCGGGAGGAACACCTGGAAGGTCAGTAGGAAACACATCGACAAACTCCTGAACCACAGGAATAGACTCCATAGGAGTTGGTTCAACACTGGTATCTCGAATGAAAGCCAAGTAAGATAGACACCCTCTATCAATTAATTTCTGAGCATGGATGTAGGAGATAACTTTGGTAGGATAAGAACCACTGTCACCCTTCCACTCAATCTTTGGTACACCGGGCATGGCTAAGCTCACAGTTTTTGCATAACAATCAAGAATAGCATGATAAGGAGAAAGCCAATCCATTCCCAAGATAACATCGATGTCTACCATCTCCAGAATACTCATATCTACCCAAGTATCATACCCAACCAGAGAAACAAGACAGGATCGATACACTCGATCCACCACTAAGGGCTCACCTACCGGTGTGGAAACATGGATAGGAACAGGCATACGATCACATAGTAAATCAAATCCAGATGAAAAGTAGGAGGACACATAAGAATAGGTGGATCCAGGATCAAACAATACATACGCAGGTCGATGACAAACCGGGATAATACCTGTGATAACTGCATCAGAAGCCTCTGCCTCGGGCCTCCTCGGGAATGCATAACACTGTGATCCCCTACCACCACCTGTCTGAGCAACGCCTCTACCCCTACCCTGCAGAACTATGGCACCACTCGCCCCTCTGCCTGAAGTGTGACCACCTCTAGCTGTCTGAGCTTTGTCTCGCCCCCTGTATGGTGGTGGGGTAGGTGGTCTAGTCTGAACCGAAGATCTGGGATGGGTCCCTCCTTGTCCTCTTAATAAGGGACACTGTCGTATCAAGTGATCAGGATCTCCACAACTATAACAAAATCTCTGACTCTGGGACGGATGTGCTGATCCTGAAGAACTACTATAGATGTCTCGCCCTGTTGATCGTTGCTGAGAACCATACAAGTCATGACCCGTACTATGAGATCCATGATGTGCCTGACCACCCCTAGGAGTAGGTAATGATGCATGAACTGGTCCTCGACGCTGGGATGAGTCACTTCCTCTATAGGGCCCTCTACCTCCAGATGAGGTACTAGAAAACTGACCGGACCCACGGGCCCTCTTGGGGTCCCCGAACTCTTCTCTCTCCATCAGCTCTACCTCCTTGGCCGCACTCACAACAGACTGAAAAGAGGCTCCATCCCTAGATACTCTAAACACTGCCTGTCGGATAGAATAGGTCAGTCCTCTCACAAACCTACGAACTTTCTCTGTCTCATCTG
This sequence comes from Solanum rostratum, assembly GCA_029948455.1. Classification (NCBI taxonomy): domain Eukaryota; kingdom Viridiplantae; phylum Streptophyta; class Magnoliopsida; order Solanales; family Solanaceae; genus Solanum; species Solanum rostratum. The sequence continues at coordinate 24,694,185 of CM057049.1, forward strand.
GAATAATGGTTGCCGCATGTCTAGATAACTGACAGAAACGGGTCTCATACTCGGTGACTGATTGGCCGCGCTGTGTCAGGCTCTCAAACCTCAAGCGGCTCTCCTCCCTCACGCTCCACGGGACAAACCGATCACAGAAAGCACTAGAGAACATCTCCCAAGACACTGTGGGAGATCCCACTGGCAAAGATCCTGAATATGTCCTCCACCATTCTCTGGGAGGCCAACGGAGCTGAAGAGTAACATATCGAACCCCGTGTGACTCAGCTAAGCCGACGGTATCCAACAGCTCTCTGCAAGTAGTCAGAAACTCATAAGCATCCTCTGTCCTCCCACCCTAAAATTGAGGTGGGTTCATTTTCCTAAACCTCTCATAGCAGCGCTGCTCATTCTCAGTCAATGTGGCCACAGGTGCACCCCGAACCTCAACAGCTGGTGCAAGATCAATCTCAACTCTAGGATCCAGTGGTGGCTGCTCTACTGGACCACGAACCATGGGAGCCTGATGCTGATCTGGAGTCTGAGCTCCTCCTCCGGTCTGAGAACCGCCGGGCATGCCTGTCGAGTTACCATTCGGAGCAAAACTCTCAAGTACATTCAGCACCCTCAGTAAGGTATCCTGCAGCAAAGGTGAGGCTACGTGCTCTGAAGGAACCTGCTCCTCACCAACCTCTATCTGTGGCTCTAGAGGACCCCTCTAGCCTGCCCTCTAACTCGTGTCGCTCCTCGGGCACGTCCTCTAGTTCGGCCCCTTCCCCTACCTCTAACTGGGCCCTCAACAACTCTCTCGGGAGCTGCCCCACCTCTACCACCGGCAACAGTAGCCCTAGTCCTTGCCATCTATCAAATGAACACGGGCACAACTCAATACTAAAGAACAATTTAAGCACGATAAGAGAGAGTGAATAAAAAGAAGTTTCCTAACAGTCTTTATAGCCTCTCAAAGATATGTACAGACCTCTCTGTACCGATCCTTGAGACTCTACTTAAACTCGGCTTGTATGCACGTGAGACCTATGAACCTGGGGCTCTGATACCAACTGTCACGACCCGAAAATGGGCGTGATGGAACTCGTCTTAACCCATCAAGATAAGTCAGCCTAGCAACCCAATTAACATAGTAAAGTGCGAGAAGATGATAAAATAAAAGGTTTAATTGCAGATAAAACATCAACTTAATTAAAAATCCTAAAACCTGGTTGTCACGTGCACAAGCCTCTAATGTAGTACAATAGATTTGAAAGAAAAGCATAAGTCTCAAATGACATTGTCTCTAAAGTAGAACAAAATCATAAATAGGAGTGGGAGTCAGCTGGGGTGACAAACAGCTACCTCGCACAATCTCCACAGGGAGCCTCAGACAAGGAATAATAGAAGGTATCACGAAGATCTGGGCTCGTAACCTACAAAAATAAAATTGTAGTAGCAAGGGGTGAGTACCAAACACACGGTACCCAACAAGTGAACTACTAAACGCAAAATTAAGTAATACAGAATACAAGTACTCCTAATTCCACGCCGTAACCTCTACAACTACAACACACATAACATCGGTCCAACATAATAGTTCATAATGTATATAACATGTAGCTCAGTAACCACACCAATATTCATAGATCAACAACACAGGAATCGGTTCACCTATCACCAGTTTCACAAAAAGGCACCGACAAGCTCATAAATGATAAGAATGTGTAATGCAATGCAATGTCAAGTAGAATGATGCATGTCTGACCTAGTGATACACACCCGCTGTCTCTCAGTCTGGGACCCATGGGGGACTCTTAGTCCGTGCATCCGTCGTGGCGTGCGACACGACCCTCGAATAGTACATCCTTTTTAATCCTTATTCTTTCTCAGTTCACATAACATTTGCCACAAAATCAATGCAATAGACAGGTTTACACTATGATGGGGAGATGACCGAATTTTAATACAATGCACATTTCACAACCACATAGTTTTAAAATAACATCAACACCAAATTCATATTTCAAAATCACTATCAACACCTCACATAGGAAGCACAAGATTCTATATGCTTAACAAAGGTTAAGAAATTCACTTGCCTTAGTCAAATCACGATCACTCTAACACTTGAGCCTTCCCTTTCCGATTAGAATCCGTAGCACCACGATCTAGTCAAATAACTTATCACAATAAGATTTCAAAACTCACAATACCCACATTACTATACGTCTAACCTAGACCCAAAAACTAGCGAATTTCATAGTTAACTCTCAAAATTTCAACCTAGAACTAAGTCTCAGTTTCTCCGATATTCATACAAAACATATACATATATACATGTGTTCAAATACTCCTAGAATTAAGAACCAAAACGCTGGGCAGAATAGGGAAAAATAATGCCCCATATACGTTATATCCTATTTAAAGAAAACAAATAATAATTTTGTTAACCACATGTAAAAGAAAACTCCGATAAATGTTCCTGTATGTTGACATGCAGAAGGAATAATAGTTAGCCCTCCAAATGTCAATTACTCTCATTCTAACTATTCCAATATCATATACTAATATTAAAGTAATATTTCTATTCAAATTACTATATGGAACTTGTTATGAAAGGTGTTAATAATTTAATATACATATGTACCTTCAAATTGGTTGCTGGAGCTCGGCAAATTTCCCAGCCGTCGTTCTTCGCCCTTTTCTCTTCTTTAGTTTATTTTTCTTCTAAAACTGATAAACTCCACTAACCTAATTTAATACATAGATCAAGTAGGTATAGAGTTTTAAACAAATTAACATTTAGCCCCCCCCCCCCCCCCCCCAACTTATTAATTATTCAAACTCACCCATAAATTAAATTGTCTTAGTTATCGAATAGTCCAAAATTCCCATTTAAAATTCTTACGAGATAAATCTATTAGGAAATCAAGAGGACTAATTCCATAACGATATTATGGGTCATTACAACTTCCTCCTCAATCCATGAAATACAGGGGATACCATTATTAAAAGTTGGTTTTTTAATAGACATTGGTATTCTGCTGGAGTTACTTCGACTATGCAAAGGTTTTAAAAGGTCTACATATGCTCTCGTTGTCGCTGCCTCCTTAGGCAAAACATTAGGAATTGAATCAGATGTATTATTCAGTGATGAAAATTAAGTGCCCAACACCTATGGGTGGCCACTAACTCAAAAGTACCAAAATCACTAACTCAAAATGTCTCGCTGCTCCACATGTGGAGTTTAAAGAGAGATGCATGCAAATTTTATCCTTATTTTTTAGAAAATAATAAAATTATTTTTACTCATGAACATATTTAGAAGAACAATCAGAGTATAAAATACTAGGCATCCCAATAATACAAAATAGCTTGTTTTCACATCAAATGATGTACATAATATTTTAATGCAAAATATACTGATAAGGAATATAAACCTTTAAATGAATAGTTGAGTTGTCAATATGAATCGGTCCAACCTATTCAAATTAATTTATACAGATTTTAAAATTTTACTAATCAAATCGAGTTGATCCGTTATTTTGATGAGCCGAAAAATAGTTAGTCCGATCCATAATTACATTGGCTATGAGCTGCATTGAGCCTGCCCACTTCTTTTAAAAGAATATTTTTTTTATAATTCAAATTGTAATTTTAAAATATTATCATAAATATCGACAGAACAATATTGCATGTAATCTTAATAATATTTTTTTTTATTTTTTTTTAAAGGTTAATAATACTTATTGAGTTTGGCTTCAAGTAAAAATCTAATCGTATGACTTCAATCTAAAAGTATATTCATTTTATATAAATATTTGAATACAATGGTACACGAATAACATTTTTAATATTTGAGCTTTTGAACTATATAATATTTATATGTATTAAATTTAGACTCCTCTTATTATTTTTAATATTCTAGCGAGTTTATTCGAGTTGAACTAAAAAAATTTATTTTTAAATAAATTATAAAAGTCCTAGTCTGGTCCTATTAAATAGGGGGATAAATTGAGCTGACCCAACGGACCCAATCCTTCTTAAGAATCTAGAAAAATGACCAAATAACAAGTATCAAATAAATTAAAATAAAGCAAATAAATTTTAGAGCGATAAATTAATAATTAAGGCTTAGGTTATATTTTTACCTTTGAATATTGTTCCTACCCCTACTCCTACTCCTACTCCTACTCCTACCACTACCCATCTTCATGGTTAGTGGGAAGTTAGGTACTCGAGCAGATCAAACTTCTATTTACGTACTAAATTAACCTTTATTTATATTAAAATGAATTGTTGATAGATTATTTAGAAAATTGTCTACATTTTTTATTGGAGGAAAGATTGATTCAAAAATAAATAAATTGGTTCCTCTTTACTTTAAAAAACAACATACTTATTTAACCAAATTTATAGAGCTAAAAACAATATTTAAAATGAACATGAGATACTAATTTTCATTTGATAGAATAGAATTGTAGACATTAAAATTTTATGGGATTTCACGAGACGAATCATATTTCGTTTAGGTTCTTAGAAATTATTCTACTCTCAACTCTAATTCATATCTATATAACAATATACACATTTTCTTGAAAAGACATCTATAATATGTCATGAGTTATTGGGATATTCGATCAAGATGTAGCCAAACTCTTCTTTCTTATTGATCAAATAAATCTAAATGAGATCTACTTCATATCCTAGTTCGAGAAATATACATTAATGGACCTCAAATCACAAAAAAAATAATAATAAATAAATAAAAGAGGAGAATCCAAGAATAGATGAATTTATATTTATATTATTTTTGTTAATAAAATTATGTCTTGTATTTTATTTGTGATGCTAATTTTCAAACTATTCCCTCTGTTCCATTTTAATTGAATTTGTGAGCTAATATACATATATTATGAAAAATATTTAAATAAAATTTACATCATACTTTTCACTATTACCCTTTATAAAATCATAAATATGTAGTATAATTTATCTCCCAGAAAATATAAAAATTCAATAAATAAAAAGATAAATATGAAAAAAGTTTTAGGCATTCACTTTTGAATTTGAAAAAAATATAAAAAATTTAATTAATTTATTATTGGAGGAATAAAATATAAATAATGGGAAATAGGAAGAAAATGAAATAGGTAGAGAGAGAAAATAGCATTAAATGTTTTGGGACCCAAAGTAGAAAGATTGTTGGAAAAGTGGTGAAAGCTTACAACATTTGGTCGGTTGTGAGGGGAACTGCGGTTTGCTTGTCAAAAAATAATTTAATGCTTCTGTCTTCTCATAATGATGGTTAGTTAATTTGAAGGGTGAAAATTTGGTGTATAATTAAATATTGGCTTTACCTTTGATCAAATCAACCACTATTTTGACACTTATTCGTATGACTTGCGAAGCTCATGCAATGAAGTTTCTCAAAACTTGCTTTTTGAATGTATCTCAACTCTTTGCCAACTAAAGCAATCATCAAACTATCATTCATTATTCATATACACATCACAACTCCCAACTTTCTTAATTATCATTATCATCATTTAAAATTGAATTTTATTCGAATATATAATTTGTATCTCGTAAATATAAAAATCTCATAAATTATGCAAATTATTAAAATTTCTCAAATCCTTATATAATTTTACCTGCCGAGCAAATTGTAATTCATAAACAGGATAGCAAAATATTCTAAAGCAACACATGATAAATCACATGTATCCATATTCTTTGTAGCGAAAAGGCTCAAAAATACCCCTATCATTTAGAAAAAGGTTCATAAATACCCCTCTTCCACTCATGGGTGTAAAAATACCCCTAAGGTTTAAGTTTAGACTCATGAAATACCCTTAACGTAAAAGTTCATTAACATCCCTCTTCCACCTTTGAGTCTAAAAATACCCCTATGATTTAATTTTGGATTAAAAAATACTACCCCCCAACTTAATAAAAATAGTCAAGTCAACTTTTATTCTTTAAAATGTCATGCAACATTTTCTAATTGGTCATACATATTCATAATAAATCAAACCACCCAAACATTTAAAAATTGCTTATTTTATTTTCATTATATTTTTGATTTATTATACTTTTGCTGTAAATTATCTCATTGGTAAATTCGAAGTATGTAATTTATTTTATTTTTTGAAATTGTATTTACTTCTCGTTTTTTTATTTTACTTCTTGCCTAGAGTTTAATTTAAGTGCTTAGTTAATTTTAGTGGTCATCCAAATGGATTAAAGGTCTTTTAAGTAAGTGGTATATATGAATTTTAATAAAAAGACATGACTGGGTGGGTTTAAATTATTGTGAATGCATATGACCAATTAGAACATGCCATATGACTTTTTAAAGAATTAAAGTTGACTTGACTATTTTTGTTAAGTTGAGGGGTATGTTAGAACCAAAAATAAGGCTTAGGGGTAGTTTTAGACCCACAGATGAAAGAAGAGTATTTATGAATCTTTTTCATATATTAGGGGTATTTATGAGTCTTTTCCCTTCTTTTTATAAATAAAAAAATTGCGATTATAAATTTTTAAATATAAATAATCTCATAAAAATCCACTAGCTAGTTAAAGTATTTTTTTAATATAACTTTTTCACATGATTAAAATTATCTCTTCACACCAAACATAGTCTTTTTTTTACAAAATTAAAATGATGTTTTTTACAACATACAAATAAATCAAGTTTCTATTTTTTTTAAATCACAATTTGAAATTTGAATTTTTTTAAATTTTCTTTTGGAATAATTTGACATTATGATCCAAATAGCATGCATGTCCAAAGGCAAATTTACAACTATTACTATTTTATTGGAATGGTAGAAACAAAAACAAGGAGCAGTATGTGCTGAATATGTACTCGACAAGCTCTTTTTCTCATGTAAGTTGCTTTCCTTTTTGTGTGTCATTTCTTCCCTACAGGTCCAAGACAATGTTCTTTTTTTTTTTTTTCCAAAGAAGCGGCTTACCTTGTTACAGTATAGTAAAAATATAAAGCATACTCTTCTGTCCTAATATATATGAATTATGTTGGTGTATATATATTTTATTATTAAAATAAAATATTAAGTGTATATCTTAGTGGGTATAAATGGTGGTAGAAATAATTATTTGTTCTTCTTATTTATATGACCATTAGTTCTTGTAACTCTTATGATCATTAGTTTCTTCTAACTCATCTGACCATTAGTGCCTTGTAACTCATGTAACCACTAAGTTATGTTCTACCTCATTATGCCTTGTAAGTCATGTAATCTTCAAGACATAATTCCTCTATTCATTTACTTACATTACTATCTACACTATTCAAGAAAAGGATGAATTTCTCATCTATAAATAGTGATATTTCTTCCTTTGTGAAGAAGAGGGAGAGAAAAAAATGTGAAGTGTGGATACATATTGTAACGTACAATGAAGTTAGTGTAGTGAAAGAGAGAGTTGAGACAGAGGAAAAAAATTCTAAATCTTCAACTATATTCACCATATAAAAAGTGTATTTATATGTTGAAGGAAGGTGTTTTTGTGTGGGGCTGGTCTCTTCAATAATCCGGAGTCGTTGTTGGGCTGTTGTAACCTGGAGGAGACAAAACAAGTGTATTACTGCTGGATCAGTATAGATTATGCCACAGTGAGCTTGAATCTCCTTAAAGAGAGCGAGATATTCGCGCCTCAGCCTGAATGAATTTTTATTCAATTTTATCATTTTATTTTTCAACTGTAATTTATTGTATTTCTGGTGTCACGACCCAAGTCTAGGGTCTAGATGTGACACGGCGAATGGAAAATCCGAAGGAAACCCAAACACGCCTCTTAGCATATTGTTTGCACATCCTTGGTAGCGAAAGCATAATTAAACAACAAACAAGTAACAAATAATTGTAAGGGAAGCGAGACTTTGGACTTAAGCTATAGGGATGAAGGAGGAGAATTTGCATGAATCACGTAACAAATAAAGTCTAAGGGGCAGGTAATTATGACTCACGCTATGGGGATGTTTTAGGGACTTGGGACTTCCATCACATCCTTAATATACAACAAGCATAGAAAGGGATAAAGGGACTAAGGAAAGTCTTTCCTAATTACATAAACAAAATAAGATTCAAGCTCAATACATAAATATTCATATCCAACAACACCTCTAGTAAGAATGGAACCGGGGCCAAGACATCTCCCGGGCTCACCCTCAAAAGACAAATATCCACAATAGACAAGTCTTAACAAAAGCATGAAAATAAAGTGGATATTGTCCCCTGAGTGGAGGACTCATCAATAGTAGTCTTCAAAAGATCCAGCTAGGCACGTGGAGGAGGAGGAGGATGGATATGAGCTCCGGTCCCTACATGGTTAGATCATGTAGGCAAAAGAAGTATGTGTTAGTACTTGGAATGCACTAAGTATGCGGGATGCAATGCAACAATGACATAATCCATAATTAACAAGATGCATAATTATAATCAATGGATATAAGACCAATATGACATGTATGATCAATGCTTAAGATAAAACATGCATGAAAATAGTTAAACTTGCATAACATAACATACATATGTGAGAGGAGACCTTAACCGACATATAAGACCAAGCGATCTACTACTTGGTATCCCGATGTTTACCTCCACACCGGAAAATGAGTGGTCTACTTGCCAAGGTACACCAAACTTGACCCCACATAGTGGGTAACTTGACCTAGTTGGATCCACTAGTAAAAGCTCATTTAGGGAAAATATTACTAACCTATGATGAAACATAGTTAAGAGACCAAGAATTTATATAAGGACCCCTTGGATCGAGCCCCCACCTTAAATCTCTTTTGGTGCTAAGTCTAGTCCTACAGAATACTTGACATAATCAAAATTTAATCATAACTTGAATGACTTGTAAAAAAAACATGATAACATAGTAGGAATAGCTCATTCATGTTTTTGTCCCCTACAAGTGAGCATATACCTTATATTAGAGGGTATAACATTTCATAAACTTGACCCCTTCTAGTGGGCATTGCATTACGTACGAGGGTAGAGTTTGTAATATACTTAACCCTTTCTAGTGAATATTAGTTTGTACACGAGGGTAAAACACTTATGTCACTTGACCCCTTCATGTAGACTTTATTCATTCACAAGAGGGTGGAATATAGTATAAGGGTTCAACATCTTACTTACAAATCAGAGGAACTTTTCATGAGTTCAATGCATGCTTAGGAGCCCATAATTTGTCGTATCATGCTTCTCTTGCAAAATATGCAATAGTCTTTCATCAACATAAAAATCATTGTCATGTAAATTTAGTCAAACATGGTGGGTATATGTATATATGCTTAAAATCATGAGATTCAAGAGTATAAAACAAGAGAGGAGTAAAATCAATTCATTTGGAAATCCTTCAATTCAACCCACCAACATTGTAGTAGAAACCCCAATTTGGGTGTCATGAAATCCATCTTAAAAGTTCACAATTTTTCATAGTTTACATAGTTCACATCATGCATAACTTCAATATATATAAATCAACTCATCGAATAAGCCTTCAATAGATATTCATGCTTAATCAATCAATACTTGAAGAATCCAAACTCAAATCATGTTTATAATACATAATAAAGTTTATCCATAAAGTATTCAACCTTAAAAATCATGAAATTTTGTGTTGGAGAAGGATTGGCTTCATGGGTGGAAGAATCCCTATGAATGAAGCCCACATACCTTTAACTTGAGACTTTCTTGAAGAAAAGCTTGAGGAAGACTTGAGGCTTTAATTGGGTTCTTGAAATCCAAAGCAAGTTCTTGAGATATCTTGCATTTAGATGAGGGAATTGTGAGGAATTAGGAATTTTAGGAGGGTTTTTGAGTGTTCTAGGGCTTGAAAATGGCTGAAGAGTAAGGTATTCCCGTATATATAGACATTGGGTTATTATCCAATTGCCCTTGAGTGAAAACATGCAATTAAGGGACTTTTTGAACTAGTACGCATAAGTCTGAGATGCAGACTTATTAGAAGTAGTACATTTTCACGCGAAATTCAATTTTTCCCCTGTTTTGGCCCAGGAATGGGTTTAGGATATTTTTGCACTAGTGTGCGACAAGTTGTCACGCCCCGGGAGGGTACCCTAGGCGTGACCGGCACCCAGAGACTATTGCTAGTCCCTAAGCGGACCACTCGATCATCACTCAGCATCAAGCATAGCAGAGATAATAGAATAAAGCCATGAACTGCATAAAACAGTCTACATCAATAAGAAGGGCCAATAGCCAATAACTCAGTCTCAACATCGGGAATAATTAGAGATAATTACTAACTCAACTCAAAGAGGGAAAAGACCTCAACATCAAACCTTAACTCATGTCTATGAAGCCTCTAACTCAACTAAATAGTCTAAGAGGGTACCATGATAGGCCATAGCTCCCCAACTTAATAATTAAAATAACGGGTAAAGGAAAAAGGGCTCCTCTGGATAGCAAGGAAGGCTCACGAATGACAGAAATCAAATCTTCGAACCTCAAGGATACGTCTGCTGAAGTCCTCTACCTCTTGTAACTGCATCATGAAATGATGCAGCGCCGAATGACGTCAGTACGTGGAATGTACGGTATGTAAGATGGCTGAATATAACAGTACAAATAGAACAATATAGGGATAACATCAACTCAACATCATACTCCATCAGAATGTCAAATGTCTATCTAAAGAAAGAATATAGAGTAGACAAATGACCCATCAACATCTCATCAATACATCAGACTCATCTCAAGGAGCTCGACTCAACTCAAATGGAATCATGCCCGTCTAGGACAAGGATAAAGAATAGATAATAAAACATCAACATCCATCAAGACTCATACCCTCAAATCAACATTAGAGTTCTATTAGTAGGGAACCTAGCTGGGAGTTTCTCTAACTGACAACCATCACCTATGAGCCGGTGATGATAAAATAAAGTGATGGATTTGCCACATCCATCTAATACTCTGCCCGGGGTAAAGGACATCATCATCAGTAGATCCACAAAAAATAACACTAGTCCTCTTTTGGGACAAGGAAACATCTGTACTGCGGTTCGATCCTCTCTCCTATGCGGGCCACGTAGTTAATGAGTTCGAATGGGACTCACTCTCACCCACTTCGGTGCTCAATACTCCTTCCAAAACTCGACATGCTCATAAAACATCATCATCAAGATTCCTCATCATCGGTCCCATGGGGACATAGTACATCAACATCAGCATCAAATCTTCTCATCAACATCAACATCATCTCATCTACATCAACATCATGGACTCGAAACATTCTTTTAGAATTTAGTTTCAAATTTTTTAAGACTCATGAGCATCATTCTCATCAACAAATTGGAACACAATCATGACATCACAGACATCATCATCGTCAAGGCTCTAGACTCATCCCCGAAGTTCATTCTTGTATGCTTTAGTGAAATAGACATGGAATTTTGTAAAATCATGTATGAAATCAACATATGCATAAATTGAGTTTATGATGATCATCAATTTAAGAAAAATACATGAATTAAGTAGAATCTCGATAAAGTACTCAAGGAATTTCACATATAACTCATCATCTTCAATCATAGACTCAATTTACTCACAGGGGCACATGGAAGAACAACCCTATGCTTTAGGTTAGCCTTATATACCTGAGATGATTGCTAACAACACAATCCCTCGGAACCTCCTCTTGACTCTTCAATTTCAACTCTTCTTTACTCTTCTCAAGCCCTAGCTTGTAAGCGTTGTTAGGAAGAGGATTTAGAATGGGGCTTTTGACCCTTTCTTCGTGAAAATGACTTATATTGGTTGTGTATGGGTTTTAGAAGATGTTAGGGATGGACTAGAATGCCCCTCGAATATTTTGGAACTTTCCAGCCGCGAAATAACCCAGTTCGCGATGCGAACTGATCGCGAACAGTTCATTTTTGGCAAAAGTTTTCCTGAACGAGTTTTCTCAATTCCATTGAAAAATTATGGAAAAACATAAGTTCCTCTACGCGATAGGTCCGGGACGCGTCTCCGTCGCGGATCCTCATTGTTTTTTTGTTTGGAACGAAAAATTATCTTTTGACTCGGTTGCTCTAAAAATCGACCGAGACCTTTCCTCCACTCAAGTTTTTACGCTGATCACAAATCTGGCCTCAGATTTGCCATCCGAGCATCGGAAGATGCCTTATGCGCACCTCTCTCCTCTAGGGGTATTTTGGTAATTTTACCCAGCGTTACATCATCTCCCCCTTGGGATCATTCATCCTCGAATGATGAGTAGGAGCGGTATTATGGCACGAATAGACTCAAGACTCATCTCGATACTCACTTATCAACTCAATTCTCAACTCTTCATCGACCTCAATAACTCTACTCAGAATATGAAGAATAGACACATCAACTCAGGATAAAAACATCAATTTAAGTTAGGAATAGGAACATTACCTTCGATATTCTCATCATTAGGCACGAATAGGTGCGGGTATTTGGCTCTCATTTCTTCCTTAGCTTCACACATGGCTTCCTCAACAAATTGATTCCTCCACAAAACTTTAACGGAGGCTATCTCTTTGTTTCTCAGTCTGCAAACCTGTCGATCAAGGATTTTGACTGGAATTTCCTCATAGGACAAGATATCTCTGACTCCAGTGCTCTCAACAGGGATCACCAAGGCAGGATCTCCCAAACACTTCTTCAACATAGAAATATGGAACACCGGATGGATTCTGTCTAACTTAGAAGGTAACTCCAGCTCATAAGCAACCTTCCCAATTTTTCTCACAATATGATAAGGGCCGATATAGGGAGGACTTGATTTCCCTTCTTCCCAAACCTCATGACACCCCTCATGGGTGATACCTTCAAGTATATCCATTCCCTCACCTTGAACTCTAAGTCCCTTCTCCTCACATCGGTGTAAGACATCTAATGGCTTTGTGTAGTATTTAACCTCTCTCTAATAATCTTCACCTTCTCCAAGGACTGGTGGACAAGTTCAGTCCCAATCAACTCGGCCTTTCCAACCTCAAACCACCCAATGGGTGATCAACACCTCCTCCTATACAAGGCCTCATAGGGGGCTGTTTGAATGCTCGCATGATAACTATTGTTATATACAAATTCAATCAGTGGTAGATGGTCATCCCAATTCCCTTTGAAGTCAAGGACACAGTCTCTCAACATATCTTCTACTATCTGAATGGTGCGCTCCGCCTGACCGTCCATCTGTGGATAAAAGGTTGTACTCAAATTTACCTTGGTACCCAATCCCTTCTAGAAAGACCTCCAGAAGTGAGAAGTAAACTGGGCTCCTCTATCCGAAATGATGGAGAAGGGAACTCCATGCAACCTCATAATCTCTTTGATGTACATATTGGCATACTCCTTCACAATATTAGTTGTCTTTAGTGCCAAGAAGTGTGCTGATTTAGTCATCCTGTCCACAATCACACATATGGAATCATGCTGCCTCCGGGATCACGGTAGGTTGGTGATGAAGTCCATGTTAACCATCTCCCACTTCCACTCTAGAATCTCAAAGTTTTGAGCCAAGCCACTTGGCTTTTGATGCTCGACCTTCACTTGCTAGCAATTCGGGCACTTTAAAACAAACTCATCAATATCGCTCTTCATTCCATTCCACCAATAGACTTCTCTCAAGTCGTGGTATATTTTGGTAGAGACCGGATGAATGGAGTACCTAGTGTTGCGGGCTTCAGCCATGATCCTCTCTCTGACACCATCAACATCAGGAACACATAGCCTACTCTGGTATCTCAACACCCCATCTCCCTCTTTGGAGAAAACACTCACTTTTTGTTTGTGGATAGCCTCCTTCAATTGGAGTATGATAGGTTCTCAATCTTGCTTCTCATTTACTTATGCTACCAGGATGATGCAGACCTACTCTGAACATTGACTCCTCCCTTGTCATTCTCCTCGAGTTGGACTCCCAATTGAGCCAACCTATGCACTTCCTTTCACTAGATCTTTCTTCTCTTCCTCAACATGGGCCATGCTACCCATTGACAACCTACTAAGAGCATTAACAACAATGTTAGCTTTACCAGGGTGGTATTGGATGCTCATGTCATAATCCTAGAGCAATTCTAACCATCTCCTTTGTCGCAGGTTGAGCTCTCTCTAACTGAAGACATACTGCAGGTTCTTGTGGTGAGTGAACACGTCCACATGCACTCTATATAAGTAGTGGCGCCATATTTTAAATGCAAACACTACCGCTGCCAACACAAGATCATGGGTCTGATAGTTCCTCTCATGAACTTTAAGCTGCCTGGAAGCATAGACTATCACCTTCTCTCTTTGCATCAATACACAACCCAACCTAACTCTCGATGCGTTACAATATATCACAAAATCTTCCATCCCATCGGGCAACGTCAAAACAGGTGTGATGGTCAGTCTAGTCTTCAACTCTTGAAGCTCCTCTCACATTCCTCAGACCACTGAAACTTGACCTTTTTCTTGGTCAGCTTTGTCAATGGTGTGGATAGGGAAGAAAATCCGTCAATGAATCTACGATAGTAGCCTGCCAACCCCAAGAAACTTCTTATATTAGTTGGAGAGGTCGGTCTTGGCCAGTTCTTGACCACTTCAATCTTCTGGGAATCTACTCGAATTCCATCACCCAAAACAACATGGCCTAGGAAAGCCACTTACTTGAGCCAAAACTCACACTTTGAGAACTTCGCATACAACTCATGGTCCTTAAGAGTCTAAAGGACAATTCTAAGGTGTTTGGCATGCTCCTCCTCATCCTTCGAATACACCAAAATATCATCAATGAACACAATTACAAACATGTCAAGGTAGGGTCTGAACACCCTATACATCAAGTCCATGATAGCGGCAGGTGCGTTCGTCAACCCAAAGGACATGACCAAGAACTCAAAGTGGCCATATCTAGTCCTGCGGGCTGTCTTTGGAACATCACATTCTCTTACTTTCAACTGGTGGTAACCCAATCTGAGGTCTATCTTTGAATAGCTTGAGGCACCACAAAGTTGGTCAAACAGATCATCTATCCTTGGGAGAGGATATTTATTCTTGATCATGACTTTGTTTAGTTGCCTATAATCTATGCACATCCAGAGAGACCCATCTTTTTTTTGTACAAACAGAACGAGAGCACCCCATGGAGAAATACTTGGCCTAATAACTCCCTTCTCTATCAAATCCTGCAACTTCTCCTTTAACTCCTTCAACTTGCATCTTAAGAAAAACACCAATCCCGAAGTCGATCTCCTTATCACGAGAGACTCCAGGCAAATCCTCAGGGAACACCTCAGAAAATCATTCACAATCGAAACTGACTCAAAAGTAGAGGCTTTGTATCATCAGATTTAACTCGCACGAGGTGGTAAATACAACTTTTAGAAATTAGCTTTAGCCCTCAGGTAGGAAATAAACTTACCCTTGGGTGCAATAGAACTTCCCATCCACTCTAGGATCAGTTCATTCAGAAATTGGAATTTGACAACTCGGGTCCTACAATCTAGACCCTCTCAGCTAGGATAGACTCACCAGGGGGAGTAGAAACAGTATAAGGCTCGAGCAAACACTCTGGAAAAATCTAAAATTTATTGACCACATACGGAGTCACAAAGGATAAAGTGGCACCCGGGTCAAGCAGTGCATAACAATTATAAGAAAAGACTCGGAGCATACCCGTAACAACATCTGGTACAATCTCTTGGTCCTGTCGATGACCCATCGCATACAGACGGTTTGTCCTGCCTCCTGCACCCGCAGTAGTAGCCTTCTGTTGACTGCCCGTAGGGAGCGCTGTAGAAGACTGAACTTTGTTACTTCCATCACCCCATCTCATCGTAGGACACTCACCCGGAAAATGATGCAGCTGTCCGCATGAATAACAAGCATTTGTGCCCTCACAGCTTGCACTAAGGTGTAGTTTGCCACATCTGCCACAAGGTGGCTTTCCTCTCGGGCCTTGGGTCACGCTAGCTTGGGATTGAGGACCCTGAGCTCTGAAATTTTGGTGACCATAAGATTTTTGATCATACCTGTTTTTCTGAACAGGTGCACTTGCCACCAAAGGTGCGTAGCTAAAAGACCTCTTCTGATAGTAAGTTCCATCACCCTTATTCTGCTTCTGTTGGCTTGGCTCATGCCCCGCCGATTTGGCCTTCTTAATCTCTTGCTCTTCTCTATCCTTCTTCTTGTCCTTCTCAGTCTAAAAATGTCCATACCTGGGATCAACAATGTAGCCTTACTCTCCCTCTTTACATGTCTGTGCAATCTAGACACGAACTTCTTCATCCTCGCTCTCATATCCAGAACCATCTCTGGGGCATATCAGGATAGTTGAATGAACTTAAGACTGTACTCTTTGATAGCCAAACCCTCTTGCTTCAGGTTTACAAACTTCTCAACCTTTCCTACCTCAACTCTTAGAAGTGGTCGAGAAAAGCACTCTCAAACTCCTCCCACTCAGCAAGTTCAACATCCTTCTCTACCATCTTCCAATTGGTTATACCATACATTAGCAACATCCTTAAGCTGATAGAAGACAAGCTTGACTCCCTCAACCTCATTCACATGCATAGCTCTCAAAATCTTGCACATCTCATCAATAAAGTTTTGCGGGTCCTCCTTAACCTTAGAACCCGTATAGACTGGCGGGTTCATCCTCAAGAAATCTCTGAGCCTGGTTGCAGCTGTAAGCTCTTAGGAGTTGGATTTAGGGGCTTGGGGACCTCAGCTATTACTCCGGGAGGCCACCAACTGAGTGAGCATAGAAATGGATCCCCTGAAGTCTGCTTTCGAAGTGGAGGCTGACTGAGCAGGTGGTGCCTGTGGAACCTCAGTAGCTCTGGCGGGTCGACCCCGTCTCCTCGTCTCAGACTGGGTATGGACCTTTAGTGGAGAATTCTCAGCGTTTAGGGCTGAGGCATCTTTTTGAGAAGCTATACATTTAGGAGGCATGATCTGGAAATGCGTAACACACAAATTAGAAGAGAGTTTCATAAAGTCAAACTCTATCGCACGAACTCGAAATATCAAAGAAGTGTAACCATTCCTAATGTCTTATAACTTCCTGTATATGAAGTGTGGTGCAAAACACACACATAAACAAGACTCTAGTAGACACGGCTTCATAGACTCCCTAGGACTCTTGAACTCTATGCTATGATACCAAGTTTGTCACGCCCCGGGAGGGTAGGCGTGGCCGACACCCAGAGACTATTGGTAGTCATCAAGCGGACCACTCGATCATTAGGACAGTCACTCAGCATCAAGCATAGCGGAGATAATAGAATAAAGCCATGAGCGGCATAAACCAGTCTACATCAATCAGAAGGGCCAATGGCCAATAACTCAGTCTCAATATCGAGAATAATTAGAGATAACTACTAACTCATTTCAAAGATAGAAAAGACCTCAACATCAAACCACAACTCATGTCTATGAAGCCTCTAACTCAACTAAACAATCTAGAGGGTACCATGATAGGCCATGGCTCCCCAACTCAATAATTAAAATAATGATTAAAGGAAAAAGGTCTCCTCCGGATAGCAAGGAGGGCTCACCAATGACAGGAATCAAATCTTCGAACCTCAAAGATGCGTCTCCTGAAGTCCTCTAACTCATGTATTTGCATCATAAAACGATGCAGCGTCGAGTGGCGTCAGTACGTGGAATGTACAGTATGTAAGATGACTGAATATAATAGTACAGGTAGAACAGTATAGGGATAACATCAACTCAACATCATACTCTGTTAGAATATCAAATGTCTATCTAAAGCACGAATAAAGAGTAGACAAATGACCCATCAACATCTCATCAATATATCATCTATACATCAGACTCATCTTAAGGAACTCAATTCAACTCAACTCAAATGGACTTATGCCCGTCTAGGACAAGGATAAAGAGTAGATAATAAAACATCAACATCCATCAAGACTCATACCATCATATCAACATTAGAGTTCTATTAGTAGGGAACCTGGCTGGGAGTTTCTCTAACCGACAACAATCACCTATGAGCTGGTGATGATACAATGAAGCGATGCTGTTGCCACATCCATCTAGTACCCTACCTGGGGTAAAGGACATCAACATTGGTGGATCCAAAAGAAATAACATCACTCCTCTTTTGAGACAAGGAAACATCCATATTATGGTTCAATCCTCTCTCCTACGCAGGCCACGTAGTTAATGAGTTCGAGTGGGACTCACTCTTACCCATTTTGGTGCTCAATACTCCACCCTGAACTCGACATGCTCATAAAACATCATCCTCAAGATTCCTCATCATCGGTCCCATGGGGACATAGTACATCAATATCAATATCAACATCAACTCATCTCATCAACATCAACATCATGGACTCGAAACATTCTTTTAGAATTTAGTTTCAAGTTTTCAAGACTCATGAACATCATTCTCATCAACAAATTGGAACACAATCATGACATCATCATCTTTTGAGACCTCTGTAGGTCCTTATTTTAGTTCCCTTTTAGGGCCTTATTCGAAAGTTCCATTAGTAACAGCAAGGCTCTAGACTCATCCCCTAAGTTCATTCTTGCATTCTTTAGTGAAATAGACATAGAATTTTGTAAAATCATGCATGAAATCAACTTATGCAGATATCGAGTTTATGATGATCATCAATTTAAGAAAAATACACGAATTAAGAAGAATCTCGGTAAAATACTCAAGGATTTTCACATATAACTCATCATCTTCAATCATAAACTCAATTTACTCACAGGGGCACATCGAAGAACAATTCCATGCTTTAGGTTAGCCTTACATACTTGAGATGATTGCTAACAATCCAATCCCTTGGAACTTCCTTTTAACTCTTCAATTTTAACCCTTCTCTACTCTCCTCAAGCCCTAGCTTTTAACCGTTGTTAGGAAGAGGATTTAGAATGGGTTTTTTGCCCTTTCTTCATGAAAATAACTTATATTGGTCGTGTATGGGTTTTAGAAGATGTTAGGAATGGACTAGAATGCCCCTCAAATTTTTAGAAACTTCCTAGTCGCGAAATAACCCAGTCCGCAACTCGGACTGATCGCGAATGGTTCATTTTTGGCAAAAGTTTTCCTGAATGAGTTTTCTCAATCCCATTAAAAAATTATGGAAAAAGGTAAGTCCCTCTCCGCGATGGGTACGGGATACGTCTCTTTTGCGGATCTTTACTGTTTTTAATTTCGGAACGAAAAATTATCTTTTGACTCAGTCGCTCTAAAAATCGACCGAGACCTTTCTCTCACTCAATTTTCGCGCTGATCACAAATCATACCTCGGATTTTCCATCTAAGCATCAGAAGACGCGTTATGTGCACCTCTTTCCACTAGGAGCATTTTGATAATTTTACCGGGCGTTACATAAATCCACGACGCGGACTGGTCGCATACTTTTTTGGTTAAGCCCCGAATCACCCAAAAAATTATTTTTCGCTACGATTCATCTAAAAATCGAATACCACCCCATTCCTACACCAATTGTGCCCCATGAAAATGAATATGAAGTCAGATTTGTAAAATCATGCATGGAATTTATGATATCGTAGAAATACACGATAGGGTATTTTTTCGAGGCGCGTGAGAGGTGTTACATTATCTCCCCCTTGGGAACATTTGTCCCCCAATGTGAAGGAAACATTTGTAAGAGCTGTGATAAGAAAACTTTCAGCCCAACATGAATGTTATCCATCCACTTAAACATTATTCTCAAAAGTTTCAAACATATACATCAAAAATTACCTACACTTATTACTGTGAACATGTATGCATACAAAAATGACATAAGGGATGAAACTTAAGATTTGACATCATAGATAGGATTTAATTTGTTACCTTAGGCTTGAATAGAGTGAAAGGGGTACGGATATTGCTTTTTCATGTCTACTTTGGCTTCCCAAGCGACGCTTTTGACTTGTTGATTCATCTAAAGGACTTTGACGGGTGCCACATCTTTGTTTCTCAACTTCTTCACTTGTTTATCCAATATTTCCATCGGGACTTCCTTATAAGTCAAATTATCTTTTACAACACCCACAACATCCAAAGGCACTATAGAACTTGGGTCACCGACACACTTCCCCAATATGGATACATGGAAGACCAGATGAACCATACTCATCTCTAATTCATAAGCAATCTTGCCAATTATCCTCAAGATTCTATAAGGCCCTACACAACTTGGGTTCAATTTTGCCTCCTTGCCAAACCGAACAACACCCTTCATGGGTGAGACCTTCAAATACCAATCATGTACACTAAACTCAAAATCTCTTCTCCTCATATCGGAGTAGGACTTTTTCCTACTTTGATCCATTCTCAACCTTTCCCCTTATAAGCCTCACTTCCCCCATGGCATCCATAACTAAATCCGGTCCAATTAAAGCCATCTCATAAACCTCACTAAGATACCTCCCTAAAACCTCTATACATCTTTGTCAAACTGAGATGAATAGAATAGAATGAATTATGCGCCTCTTTCAAGATCAAGTACCTCAACCCAATCACCACCGGGAATACACAACCTACCTTGATACCTAAGGATACCATCTCCACCTTGGAAGAAAACCTCCACCTTGGCCTCTTTCACCAATGCCTTATATTCTAACAAAGTGGGGTCAAGGTCTAGGTCTATTTCTTACCACTTCCATTGTAACCAAACTCACGTTTGTCAAACTTAGCAAACAAACTTCCTTTCCTCAAGGTTTGTAATGCTACCCTCAAAAGTTTCACGTGCTCTCCTCACTCCAGGAGTAAATCAAAATATCATCTATGGACACCACCACAAACATGCCAAGGTAGGGTTAAAAGACCCTATTCATGAATCCATAAATATTGCAAGTACATTAGTTAAGCTAAATGACATCACCATATCTAGTCCAAAAAGATGCCTTTCTTTCTCACAAACAAAACGCTGAACCTCGAGGTGACTTGCTAGGCCTTATAAAACCCTTTTCTAAAAAATTCTTCAATTGATCCTTCAACTCCTTTAACTTCACCGGGGTCATACGATAAAGGGGAATGGAAATGGGTCGTGTAACGGGGAGAAGGTTTGTACCAAAATCTGTTTTGCCTTCGGGAGATATATTGGGGGGGGGGTTTCATCAGGAAAGACATCAAGAGACTTATCAACCACCAGAACCGACTCAATAGGAGGGACTCTAGATGCAACATCCCTAACTCTTACAAGATGAAATATACAATGCTTAGAAATCAACTTTTGGGTCATAAGACAAGAAATGACCTATCTTTAACCACCGAATTATGACCTACACACTCAAGGATGGGCTCATTAGGAAATTGGAACTTAACTTTACGAGTTCTACAATCAATGGAAGCATCGTATGGATGTAACAAATCCATCCCAAGAATGATATCAAAATCTACCATGACAAGCATAATAAAATCACAAGACAAGACTTTATGCAATATAGATACATGACAACCCCTATAGACTCTTCTAGCTATAATGAACTCACCAATGGGGGTAGACACCTCAAAGGGTTCACACAACGATTCGGGACACACATGAATCTTATTAGAAACAAATAGCATAATGAAAAAGAAAATGGCATTCGAATCCAAATAAACATAGACATCGTAATCATACATTTAACGTACTGGGTGAAGCACCATAATAAGTATAGGGGCCTTTAGAGAAGTATGGTATAGATCTTCGACGATCATCCTTATAATTCTTAATAACCCATGGACAATATCTCAATTTATGCTCCTTCATGACATATCCAAAACATGCATTCGAACTAGCCAAACAATCTCCCAGATGGTACCTTCCACACTTGTGGCATGTAGGCGAAGCTTGACCACCAACACACTCACCTTGATACTTGGGAATATTAACACAACCACTCTCGGCACCGCCTTGTGCCTTGTGAGTTCCGTGAGCTCCATTTCCTAGAGGACAATCATCTTTACCTTTCCTTTGAGCATATGGACAATCAACAATCTTGTGCCGTATCTTGCCACACCAAAAGCATGCACCCATGTTTCTCAAACATTTGCCGACATGATTCCTTCCATATTTTGGGCACCTAGAAGGATTTGGTGCACCATTACCACCGGGCTTAGCATATGGAAGTCTACCCTCAAATTGAGCCCTCCTTCTCCATTCCTCGGAGGCAACGGGATAGTCCTTCATCTTATTCCCAATACCGCCACACTTGAAACAACTGTCACACCCTCAGAGGGTACTCGAGACGTGGCCGACACCTAGAGACTATTGCTACTCTCCAAGCGAACCACTTAGCCTCATCACATCCATTCAATCAAACAACTCTACAAATCAGCGGAAGTAAAAACAAGTAAATAGGCTCATCTCATCTAATGTCTCAAATAATATATATAATAGAAGTCTAGTAGAAATAACTAGCTCACAATCTCAACATCAACGTTCGACTATCATCTATGAAGCCTCTATCACTAATCAAGTGGTGCCAATGACAGACCCATAGCTATCCAAATCAAAATACAAGACTAGTCTAGTCTAACTCAAGCAAGATGAAATTGATAAATGTGGGTCCTCCAGAGTAAGAGTGGCTCACCAATAAGCTGAATATCTCAGATCTTCAATGATGCACTTGTTGATGAACCCTAATCCTTGTATCTGCATCATAAAATGGTGCAGCGCCGAGTGGCGTCAATATGTGGAATGTACGGAATGTAAAACAGCTGAATGAAATAGAAACAATTAGAATAATATGAAACAACATTGACTCAGAACAATCATCAACTCAAAACGTCAAATGCCTATCTAAGCAAGAATAAAGAGTAGAAAAGTGAGCCATCAACAAGTCAACCGCATCAATCAAATCAGACTCATCTCGATGGAACTCAACGCATCTCAACTCGGAGTACTCATGGTGGAGTTTCTCTTATCCGACAACAATCACATATGAGCCATTGATTGTACAACATCCCGCTAGTGTTGCCACGGTCATTCCGTACTTTCTAGGTAAGGAACGAATTGAAATCATAATAGATAATCCAAAATAGAGATAGAATATCAACAAGTCCTCTATTGTTTCAGGCACATAAACTCAACTCAAGAGGGAACCTCTTCTACGCTTGGCGACGTAGTTTGACGAGCTCGAGTTGAACTACTCTCACTCTTATGGTGCTCGATACTCCTCCCAAGATTCAATGCTCATAAGACTTCTCATCTCAACCAATCTAATAGGGACTTTAACCCCATCAACAATCGGTATCTCATAGGGACTCTAACCCTATCATCAAGCAACTCATATGGGCTTTAACCCTATCACCAATCAAACTCATAGAGGCTTTAACCCTATCATCAATCAAGCTCATAGGGACTTTAACCCTCTCATCATTCAGGCTCATAGGGACTTTAACCCTCCTATCAAGAACATCTCAATCAATAGCTCAAGGCTTAAAACAATCGTTAGGGAACAATCGAATGGACAATCATTAGAGTTCATTTAAGGAGACTCTTAGGGCTATCAAGCTCTATCAACTCATCTTCATTCACAATCACAATCAACAATCTCACGTCAAGGCTCTAGACTCAACCCCTAGACTCATTCATGCATGCTTTCAATAGTTAACATGTAGGGTTATGCGTTTTCTAATGAAAATATCCAATTAAAGAAAATAAGTTTATGATTATCATCAACATACAGAAGTACATGAAAATTAACATAATTTATAAGAAGATATTCCAAATCAATTTATGTACATGTATGTCAACTCCTCTATGACCATATAAGGGCACATGAGAGGATAATCTCATACTTTTAGTTTAGCCTTACATACCTGGGATGAATCTATCAACAATCACCTTCAAGAATCCCTCTTGATCTCCTCGATCCCAAGCTCTTCTCCTCTTTCCTCAAGCCCTAGTTTTGTTAGATTATTAAAATGGGACTTAGAATGGGGTTTTAGACCCTTTTAACGTCAAAATGACCTTATTAGATTCATTTAAGGAGACTCTTAGGGCTATCAAGCTCTATCAACTCATCATTATTAAGAATCACAATCAACAATCTCACGTCAAGGCGCTAGACTCAACCCCTAGACTCATTCATGCATGCTTTCAATAGTTAACATGTAGGGTTATGCGTTTTCTCATGAAAATATCCAATTCAAGAAAATAAGTCTATGATTATCATCAACATACAGAAGTACATGAAAATTGACATAATTTATATGAAGATATTCCAAATCAATTTATGTACATGTATGTCAACTCCTCTATGACCATCTAAGGGCACATGAGAGGACAATCTCATACTTTTAGGTTAGCCTGACATACCTGGGATGAATATATCAACAATCACCTTCAAGAATCCCTCTTGATCTCCTCGATCCCAAGCTCTTCTCCTCTTTCCTCAAGCCCTAGTCTTGTTAGATTATTAAAATGGGACTTAGAATGGGGTTTTAGACCCTTTTAACGTCAAAATGACCTTATTAGATCGTGTTTAGAGTTTAGGAGGGGTTGGGAATTGACCGAAACGTCCCTCACAAAAATTTAGAAAATTTTCAACTTTGGGGTAGCGCAGTCCGTGATGCGAACTGGTCGCGCATAGTGTATTTTCTCCGAAAGGTTTCTGAACGGGTTTTCTCAATCCCGTTGAAATTTTTTGAAAAAATAAGTGTGACTCCACTTCGGAGGCGCGACGCGCCTCTGTCGCTCTAGGGGTATTTTAATCCAGTCGCTCTAAAAATTGACCGAGAACTTTTTCTCACTCAACATTTCATGTTGATCACAAATTTGGCCTTGGATTTGCTATACGAGCATCGGAAAATGCATTGCGTGCATAACCTTCCTTTAGGGGTATTTTGGTAATTTTATCGGGTGATACATCATCTCCCCCCTTGGGATCATTCGTCCTCGAATGATAAGTAAAGGTGGATATCAAGGCATGAATTGACTCAAGACTCATGTCAACATTCAACTGACCCAATCAAACCCTCGACTTCTCATCAATCTCAATCAATTCCATTCAGACTCAGGAATAGACAATCAACTTAAGAATAGATCAATCAATATAGTCAAGGGTAAGAAATGAACCTTCGACATTCAAATCATTTGGCACAAATAGGTGCGGATATTTGGCCTTTATCTCTTCCTCAGCTTCCCATGTGGCTTCCTCAATGAATTGATTTCTCTACAAGACTTTGACTGAGGCTATCTCTTTGTTTCTCAACTTACGAATCTGACGATCAAGGATTTGGACCGGAACCTCTTCGTAGGTCAAGCTATCCTTCACTCCAATGCTATCAACAGGGATCACCAAGGTGGGATCTCCCAAGAACTTCAACATCGATACATGGAATTCCAGATGAACTTCATCTAACTCGAAAGACAACTCTAACTCATAAGCAACCTTCCCAATCCTCTTCACAATCTGATAGGGTCCAACATAGCATGGACTCAAATTTCCCTTCTTCCCAAATCTTATGACACCCTTCATAGGTGACACTTTCAAGTATACCTAATCATTTACCTCGAACTCTAAGTCTTTTCTCCTCATGTCGGTGTAAGATTTCTGGTGACTTTGAGCAGTCTTCAACCTCTCTCTAATGACCTTAACCTTCTCTATCTATTAGTGGACAAGATCAAGCCCAATCAACTCCGTTTCTCCAACCTCAAATCACCCAATTGGTGATCTATATCTCCTCCCATATAAGGCTTTATAGGGAGCCATTTGAATGCTTGCATGATAACTATTGTTATATGCAAATTCAATCAATGGTAGGTGATCATCCCAATTTCCATTGAAACCAAGAACACAGGCTCTCAATATATCCTTTAAGGTCTGCATTGCTCTGCCTGACCATCCATCTATGGATGAAAGGCTGTACTCAGGTTCACTTTAGTACCTAATCCTTTTTCGAATGATTTCTGAAATTGAGAGGTGAATTGAGCTCCTCTTTCTGAGATGAAGGACAAGGAACCCCATGCAACCTCACAATCTCCTGGATGTACAACTTGGCACACTGTTCCGCAGTGTTGGTCGTTTTAACTGCTAAGAAGTGAGCTGATTTGGTCATCCTATCTACAATTACCTATATCGAATCATGTTGCTTTCGAGACCTCGGTAGACCAGTGATGAAGTCCATATTAATCATCTCCCACTTCCATTCAAAAATCTCAAAGTTCTGAGCCAATCCACATGGCCTTTGATGCTCAACTTTCACTTGCTGGCAATTCGGGAACTTTGAAACGAATCCAGCAATATCTCTCTTCATTCCACTCCACCAATAGACTTCTATCTATACATCTTGGTAGAGCTAGGACGAATGAAATATCTAGTGCTATAGGCTTCAAACATGATTCTATCTCGAATTCCATCAACGAATGGAACACACAATCTACTCTGGTATCTCAACACTCCATCTCCCTCTTTGCACAAAACTATCACTTTCTATTTATGGACAGTCTCCTTTAATTAGAGTATGACAGGATCTTGGTCTTGCTTTTCCTTCACCTCAGCAAGTAAGGATGAAGTAGAGCCATTCTGAACATTAACTCCTCCCTTATTATTCTCCTCAAGTTAAACTCCCAATTGAGCCAATCGATGCACTTCTTTATCTAGCTCCTTATTTCCCTCCTTAACATGGGCTGTACTACCCATTGATAATCTGCTAAGAGTGTCAGCAACAATGTTAGCTTTACCTGGATGGTGGAGAATGCTCATGTCATAATCCTTGAGCAACTCTAGCCATCTCCTTTGTCACAGGTTGAGCTCTTTCTGCAAGCTCCTGTGGTCAGTGAACACATCCACATGCACTTCATATAAGTACTAGCGTCAGATTTTAAGTGCAAACACCACCGCTGCCAACTCAAGATCATGGGTTGGATAGTTCCTCTCATGAACTTTAAGTTGTCTCGAAGAATAGGCTATCACCTTCCCTCTCTGCATCAGCACACATCCCAATCCAACTCTCGATACATCCCAATAGATTACAAAGTTCTCCATCCCATCGGGAAAGGCTAGGACTGGTGCAGTAGTCAACCTCGTCTTCAACTCTTGGAAACTCTTCTCACATTCGTCGGACCACTGAAACTTGACCTTTTTCTGAGTCAATTTAGTCAATGGTGTGGATAGGGAAGAAAATCCATCAACAAATCTGCGGTAGTAGCCTGCCAATCCTAAGAAACTTCTTATGTTAGTAGGAGAGGTCAGTCCGAGCCAGTTCTTAACCACTTCAATCTTTTGAGCATCTACTCGAATACCATCACCGAAAACCACAGGGCCTAGAAAAGCCACTGTTTTAAGCCAAAATTCGCATTTTGAGAATTTTGCGTACAACTCATGGTCCTTAAGTGTTTGGAGGAAAACTCTGAGGTGATTAATAGGCTCCTCCTCATCTATTGAATACACCAAAATGTCATCGATGAATACAATCACAAACATATCAAGATATTGTCTGAATACTCTATTCATCAAGTCCATGAAGAATGCAGGTGCATTCGTCAACCCAAAAGACATGACCAAGAACTCAAAATGGCCATATCTAGATCTGTCTTTGGAATGTCACATTCCCTCACTTTCAACTGATGGTAGCTAGATCTGAGATCTATCTTTGAGAAACAAGAGGCACCTTGAAGTTGGTCAAACAAATCATCTATCCTTGGAAGAGAATACCTATTCTTTATGGTGACCTTATTCAATTTCCTGTAGTCAATACACATTCTGAGGGACCCATCTTTCTTTCGCACGAATAGGATAGGGGCACCTCAAGGAGAGACACTCGTCCTTATAAAGCTCTTCTCTAACAGATCTTTCAATTGTTCTTTCAACTCTTTCAACTCAACGAGGGCCATCCTATAAGGTGGAATTGGAATAGGTTGGGTATCGGAAAAAATATCAATCCCAAAGTCAATCGACCTATCAGGAGGGACTCCAGAAAGATCCTCAGAAAACACTTCCGGAAACTCATTCACAATCGGGACTGACTCAAGAGTAGGAGACTCAACATCATCAGATTTAACTCGCACGAGGTGATAGATACAACCTTTGGAAATCATCTTTCAGGCCCTAAGGTATGAAATAAACTTTCCCCTAGGTGCAACAGAATCACCTTTCCACTCAAGAACCGGTTCATTTGGGAATTGGAACTTAACGGTTTGGGATGTACAATCAACAGAGGCATAACAGGCGTGAAACCAATCACTGCCAAGGATCAAATCAAAATCAATCATCTCTAACTCAACCAAATCAACAAGAGTATCCCTATGATGTATAGACACTACACAAGCTCTATAGATTCTCTCAGCTCGAATCGACTCACCCACTGGAGTGGAAACATCAAAGGGTTCAAGAAGACTCTCAAGGGTTCTATCAAATCTACTAGCAACATAAGGAGTTACAAATGACAATATGACACTCGGATCCATCAAAACATAACAATCAAAAGTGAAGACTCAAATCATACCCGTCACAACATCTGGGGAGTTCTCCTAATCTTGGCAACTACCCATGGCATACAAATGGTTTGTTGCTCCGCTTGCGCCTGACGTAGTGGCCCTATGGTTTCCTCTAGTTGGCGAGGCTGGTGCAGAAGATTGAGCCCGGTCAGCCCACTTTGGACAGTCCTTCTGGTAGTGACCCGTTTTGCCACATTTGTAGCATACATCATTCCCTTCACGATATCTCCCCTAGTGCATATTTCCACACTAATCACACGATGGCTTACCTTGTGAACCTTGAGCCACACTAGCTTCTGACTGAGATCCGCGGGTTCCGATATTCTGAGATATCTGATCATACCTTCCTCTAGGCACAAGTGCACTAGCAGATGATGGTGCTGGCCCTGTTTGAAATCTATTTCCATTCCCCTTCTTTCCAACCTCATGGCTGGATGTCTTAGCCTTCTTATTTCTGAACTCTTATCTATCATGCTGCCTCTCCTATCAGCCTGTTGCACAAACGTCATCAATCTCCCAATATCCATATTACTCACAAGCATCGCTCCCCTCCCATCTCTCTTGGGTCCTCTATTCAACCCATCAACATACATTCCCATTCTTCCCCTCATGCAAGCAACCATGTCTGGAGCATAGCGAGATAGTTGCGTGAAGTTCAACCCATACTCTTGCACAGTCATAGAGCCCTATTTCAGATTTAGGAACTCTCTTACCTCACCCTCTCTTCGTTCCCTTGGAAAGAAACACCCCAAGAAGGCTTCCTCGAACATTTCCCAAGTCAAAAATGGGGCATCCTCTCTTCTACCTTTCTTCCATTGATCAAATCACAGTCTAGCCACACTCTTAAGTTGGTAAGCAACCAGTTCAACTCTATCAGCATCAGCCACATGCATCACTTGGGACACTTTTTGCAGCTCCTCCACATAGTTCTCAGGATCCTTGGGAGATGCAGACCTTGTGAACTCAGGCGGATTCATCCTCAAGAATTCCTAGACTCTAGAGGTGTCACGGGAATCTAATCTACCCGCTCCTTGTCTCGCAGCAGGTGCTGTGACAGCCTGGGATAGAGTTTGAATAGTCTGGCGTAGCTCAGAATTGGAGACCTCATCTTGCCGGGGCTACTCAATAGGGACAGCTGGCTCCACGAGCTCTTCATGTCCTTGAGGCTCAGGCGGGTTAACATTCTGTCTGGCGGGACTTCCCCTACCTCTGACGACTCTTCTGGAGGCATGATCATAACTCTGCAACGCGTAGAGCACGAACTAGAGAAGAACCTTTCATAGAGTATAACTCTATTGCACGATTTAGAACATGGAAGAAGTGAAACAATTCCTAAATGTCCTATAGCCTCCAAATTATGATTGTGGAGCTCTTCACACTAATAATAAGGACTCTACTAGACACGACTTCATAGACTCCCTAAGACTTGAACTCTGTGCTCTGATACCAAGTTTGTCACGCCCTAGGAGGGTACCCAAGACGTGGCCAGCACCTAGAGACTATTGCTAGTCTCCAAGCGACCCACTTAGCCTCATCACATCTATTCAATCAAACAATTCTGCAGATCAGCGGAAGTAAAAACAAGTAAATGGGCTTATCTCATCTAATGTCTCAAATAATATATATAATAGAAGGATAGTAGAAAGAACTAGCTCACAATCTCAACATCAACATTCGACTACCATCTATGAAGCCTCTATCACTAATCAAGTGGTGCCAATGATAGACACATGGCTACCCAAATCAAAACATAAGACTAGTCTAGTCTAACTCAAGCGAGATGAAATAAATTATAGTGGGTCCTCCGGAGTAGGGGAGGCTCACCAATAAGCTTAATATCTAAAAACTTCAATGATGCGCCTGTTTACGATCCCAAATCCCTGTATCTGTATCATAAAATGATACAACGCTGAGTGGCGTTACTACATGGAATGTACGGTATGTAATGAAATAGAAACAGGTAGAATAATATGAAACAACATCGACTCAGAATAATCATCAACTCAAAATGTCAAATATCTATCTAAGCAAGAATGAAGAGTAGACAAGTGACCCATTAACCAATCAACCTCATCAATCAAATCAGACTCATCTCGATGGAACTCAACTCATCTCAACTCAACTTAACTCAACTCGGAGTACTCAAGGTGGG
The DNA here is from genome assembly GCA_029948455.1 of Solanum rostratum. Classification (NCBI taxonomy): domain Eukaryota; kingdom Viridiplantae; phylum Streptophyta; class Magnoliopsida; order Solanales; family Solanaceae; genus Solanum; species Solanum rostratum. The sequence continues at coordinate 24,724,749 of CM057049.1, forward strand.
AACTTTTGGGAGATTTTCTTATCCGACAATAATCACTTATGAGCCAGTGATTGTACAACATCCCACCAGTGTTGCCACGACCGTTCCGTAATTGTCAGTTAGGGGACGAATCGAAATCATAATGGACAGTCCAAATGCAGACAGAAAATCAACAAGTCCTCTATTGTTTCTGGGACATAAACTCAACTCAAGAGGAACCTCTTCTACGCTTGGCGACGTAGTTTGACGAGCTCGAGTTGGCCCACTCTCACTCTTTTTGTGCTCGATACTCCTCCCAAGACTCAATGCTCATAAGACTCCTCATCTCAACCAATCTAATAGGGACTTTAACCCCATCAACAATCAGTATCTCATAAGGACTCTAACCCTCTCATCAATCAACTCATAGGGGCTTTAACCCTATCATCAATCAAACTCATAGAGGTTTTAATCCCATCATCAATCAAGCTTATAGAGACTTTAACCCTTTCATCAATCAAGCTCATAGGGACTTTAACCCTCCCATCAAGAACATCTCAATCAGTAACTTAAGGCTTAAAACAACCGTTAGAGAACAATCGAATAGACAATTATTAGACTTTATTTAAGGAGAATCTTGGGGCTATCAAGCTCTATCAACTCATCATCATTCACAATCACAATTAACAATCTCACGTAAAGACTCTAGACTCAACCCCCTGGACTCATTCATGCATGCTTTCAACAGTTAACTTATAGGGTTATGTAATTTCACATGAAAATATCCTATTCAAGAAAATAAGTTTATGATGATCATGAAAATAAGGAAGGACATGAAAATAGACATAATTTATAAGAAGATATTCCAAATCAATTTATTTACATGTATGGGGACTCATGAATACTCATCTCCTCTATGACCATCTATGGGTACATGAGACGAAAATCTCATGTTTTTAGTTTAGCATTACAAATCTGGGGTGAAGCTATCAAAAATCACTTTCAAGAATCTCTCTTGATCTCCTCAATCTCAAGCGTTTCTCCTCTTTCCTCATGCCCTAGTCTTCTTAGATTATTAGAATGGGACTTAGAATGGGGTTTTAGACCCTTTTAACGTCAAAATGACCTAATTAGACCGTGTTTAGAGTTTAGGAGAGGTTGGAAATTTGCCGGAATGTCCCTCACAAAGTTAGAAGTTTTTCAACTTCGGGATAGCCTAGTCCGCGACGTAGACTGGTCATGCACACGCACAATATATTTTTTCCAAAAAGTTTCTAAATGAGTTTTCTTAATCCTATTGATTTTTTTGAAAAAACATAAGTGTGACTCTGCTACAGAGGCGTGGTCGCGCCTCTGTCGCACATCACCACTGTTTTTTATTTTCGGGTCAAAAAATTATTTTTTAATTCGGTCACTCTAAAAATCGTTCGAGACCATTTTCTGACTCAATTTTTGTGCTGATCATAAATCTGGCCTCGAATGTGCTATATGAGCATTAAAAGATGCGTTACGGACATACCCTTCCTCTAGGGGTATTTTAGTATATTTATCGGGCATTACTACAACCCTTAGTGCAAGCCAAACACTTTTCTTGATGCTTTGTGCCACACCCTTGACAAATGGGGAAAGGGAGCCTTTCCTTTTGGTTTTTGGGTGCCAGTAGACTAGTAGAAGATGAAGAACTATCAACTTGGGCTCTCTTAGCCTTCTTCTCCCCTCTCTTATCATTTGCAATCCCGAGGATACCTGTCTGTTGGTTTAGTTGAGCAGTTACAAATTTGGCCAGTAGACATGGATCATTGCAAATCTCTACGTTAGATATGTCATTGTTGAGAAGTTGATCATCAAGGGAGAGATGGTTATCGTCTTATCTACCATTCTCATGAGATTTAGCCATATTATGAACTGTAATAGATAAAATAAAAAATAAATCTTAGAGGATTCATCTCTAGCGCATGACATAGATCATAAAGAAGTGATTCATTTCCTAAAATGCCTCATAGCCTCCTAATCATAATTTAGTTGTGCTTCACAATCATGAACATGACTCTACTAGACACATTGTGTTGGATTTTCGAGGATCATTAACAAACCTAGTGCTCTGATACCAAGCTTGTCACGATCCAAGCCTAGGGTCTAGATATGACACGGCGAATGAAAAACCCGAAGAAAACCCAAGAGAGCCTCTTATCATATCGTTTGCGCATCCTTGATAGCAGAAGCATAATTAAATAACAAGCAAGTAAAAAATAATTCTAAGGGAAGTAGGACTTTGGACTCAAGCTATGGGGATGTTATAGGGAAGAGGATTTGCATGAATCACATAACAAATAAACTCTAAGGGGCGGGTAATTATGACTCACGCTATGAGGATGCTTGAGGGACTTGGGACTTCCATCACATCCCCAATATACAACAAGCATAGGAGGGGATAAAGGGACTAAGGGAAGTCTTTTATAATTACATAAACATAATAGGAGTCAAGCTCAATACATAAATATCCATATTCAACAAGACCTCTAGTACGAATGGAACGGGGGCCAAGACATCTACCGGGCTCACCCTCAAAAGATAAATATCCACAATAGACAAGTCTTAACAAAAGCATGAAATTAAAGTGGATATTCTCCCCGGAGTGGAGTACTCACCAATAGTAGTCTTCAAAAGATCCAGCTAGCCACATGGATGAGGAGGATGGATAGGAGCTCTGGTTACTACATAGTTAGATCATGTAGGCAAAAGAAGTGTGTGTTAGTATTTGGAATGTACTAAGTATGCGGGATGCAATGCAACAACGACATAATCCATAATTAACAAGATGCATAATTTTAATCAATGGATATAAGACCAAGATGACATTTATGATCAATACTTAAGCTAAAACATGCATGAAGATAGTTAAACTTGCATAACATAACATACATATGTGAGAGGAAACCTTAACCAATATATAAGACCAAGCGAGCTACTACTTGGAATTCCAATGTTTTCCTCCACATCGGAAAAGGAGTGGTCTACTTACTAAGGTACAACAAACTTGGCCCCACATAGTGGCTAACTTGACCTAGTTGGATCCACTAGTAAAAGCCCATTTAGGAAAAATATTATGAACCTATGGTGGCACATAGTTAAGAGACCAAGAATTTATATAAGGACCCTTGGATCGAGCCCCCACCTTAAATCTCTTTTTCGGTGCTAAGTCTAGTCCTACGAAGTAATTGACATAATCATAAATTTAATCCTGACTTGAGAATGACTTTTAAAAAACATGATAACATGGTAGGAGTAGCTCATATGTTCTTGACCCTACAAGTAAGCATATACTTTATACTAGAGGGTATAACATTTCTTAAACTTGACCCCTTCTAGTGATTGCATTACACATGAGGGTAGAGTTTGTAATATTCTTGACCCCTTCTAGTGAAATCCTTCTTAAAAGTTCACAATCATTCATAGTTTACACAGTTCACATCATCCATAGCTTCAATATATGTAAATCAAATCATGGAATATACCTTCAATAGATGTTCATGCTTAATAAATCAATATTTGAAGAATCCAAACTCAAATCATGTTTATAATGCATAATAAACTTTACCCATAAAGTGTTCAACCTTAAAAATCATGAAATTCGGTGTTGGACAAGGATTGGCTTCATGGGTGGAAGAATCACCATGAATGAAGCCTACATACCTCTAACTTGAGACTTTCTTGAAGAAAAGCTTGAGGAAATCTCGAGGCTTCAATTAGGTTCTTGAATCCAATGTAAGTTCTTGAGATATCTTGAATTTAGATGAGGGAATTGTGAGTAATTAGGAATTTTGGGAGGGTTTCTCGAGTGTTCTAGGGCTTGAAAATGGCTGAAGAGTAAGGCATTCCCGTATATATAGGCATTGGGTTATTACCCAATTGCTCTTAAGTGAAAACAGAAAATTAAAAGGAACTTTTTGAATAGTGTGCGCTAAGTCCATGACGCGAACTTGTTATGGAGTAGTACATTTTTGCGCGAAGCTCAATTTGTCCTCTGTTTTGGTTCAGGAATGGGTTTTGGATATTTTTGTACTAGTGGGCGACGAATTTGCGATGCGGACTGGTCGCATACTTTTCTTGTTAAGCCCTGAATCATCCGAAAAATTATTTTTCGCTACGAGTCATTTAAAAATCGAAGACTACCCCTTTCCTTCACATTTTCCCCCTGAAAATGAATATGAAGTCGGATTTGTGAAATTATGCACGAATTTTGAGATATCCACGAAATATACTATAGGATATTTTTTCGAGGCGTGTGAGAGGTGTTACAGGTGTATATTACACCAACTATTTTAAGGAGATTCATGTTTTTTTTTACAGTTTGAAAAAAATACAAATATCAAAATAGGAGATCTCAACTTCATTCCGCTTCAGTATCACTCTCTTTAAGAGATGGGAGAGAAGAGATGTAAGGGTAAAGTATATTTCTACTTGCTCAATTCATATGGAGAAAAGGTAAAGAAGAAACAAAATTGCCTAATATGTTTTATGAATAAAGTGATGCTTCTTTTCATGAATACATAGTGATATTTAAATTCTAAAATAAGTGGGGTTTATAAAATGAGAAAAAGTCATTGTGAAATTTTATTTTTTGCATTTTTGAGAAATGCTCTTAAAAAAAATTTACAAGAGCATGTATTTATTTTGAAATAAATCACATTTTATTATTGGCTATAATGTGATGACTTTTGGCTCTAACATGAGAGTTATAAAAATGAGTAGCAAAAATGTTGAGTAGCCATATTGATTTGAAATATTTGGGTGAGATAAACTTCATTCTTGGAATGAAAATTATCATAAATCATGTGATGGGAGTTTACTTGTTAAGTCACATTATGTTGAGAAAATAAAAAAAGACAAAATTGTTGGTTGTGTGAGACTTGCAATTTCTTTTGCTTCAATTGTATGAAAATGGTGTGACAAATAAAGGAGTTTGCTAGCCTAAAAATATGAAATGTGTAACTGACAATTTGACTTGATATTGTATTTGCAATAAATTTACTTGACAGGTACAAGCAAAGTAGATGAGAAACGTTTGGTGCAATTTGTTGAAAATGAGAAAAGTAAATTATTATTTACTAACTCTACCATACAGGTTGAAGTGAAAAACTTTTTAACTTCAACTAGTGAAAAAGTGAATTGATTTTATATCAAACACTTTATTTTGAGAAAGTAATTCTAATTTTGATTAATTTTGATAGCGCCAATATTATTGGTTGAGTACAAAATTGTTATCATAACGAAATTCAGCCTCATGAGAAGAAAAATACAATATTGTAAAATCATATTGATCATTGGTATACCATCAATATTAATTGTGTAAAAACTCGTGATAATCTTGCAGATTCATAACTATGGCCTTGGCAAGATAAAAGGTCTGAAGCACATCAAGTGGAATGGGATTAAAGCCACAAATTTTTGAGTCATATATGAGGAAACCCAACCTGGGGACTAGAGATCTTATAACCAGGTTCAATGGGAAAAACGAATCATATGTGGACTTGTTGTGAAATGCACTAATATTAATTATACTCAATCTCTATGATGTGAGTGCATTTATCCTATAATGATTTGTGGAGGTCGAGTCTATGAACTCTTAATGAAAGTTTATATCTCGTATGAGTGGGGTGTCAAATTGTTGGAGCATCCTTGACAAATTTCACTTATGTGAGTGTGAAAGTAGGCCGCTTTCTATGAGAATGGACTTTTTTATAAAAAACACTCGTGAAAATTGGGATAACACAAGGCCGTATGTGCTGGTTAAAAAAATCTTAAGTCAACACCTTGATTATTGTGTGTAAGCAGTGATACTATATTTCCCTTAAGCAGTTATAGTTCAAGTCTGAGACCACTACTGACTCTGGAAAAAAGGTTATTGTTTTACTAAGTATAGGTTCAACGCAAAACACATCTTCATTATGCATAATATCTACCTTCAACTAAATTGATGAACTCTCTTATTTTAATATTAAAATAAGCGAGGAAATGTTGGTGTATATGCATTATATTATTAAAATAAAATATTAAGTTAATATATTAGTGAGTATAAATGGTGGTAGAAATGTTTAATTGTTCTTGTAACTCATATGACCATAAGTTCTTGTAACTCTTATGGTTGTTAGTTTTTTATAACTCATATGACCATTAATGTCTTGTAACTCATGTAACCTCTAAGCTATGTCTACCTCATGATGCCTTATAACTCATGTAACCTCCAAGACATAATTCCTCTGTTAATTTGCCTACATTACTAGCTATGTTAATCCTATTCAAAACAAAGATGAATTTATCGCGCAATAAATAGTGATATTTCTTCCTTTATGAAGAAGAGGGAGAGAGACATATGTAAAGTGAGGATAAATATTGTAGTGTGTAATAAAGTTAGTAAAGTGAAAGAGAGAGTTGAGAAAAAGAAAAAAATTCAAAGTCCTCAACTATATTCACTATATAAAAGTGTTTATATGTTAAAGGAAGGTGTTTTTGTATGGAGCTTTGAACTTTTCAACTAATCCGGTGTTGTTTGAGACATACAACATTGTTGCGCTATTGTCTCCTGGAGAGAACAAGTCAAGTGTATTACCACTGGATCGGTGTAGATTATGCTGCAGTGGGCTTAAACCTCCTTAAAGAGAGCGAGATGTCCGCACCTCAGCCTGAATGAATATTTTTTCAATTTTATCATTTTATTATTCAACTGTAATTTATTGTATTTGTGGTATATAACACCAACAATTTATTTTTCATTTAAGTCGATTTTAAAAAATTTCAATTTTTTTTTTAAATTTCATACTAAATCAAACTAATGCATATAAATGAATAGTAATATCTTTTTGTAACGCGAAAGACCCGAGGCCTTGGGTCCAACCCAAATCATGCCAATAAGTCTTAAATGATAATTAGACTTGTACATAAATTAGAGAGAGTAAGTTGTCTCCAACAGTAATAATATGATCGAGTTTCTAAATCAGAATGCATCTTCTTTTTCTATAACCACCTTCAATATCTCTCGCCTAGTTCCAACTTGGGTAAGGCAACTCACAGAAAACATGAGTTTGATTTCTCTGAAGAATGATACAATTTTCTAGTTTCTAGTGTAACAAAACGATAATGTTGATATTGTAGTTTGCATTACGAGACAAATGAACTAGAGCATTAAATTTATACAGTGCAAGTGAATGAATATCCTTCCTATATAATGCTAGAGTTGTATGTTATAGAATACTAGCAGTAGAAGAAAAATGGTTGATGAATTTAACATTCGCAATACATGAATACTTCAACAAAAAATAATCAAGTAACATGAATGTAAAACATGATTTAAAGATGGAACATTATAATCCAAATGCCCCATTGAAATTTGGATCTCTCATCAACATGCATGCACCAGTGGTAACATAAATTTACAAGATATGACCTATCTAGATTTAAAGTGTCAATTCTAAAAAATATTGAACAAGAAAAAAAATTCTTGCTTTCGAAATGGTTTGCATGCTTCTCAATGCTAAGGTTTACAAGCTGTAGGCCTCCACTATACTTTGAAAAGCTTTCGTAGACTTGAATGGAGAGCTTAGGGATTTTTCCTATCAAACCTTCAATTCTTATATGTTTCTCAAATCTCTCTTTCCACATCAAAACCAAATGTCCTTCTGAGCCAACCAAATAACAAGTATTGCTCTATACTAAAGTGCCTATACAATAACATTGAACAAATAAATAATGTCATCATGGCCGTCCATGAGTCATGAGTGGATGAAAAATTTAGTATAATTGGTCTTTGATATTACGTAGTTTAACAAACCATGGGAACTAATAAGGGACCTAATTTCGTGTATGTTGTGAATCTAAAAGCGACACTCGACAAATAGTACACTGACAATTTTGTCATAGTTGGTGCACGTCTCCCTACTGTGAAATAGTTGTCTAGCCAATAAAAATGCTCCAAATACTGTTGCTGATGTGGGTATATATTTCTTGAGAAGAAAGTTCTTTAAGTGTTTCCTTACACAAAATTGAATGAGTGATTTTTGTGAGGCTCTCGTCCAGTACACTAAGATCTAAGTTTCTTTTGCCTTGTGTACTTCATTATTGTTCTTAGTGTTCTTATTGAATGCTTGCATCTTGTAAATTAATTTCTATTTTATAAAGGGATCTGCTATCTTGTAATCCTTTGCTCTTCATTGTTGAGATATAGATAGAGTTAGTGAAGTCTAAGTTGGCTAGAGTTAATCGATTTAGTGAGTAGTCGAGCAGCTGCTTTGGAATGTGGTAGAGTTATCACAATAAGGGAATAGGGATTTAGAGTTAAATTCCTTACTTACAGGAGTTTGTAATCACACTTTTAACTCCTTTGATGAGAATGGAGTTGAGCTGAAATCTTGTGTACTTACAGGCTGTGATTTTCACATTCCTTGAGCAAAAGGGGTTCCATGTGAAATAACTTGTGTGATTTTACTTTACTATTTCTACTGTTTATTATTGAGTTAAGAGAATGGTCCATTGACAGTCAGTGGATGTGTACATTCCATCAATTAGTATCAAAGCAAGGACTCTCTAAAAGGTTAACACCTAGGGGTGATCCAAAAGAAGAAATGGCAGCTCCACTGAATCTAGAAGAGGGAAAGTCATCTACTAGTCCCCTTTGATTTAATGGACAATTCTATAGTTGGTGGAAGACTCGTATGCATGATTTTCCCATGGCTAAGGACAGTGATCTATGGAATATTGTGCTTGATGGTCCTTATATTCCTACTCTTGAGGTGAAGGAGAAATTAATAGAATAGTTCCCAAGACTAGACAACAATACACTGATGCTAACAGGAAGAAGATTGAAAACAATTACAAAACTAAGAAGTTGTTGGTGTGTGTAATTGGAGCAGAAGAATACAATCGGATCTCAACTTGTGAGTCAACAAAGGAAATTTGGGATTGTTTAGGCACTGTTCATGAAGGTACTGAGCAAGTAAAGGAGTCTAAGGTGAATATGTTCATCACACAGTATGAAAATTTCACTATGAAAGAGATATGAATACTAGGTTCTTATCCATTATCAATGAACTTTGATGCTTGGGTAAACATATTCATCCTAGCAAGCAAGTTACGAAGATCCGAGGAATTCTTTCTAAGTCATAGGTCAGCAAGATTAACGTAATTACTACGACCAAGGACCTGAAGGTGCTGATTATAGAAGCCTTAATTGGTAATCTACAAACTCATGAGTTGAATAGAGCAAATGATGTTGCTAAGAAGGGCAAGTCGTTATCTCTGAAGGTAACACAAGTTGAGGAATCCATAAAAAGATGAAGATCAGATGGCATATCTCACTAGAAGGTTCTGAAAAATTGTAAGGAGACATGGAAGTTTCAAGAAAAAGGAAAATCCTAGTAGAGCTGCTATTGCTAATAATCTGTGTCACAAATATGGAAAACTGCGACATTTTGTCAAAGATTATCCAATGCACAAGATGGAGTATAAAGATTATGTCAAGGGTAGAGGCAACAAAGACAAGTGAAGGGACCAGGACCCGGATGTAAAAAACATAAAGGCTACAAAAAACTATGTGGTGAAGAAGGCTCATGCTGTTTGGGGAAATTCCCAAGTGACTCAGAGGAGTTTGAGCCCCTAGAGGATGCCTCCTTGATGGCTGTGAAGAATGATGATGAGATCTTCAATCAATTGTTTGAATTCATGACAAAACTTTGATGATGATGATGAACCTGAGGAAGAGGTAACTCTATCTGATTATAAGCAAAATCTACACATCTATTCAATTAAGAAGTTGAGAAAGTTAGGTTCTATTCTTATTGATTCGATTATTGATCTAACTACTGAAAACGATCTATTGAACAATCAATTAGATCTTGTTCAAGATAAAAAACTTTCCTTATTTTCTTAGTTATCTGAAGTGGAAAAAACATGTTTTAGATTTTGAAATGAAAAATGTAGCTTTTTGTAAAATTGAAGGAAGAGACAAAGGGCTGTCAAAATAGGAAAGAAAAGGCAAGTAAATTGCAACTTGAACTTGAAGCTAGTTTGGATGATGCTGAGATAAAATTGCCTATAGCACTCGAAAGAAATACGAGTTAGAAAGGAACCTAGTACTCATTAAAGAAGAGTTGTCCAAATCACTCAAATGGACTACTTCTTAAAAGATGCTAGAAAATCTAACTCATCAGGGAAACAATAGTAAGAAAGATCTAGGGTTTGTGAAGAAGGGTCCATCTCATATTACTCACAGCAAAAATATCAGTATGTCTGAATTGTTGTAGTGCACTCACTATGGAAAGGATGATCATCTGAAGATTAATTGCCCCGCAATAAATATTTTTGAAGAACATTTGGCAGGATACTTTGAACAAAAGAAATGAAGAATGAGACCTGGTCCTAGATTGAATTCACAAAATGATTTTAAGCTGAAGAAAGAGATGTTACCTCCCTGGACAAGAAAATATTAATTATCCTCTTATCTGCTTATTGGGAATTCAAATTGAAATGGGTACCTAAATTTAACAAGTGATCTCTTGTAGGTAAGTGAAGAAAGCAGCAACCAATGTTGGTTTATGAATAGTGGCTACTCAAAGCATATAAATGGAGATATTGAAATCTTCCTCTCAGTTAAGACACTTCAAGGTGGAGGTGTCTCATTTGGGAATTGCAAAAAAGTTACATTCTTGGTATTGAAAAGATTAGAAAGTCATTAGAACACTCAATAAACAAATGTTTATTATGTAAATCAATTGAAGTTTAGTCTATTGAGTGTATCTCAAATTTGTAACAAGAGAAATGAAGTAAGATTTTACTCAGAAAATTGTATCGTTACTAGTCTAATTTCACAAGAAGTGATTCTTGTGGCAAAAAGAGTGAAGAAAATATATATGGCTGATCTGGATTCTATACAAAGTGATGACCTTATATGTCTTAGTGCTCAAAGTGAAAATATAGAACTTTGGGACAAAAGACTTGGACATATAAGTTGCTTCTTACATAACAAACTTGCTTCAAAGTACATGGTCTGTGGGCTACCAAAAGTGAAGTTTCTAGAAGATAAAGTTTGTGACACATATATCAAAGGGAAGTAAACTAGATCCTCATTCAAACATAAAAAGTAGATGAGCTCTACCTGACCATTGGAGTTGATTCATATCGATCTATGTGGGCCAACGAAGATTCAAAGTAGAGGAGGAAAGAAGTCTATTTTGGTGGTTGTAGACAATTACTCAAGGTTAACTTGGACCATGTTCTTGAGGTATAAGGATGAAACCTATGATGTCTTTGTTATATTTTCTAAAATGATACATACTAAGTTGAGTTATAAAATAGCAGGGATCACGTTCCATCATGGAACAAAATTTGAAAATGCAAAGATAGACATATTCTATGTAGAACATGGAATTCATCATAATGTTTTAGCTCCTAGAACTCCCCAACAAAATGGTGTCGTAAAAAGGAAGAACAAAACTTTGGTGGATATTGTCAGTACTATGTTGATTGATTCTGGACTTCCCAATAACTTTTGCATTAAAGCTGTGAATACTGCTTGTTATGTGACTAGTAGATGCTTGATCAGATCTATTCCTAACAAAACACTATATGAGTTTCTAAACAACAGGAATCCTAAAGTTAGTTGCTTGAGAGCTTTTAGTTGCAAATGTTTTGTTCTCAACAATGACAAGGACGATTTGGGTAAGTTTGATACAAGAAGTTATGAAAGTGTATTTGTTGGCTACTCAAATTCCAGAAATGCTTATAGAGCTTTTTAATAAAAGGACAAAGTGTATTGAAGAAAGTGTCCATGTGATTTTTGATGAGTCTGGTGAACTTAATAGCTTGAAGAATCAAGATGAGGCTGAGTTTGAAGAACTACTATAGTTCCACAGGGATGGTCTTAATGTTGATCAAGATGTTGAGAATAATTTGGAGCAGACTAACCTTGATTTTGATTTTTCAGGAGATACACGTGTTCCAGATGAGGGACCTGGTCTTAAACCAAATACTGATGATGAACAAGACAATATTGAACAATATGAAAATGTAGATGATGGAGAAGTCAACGCAGAAATTGAAGAAGAAAGTCTGGCTCCTAAAATGTCCTCATGGAAACATAGGTCTTCTCACCCTTTGTATAATGTCATCTCACCTTTGGATTCTGGAATTCAAACTAGATTGAAGATGAGGAACATGGCTGCATTTTCATCTTTTATCTCTTCTTTTGAGCCTAAAAATGTGAAAGAGGCACTAAGAGATGCTGATTGGGTAATTTTCATGCAAGATAGTTGCATTAGTTCGAAAGGAGTAAGGTATGGAACCTGATCCCCAAGCCATCTGATAAAACAATTATTAGAACTAGGTGGGTCTTCAGGAACAAACTGGATGAACATGGTGCTATTGTTAGAAATAAGTCAAGGTTGGTAGTTCAAGGCAAGAAGGCATTTATTATGATAAAATATTTTCTCCTATTGCAAGAATGGAAGCCATTAGAATTCTTATAGCTTTTGTAGCGTTCATGGGTTTCAAACTTTATCAAATGGATATCAAGAGTGACTTCTTGAATGGATATCTAAATGAGGAAGTATTTGTTAAACAACCTCCTAGATTTGAAGATATTGATTATCCCAACCATGTGTTTAAACTGGGCAAGGCTTTGTATAACTTGAAACAAGCACTAGAGCTTGGTAAGAAAGATCGTCCAAGTTCCTACTTGAGAACAGGCTCAAAAGAGGCAAATTGATAATACATTGTTTTTCAAGACAAGAGGAAGGGACCTGCTCATCATACAAGTTTATGTTGATGATATCATCTTTGGTGCTACTTCTGAGTCAATGTATGGTGAATTCTCAAGCCTAATGGAGAGTTAATTGGAAATAAGCATGATGGGTGAATTGAGTTTCTTTCTGGGATATTAAATTTAAAAAACTCCTAAAAGAACCTCAATTAGTCAAGAAAAATACATGAAAGAGTTGCTTCAGAAATTTAAAATGGAGGATCAAAACCTATTGATACTCCTACGGGAGCAAATTCTAAGCTAGATGCTGATGAACCTGGTCCTAGTGTTAATAAGACTATGTATAGGGGTATCATAGAATCTATTACTATATCTGACTACAAGTCGACCAGATATTATGTTAGTGTTGAAATGTATGCAAAGTTCCAAGCAAATCTAAAGGAGTCCCACTTAAAGGCAGCTAAAGAATCTTGAGGTATTATTAAAAAATATGGGACCTAGTCCTATACTATCCTACAAATGATTCTTTTGAGCTGGTTTGTTATACTGATGCTAACTATATGCTGGTTATCAAGTAGACAGAAAGAGCACTTCTGGTATGGCCCACTTCCTTGGATCATGTCTTGTATCTTGGGAAACCAAGAAATACAATTATGTTGCCCTTTCAAATGCTGAAGCCGGATATGTAGTTGTTGCCTCTTGCTATTCACAATTGCTATGGATAAAACAATAACTTAAGGATTTTGGTATCATCACACATACCATTCTATTGTTGTGTGCCAACACAAGTGCTTTGAACATGGCAAAGAATCCTGTCCATCATATAAGAACCAAGCACATTGATGTGAGACACCATTTTCTAAGGGACAACGTTGAAAAAGGGAGTATTTTTATGCAAATTTTATGAGACTGAAGATCACAATATAGATATTTTCACAAAAGCTTTGAGTAAAGATCAATTTGGGAGGAAGAGATATAAGCTAGGGATGCTAAAAATGGAGTAAATCTATTGTATTTGAGGCAAATCAACTCTTTGTGGCTATTAATAGAAGGCCAGGTATCCTATTATTTCTGTAATATTGTTGTGACAAAATCAACTCTTCTACTTACTCGCAGGTACACACAAATAGTGATTTGATGGGAGAAAACAAAGTTAATAAAACAACTCAGACTTATCATCTGGAACTTCAAAGAGGGACCTAGTCCCATCTCAAAAGGTTAGCATTCTATGCATTACTCTTAATCTTCTTTTAAGAACCATAGGTACTGCTTTGTGTCAGATTTTTTTTAGTTGATAACTATCCCATCACCTTTGTAAACCTAATTGCCCCTCACGTTTTCTCAAGGAACCTAAAACCTTTTATTCTCTATTACTTCCCCACTTTGCTGAAAGAAAGGCCCTTATAGAACCCTATAAAACTCTTTTCTCTTTTACAAAAGCCCTTAGAAAACCCTACTTCTTTTCTTAAATCTCGTGCATAGCAGGCAATCCATATAGTGTCTCAACCATCTGATTCCACCCCAAAATTGCTTGATGCTCTTGATGAAATAGAAGAATCACAATTTTCTATCTTTGAAAACTTTCCTCCTTTGACAAAAACCTCAACCATTCTTCTAGATGAGGAAAACCCTATTTCTCCTACAAAAACCTACAAAGACCCATGTTTTGAAAATCTCTGTGAAAACCCCCTATTCCAGATACCATATGTTTGCAACAAATTTTAATGTGATGAAAATATAAATTACAATCACAAATAAAATATGAAGAAACATAAATTTATTCATAAACGATGTGGGTACAAATCTGTTTCTCCCTTGATTCATCTCTCATTAGATTTCTCCATGATATTCGAGGGCCGTTAGTGGCGTATTTCTCGAATGGAGGATGATTTTGACCTCTTTAAGAGGTATTTTGATCTCTTGATAAATATCCCCAGGGTTTATGGGATATTTGAGATGCCTTTTCAAGGGAATATAATACCCTTTATATAGGCATGAATTAGGGTTTAGGATAGGGTAGCTTCCAAGAAACCTGACTAAAATAGGACTAGTTTTTTTTAGAGTCCTACAAAACTTCAATGTCTACAAATGCCCCCTGCTTCAAGGCTTGTCGGAGTGTAGACTTGATGAAACTCAAAGACAGGGCTTGAAGTACTTATTTTCTTCCACCTTTGCTAGCTTTAGATTTGCAAATCTTGATTTATGAGAGAAGAGATGAAGGGCAGATTTGGTCCCACTGGGCGTGCCATTTTGTTTGCAACAAATTTTAAAGTGATAGAAAATAAATTACAATCACAAATAAAATATGAAGAAACTAGAATATTATTGATAAACAATGTGGGTACAAATATGTTTCTCCCTTGATTCTTCTCTCATTAGATTTCTCCATGATTCGAGGGCCGTTAGTGGCGTATTTCTCGAATGGAGGATGATTTTGACCTCTTTAAGAGGTATTTTGATCTCTTGATAAATATCCCCAGGGTTTATGGGATATTTGAGATGCCTTTTCAAGGGAATATAATACCCTTTATATAGGCATGAATTAGGGTTTAGGATAGGGTAGCCTCCAAGAAACCTGACTAAAATAGGACTAGTTTTTTTTAGAGTCCTACAAAACTTCAATGTCTACACCATACAAAACTTATTTCCTCTTGAGTCCATCCAGCCCACTCTTGTTCTTGAGAATGAGGAGTTATCTCTCCAGTTCAAGCTGGTCCCTCTCCCATTGCACCTTCTGGCTTTACTATTGAAGGAGACATCCTAGAAGACAAGAGAACTGAGTCAAATATTTAGCTGCTAATAAGGAAATTGTGGCACAAAGTTTATCTGAGATGAAGGAGAGTATGAACAAACCATTCTTTGAGAAAGGGTTTGAGATGGCTCATGAGTCGATGGGAAATCTTATTCCAAAAATTATCACTCCTCAAGGTATTTTTCTTATGCATAACTCTGTGCTTGATGAGGAAGAAGAGGATAATCGCCCATTGTCTTGGAAAGTAAAGAGAAGGATGGTTCCTACTTCTAGTAAAGGGAAAGAAAAAGTGACCGAGGATGAAAAATTAAGGAATAGAAGTTCATATCCTACTAGGAGAGCAATATCAAAGTTGATAAGTGAACTTATGAAGTCAAACAAAGCTCCAGCTTTTGCTAAAAAAAATTGAGAAAGGGCAAAGGAGTAGAGGACTTGGTCCCAGATCATGAAAGGATCAATGTACCTCTGAGTATAAGTGAAACTTAATCTAGTGATATTGTGAGGGCTATGGAAAAGTGAAAGGAAAGGGAATCAGAAAAAGGAAAGTGTTGGTGAGAGAAAACAACCGCAAAGGAATGTGAAAGTTACAACAAAGAGAGTACGAGAAGATGTGGGTGAACAAGAAAATTTTGGAGAAGAGGAACTTAGTCCCAAGAAAAGGAAAGAGAGCCGAATCTTTTATAACCAATAAGGAAATGGTGAATGTGTTTAAAACTCAAAAAGTACTTAATGGAAGTGTCTTTGACCCAAAATTAGGCCCAAGTCTGGAATGCGTGATTTGTTCCATGCTGTGGAGTTATAAACTAGGACTTATCTGTTTGTTGATAACAATCGAATTTTTCATGAGGATCAGGTTAGGGAATTCTATGACCATATTGTATTTCTAGATGATGGAAGTCTAAGTACTCAAGTAGGAGAAATAAAGTTATATTTGGATGAGGTTCTCTTGGGTGAAATATTAGGTGGTTCTGTTGAAGAAATAAGGTCAGTTGCTGGAAAAATGTGCACAAAAGGATTTTTGAGTGTGTGTGGAAGGCTATCTAACTTGAGTGAAAGTAGTACTCCTAAGAAGTTTCTTAAAGGATTTTACCAACTCTTTTTTGAGTTTATTAACAAGGTGGTTTTGCCAATATCAGAGAAGAGGACTATAGAGTTTAGGGTAGATTTATTCATGATAGAGGCACTCAACAAGTTTGAAGCTATAAATCTGCCTGCAATCATCTTGGAGCACATGCACAAAACTATCACCTATGAAAGATGGGAAATATGGGATGGGATATGGGTTCCTGTTGATAAAAATGTTCAACTACGTTGATATTCCCCTTGGTGTAGGTGTGAAGGGAATAATGAAACAAAGGTTTACTTTGAACACTCTTATAGAGTATGAGTGTATTGAGGAAATAACTGGACACGTGAGCAGATTGTCTGAGCTGCTGGCGGAACAAGAGTATTTGAAGAAGGTATTAGAGAATCTGAATGCTCTTTTGAGCAAACAAAATGCTAAAATAACTCTGCCAAAGGCTCAAGTGGTTCAAGCAAAATTGGAGTGACCTAATACTAAGGAGGTCCTCATGTTGAAAACTCAAAATGAGAGCCTAAATGCTCAGGTGGCAGATCTTAAGGAAAAATTGCTCAATCATCATATTGAATCAGTTGTCCGTTTCCCTTAAGTCATTCGGTTGTTACCCAAAAGCCCCCCTCCTCCTAAATCTTGTCTTATCTTTTACCTCTCCCTTGTTATTTACTTTGTTTCTGAGACAGTTTAGTATGGTTCTCTTATGTCTGATTATTGTAATGTTTGGTTTGCAACCTTTTTGGCTTATGAATGAATAACTTATTATTGTTTCTCTCTTTGTTCTTGTATTTCATTTCATCTATGATAATGTGTCCACTGACTTTGATTTTGTCACACTTTTGTTGCATTAATTCTTGGTTTAGTGTCTATTCCTTTGTTGATGCCAAAAAGGGAAATATATTGATAATATGTTGATACTGGTGATAAGTGATAATATGCTGGTACTGGTGATAGGGGAAATGGTTCAAATTCCATGTAGTGTACTGGTGCTTATGATAAGGAGGAACTGGTGTTGGTGATAGGGAGAAAATTTTGAAATTAAGATAGTGGTTTGTCATCATCAAAAAGGGAAAAAAATGCTATTATGTAGTTTTATGATTTAACAAACCATAGAAACTGATGAGGGACCTGATTCCATGTATATTATAAATATGAAAGCAACACTCAATAAACAATACACTATGTATTCTATTATTGGTGCATGTCTGCTTGTTGTGCAGCAATTGTCTAGCGAATGAAAATGCTCCAAATGCTACTGATGTTGGGTATATAATCAATCCTTCTCGAAAAGAATGTTCTTTGAGGGTTTCCATACATAAAATTGAGTGAGTGATTTTTGTTAGGCTCTCGTCTAGTACAATAAGAAGATTAGAGGTTTTTTTTGTATTGTGTACGTCACCATTCTTAGTATTCTCATTGAGTTCTTGCATCTTGTAAATCAATTTCTAGTTTATAAAGGAATATGATATCCAGCAAGTCTTTGCTCTTCATTTTTGAGATATAGCTAGAGTTAGCTATGGTGAGTTAGTAAAGTCTAAGTTGGCTAGAGTTAGTCAATTTAGCAGGCAGTTTAGTAGTTGCTTTGGAGTTTAAATCTTTGATAAAGTCATGATTGTGAGGGGGAAGGGGTTTAGGATTAAATTCTTTGATTGCAAGAGTTTGTAATCACACCTTTTGCTCCTTTGATGAGAATAGAGTTGGGTCGAAATCCTATGAGAATAGGTTGTGGTTTTCACCTCCCTTGAGCAAGAATGTTTTCATGTAAAACAATTTGTGTGATTTTACTTTATTATTTTTACTATTTATTGTTGAGTCAAGGAACTTAGTCCGTTGACACTCACTGGGAAAGTATACAGAAACAACAAAGCAATGAAATGGAAGGAAACTCCAAGGCCCTTGTCATAAGAAAAGAGCAAAGAGATTGAAAAGAAATATGAATGATGATTTTCCTTCTCACTCTTATTCGGCACTAGACCAACTGAGTAACCTAAAGGAACAAATTGGAATCCTAATATACAAGATAGTTAAGAAAATGAATGTAAGGCTTGTTCTCAGGATTTTCATATATCATCACACTAATAGGAACCATATTTCTATTCAGAATTTTGTGAGCAATTCAATTCTCCTTACATGTTTCCACCAGAGAGTTTCCATCCAAAGCTTATTTTAAAGCAAGGAATTGAACTTAATTTTGAATAAATCACACACATATCTGGCTCATAAGGTGTAGCTTGTATCCTGAGAAGAAGAAAATCGAATGGAATGTGAAGCAGCAACTTCCAATGGTTCGTCTTCTGAATGTACATTTTCTAAATTAAAGAGAATGTCTGTTGCAATTAATGACCCAGATGATAACACCTTGAAGGCGCCATGAGGCATTTTGTTGAATTTTAGAATTGCCATCTTGGTGGAGTAGTCTACAACTTTGTTATTGGTCAATGGATATATCTGATCCACTCAATTTCATGTCTTTCGGAAATTCCATCGAACACTTGGGTCACAAAGGCCAATGCTCAACTTCCAAACTCCATTGTTGATATCTCATTAGACATAAATAAATATATAACTCCAATGAAGTCTCTTCCCATATACTTTACCTATGCCTTATCTTCTAGGTGGTCAAGACTGTAAAATTTAGATCCTTATCAATATGATTCCTTTAGACAGAGTCAAAAAATATTAAAAGACTGCGCAAGCCTTCAGGGGAACCCACACATGCATTTAACCTTATTAAATTTGAGAAGATGCGTATTCTTTTTCACCTGAATTTTGTATTTAAGCCAAAGCAAGATGTACTCCTGTGTTCTCTTCTCAAACCTTGCTTCAAATGTTATCCTTGAGGTGGAAGTCACATCTCTAAGTACTTACTGTTACCCGAAAGAGTAAAATTTGAGCTTTTGTATACCATTAGTTGTAGAATGACCCTTGAACTAGAAAGATGTAGAAACTTGAAAGTGGGGATAGTTGTTGAGTAGAGTATGCAGTTGCAGTCATGTATCTAGTAGATCATTAGTAAGGTGATGGTCCCTTATGTTTTGGCTAAAGAGTAATACTTTTGTGTGATTTCATGATATAACGTAGAGAAAGAATTGTTACTTATAATGAGTTAGCGTACCCTTAAACCAATAAAGGAGGTTATAATAAGGGGTCATTGTGTTAGTAATTACCAAGGACAAATTTTGAATGGAAGGATTAAGTGGTCAGGAGTTAACAGGTTTAGGCTAGACCTTGTGATCTATTTTGAAGGGAGAGCCCTATGATATACAAACTTAGCTAGGCTAAGAGGTATAATAAAAGGGTAGTAGTACTTAGTCTACGAAAGGGAATGTGATGATAGACTACAATTAGACAAACTATGAGATAAAGATTCATAATTTGGCATGAGGTTTTAGTGGCCTAATGTTTCTTGATTTTATCTAGTAGTTGTAAGTTAGTAAAGTGTGCGAGAAGTGTGTGATGTGCATGTTTAGTACTAGATATTAAACTTGAATTTTCGAAGAGCATTGCTGAAAAAGGGATAGCAGTATGAGAGTAATAGTATTAGTTTTGAGATTTACTTTAGGACGCTTAGCATTGCCTATATGAGAAATTAAGATATTGACTTGTAAGCAGTTTGACGCTACAACTATGGTGCATGAGACCCTTAGTGAAAAAGAGTAAATTGAGGCTAAGTTATTAGGTAAGAAGAGACTTAAGATGTGTATCTGAGATAGTATATAATTGTGTAAGGCTCTAAGTTATGATTTACTATGTATGCCTAGTTAGTATCCTTCTGCAGCCAATGTGGAGAAGGATGAAGTAAGCATAATATTTTTATACAGTATCCATAAGAATTGGATCAAAGGAGTTATATATAAAGATTTGTGGTGAGTTATCATGCTTTGAGGGAAAGCCTAGCACTACTATACCATTATTGTTTTAGCTTTTGAGATATTATGAGACTACTTCTTATATTACTTTCCTTTAAGGGTGATCTAGAGATATGTTTTAGCTGTCACCTATGTTAGACTATGTAGAGGCATATTGGATTATGTATGGTGTCAATGTCGTTTCTAATTGACCTTGTTTACTCTTTTGTATTGAGTTGTTGGTTAAGACCTATTTTAACTTTGTTCTAGAGTTTGATTGATGCGTTTTACCTTATTATTGCTTATGCTATGCTAAGAGGCTTGATTAGGGTTTCCTCGGGAATCTTAATCATCATATCACACCTAGGGTCTAGCTTGAGTCATGGTAAGAGGATAATTAAATACCCGAGGTGTTCTAATCCTAATCCTCTCCTGAAAGTTTAGTACTTGGATTCAACCTTAAAGTTATTTTACCTACCTTTATGTTTCTGTGAGTAATTATAGTATCTGAGTCGATTTGTATGATTATTAGTAAAGACACTTAAGGCACAAATAGACTAAGACAACAAGGTTTCAAGATTGGTATTAAGCTCTGATGCTTCAACTTTTACTCCGTATCCAAATTATATGCCATCTCCACGGTTCATAATTTTAGAGCCTAATCCTCTTATGAAGTCTTAGTACCTTGATTCAACCTTAATGTTGTTTTCTCTTATTTTTTGCCATTAGCTTTGAGTAATTGTGACATGTGAATAAGCTTGTAATTATAAGAAATGGCATTATAAGGCACAAATGAGGATAACAAGGATTATTAGGCTTGGTATTAGGCTCTTGTAATGACATATTCCCGTCATTAAGGACAGACTAATAGGGAAAGAATGTGGGCTAGAAAACTCCTAAGTAGTAACTTGAAAATTTGAGCCTAGGCTAGATTTGGATGAAATATGAATTAGGTGAGGTCTAGGAAAATATGGTAAATGATTGTTTCTTATATTATGTGTTTGATCTTTTGAGTCAATAGCCAAGATGATAAGGAGCTTGTACGGCTTTATAGAATCAAATTTGGGTGAATAGAACTCTCAAAATTGATCTTGGTGAAAAAGGTCGATCTTAGAATGTCATTATTTGAGGATGTGTTGTGATGTAGAGGTTTGGAATGCAAATTTTTAGTTTGTATCTCCATGCAACCCTCCATGATGTCATAGAGGGATAGTCACGAGTTTAAGTCAAACTAGTCCCAAAATCATTTTTATTTCTCCCACAATATTTCTTCAGTTTTCCACTTGTTTTATTTGACAAAGGTTAATTAATCATTCCTCTAATTTTCAATTTGATCCCTAGACCTTATAATCTTGGAAAATTCTCTTAGGGGAAGGTTTTGATTAGAAATTAATGATGGGAAAAATCCTAATTGAGGGAGATGATCATGAAAGTGGTCATGGAGCAAGATTTCGATATAACTCGAGCATTGTAGGCCATTGGTTTTTCATTCTTTGTAATTCTTATTATTTTTAGACCAATTATGAGCCAAGGCACTAGAAAAGGAAAAATCTCCAATTCTATAAAGTTTTTTAAGGGTTGTTTTGAGGTAGATGATGCTTTGAATTTTTGTTTGTGGTATATGTGCTTGTTAACTGCATATTAGTATTGTCTGCATGTATGTGAATAAAGAAAAACAGAATGAACTTGTAAACATTCATTATGGTTGT
Source organism: Solanum rostratum (assembly GCA_029948455.1). Taxonomy (NCBI): domain Eukaryota; kingdom Viridiplantae; phylum Streptophyta; class Magnoliopsida; order Solanales; family Solanaceae; genus Solanum; species Solanum rostratum. The sequence continues at coordinate 24,746,839 of CM057049.1, forward strand.
GATTGTGATTATAATTATAGTTCGAGTATCACGTTCTAACACATTATTGGATCGAATATCACATTTTGGGCACATTATTGGATCAAATGTCATATTCTGATATATCATTAGATTAGGTGTCACGTTCCAACATGCTAACAATTTGAATGTGGGTTCTATAAGAAGACCATTATTAATTATTAATATTTGAGATTGGCATTGTGAACTATATATTGAACACAAACTAATAACTTGCTAATGTTTTTAGTGTATGTGGTTGCACTGTATTGTAGTTACTTATATTCATATGTTGTTTATTGAGGTAGCCATGTGATCCTACTAGTACACTGTTGTTATATATATTGATACTGGAGTTTTCTTTGTTGAGTACAAGGCATCTTTAGGCAACTATTAATAGACCTCGGCTAGGAGACCGATGAGCTATCAAATTCAAGGGGAAACCAACTTGTTCAGGCTACGATGGATTCATCTTTTCTCTTAGTCCATTTTGTGTTCTGAATCAGACACTTTAGATGATTATGGTTATGATTTCTTAGGGTTGCATTCACTTATTTTGAACACTTAGATAGAGTTTTGATAAAATGAGTTTTAGGTTCCACAGGGAGGTTGTTTCCGTATTATACTAGACTATTCTATTTGACTTTATGGGAACTCAACTAGATTTTATTTAAATATGTTTTCACATCTTTAAATGCTTATCTCTTGTTAGTTCTGCTTAGTTGAGTTATAGTAATGATTCTTCCACTAGAAGGTTAGTGTGGGTGTCAATCAGGGTGAGTTAGGGTTGTGACAGAAGTTGGTATCAAAATCCTAGGTTCGTTGATCTCATTGTACCAAAATGAGTCTAGTTGTGTTTTGCAGAATGGTGCAGAGATATCTGTACTTTTCTTTTAGAGGTGATATGACTCTATGAAATCTCCATTATATTTTTTCTCCTCTTTTGTGTTGTAACTTGATTCCAGTTAGTATCTGGCGATGCAAATTGATATAATCTCTTTCACCCTTTTGTCTGCATATAAATAACATGTGTTACAATTTTCTTAGGCCAACAACACCTATCAATAAGCTCATAGAGGAGCCAGTAGTAAGAAGTCATGGTTGAGGCAGCGGTAGAGAAAAAGGAAGGGGCAGCAGCTGAGGAAGTGTAGTGATCCCTAAGGGTGAGGCCCAAGATGAGGATGTACCCATAGGAGAGGCCTCTCTTGCACCTTAGGTTGAAGAGAATGCCACAATTGATGAAAATGCACAAGTTGGGACTATAGGACTTCCCCTACTAGACCCAAGAATCACTCCAACCACCCATCCTATTATGGTTGCAGCCCTTAATGTGGAGGGAAAATTAGGTACTGATACATTCTTTCATCTCCTTCTGGGCTCAGTGATGACTGGCAATGAGCATGAGATGTTGACCAAGTTTTTTAAGTTGGAGCCTCTAGTGTCCTAAGATTTAGAGAATAAGGACACTTATGAGTTCATCTTGTATTGTTATGAGCGACTTCACATGTTAGGCATTGTGCATCAACATCGAGTTGAGCTTTTGACCTTTCAGCATCGAGGAGAGGTTAAAGAGTAGTGGAGAGCCTTTGCCAATCTTGTCACCACTTACTTGAGGTTAGTTCCATGCCTTATTGTTGTAGAAGTACGTGCTCCCGACTTTGAAAAATCACAAGAAAGATGAGTTCGTGGCAGTAGAGCAGGGAAACATGACAAAGGCCGCTTAAGAGGCTAAAACTCACTCCTTATCTACATATTCTACATAGTTGGTGACTATAGAGGAGGAGAGGGTTTGGTTGTTCATCAGAGATTTAAATCTCGAATTACAAGTTTTGTCTATTCACATGACTTTCGCATGTAAAAATTTTAATGAGGTGACTGACTTTTTGAAGAAGGAAGATGGACTAAGAAAGTCTGGGCAGGCTAAGGCTTTGGCTAAAAGGCTCAAGAATGATGGTAACTTTCATGGTTCTTACCCCAAAGATTCAGATAGGCCGGCTAGGCAGCCCGACCAGTGTAGTCAGCAATGCCTGCTTCTACAGGTAGTCACTCTGGGACTTCACAACAGAATCTAACACAGGATGATCAAGGAGCTTCTTTCATACCAAGAACTCATCCTTCTCTTGATTGTAATTGTTCTAATTATGGAGAGCCAAGACACGTGAGGAGGAACTTCCCCACCCTTGCATTACTGATCCTGCACAACAATAAACCTAGGTCATAATGTGTTAATTTAGAGGTAATAATAGTAGAGAACATCTATAAGGTGGTCGAAGAGGAAATCAGAGAGGCTGTGGAGGTCGATGCATCACAAAAATATGATACTATTGACATTCAAAATGATGAATTATTGTAAAGTCCCAAGCATGTATTATGAATATGATGTATTGTTTATGTGTTTGTGTAGGAAAACAAGGGAGTGGAGAGAAAATGCATTAGAAGAGCTGAAAAGATAATTGTAAGACCATGAGCCCCTATTCTGCCCCTGTTAATTTTAATGGATCGTGGCTTGAGTCAAGAAGAGGCAGAAAGAAGATACCGATAAGAAAATATTTCCAATGCAAATTACCATGAGCCCTTGTATGGGCCGTGAAGACTCGCACGTGCCGTGGTGGTGCCCATAAAGAAGTTTGAGGTATTTTTGCTCTTGGATATGACGAAAGAGGACACGAGGAGAGTAAATTTTAAGGGGTCATGAATAGTATCCGTGAATAGGAAGCTTGAAGCGCCACTAACCTAAGTTAAACACTATGGACTGGTATACGGTCCATAGAACTTAAGATGGCCCATGAAGTCAATCAAAAAAGCCCCCTGACACCAATTTTCCTATTTAGATTAGGATTTTGTTTCGAATGTATACAAATATCATACATTAGGATTTTCCTTATTATGTTACACACTCTGACTCTTTTGAGAACACATTGTGAAGACTTAGGCACAAGTTTGGAAATATTTTTTAAGAATTAATCATTTCCTAATCATTCAGTCATTCATTTGATTTGTGTTTTGATCTATCAATTATCGTGAGTAAATTTTATATGAATTCTTCATCTATTCCTGTACGTATTCATATGACCATGAATAGCTAAAGCAAGCGCTATCTTGATACATGTTCGATGATCGGAAGGTAAAGAATGAAATTCATTTAATAAGACCAGAAGGTGTTTAGATGTACCTATCTTTCTAGACTTTGCGTGCACCGCATTGAAATAATATCACCGATACAAGACATTTATTGAGTTACATGTCATGGGAACACAATCCTAACTTACTTTGCATAATATTTACAACCTCAAATCTTTTCCTTTGTTACTGCAAACATAAATATGTTTACTAATCAAACAACTAAAACCCTAATCTTACTTTATGCTTTTTTTACTTTTGAGCAATAAAGACTACAACTGAATATAAGTGCTAGTGGACTTATTTTCGTGATATTCCCTATAGGACCAACCTTGACTCTAATTTGAGTTCTATATTTGACATTGACCACTTATGCTTCTTCATAGGAGTATATACTTGGTCATATCAAATTTCGGCATCGTAGTTAGGGAATACGAATTTGAAATATTCAATTAGTAGTTATTTCAGTTTGTAGTTCTATTCCCTAATTTTATCTTTATTTCTTTTTTATGTTTGTGTAAGGAACAGGTAGTATATGCCAAACACTTGATGTAAGGGCAAACCTCTACTTCCCTATGATTCTAAGCTACAATAGTCAATTCAAAAGATGAATGCCAAAGAGTAAGAAGCACAAAGAGCGATAGACCTGGTTGAGGCCCAAGATAAAGGTAATGTTAATAATGAAGGTAACATTGGCTTAGGGAAGGATAACGATGATGAGGAAGAAGTGCTAGTACATCAGTAGCGTTAGCCAACTCTGAGTGGTAGAGGACAACAACTTGTTAATTCCTCTTTAGATGATGAGGATCTACACACAGATGGAATGTGAGCTACTAGAGCAATAGTTCTCCCACCATTACCACCAGGTGTGAAGTTCACTATTACCAACTCCATGCTTCAGCTATTAAATTTGAAGGGATTATTTTGAGGATCACCCAAAGAGATACTAATCAGCACTTGATAAACTTTATTGCCACCTAAAGATCTTCTAGAATCCCTGGAGTTAGCCAATCAATGATTAGGCTATGGTTGTTTCCATCGTCCATTCTTGGAGAGGCAATGAAGCTGTTGAATAAGTTACCATATGATTCTATCATGAATTAGAGAGAGCTAAAGGGATCATTCTTGGAAAGGTTTTTCCTACCTTTGAAGAAATTATAGATAAAGAACAAGATAAATGCCTATAAGCAGTTACCTACAAAAGCTTTGCATGAGACTTGGAGAGATCAAGGCAGAAGAAAAAGTAGTGCCTGAATCATAATTTGACAAATGAGCATTTGAAGAAGGTGTTCTACCAATCTTGTAATTTTATAACCAAGCCATTATTGATGCAACTTATGGAGGTTTATTTATGTCCAGGACGTTTTAGGCGACACAACAATATTATATCAGGTTTCAAAGAACAACAAAGCTTGGTACACTAGAGATGCTAAGCTGGCAGGTGTTAATTTTTCATTAGAATCCTCAACATAGCAGTGAAAGAGAGAAGAGGAGTTAGACCAAGACATGGCTCATATATAGACCCAGATGGATCTTCTGAACAAATGCTTATTGGCTAGAGGTTTGGAAAAGGTAAAGATCACTAATGTTGTGAGTTGGTATGATGACCCATATTTTAATTATGATGAGAAAGAAAAATATTTGAATAACCAAGGGTTATTTCAAACATATAACTTAAGGTTAGAACTTTTAGAGGGATAACTACTATGATTGGGAGGAGGCCCTGATTAGGGAAAGTGGAAGAATAAAGAAAACTTTAAAAATGATTGAAGTGGTGTATATGTTCCTCCTGGGAACATAGATCGATCTAGGAATGGTACAAGTGTTTCGAAGATGGATGAGATGTTGGCCAAGGTACTACAAAAGGTGGAGTCAACAGAAGTTGGGGTTAGAGATTTAAGAGGCGATATGTCTAATATGAGTCAGCTGGTAGATTCACATTCAGCTGGTATTGAATAGTTAGAGCATCAAATGGGGTAGTTATAAGCAAAATTGAACTAGAGGAAGAGTGGTACACTACCCAGTGACATAGTATAAAACCTAAGGAAATATGGGGAATATATGACAACAAAAACAAGAAGTGGTATGACACTTTGGGGCCTAACATTTGTAGGTACAGAGAGATAAAAGGATGTTGCATCAATTGATGAGCATGCTATGAGAGGTGCATGATCATGACAGGCAAAGTCTCAACTGTAAATCTTTCTTCAACAGATACCTCAATGAAACTTTCACCAGGTACATAAACCACAAACATCATTGTCATATCTCTAGGCTACTTCGTTGAATTGCAAACATTAAACTTGAACTCCTCATTGTTTATCCTAAAGGTAAGTTCACTACTCTTCATATCACCCAATGCTCTGCCTGTGCCTAAAAATAGCCTCACTAAAATCATGGCAACCTCAAAATCACCTGACAATCTAAGATGAAAAATTTGACAAGGAATATAAATTGGTCTACTCTCATTAGTACATCATAGAGAATTCTCACGGCCTCTTCATGAATCGGTTAACTATCAACAACCTCATAATAGTTAGTTCGGGGGATCCCAAGCCTAACTGTTTGTAGATAGCTAGCAGCATGAAATTAATACAACCACCAAATCACACTGGGCCCTTACAAAGTCGAATGCACCGACCATACATGGAATGGTAAATGTAATTGGATCGTTCTTCTTCTCAATCAATGACCGTGTAGCAATGGCTCCATTGGTGTAAATTATCATATGGCTCTTCTTTGTGGCTCAAAAATGACTATCCTTTTCTTTATAACCAGGTCTTTCATAAGCTTCACATAACTTGGCATTTGATCCAATGCTTCAACAAAAGGAATATTAACAGAGAACTCCTTCAGCATAGAAATGAATTTTAGAAACTATCTATCATCTTCCTTCTTCTTCTATCCATGGGGAAATAGAGGTAGTGATTTGTGAATTAGTGGCAATGGTTGAGCTTTCTCTGCCTCAACCTACTCGATGCTTCAATGAAAGTATTTTGTTGGGCCACAAGATCTTTGATAAGGGATTGGAGGTTGACAAGGGAAAGATAAAGGTTATTGAGAAACTGCCCTTGCCTATCTTGTGAAAGGTGTCCAAAGTTTTTTGGGACATGCAGGTTTCTATGGGCGCTTATTTAAGAAATTCTTTAAAATTGCACATCCTTTGTGCAAATTATTGGAGAAATAGGTGAAGTTCTATGTTGGTAAGTCATGCATGAAAGAATTTGAATGTCTAAAATAAAGGTTGATCTCAGCACCTGGGATTGTTGCTCCAGATTGGTTTACACCATTTGAGATCATGTGTGATGCTAGTAGTATAGATTTGGGGTTATTCTAGGGCAAAAGAATGAGAAGATCTTTCTCCCCATATACTATGCAAGAAAAGCACCAAATGCAACCCAGAAGAACTACATTGTCATTGTGCAAGAGTTTCTAGCAGTTTTTTATGCATTTGAAAAATTCAGAGCATACCTTTTGGGTTCTAAAGTGATAATGCATACTGACCATATAGCTTTACAATATTTAATGGAAAAGAAAGACACAAAGCTAAGGTTGGTTAGATAGTTTCTCTTGTTATAGGAGTTTGATTCTAAAGTCAAGGACAAAAAGGGTTGTAAAAATTATGTAGCTGACCACTTGTCGAGGTTTAGAACTAAAAAAAGATATAGGGATGAGCTTGAGATTGAGGATACATTCTAGATAAGCAAGTATTAGCCGCCACTCTTAACCTTATTCCTTGATATGATGCTTTTCTAATTATTTGGTTAGTGATATGATGCCCGAAGACCTAATGTTCATGCAAAGGAAGAAGTTGTTGCATATGAACAAGTATTTCTTGGATGAGCCTTATCTGTTTACAATGTTTGCTGACAATGTAATTAGGTAGTGTATGTTGAAAGCTAAGATGTTAAGCATTCTTGATGCGTGCCACTCTTCTCTAGTAGGTGGAAATCATAATGGAAGCCAAACAACTCAAAAGGTGCTTCAATATGGACATTACTGGCTCACCATCTATAAATATTCACATGAATTGGCAAAAAGATGCGACCAATGCTGAAGGCAATGTGCTATATCAAAGCGCCAAGAGTTGCCTATGACTCTAATCATAGAAATTGAGATTTTTGATATCCGGGGATTGATTTCATGGGACCATTTGTAGCTCATCAGGATGAAGTACATTCTGGTTGTATATAACTATGTGTCTATGTGGGCTAAAGTCATTGCTTAGCATACAGTGCGAGTAAGAGTGTAGCTGGTTTTATGAGAAAGAACATCTTCTACAAGTTAGCCACTCTATGAGCAATCAACACTAATGGGAGGGAGGGTCCCATTTTTATAACAACATCTTTCAAACTCTATTGGATAAATATGGTGTGAAGCCGGACAAGGTATCTACTCCATATCATTCCAGTCAAGCGGGTAAGTTGAAGTATCCAATTACGCAAGTAAAGGAGATTTTAGCTTAGTTTGTGAATCCAAACAAAATTGAATGATCAAGGAAGCTTGATGATGCACTATGGGTATATCAAATAGCTTTCAAAAATCCCATTGGTATATCACCATACCCGTTAGTGTTCGAAAAGGCATGTCATTTGCCTATAGAGTTAGAGCATAAGGCATTGTGGACACTAAAGAAGCTAAATTTGAGTTAGTGCAAAGCTGCAAATATGAGGTTAGAGTAGATTAATGAGATGGATGTGTTCTGCCTGTGAGCATATGAGAGAGTAGCTCTTTACAAAGAGCGCATGAAGCTATATCATGATCGCTGAATTGAAAAGTGAGAGTTTAGCACGAGGGACCAAGTCTTATTGTTCAGTTCCAGACTCAGGTTGTTTCTGAACAAGTTGATGTCAAAATGATCTAGACCCTTAATTGTAGTGAAAGTATTTCCATATGGCACGATTGAGCTTGAAGCACAAGGTGGCCATAGATTGAAGGTAAATGGGTAGCGTGTAAAGTTGTGCTTAGGGGATAAAGAGGAGATAAAGATAGTTAAGGAGCTCCAGGTTGATAAATTTGAGTAATCAAATGACCTGACTCATGCCATGATACTAAATCAGGTTCTTCATGGGAGGCGACTCATAAATTGTAATTGTATTAGTAGTGTGTGTTTTATTTTGTTTTGTTGTTTTATATTATATAGCATCATAGTGAGCTCAGTATCTGTAGGGACTTGGGGAACAAAGTTAAGGAATCTTACCGAAGCAACTCACCAGGAGCCACTGAACGAGCCTTACAAATCTTGATGGCCCATAGTGAGTGTTGTATAAGGAAATAAACTTCCTAACAGCTTGTTTGGATGGTGGTTTGTCATGGTTTCATAATGTATGGTACTGTATGGTATGGTATGGTATCGTACAGTACAATACCATACAATGTTTGGATAGACTCTATGGGTTGCTATTGTTTAATGATTATTTGTTGTTTGATTTGACTGTATGGTATTGTATCGTAACTTATAAATTTACAAAAATGTCCTTAATTGGTATAAATATTAAATTTATCAATATTTTTAATATATTTTTTTTAAAAAAAATCAGAGAATCAAGTACGGAAACATACAAGCTAATATATCTCCAAACCTTGCAAACAACGTAAGAAAATAAAAAAAGTAAGAAATTTAAAAAAACCTCAAAAAATAAATTAAAACGTGAACGATAAAATGGAGGCGAAAAAAAAGTTTCAAAAGTTGATGCAGAGAAAAATAAGTAATACAAAAATAATATATATATTAGGGTAAAGTTTAATAAAGAATAAAGGATAAATTAGAACTATTCAGATTTAAATAAGGGTATAATTGGAAAAAATATAAGGAAACCATGGGATACCACCAAATTGGTGGTTTAAAAAAGTGGGGGTTTTCATGGTTACAGAACCATGAAACTAAACTATACCATACCATATAATTAATGAAACAATCAAAACAAACGTCGTTCTCTTAGTAACCATACCATACCATACCATGAAAAACCACCATCCAAACAAGCTGTAAAGGTTCACGGACCATGGTACTTCCCATGGGCTATTGCCCTCTCGTGAATTCAAGTAGTCTTTCTTCTAATTTTATTTTGAGTTTTAAATCTATGGTAGGTGGCATGAGACATATGGTATCTCACGCCAGTGATTTAACCTTGACCTAAATTGATTCAAAAGTTTTTTACTTGATTTGCTTGAAACAAAAAGGGTTTCAACCTATTTTCTTTCGTCAAACTAGACCTCCTGATGAGTCCATATTTGGGACTCATTTTGGGGATAGATTGCAAAGAAACATTGCCCGTAGTGTGCTATTATTTCCAACTTCAAAAAAATATGCATGTGCTATGACAGGAAATGGGATCAAAAGTGCATAAATGGACAATACTTGGTGAAATCTTGAAAAGTGAGCAAAAGTGTAGAAAGGCGGAGAAAAGCGGCATTGCCAACATACTCGGTGAGCTGCCGAATACTCAGGGAAATTGCCTATCATTGCAGAAACAAAGGTTCTAGGTCAAGTCAAGAAGGTGTTCAAATTCAATGTCTTAAAGCATACTCGGCAATCCGCCGAATTACACAAGAGATCGCCTAAAGTTGCAGCACCCAAATCCCCAAAACATTGACAGAACGATGATATGAGGAATATTTTAGTACATCACTGAATTGGATCGGTGGAGCACAGAGTCATAGCCTAATGTTGCAGAAGAAGAAGCCTTACAAGGATGCACAAGAAAGAGGTCAAGTGCACATTCGGTGCATCGCCAGAGGGCTCGACTATGGTCGACCTTGACCACCGAATGGCATTTCGTAGGACAAACTTTGACATATTTGCACGGAGTATATAAGAAATTCTAGTAAGGACATTGTATATATCAGTTCATACCATATCAGAACATTTAGGTTGTAGTAGTAGTACATAGAACTTTTCTCTTAGAGTACAAAGGGGAGTTAGGATTTTGAAGCTTGTGGGAAGCGAATTGGAGAAGATTGGTTGGTGATAATCAACTAATTTGTGTTCAATCTTGTTAGCCATGACTGCTGCTATGTATGGTATCAAAATTTTATTTTCTAGCATGTGTGGCTAAAACCCCAATGTTAAGGGTATGCTATTGATATAGGTGTCAAGCCCCAAGAGGTTATCCGAGACGTGGCTGGCACCCAGAGACTATTGCTAGTCTCCAAGCGAACCACTTAGCAACATCACATCAATTCAATCCAATAACTCTACAGATCAACGGAGCTAAAAGAAAGTAAATGGGCTCTTCTCAGCTAATGTCTCAAAATAATAGTAGATATAATAATAAAGGCTAGTAGAAAGAACTATCTCACAATCTCAAGATCAAACGTTCGACTATAATCTATGAAGCCTCTATCACTAATCACGTGGTGCCAATGACAGACCCATGGCTACCCAAATCAAAATATAAGACTATCCCAGTATAACTTTAAAGCATGATGAAATAAATGTAATGGATCCTCCGGAATAGGGGAGGCTCACCAATCAGCTGAATATCTTGAATCTTCAACGAAGCACCTGTTGACAATCCCTAATCCCTATATTTGCATCATAAAATGATGCAATGTCGAGTGGCATCAGTTCATGAAATGTACGGTATGAAAAATAGTTGAATGTTACAGATTCGGGTAGTATAATATGGAACAATCATCGACTCAGAACAATCATCAAATCAAATCAAAACATCAAATGTCTATCATTGCAAGAACCAAGAGTAGACAAGGGACTCATCAACCAGTCAACCTCATCAATCAAATTAAACTCATCTCAGAGGAAGTCATCTCATCACATTTCATCTCATTTTGACTCAGGGTACTCAAGGTGGGAATTTTTTAGGAGTTTCTCTTATCCGACAATAATCACTTATGAGCCAGTGAATGTACAATAGTAAAGCTGATGTTGCCACAACCATTCCAAACTTGCCAAGTAGGGAACAAATCAAATCCTAGAGGAAAACACTAATCAACTAAGTCCTCTATTGCTTTCAAGGACTTCTAATCAAAAGGGAACCACATTATAATTTGATGGTTCTATGCCTCACGAACGTTTGGCGACATAGTTTGACGAGTGCAAGTCAGACTAACTCTTACTCTTTCGGTGCTCGACACTCCTCCCATGATTCAATGCTCATAAGACAATCAATCCAATCAAACCAATCAACTCATAGGGACTTTTAACCCTATCATCAGTCAATCTCATAGGGACTTTAACCCACTCATCAAGGAATATCTCAACCATATCATCAGTCAAGCTGGTATAAATACATATTTAGTTTGTGAAATTCTGAGTTCGAATAAGTTTTGGGGGTCCATTCTGAGTAGGCAATTGGACTTGGCATTGCTGGTTTGTTGATATCTGGTGCAAGTGGATTTCTTTTTCGCCTTCGCGGAGAAGCCTCTACGTTTATGGAGAGTGTGGTTTGCTGAGCTCTGCGTTCACGAAGTTGTAACCTGATTGGTCTCCGTATTTGCGGGATGGGATCCACGATCACGGAGTAGTCTTCATACCTAGATAGTTTTAAACTCGTAAAACACAATCTTTAATCCATTTTTGAGATTTCAAGCTTTTTGGGGCGATTTTGAAAAAGGATTTTAAAAGATTTTTGTTGGATAAGCATTTCTAACACTAAACTTATCATTTCCTATGAGTTTTATCTTGATTATGTCTTTGATTTCATGAGATTAAACACCCAAAAATTGGGGATTTTTAGACTATATTTTCCAAATTTTAACTATTGATTCTCATTCAATTTAAGCTTGATTTTAATGAAATTTTCACCCATGAACTTCATTTTTTGTATAGAACATGATTTTAAAGTTATTTTTCAAATTCAAGAATTTGAATTTTAGCATTAAAATTGACTATTTTGCCCCTAAGCCTAAATTATGCCAATATGGGTATCAAATTGCTTCTCTTGATGATTAGTATCTGTTATGATAGTGGTTGATCAACTTGGGGGATCAATTTTAGGACTTGAGTTGATTGAAAGCTTGTTCGAGTGCAGTTCTGGCATCTAGGTAGGTTCAGCTACCTTTTTGAGACTGGATTTGAGTTATTGATCATCTTCATGTGATAATTGAGAGATTTAGATGGATAATCATATAATTGAGTTGATGTATTGAAATGATGATAGAAAAATGATTTTTATTAAGCCGAATTGTGGTATAATTTTGATCTTATTGAAGAACTAAGATGAATCATGATCAAATGATGAGAACTTGAGATAGAATGTGACTAAATGAGACTCGTGAGACTAAATGGAATGATTAGGTCTTGTATTATTGATACACTTGTATTGTTGGGACGAGTTAGGTCCGGTATTTTTTCTATTTTTGGATGAGTTAGGTCCGGTTATATTGATATTTTTCCATACTTGGGATGAGGAAGGTCTAATATTATTGACCCTCTTGATTAGTGAGATAATTATGATGATCTATAATTTGACGATGGTTTGGGCATTAGCTGTGACACTTGATATTACTCCTAGAGTACATATGATTATTATGAGTTTCATGCCTCGGTATTCCTGTTGTAATGCTATTATAAATGTTTGCATGCATATATGGGTTACACTGTTGATTTACTTCTATTGTGTGTTTCTTGTACTATCTCTTAACTCGCGTAGGAGGCAAGGGTGTTATGATTCACATTGGTACCACCCCTTGACCCGGGCAGGAGGCAAGGGTGAGATTCATACGTTTATATCTTGACCACGGGAAGGTTGTAACGACTTGGCATCATGATATTCCTTGACTAGGGCAAGTGGCAAGGTTGTGCCATTCTGATATTCCTTAACCACGGGCAAGTGGAAAGGTTGTGGCATTCTTATATTACTTGACCATGGATAGGTGGCAAGGTTATGTCTCCCTTGGTATTTGGATTGATGAGTTTTGCATTACATTTCACATTATCGTTATATGGCATCATGGATTCTTGAGGATATCTTAGCTCATTATTATATATATTTTATCTTGTTCTAACCTTTTTGGATGCAGGGATAAGGTTCTTTATTATTACATGTTTGTTTCAATTTCTCTTAGCCAATCAGTTGAACCTACAGGGTATATTTAAGTGTACTCACCCCTAGTCTATTTCATCCCTACAGATCGAGCACACGAACCAGCACAGGGTAGCTGATTCACTTTTTTGGAATTTTCTACATCCATCCTGATATCAACGGTGAGGCTCAGACTTCGAGTCACCATGTATCCCTAGGATTTCCTTTATTTTTTTTAGGTTTCGGGTTCTATGAGACAAACTTGTATTTCATGTGAGACATATGTATTTACATTTTTGTATTGCTTAGATGCTCTTGTACTCATGGCTCTAGATTTTGGGTGATTTGTTATGTATAGAGCTGGTTTCCACTTTATTTCCTTTTCTTTTAGTTGTGGTCCATTTTGGGTCGTGACAGGCCGGATCCAGCTGACGTTCTTTTCCTTCTTATGGACCGAGTGTTTGACAGTTGAGTGGTAGTTACTTGTTGGTCCAGCATACTCTCAAGACTATCAGATGTTATTAGTAGTTTGTTCAATTTGAGAGATAAATACTATTGAGAGTTGTTTATTTCTTTCTATTATGATGTATTAGAGGCTTGTACCTTGTGACAATCAGCTCTGGGATGGTTTGTAGCTTGGATTATGTCTTTATTCTTTATAGTCTTCTTAATTGTAATGCTATTGTGATTTAGCTTCCGCATTATTATGTATTGTGTTGTTGTGATCTGTCTAGGTTGACTTGTCTCGTTAGGATAAAATTAAGTTGTGACAATAACTACTGTGGAGTTGATTTAGGGCATGCGTGATTGCCTTCAAGGTAAGCAATGATCTCCGACTTGACTAAGCCCATTTGATATTGTCTAGTATGCATTTCATGTTATTTTTGTTTGTATTTGCCTTGTATCTTATTTCTTCTCATTCCATCTTGATTTCATGATCTTCGTTCGAGCCTTAGGCTAGTAAAGTCCCTTTTAGACCTTGACGTAGGGTTAAAGTTGTTTTGTATCATATTTGGCGTATGATGCCCTTTTTAGGAGAAAATAGGCAACCTTAGAATGATATTGAGCCTTAGTGTGTTATTGTGGACCTTTATAGAAGTGATAGTTAATCTTGACTTCTGGTAGGGTTTATTAGTGGCGGTATATTTGAGCTAGGGGTCGAGGTATTGGTAAGCTATGGTTTATTTCCTTTAGATTGAGTAGGTTTTTGTAAAATCTTGTAGAATTAGTTGAAATTTAGGTGGGGTAGCTAGTTTTCATGTCTTAGGTGTTTGGATTTGTGACCTAGGCATTTATTGATATTTCTGGATAGTCATAAGTAAGTATGTTGTCTTGTTAGCTATCATTATTGTTAGTAGAACCATATAACTGTATTTTGATGTTCTGAAGCATGTTAGAAGTGTTGGAATATAGGGGTTTCATAGATTATATATGTACCTTAGAATTAGAACATGTTTAGGCCTCTTTTCGAGTAATTGCTAGAATGTGGTTCCTGTTGTGACTTGGTAATTCTATAATTAGTATTGGTTCACGAGAATATTAATGGAATCACATGAATTCAGGATGGATAGATAGTTGAATATGCCATGTATACTCCGAATTTATTTTTGGTTGATCTTTGGGCTGGTGAATACTTGTACTGTTTTGTTTATCATCTACACCTATTTGTAATATGTTTATGGCTGAGACTGTGATATATTGAAGTTATAACTGAGATGGGGATGTATATTGAAGTTTATGACTAATATTATGATATTGAAGTTTGTGGTTGAGATTGTGTTATATTGAAGTATGTTGGCCTTAGTCTAGGCTTAGACTAGTGATGCTGCAAACCCACATTGTTTAGGGCCAATAGACTAATTATTTTTCCTCTCAGTATGACTCGAGCGACATAGCCCTTTGTAAAATTACATAGTAGACTAGAGCTTGGAAGTTGAGCCTTAGTTAGGAAGTAACTTTGCTCTCGTGAATACCGTTATCCATAATTTTCTGAGTTTAGAGACCTTCAAAGATGTCAATGATCCTAGACCTTGTGATAGACTTATTTCAGTTTCGGTTGAAGCCCTTGTGAAGATGTTAAGTTGACTTTTTATCTAGGGAGAACTTCAAACATGGTATTTATATACCTTTGTACTTGATTCATTTTTTAAGGAAGGCCCTAGTGATTATTAGGCCCCTAAAAAAAAGGAATTGATCCAATACCTCATTTGGATATCTATGTAGAGCATCGACATTCGAGGCCTTGCCTCTATAGATTTATGTTTACTTAAAGCATCGGGGTTCGAGGCCTTACCTCTATAGATTTATGATCACTTAGAGCATTGGGTTTTGATTCTTTGCCTTTATCACTTAGAGCATTAGGGTTTGAGGTCTTGCCTTTATAGATTTATGATCACTTAAGAGTATTGGGCCTCGAGGACTTGACTCTATAGATTTATGACTACCTAGAGCATAGGGGTTCGAGGCCTTACCTCTATTGATTTGGCCATTATAGAGAGTATCGGGGTCCAAGGCCTTATCTCTACCACATTAAGAAATTGAACGAGTATCTAGGGTTTTAGGCTCAGCGTCATCCCTAGGGCATTCACACTTAGAGAACCCCTAGCTTCTAACCTCTTTAGCATAGTTATTATATGTGCCTAGCAAACTATTGGGTGTTTGCTCGGGTTTTATTTTAAATTTTGCACGTTTGTCCTAGCCGGGTGATACGCCCAAATTACTCTTGGAATAGAAGAGTAAAGCGGTCGTTAGTCAAATATAGAACTCAACCAGAGTTGAGGTCGATCCCATAGGGAACACGTAAGAATTGACCTATTAATACCGACTTTCAGATGTAAATGCTATTCCCGAGATAAACATGCATAAAGTAAATGGGGGGTTGCGTTGTTTGATTTAAATACTTGTGTAATGTATCTAACAAAGACGTTGTTCTGCTTTTCAAACAGATAGAGAGAAGCTAGGGTTGTGTTCCCCATGATATCTAATATGACAGCTAAACTGGCTAGGTAAACTCGTTCTTAATGGTGCATGCAAGATCCAACAACGTAGTTAATCCCTAGTTCACCTTTCGGTCCTTCCTAGTTATATTTCACTCATCTCCTTTCGGTCTCAGAGTGTATGCAATTCTAAAATTTGTTTTTGATCTCAGAGTACCCTCACCTTTCAGTCTCAGGCACTTAGACTAGGTTCATAACCCCGAATTTCCGTTATTAAACTCTTTTCCCAATCAGTACATCTCTCTCGGGCATGTAGCGAATACAGGCTTACCCTAATGCGTCGACTCATTAAGGAGAAGTTAGAACGAAGAATTTAACAATGCATGTAATAATCATTCTCACGAATTTACCCCAATTTGCGTTATCTTATTGAATCGTCATGGTTCCCACAACTCGAGGTGTGGGTTTAGCCTAGCATATTAGTGATAAATTTCCCATAACAATAGGATGAAAGCATAATGATAAACTTACAATTGAAGGAACAAGAATCCGTGTTACAATCTTCGAACGATGATCACAATCACGAATCAAACGCATTACAAAGTCAAACTATTGTTTTTGCTCTTACTCTGTTTTTTCTGCCGTCAACCAGAAGGTTCTAATGAAATAAAATAACATACTATTTATACCAGGTAAAACTAATCCGATACAATTTAGGAAAAATAGTTTTCGGCACGGACACGGCCCGTTACACGGACCGTCTGATGGTCCATCTGTCTCTGTTTGTTGCGTCTTCACGAGCCGTGACACGGCTCGTGTTGCGTGTGACGGGCCGTTTGTCCATCCGTGCGGCTCCACTTGCACAAATTCCTTGATTTTTGACGAAGCCCCTCCGAGTTCACGTCAATTACACGGCACGTGACACGGCCCGTCTGAAGGTAGACGGTCCGTTTGTCTGTCCGTGTGACTCTATTTGCACAAATTCCTTGAATTTTGACGAAGCCCCTCCGAGTTCTCGTCAATCACACGGCACGTGACATGGCCCGTCTGAAGGTAGACGGTCCGTGTACCCGTACGTGCGAGTGACGTGTGTCTTCCGTTGTTTTGCTCTTTTCCCCAAGTGTGGTGCCACGGTTGGTCACACAGAACGTGTAGCGTGACACGGCCTGTGTAGACCTTCCGTGGTCCTTCACATGGCCTTATTTTCCACTCATTTCTTGCAATTTACCAGAGTTGTCCATGCCTTCGCTATTTTCCTGCACAGTATCAAAACACACCTATTAAACTAACAAAGTCGCTTAAGAACACACAATAATTCTATGTCTAAAGCGTCGTAAAAGTCGTATTTTCATGAGTCATCAACACCCTCAACTTAGAACCATTGCTTGTCCTCAGGAGATGACCAAAAACAACACATAACGACGCATAAAGACACGCCCCAAACTCTTTTTTTTTACGATCACAATCCAGCTTTTCTTCTCATTACTCGACTCCTTTCCATCCTTATTATTCTGCCTCTCTTACAATAGCCACCCTCAACTTAGGATTTTGGCCTGAGTTGAGGTTCACAATATCTTTTCAAGGACCAGGGCCAGTATAAGCCACCCTCAACTTAGGCCTTTGGCTTGGGTTGAGGTTCACGATGTCCTTAAAGGGACCAGGGCCTGAGTACAGGTATGCAGATAGATTGGGCATGTGAATTGGGTAATAAGAAGAAAAAGGTCTATTAAGGCTCAATCATTTGGTTCAAAGGGAGAAACTTCATTTGGTTGATTCGTTTCAGGCTTAGTGACTTCTCAACAAAAATGGCCTAAGATCCTATCCTAATCCACTCATTCAATTGTTTTAGGGGGACCAACCAGGCAAGTTCTAGCTTACAAGTGCATCAATCGAAATTAAGCAAGTAAACTCCCAAATACATGGCACATATCCCCCACTATTCGGCACTAACAAACATAGTCATGCTTCATTATTCAAGATGCCAACTAGACAATGTACGTGTGCTTTAAAAGGATCACAAAATCAGTCAGTATGGGATGCATGCACACACAAGTTTCTTGGATTATTTTTCTTTAAAAATGAGGTTACTATAGACTCTTATAAACACTTGTCTTTACACAAACAAAACAAACCTAAACATGCTAGTTCTACTAGATACTACACCTTCAGAGAAAAGAAACATGGCAAGAAAAACTCGTCAGGGTAGAATGCCCCACCCCCAGCAAAATACAGTGCAATGTCCTCATTGCACCATGACAAATACTAAAGCAAAAATGGGAGTAGAGCATACCTGAGATGCCCTAGGCGTCAGGCGGGTCGTCATGACCCGCTCCGGCAGGTGGGTCCGTGTCGGCAACATCCGCATCAGGTCCGACGGAACTCTTAGAAGCACTTGTCCGTGCAGCCTCATAAGCTAGTTGCTCCCGCTCCTCCTGGGCTGCAGCTTCTCGACGCTAGGCTCTCAATGCCTTTTGTAGTCTCTGTGCTTCCTCACGCTGCGGGTCTTCCGGAGGGCTAGTGCGCTCGCTGCGGCGCTTACCTTTATCCTTATGACCGAAAGCCTTTGGAGGAGGTACCTGGGTAGCCGTTAGTACAAGTGGCACGCCCCAACCCTTGGTGAGGCTAGGCTCCACCGGGGCACTGAATAGTGACAGCAACGAATCTGGCGGTGGAGCCAGAGCTGGCATCATGCTGTTATACCGGCTGTCAGCTCTGCAATTTTCTCTTTCATGTCCTGCATAGTCTGCACCAAATGCGCCATCTCATCACTGGACATACTTCCAAACATGCTATGGAAGTAGCCCTCCAAAGTGTTGACTTGTTCCTGCAAACTCTGTATTTGGCCCAATAGGTCTGCACAGAGGCGGTCTTCAGCCTATTGAACATGAGCCTGCACCACTTGAGGCACCCGGACCACCATTTGGTCGACAATCGCCCGTGTCTATCTCAGTTTTGTTACCATTCGGGCTAGAAAGTCATAGCGGATATAAGTGTACCCCTGATGCATCTGGGGTGCTGTGCCACTACTCCCGGGCTGCTCAGATTCCGTGCCGGGCTGAGGGGCCGTGGTGTGCTCCTCAAATGACAAGGGTTGCTGAGGAGGAGCCCGAGGAAGCTGTGTAGGAAGCCCAAGCCAACGGGCTTTACTGTGGTACAACGGGTTATCTATGTCCTTGATCATAGCAATGTTCACCACGCCCATTGGAGCCATCTTTCTATCCAGGAATTGGGTGGTGGGGACACGGGCTTGCCTACAGAGTGCCCAAATCAGGCATGGGAATGACATACCTGCTCTTTCCGATAGGGCGTGTTCCTTGATCTCCATGGCGATGATACGACCCACATTAATACCATATCGGGCTACCAAGCACGCTACCAACGAAGCATGAGAGAGTTGGAGCGTGTTGTCATTCACCGTGGGTCGTAGTCGGGCCCGCACCACTAACCACCAGAACTTGGTGACAAATGTGAGTGAGGCCTTGGTAATGGGAATTTTGGGGTTTGTCACCCAAGCTGCGTCAGCTCCTTGGAGCGCAATCTGCTCCGCAACCCACTTCAACTCATTGGCCCGTTCAGAGGGGTCAGACATTCAGACCTCGTCAGTGATGCTCGCATACCTGGCAATGAATAACCCATCTGGTGGGGCACGGTAGTCTGGGCCAAATAAGAACCTGTTGATTGTGTCTGCCGAAATATCCACCCGAGTTTCCCGAATGGTAACATAGTCCCGATGGGACAACTTAGCTGCGAGCCGCTTCTTCACTCTTCTGGACAGGTTACCTTCGATGGAGGCAAGTAGACTGGCAGCGTAACTGGAGTACAATTCTGCAATCATATCAGGCCCATAATATCTGGAAGGGCTGGCCATCCACCCGAACTGGTAAGCCGCAAATGCATTACGTATCTCCGGGATGGCATCCAGTTTGTCGATGAGGACTCGCATCTCCGGAATGATCGGCCTCCCCTGATATCCCCCGGAGCCTTTAGTGATACCATTCACATAGATTTCCTTCGCCCCGGGGACTGTCCACCGTCTGCGCAAGAAGACCAGAAGACACTTGGTGGTTTCCGGGTCAGACGTCCGAGCAACCGCCTGGTGAGTAGCCTCGTCGACGTTTTTACGGAGGATCAGGATGTCATCCTCACCCCCAGCATTGTGCTCCGCGGTGTCTAGAGTGCCAGCCTCGTCCTCCTGTTCTGGGGATGTATCTTCTCCCTCCACTCCCACCTCCGGAACTCCCTCCTCAGACTGGGGAGCTATATGGCGTCTCACTGCACGTGAACAGGTAGTGCGAAGGGAGTGGCGGGAGACATTGCTGGTGATCTGCACAGCTGACCCGCCTGAGGAGTCATCACCTGAGTCACTCCCCTGGTGTTGGCTTGAGGATTCAGTGATCGAGTCCCGGAGACGTGACTCATGCTCATCCCTAGGCTGGCGGGATCTTAGATGGGGGCCCATATTAACCTGCGGCACCACAAGGAAAAAACAGTTAGGCACGTCAGAATGCGTAGGATGACACACAAACGGTACTCAGACTTCCCCTGTGTTAGTAGAGTGACAAAAACCCTTAAGAGTGGCGTCACCCCGGTCTACCATAGGGAATTTTGCACTAGAATGCATATTGGCATCAACGAGGATTAATACAGTCAAGCACGTAAAAGGACAGTATGGTGACACGAAGGGCCTTAAACGGGTCATGTAACAGTACACGGTCCGTGAAAAGGGCCGTGTAAGGGACTATAGGCGTGACAGAGGTTAAGAGGCCTGGGACGGACGGCCACACGGCCCGTGTAGGGTCAGACGGCCCGTGCGAACGGACCGTGTGGCGTGCCTTGGCGCGGATGTGGGACTTGGTCCGGACGGCCACGACACGGCCCGTGTTATGACACACGGATCGTGTAAGGTGCCGTGACATGGCCTTCGTCCCCCAGTCCACCCCAATGTCCTAGAATCCATGTTCATACATGAGATATTGCATTCAAACCTAAGATCGGCCATTATCCTATACTTACCACACCTCCTACAACATTAATCCAATTTTAGGACCCTAAAATCACAAAGACCCTATGTTCAAGAGTTCAAGATTGCAACAATGGTGATTTAGGGTAACCTATCACCAAATCATTAAGAAATCGTACCCAAGAGCGTCCTAGACTTCGCAATCAACCAAATACACACATAAAATCACACATTGGACCAAAACTAGAAGAAAAATTCAAGCTACAACTAAAGAACAAACTAACCCAAAACAAAAACTTACTTGAGAGAGGAGAGTAGAACTTTGACTCGAAAATTTTCCTAAGGGAAGTGTTACGGATCGTGAGCGGGTTGCACAAATCATGTAAGAAGAGATGAAAATTTTGTGGTATGAGAAAGAGAGGAGGGGTCGTGTGGGTGAGTAAGAGAGAGAGAGATTGTATGAAAGTAAAAGTGGGAAAGAGGGTATAAATACCCATTCACACGCGACCCAAGACGCCCCCTCAAACGGGTCGTTCCATGTGGCACGGATCGTGTAGCGTGCCGTGTGTCGGCACGCGTGACTCTTCTCGAGGCGCGCTCAAATGGTCCGTTCAAACGCACACGGACCGTGTAAATGGACCGTGTGGTTCGCCTTGGCGGCTGGGGTGCACTTACCTGGGGAGACTCGCCAGACGGACCATCACACAACCCGTCTGAGTCTGCACGGGCCATTTACACGCCCGTGTGACACCCTTTTTTTGAATTTTGGTCAATGTTTTCACTCCCTTCGCCTGCGCGCCTGATCATGCCTCCCTTCACCATGTACATCTTCCCTGAGATAAAAATACAAGCCAATGTAAAGCGTAAGGCAAACATAAATAGATATTTCCTATTCTTCTTCTTTTTTTTGATGGGTTGCCTCCCATTAAGCGCTTGGTTTAATGTCACGGCTCGACGTGGTTGTTTTAACTACTCAGACTTCGTCAAGATGGAGAACCTCAATCACAGAGGTTTCATCTGCAGTTCCCAAATACTTTTTCACGCGCTGCCCATTGACCTTGAAGCGGTACCTGTCATCCGTCTCCAGCTCAATTGCTCCATGATTAAACACTTGTGCGATCTTGTATGGGCCAGACCACCTTGATTTTAGCTTTCCTAGGAATAGCCTCAACCTGGAGTTGTAGAGCAGAACACTATCACCAACTCAAGCTCCTTGGTGCAATAAGCTTGTCATGATAGGACTTCATTTTATCCTTGTACAGGGCAGCACTCTCGTAGGCTTGGAGGCGGAATTCATCCAGTTCATCTAGCTGGTCCTTCCAATTCATATTCAAAGCCTTAAGAGCCCAGAACGCCTTGTGCTCCAATTCAATCGGCAGATGACAGGCCTTACCAAACACCAATTGATAAGGGGACATACTGATGGGTGTCTTGTAAGCTGTCCTGTAGGCCCATAATGCATCATCTAGCTTCCGCGCCCAGTCTGTTCTTGTGGCGTTCACAGGCTTGGTCAGGATCTCCTTGATCTCCCTGTTGGACACTTCGACCTGCCCACTTGTCTGCGGATGATAGGGCGTGGCAACCTTATGTTGGCACACACCGTACTTAGCCAGTACAGGCCGAGAGGATTTGTTGCAGAAGTGCGAGCCCCCATCACTAATGATAGTTCTGGGTGTCCCAAACCTGGCAAAAATGTTCTGCCTCAGGAACCGTACCACGCTTTTGCTCTCATTGTTCGGCAAAGCTGTAGCCTCCACCCATTTGGAGATGTAGTCCACTGCCACCAGGATATACTTCATCCCAAAAGACCTCACGAACGGTCCCATGAAATCAATTCCCCATACATGAAATAGTTCAATTTCAAGAATGGGGGTCATTGGCAGCTCTTGTCGCCTCGAGATGTTGCCTTGGCGCTGACACTGGTCACATCCTCGCACCAAGTCATGGGCATCTTTGTAGATAGTGGGCCAGTAGTATCTACACTGCAGGATCTTTTTGGCTATCCTGGCACCACCATGATGCCCCCCCACTGGGGAGGAGTGGCAGGCTTCCAGGATGCTCAACATTTCTGCCTCTGGGACACATCTTCGGATGACCCCATCTGCACATGTTTTGAACAAGTATGGGTCATCCTAAAAGTACCTGCGCACATCATGAAAAAACTTTTTTCTCTGGTGAGGTTTAAGGCCTTCCGGCATAATATCGCTCACCAGAAAGTTAGCAAAATCAGCATACCAAGGGATTAAGTCCGCTGAAGTGGCTAATACCTGCTCATCGGGAAATGAATCATCAATGCTCAACCACTTATTGGCTTGGGCCGCGCCTTCCAGCCTTGACAGGTGGTCTGCCACTTGGTTCTCCGTGCCTTTATGGTCCTGGACCTCGAAATCGAACTCTTGTAGCAAAAGCACCCATCTGATTAATCTAGGCTTAGCATCCTTCTTGGCCATGAGGTACCGGAGCGCTGCGTGGTCCATGTGTACAATCACCTTAGTGCCCAGTAGATATGCTCGAAACTTATCAAATGCATACACCACAGCTAGCAACTCCTGCTCAGTCATAGTGTAATTCCTTTGAGCCTCGTTTAGTGTCTTGTTGGCGTAGTAAATGGGATGGAAGATCTTGTTGTGCTTCTGCCCCAGCACCACACCCACAGCAACTCCGCTTGCGTCACACATTACCTCAAACGGGGCACCCCAGTCTGGTGCAACCACTACGGGCGCAGAGATCAACTTCTGCTTCAAGGTCTCGAAGGCATGCCGGCACGCATCATCAAACTGGAACTTTACATCTTTCTCCAACAGTTTGCACAATGGGTGTGCAATCTTGGAGAAGTCCTTGATAAACCTGCGATGGAACCCAGCATGCCCAAGAAAACTCTGGACCCCCTTTACTGAGATAGGAGGTGGCAACCTCTCAATGACTTCAATCTTTGCCTTGTCCACCTCAATCCCCTTATCTGACACCTTATGGCCAAGGACTATGCCCTCCTTGACCATGAAATGGCATTTCTCCCAATTTAAGACCAACTGGGCCTCTACACAGCGCTGTAGTGCCTTGCTTAGATTCTGCAGATAATCATCAAAAGAATCACCCACTACCGAAAAATCATACATAAATACCTCGAGGGTGTCTTCGACCATGGCTGAAAAGATGGACATCATGCAACGCGGGATAGGGCTGGGGCATTCACGCCTGTCACACGGGTGTCCTGGGTTCGATCCCCGGCAACGGCGCCAAAATTTGATATGCCCAAATTACTCTCCGAATAGAAGAGTAAATCGATCGTTAGTCAAATATAGAACTCAACCAGAGTTGAGGTCGATCCTACAGGGAATACATAAGAATTGATCTATTAATACCGGCTTTCAGATGTAAATGCTATTCCCGAGATAAACATGCATAAAGTAAATGGGGGGTTGCGTTGTTTGATTTAAATACTTGTGTAATGTAACTAATAAAGACGTTGTTCTGGTTTTCAAACAGATAGCAAGAAGTAAGGGTTGTATTCCCCATGACAACTAATATGACAACTAAACTGGCTAGGTAAACTCGTTCTTAATGGTGCATGCAAGATCCAACAACGTAGTTAATCCCTAGTTCACCTTTCGGTCCTCTCTAGTTATATTTTACTCATCTCCTTTCGGTCTCAGAGTGTATGAAATTCTAAACTTTGTTTTTGATCTCAGAGTACCCTCACCTTTCAGTCTCAGGCACTTAGACTAGGTTCATAACCCCGAATTTTCGTTGTTAAACTCTTTTCCCAATCACTACATCCCTCTCGGGCATGTAGTGAATACAGGCTTACCCTAATGCGTCGACTCATTAAGGAGAAGTTAGAACGAAGAATTTAACAATGCATGCAATAATCATTCTCATGAATTTACCCCAGTTTGCGTTATCTTATTGAATCGTCATGGTTCCCACAACCCTAGGTGTGGGTTTAGCCTAGCATATTAGTGATAAATTGCCCACAACAATAGGATGAAAGCATAATGATAAACTTACAATTGAAGGAACAAGAATCCGTGTTATAATCTTCGAACGATGATCACAATCACGAATCATACGTATTACAAAGTCAAACTATTGTTTTTGCTTTTACTCGGTTGTTTCTGCCGTCAACCAAAAGGTCTCAATGAAATAAAATAACATACTATTTATACCAGGTAAAACTAATCCGATACAATTTAGGAAAAATAATTTTCGGCATGGACACAGCCCGTCAAACGGTTCGTCTGCCTCTGTCTGCTGCGTCTTCACGAGCCGTGACACGGCCCGTGTTGCGTGTGAAGGGTCGTTTGTCCATCCGTGCGGCTCCACTTGCACAAATTCCTTAATTTTCGACGAAGCCCCTCCGAGTTCACGTCAATCACATGGCGCGTGACACAGCCCGTCTGAAGGCAGACAGTCCGTTTGTCTGTCCGTGTGACTCCACTTGCACAAATTCCTTGAATTTCGATGAAGCCCCTTCGAGTTCACGTCAATCACACGGTACGTGACACGGCCCATCTAAAGGTAGACGGTCCATGTACCTGTCCGTGCGAGTGATGTGTGTCTTCCATTTGTTTGCTCTTTTCACCAAGTGTAGTCCCACGGTTGGTCACACGGACCGTGTAGCGTGGCACGGCCCGTGTAGACCTTCCGTGGTCCTTCACTTGGCCTTATTTTCCACTCATTCCTTGCAATTCACCAGAGTTGTCCATGCCTTCACTATTTTCCTGCACAGTATCAAAACACACCTATTAAACTAACAAAAGCGCTTAAGAACGCACAATAATTCTATGTCTTAAGCGTCATAAAAGTCGTATTTTCATGACTCATCACCGGGTGTAGTTAGTATAGATCTCTTGAGGGCTAGATTGGGTGTAGTTAGTTAGATCTCTTAGCTAGTTTCAGCCTATTCTTATTACTGTTCTTTCTTTACCTAAGATACTTTATCATGACTCCTGTTTAGGTTTATTCCTCTTTTCCATATTGCTTATAGTTGCATGCCTATGTTTCGTATTGTCGTGATTCTATAGTCTTCATAGGCATAAGTTGTTCTTTCTGGGTTGAGCATGTACCCTTGTAGGTAACTTTAGACTAGTTTCTAGGTTGATTGATTAGCTCTGGCTTTGTATTTTTCTTACGTCGTTATTGCTGAGTATTTTCGAAACCTATTTTTCATCTAGTAGACAGTAGACTTAATCCTCCCAGGTACACTTCCTGACCTCTTTCTGTCATTTTGTATATCTTAATTGCTTGTTATTATATTTGGTATCCTTTACTTACCTTATTATCAGTACATATTTATACTGGTTTTATCTATGAAGCTTAGTCGGCCTATGCCTATTGAGTACCATTTGTTTGGTACTAATACTAAACTTCTGCCCCTGTAGATCGTAGCATGAGTCCCATTGTTGATTTTAATTCGTGTAAAGTAGATTGAGATCTCAGAGATTGTAGTGAGGTCCTGATTTTTGGAGTCATCAATTTCTCTCCTGTTGTGCTTTGACTAGTTATTACTTTATATTCAGAGATAGTCTGTACTTATGTTGTATTAAAAAAGCCTTATACTCTTATCTTATGTATTAAAAGCTCAAATATTGACTGATCCTAGGTCTTGGGGTGGGTTGTGTATACTATTTTCTTCGGCATTTGTATTTATTACCTTTCTTGTGACAACTTTTACTTTGTAGGGCTGTCTTCCGGTGGGTAGCCTATTACCTATGATTTTAGGCTATGAGTTAGGCTTACCTACCAGCGCATTGGGGTAAATGACATCACAACCTGAGATATTAGGTCATAATAAGTTGGTATCAGATCTTTAGGTTGAACAGTATTATTGGTATGAGAGAAATACGTAGTAGGGTCTAGCAGATTGGTGTGTAGACGTTTGTATCCAATCTTTAGGAGGCTATAGGGGCATCCATAGGAAACTCATGTTCTTGACTCCTTATTGTGTGCTTTGACTTGTATAATCTCTAAAGCTCATTCCTTGGAACTCACTCCTTCTTAGGTGGATAGCACGAGATAACTAGCAGATTCGTTTGGGGCATCGACACATCCAACTATAGCTTCAACAGGTAGCTCCTAGATGGGAGATGGATCAACAGTTCCTCAATAGGGTTCATAATCTGTTTTAGACTACTTGGTTAGATTTCGTGAGTGGACCAGACACACCCCCACCTTCTTTCCTACAGTGTAGGATTTTTGAGCTAAGGTTGTGTCACAAGATTAACCTTATCACTCTGTTTGGAATCAAAGCATTTAGTAGCAGTAGAGCCTACATTGCCCTAGGTTGTGAGTCATGTAAGGCCTGTAGAGAAAGCTTATCTTGACACTTTCTTTGGTGGTTTTCAGATTGGTGATGAATATCTTCCTCTTTGACCTATTAGCTCTATAATGGCACTGCCAGAAGCTCCTATAGTAAGTTATGACACCCCAATAGCCAGAGAGTGAGCTTGAGTTCTTAGGGTTTTTGTGGTATGGACATTTGGGGTATGAGATCCCATCAATTGTTGCTAGATCTTCTCCATAGTCTGGAGAGCAAGCATAGCGAATTCAGGTCTAGGAGGCCGCAACACAGTTGGCTAGGAGTATTCCCTTGGGTGTTTAGATAGTTCATAGGATGCTAAGAATAAGGGCTCTAAAGGTAGGTCCTACCAGAGAGTTCAGTAGGATGTTCCTCGATAGGCAGGCCAGAGTTCAAGAGGTCCAACTCACTTCCTATTTACCATGGTCATATTATTATAGGTTGTTCTGCCAAAGGTTGTTTTACATATGGTGAGCTTGATTATTAGTCTAAAGAGTGTCCTAAGCGGGGATTGATCCATCATAAAGAACATACTTATTCTACTCCCTAAGATGGAGTGGTTTGGTCTTATTATATGTGGAGAAAAGTCATTAATCCAAATGGTGCCCCCAGTGTGGGACCATCAGGCATCTTACTCAGCTAGATCATTCTCGTGGGCTTTTATCACCCTTAGTTGGAGATGGTACCCAGAGTGTTGCTGGAGGTAGTTCTCGTGTTTAGGCCGAGGTTGGTTATAATTCCTCCTAAACTTTTATAGTTCAAACAAAGGGCACGGCTCCAGGCATTGAATGAGATTGTGTGAAATCTTTTCTCGATCTTTACTTGCCTGTACAATGTGGTGTTGGGGTCTCCGTATCAATCAGTGCTTACTTGACTTCTTACATTCATTGTGTGATTTTTTTAGTTCTATCGGTACTTGTGTGTCTTAGTGTTGTAAGTTGATTTCTCTTTTTAGCAGTGGATTATCTTGATATTGGATTTACATTTTCTATAGTGATAGAGTAGTACTCATAATAGTGACTAATTTGCTTGCCCTTGTTGTTTCCATGTTAGCTTGGTGGTTGTGTTTAGTATAGAAGGTTGACTTTGTTGTTATTGTTACCTTGTGTGAGGTTCTATCGAGAGTAGTATGTGTGATTGGTGTGGCGTTTGGGGTGTGTTGGCAGTTACAGGCCTTTTTTTGTTGAGTAGTTAGACCTAGTAGGCTCAGATTTGGCCTTAGCTTCATGTTATCCCCTGAGACTCTGAGGTTTAAAATTAGTAGTTATAGGTAGCATCATGGAAGATTTTGATAGCCTCAATAGATCACTTACTTCCTTGTCGTCGACTTTTCCTCAACTACGATATCTGTTTAGGTTCTCAAGTTCTTTTCTTCCGAGAAATTACTAAACCAATTATGGCTAGTTGGGAATCAGAAACATGATTCTTTTGGTATTCCTTGTTCGTGAGTTGGGTTGGTTGTGTTCATTTGTCCCCTGCCGGATTAGTAAATTTTATATTGGAGTTGTTGGTTTTAAGAGATAAGCATGACTTTAGGTTTTTCTTTAAGTCAAATTCCTTATTCTGATCATTGTGGTTCTCTGATATTCAGATATTTTGTATGATTCATCCAAAGCTGATGATGTGAAGTTTGATAGATGAGATCTAAACTACGTCGGAATTGTTCAAAATAGATAAAGATCAACAGGAATGCTTCTACTAGACAGAGATGATAGATTTTTGAATTAAGGTAGGTAACTCTAATAGTAAAGCTGCTAGGGTTCCTTCTGTGGATCTAAATTTCCTAATCTAGTGGTTTTGGCATGGCTTTGGTCTTCTTGAGTGGTTTGGGTGATTTCAGATAGTTCTAGTGTAGTTGAGTGAAGTTTGGTGATTAAGAAGTATTTGGAAGAGTCTTTGCGATTATTGAAGTAAGTTAGGGATTTTCTTCCAATCCAGAGTTCTATCCTGGTATTGTTTACTTCATTGGGGGTGCTTGTGGGTCTGGGGAGAGTGCCAGCCTAGTTCTTCATTCTTTCATGCTTTAGACTTCGATTGTCCCTGACATTCGTGGATGAAAGTCCTTTTTAATGGTAGGTGTTGTAATGACCTTCTAAGTCATTTTATCCCTCCTCTTTCTTTTCAGAATTCAGACCTTTCTTTAGCGACCCTAGGTCATTTATGATTTGTTGGCACTGATAGTTCAGTTGCCTGGTGGTTCGTTTGGTTTATATATCAGCTTTTGTGTTTTGGAGTTCATATAGTTTGAATAGATGACTTCAATCAAAACTCTTGGACGATTGCCTCAGAACAGAATTCTGACAGTTCTATCAACTCCAAAATGGTCAAATTTAGCTAGAAGCCAGGTCGGCTTAAGTATCGACACCTTTGGCATGACTTTGTACTGCATTTTGCCTTTTATCCTTTAAAATTGACCAACAATTGGCTTTGTTCAATATTATTGGGAAACACACTTGAATGGAATGTTTTAGTAGTGTGGTTAGCTCTGAAATGTCATGTTTGGTCTATAATTATCTTTCGTTCAACTCTCATGACTTTCGAACACATTTCGAGCCGTCAGTGGAATTTGGTTAAAAATGATCATGGGAATGGGACCCACATTCAGTTGTATTGATCTCATATGGAAATTTTGACTGCACCATTGTGTTTGAAACATCGAATTTGGTAGGGTGGCATGGTTTGTTTGTGCGCATGGGGTTCTAACAAAATTCCAAATACCTAATCGAAATTTTTTGAAGTAGGGCCTATATATAATAGATTTTCAGGCTTAGACCACCCCTATATCCACACTTTGAATGTTGATATCTTGGTCATTTGGGAACCAAATTCAGTGATTAAGAAGTCAATCTTGAAGGATTTTTTGCAAGGAATTAGAATCAGAATTAGAGCCTTCCTTTGAGGTAAAAGTTCGAATTAGCTACTATTATGCACCATTCTTGAATTGAAATTTTGAGAAACTTTGAGAGCTGATTTTTGAAGTATTTCAGATCCACTTTTTTATGATTCTGGAGGCTAACAAGTGTGAATTTCGTGAGGAACACATTGGTAATCCTGAAGTTGGGATTAGAACTTTCTGTTGAGGTAAATTTTTAAAATTATCTTCTGGTTTTGGGATTTTTGAATTGGTTTTTGGCTGAATTTTGAAGGTTCATATCTTAAGCATTCAGAGTCCAGTTTTAGCGATTCTTGAGGGTAATTATGGGGTTTTCCAGGAGGAACGTTAGGGTATTCTTAGTTTTAGTTGTGGAGGCCTCATTTCTTATATTTTCTTGAAAATAGTTGATGTTATACGTCAATTAGGGACTTAATTTTTTGTTGATTTTTGAGAGTTGTTTTCCTAGCTAATATGGGTTCATAAATCGACTGATTCAAAAGCCTAATTTGCAGGTTTTATCGTGGTAATCATTGTGGTGTGATCAAAAAGTGCATTGGAGGTTTTGTTGGAGGTAGTTTTGCTGTCAAAGTTGTTGTCCCTTTTCTTAAAATTTCTTTTTGTTCTGAAAACATTGTTTGAGCCAAATTCCTCCATTTTGAGCCTTGAATTATGCTTTGTTTTGGGATACAAGTTCTCAGTTATAGTTATGAACTTTTTATAGAGTTATTTTGAGATTTCCGTCGCGGATCAGACAATTCTATTTTTGACCCAATTTTGGGTCCAACTCTAAAAATTATATCCTTAATGTCAAAATGTTTGTTTTGTCGTGTAGATAAGTAATTTGATAGTATGATGGTAAATGAGGGTGTTTTGGGTGCGGATAACTAGCATGAAGAGAATTTGGAGCATGTGTGATCGGCGTCAAGGTAGGCAGTAGTCTCTGGCTTGACTAAGCCCATTTCATATCATCGTATGTTCATTTCATGTTAATTCAATTTGTATTTTCCTTGTATCTTATTTCTTTTTATTCTATCTTATATCGTGATCTCCTGTTGCGCCTTAGGTTAGTAAAGTCCCTTTTAGACCTCGGTATAGGATTAGAGTTGTGTTGTATCTTGATTATCATATAATACCTTTTTTAGGGGATAGTGGGTGGCCTTAGAATGAGATTAAGCCTTAATGCATTGTTGTTGACCTTTATAGAAGTTATAGTTAGCCTAGACTTTCAGTAGAGTTTATTAGTGGCGGTGTGTGTGAGCTAGGGGCCAAGTTTTTGGTTGGCTAGGTTTTCCTTTCTTTAGATTGAGCGGGGTTTTTTGAAATTATATTGAATTAGTTGGAATTTGGGTGATGTATCTAGTTTGCATACCTTAGGTGTTAGGCTTTATGACCTAGGCCTTTATTAGTATATCCAAGTAGTTGTAGACATGTATGTTATCTTGTTAGCTAACATTATTGTTGGTAGCACCGTCTTCCTGTATTTTGATGTTCTGGAGCATGTTAAAGTGTTGGAATATTAGGGTTTGGTAGATTAATTATATGTCTTAGAATTAGATCCATGTTTAGTCCCCTTTTTGAGTATCTTTGGATAATTGCTATAATGTGATTCCTATTGTGACTTAGTAATTCTATTATATGTATTGGTTCACGAGAATATTAATGGGATTGCATGAATTTGGGGCAAAAAGTTAGTTGAGTATGCCATGTATACTTAGTTGACTATACCATGTATACTACGAATTTATGTTTGGATAATTTTACGGATGTGAGAATAACCATGTAGACTATGAATTTCTGTTTGGTTGATTTTAGGGCCGATGAATTCTCGCATTAGTTTGTTGATCATCTACGCCTATTTGTAACATATATATGGCTGAGACTGTGATATATTGAAGTAATGACTGAGATTGAGTTATATATTGAAGTATATATATATATATATATATATATATATATATATATATATATCGTAGTATGTGGTTGAGGTTGTGTTATGTTGAAGTATGTTAGCCTTAGTCTAGGCTTAGACTAGTGATGCCATAAATTTATGTTATTCGAGGCCGATATGCATATTACTTTTCCTCTCGGTGTGACTTAGAGTATTGGGGTTCGAGACCTTACCTCTACAAATTTATGATCGTTTAGAACATTGAGGTTCGAGGTCTTGCCTCTATAAATTAATGATCACTTAGAGCATTAGGGTCCGAGGTTTTGCCTCTACAAATTTATGACTACCTAGAGCAAAATCATTTATGGGAGAGTATTAGGATTCAAGTCCTTTCCTTTACCACATTAAGAAATCGAACAGGTATCTAGGGTTCTAGGCCCAACCTCGATCCCTAAGGCATTCACTCTTGGAGAACCCTAGAACCCAACTGTTTTTGTATAGTTACTCTGTGTGCCCGACAGGCTTATGGGGGTTCACTCAGGTTTTATTTTAAATTACGCATGTGTGTCCTAGCCAGGTGTAGTTAGTATAGGTCTCTTAGGGGCACGTTTGGGTGTAGTTAGTGTAGATCTCTTAAGCTAATTTCAGCCTACTCTTGTTAGTGTTCTTTCCTTGCCTCAGATACTTTAGCATTACTCCTTTTAGGTTTATTTCTCTTTTCCTTATTGCTTATACATGTCTTTATTTGTTTTGTATTGTAGTGATTCTATGGTCTTGGTACGCGAGATCTGTTCTTTCTGGGTCAAGCATGTACCTCCTAGGTTGTTTTAGACTAGTTTCTAGGTTGATACATTAGCTCTGGCTTTGTACTTTTCATGCTAGTAGACAAAAGACCTAATCCTCCCAGGTATTCTTCCTTACCTCTTTTCATCATTCTATATACCTTAATTGCTTATTATTATAGTTGATATCCCATTACTTGTTCTTTACTTACCTTATTCTCATGATATTTGTACTGTCTATATCTATAGAGCTCAGTTGCTCTATACCTACTGAGTACCACTTTTTTGGTACTCATATTATACTTATATGCTTGTAGATCGTAGTGCAAGTCCCAACTATTGATTTTCATTCATGTAGAGTAGATCGAGATCTCAGAGATTATGGTGAGCTTCTGGCATTCAGTGTAGCTGATTTCCATCCTATTATGTTTAGACTAGTCTTTATTTTATATTCAGAGATAGTCTGATGTCGTATTTGAAAAAGCCTTATATATTATATTATGTATTAGGAGCTCAAATACTAATTGATTCCAGGTCTTAGGGTGGGTTTGGTATGGTATGTTATTTTCTTTGGCATTTGTATTTATTACCTTTCTTGTGGTAATTTTTACTTAGTAGGGTTATCTTCCATTGGGTAGCCCATTGCCCACGATTTTGGGCGACGAGTTTAGGCTTACCTACCGGTGGATTGGGGTAGGTTCCATCACAACCTCAAAATTGGGTCACGATAAGTTGGTATAAGAGCCCTAAGTTGACTGGCATCATTGGTATGAGAGCGATGTCTAGTAGAGTCTTGGGGATCGATGCATAGACATTTGTATCCCATCTTTAAAAGGCTATAGGGGTATTCTTAGGAAACTTGTGTTCATGACTCCTTATTATGTGCTTTGACTTGCTTAATCTCTAAAGCTCATTCCTTGAAACACACTCCTTCTTAGATGGATAGCACGAGATTACCAGTAGATTCATCTGGGGCATTGGCATGTCCAACTAGAGATGCAACAGGTAGCTCCTAGATGGGAGATGGATCAACAATTCCTCAACAGGGTTCATCATCTATTTTAGACTACTTGGTTAGATTCCTTGAGTAGGTTGGATGTACCCATACCGTTTTTCCTATAGAGTAGGATTTGAGCTAGGGTTTTCTCAGAGAATCAACCTTACCACTCACTTTGGCATCAGAATATTTGATAGCAGCAGAGCCTACATTTCCCTAGGTTGTGTACCATGTGAGGGGCTATAGCGAAGGCTTGTCTTGACACTTTCTGTGGTGGTTTTCAAATTGGTGATGAATCGCTTCCTCTTGGACCTATCAGCTATGTAATAGCACTTCCAAGATGTCCTACGGTGGGTTATAGCACATCCATCGAGTAGAGAGTGAGCTTGAGTTCCTAGGTTTACAATATAGAGATTCGAGGTATGAGATCTCATCAGTTGCAGCTTGATCTTCTCTATAGTTCCAGTGATAGGTCAGACAGGTTCAGGGCCATGGGGCCTCAACACAGTCCACGAGGAGTAGTCCCTTAGGTGTTAGAGATGGTTCATAAGGTGATAGGAGTAAGGACTCTCATGATAGGTCCCGCCAGAGATTTCAATAGGGTGTTCCTCGACAGGTGAGCCAGAGTTCGAGAGGTTTTGACTAACTTTTACCTACCATGGTTGCATTGTTATAGGCGGCTCTACCCCAAGATTGTTATAGTTGTGGTAAGCTTTATCATTGGTCTCGAGAGTGTCCCAAACAAGGATTGATCCTTCAAACAAAACGTACTTCTTCTACTTCCTAGGCTATTGTGGTTGGGTCTTGATGCATGTATGGAGAGGTAGTTCATCTATCCAAATGGTGCCCCCAGCGTGGGATCATTGGGATCTTACTCAGCTAGATCATTCTCCTGGGCTCGTATCACCCTTAGCTGAAGATGGTACCCAGAGTGTTGCTGGAGGTACTTCTAGTGCTTAAACTGAGGTCGTTAT
This sequence comes from Solanum rostratum, assembly GCA_029948455.1. Lineage (NCBI taxonomy): Eukaryota > Viridiplantae > Streptophyta > Magnoliopsida > Solanales > Solanaceae > Solanum > Solanum rostratum. The sequence continues at coordinate 24,781,652 of CM057049.1, forward strand.
GATTCCTCCTATGCTTTTGCTGTCCAGACAGAGGACACGGCTCTAGGTATCAAATGTGATTGTGTAAAATCCTTCTTTGCTTGCACTATGTGGTGTTAGGGTCTCCGTATCCATTAGTGCTTACTTGACTTTTTACATTCATTATATGGATTTTGTTTTAGTTCTGCCTGGACTTGTGTGTGTCTTGGTAGAATACTACTTGTAGTAGTTCTTAGGTCGCTTGCCCTAGATGTTTTCATGTTAGATTGCAAGTTGTGTTTAGTATAGAAGATTGCTTTTATTGCTATTGTTAGTTGGTGTGAGGTTGCTGCCTAGAGTGGTATGTGTGATATGTGTGGCCATTAGGATGTGTTGGCAGTTGGAGCCCCTTTTGGTTGAGTATGTCACGCCCCAAACCTAGGGCCTAGATGTGAAACAGTGAATGGAGAACCCGAGGGAACCCCAAACAAGCCTCTCAAGCATGCATAACACATCCTTGGTTGCGGAAGCAAAACTTAAAGAAAATAACACATAATTTTTAGGGGAAACGGGACGTTGGACTCACGCTATGGGGATGTTTGTGGGCAAGGGATTAGCATGGATCACATAGAAAATAAAGTCTGAGGGGCGGGTAAGTATGACTCACGCTATGGGGCCGATTAGGGGCTTAGGACTTCCACCTCATCCATACAAAAAGCATTCAACATATAAAAGGGACTAAGGGCAAACCTTCATTTATACATAAATATAATAAAAGTCGAGATCATAGCATACATATCCAAATATCCAAGAACACCTCTAATACGAATAGAATGGCGGCCAAGACATCTCTTAGGCTCACCCTCAAAAAATAGATCCATAAATAGTCAGGTCTAAACAAAGCATGAAAGTAATGGTTATTGTCCCCAAAGTGGAGGACTCACCAAAGGTGATCTTCTACCAAATCGTCTATCCACGTGGAGGAGGAGGAAGATGGATGGATAGGAGCTCTGATCTCTACATAGTTACATTATATAGGCAAAAAGTATGTGTTAGTACTTGGAATGTACTAAGTATTTGGGGTGCAATGCAACAAGGAACATAAGCCATAATTAAGAAATATGCAAAATCATGACCAATAAATATAAGCTCAATATGTCATAAATGCTCAATTCCTTAGTCAAAATATGTGTGAGGAATCGTCAAATTATATAGCATGTCATACATAGATGGGAAGGGACCATAACTGACAATTAAGAACAAGAAATCTACTACTTAGAATCTCGATGTTACTCCACACCAAACTAGGAGTGGTCTACTTTTCCAGGGTAAACCAAACACTCACCTTATAGGAACTCCCCCACTTCGGTTAACTTATGACAACAACCTTACGGGAACACCACCTATTTCGGTACTTAACTAATATGTGTCGTACAGGAACACCACCCGTTTTGCTCTATCATGTAACATGAGATATATGGATCTATTAGCTATTCACAAACCTATGGTGTCAACATAGTTATGGAACTATAGTTATCTACCAAGGTCCTCTCGGTGCTAGGTCACAATCCCAAGGAATATTGAAATCATGCATATAGCCATAATATGCAAAGCATCACAATATCATATTATTTTCATAGAGTAGCTCATCAAAACTAAATCTTCATATCATCAAATAGGGCTTCATAACTTTCATAATTTTTCACAAAATTCTCATATCTCATAGCATGCTTAGTAGCCCTTCCAACTCAAATTATTCAGAGTTCGCATAAGTTTTCATAAGGCTTTCATCAACATAAAATCCTGGCATATAACTTTAATCAAATCATAGTGGGTACATATATATGAGTTTTAACTATGCAATACATGTGTAAATGACTTGAGAAGAGTAAAATGGAACTACTTGAATGTCATTCGAAATAACCCACCATATAGCATAACAAGACTTAGCTAGGGTATCATCAACCCTCATAAAATCCACAAGTTTCACATGACTTCCCAATGCATGATCATATACATAAGTAAAATACCATAAATCTCTTCATAATATTATCATATAAAAGAGTTCACCAAATCCATAAATATCCGTAAATCTCATGTAGTTAAAAGGGAGAATGGTTGGACTTTGTGGAGGAAAGGTATCCACAATCAAACCCACATACTTTTGTTGTTAGATGGAGAAAAATCTGACTTGAAAGGGAAGAACCCAAAGCTCTAGCTTGAACTCTCTTTTTGAAGGCCTTGATGTTCTTGGGAGTATTTTAGGAGGAGTGTGACTTAGGGAAATTTTTAAGTGGAATAGAGTGAATTAGGATTGTATAAGGCTGATAAGGGGTCATTTAGAGGCTTAAACGACGTAGTTTAACATTAGGGTAACATAAATGTCAAATTTTCCCCTTTTAAAATCCTACTAGATAGGACCACGAGACCCCATTTATGGGCCATGGTCCAGTCTACGGGCCGTAGGAGAGGGGGTTTTGTCCGATAAGATTTGGACTCTCAGAAACCCTCTCTGATCTTCAACCTATGACAAGACTTATGACTCATAAGTCCTTCTACGAGCCGTCTGATTGCTCGTATACTCAACTTCAGAAATTATTATTTTCATCAAGACTGGCCAACATTCCATGAGCCCAAGAAATGGCCCGTGGGGGAACTTATGACTCGTAGGCCCTTCCATAAATCTACTGGTTCTTGAAAGATTTCTAAATTTCATTTCTTAGGTACTTTTACACCCTCAAACATCTAGGGCCTTACGGAGTAGTTGGACCTAGTAGGCTCAGACTCGGTCCTTAGTATGCTCAGATTTAGTCTTAGGTTCATATTATCCCCTGAGATTTTGAGGTTTAGAATTGGTGGTTATAGGTGGCGTCATGGAAGATTTTCATAGTCTCGGTAGATCACTTCCTTCCTTGTCATGGCCTTTTTCTTGACTGCAGTATGATGTGCATTGTCTAATCAAGCTCCCGAGATCTTTTCTTCTAAGCAATTTGCAAATTAGTTATGACTAGCTGGTAATTAGGAGTATGATTCTTCTAGTATCCCTTGTTGGTAATTTAGGTTGGTTGTGTTCATTTGTTCCCTGCCGAATTGGTAAATTTTAGATTGGAGTTGTTGGTTTGGAGAGATAAGCGTGAATTTAGGTTTTTCCTTTAAGTCAAATTCCTTGTTCTGATCATTGTGGTTCTCTAATATTCAGATGTTGTGTATGATTAATCCAAAGTTGGTGTTGTGAAGTTTGATAGATGTGATCCACACTGTGTTGGAGTTTTTCACAATAGATGAAGATAGGCAGAATGCTTCTAATAAATAGAGATGATGGATTTTAGAATTATAGTAGGTAACTCTGATGGTAAAGCTGCTAGGGTTCCTTATTGGATTCTAAATTTCCCAATCTGGTGGTTTAGGCATAGTTTTGGTCTTCTTGAGTGATTTGGGTGATTTTAGATATTTCTGTTGTAGTTGAGTGAAGTTTGGTGATAAAGAAGGATTTGGAAGACTTTTTGCAGTTCTTGAAGTAAGTTTGACATTTTCTTCTGAGTCGGAGTTCTATCCTGGAATTGTTCGATTCATGGGGGTTCTTGTGTGTTTAGTGTAGAGTACAAGCCCCGCATCCTCGTCCTTTCGTGCTTGAGACTGCAATTGTCCTAGACTTTTGAGGATGAAAGTATTTTTTGTAGTGGATGTTGTATTGACTCTCTAGGTCATTTTATTTGCTCCTCTTTCTTTTTAGTATTTAGAGTTTAATAGTAGCGACTCCAGGTCATTTATGACTTGCCGGCACTTATAGTTTGGTTGCTTAGACATTCGTAGTTTTTATACTAGTTTTTGTGTTTTGGATTTCATAGAGTTTGAATAGTTAACTTCGATCAAAACTCTACGAAGATGGCCTCAAAATGGAATTTTGACAGTTCCATCAGCTTCAGAATAGTCAAATTAGACTACAAACATGGTCAGCTCAAGTATCAAGATCCTCGGTGTGAGTTTGTACCGCATTTTGTATTTTAGCCTTTAAAATTATCCAATGATTGACTTTGGTCAACATTCTTGGAAAATGCACTCGGATGAAAATTATGACAGCGTGATTTGCTTCACAATATCAAGTTTGGTCTAGAATGACCTTTCATTTGACTCCTAAGACTTTAGAACACATTCTGAGCCCCTCAATAGAATTTGGTTAAAAATGATCGCAGGAGTGAGACCCATGTTCTGTCGTAATGACCTTGTATAGAAATTTTAAATGCATAATTGAATCTAGAATATTGAATTTGATAGTGTAGCGTAGTTTGTTTGTGCACATGGGGTTTTCGACAAATTTCGAATACCCCGTCGGAAATTTCGGAAGTTGGCCTATATAGAGTAGATTTTTGAAACTTGAACCAACCCTTTTTCCAAAAATTTGAAAGTTGATATCTTGGTCATTTGAGGACCAAATTAAGTGACTCAAAAGTCAATCTTTAAGGATTTTAAAAAGTAACGCAGTGGTGATCTTGGAATCTGAGTTGAAGCCTTCGTTTGAGGTAAAAGTTTGAATTTAGTTGTTGTCATGCATCATTTTCGAGTTGAAATTTTGAGAAACTTTGGGAGATGATTTTTGAAGCATTTCAAGTTTTGATGGTTCTTGAGGCTACCTTGTGTGAAATTTCGTAAGGAACGCGTTGGTAATCTTGAAATAGGGATCGAAACTTCCTATTAAGGTAAATTTTTGAAATTATCTGCAGGTTTTGGGATTTTTGGACTGATTTTTTTCTAGGGATGACAATGGGGGGTGCGGGGCGGGTTGAGCTCAACCCGCAATTTTTTTAAACTATCCCGCCCCTCATGGTGACTTTTTTCATTTTCAAATAGACCCGCCCCCCATAAACCCGCCCCGCTTAAATTTTTAAGGTTTTTTATTGTTTAATTGAATTTAATAAGAAAAATTAAAATATATAATATTTTTTAATTTTTCACTAATTAAATATTTGTAGTTGACATTTCAACAATTGTTTCTTAATCGTTAATTAAAAGTTTTTAATTAATATTTTAACAACTAATAATTTACTGGACATGTCTAATTTATTTTTAAAAAAAAAATAAAATCAAAGTCAATGTTTAATATAAAAAGTTTATATATATGATTTTACTAAATACAAATATTTAATTTTCTTCGAATTTCTATTTGTTTTTTTAAACCCGCAACCTGCCCCACCCCGCATTAGTTTTAAAAATAGCTACTTCAACCCGCTCTGCACCCGCCCGGCCCCACATAACTTTAAACCCGCCCCGCTCTGCATAGCTCTTAACTCGCCCCGTTGCCATCCCTATTTTTGGTTGGATTTTGAGGGTTGATGTCTTGAGAAGTCAAATTTTAGCAATTCTTGAGGCCAAATTATGTGTGTGTGGAGGGGGGGGGTTGCGAGGAACGTCGAGGTATGCTTAGTTTTAGTTGTAGAGGCTACGTTTATGGTATTTTCTTAAAAATAGTTGTAGTTATATGTCATTTTCGGACTGAATTTTTGGGAGTTGATATCTTAGCCAATATAGGTCCGAATTGACTGATTCAAAAACCTAATTTGTAGAGTTTTTCATGGTGATCATTGAGGTGTGATCGGAAAGTGCATTAGAGGCTTTGGTGTAGGTCATTTTTCTATCAAATCTTCTACCTTTTTTCTTGAAATTCCTTGTTATTGTGAAAATATTGTTTGAGTTGAATTCCTCTATTTTGAGCCTTGAATTGCGCCTCCTAGTAGGGTACAAGTTCCTAGTTATAGTTTTGACCTTTTTATAGGGTTATTTTAGAATTCTCGTCATGGATCTCATAATTCCCTTTTTGACCCAATTTTGGGTCCAACACCGAAAATTATGTGTTTGATGTCAAAATGTTTATTTTGTCATGTATATCAATAATTTGATAGTGTGACGGCAATTGGGGATGTTTTGGTCATAGATAACTACCGTGGAGTGGATTTCAAGAATGGGTGATTGACTTTGAGGTAGGCAGCGGTCTATGACTGACTAAGCCCATTTGATATTGTCTAGTATGCCTTTCATATTAATTTAGTTTATATTTGCCTTATATCTTATATTTTTATTCTATCTTGATTCGTGATCTCTGATCGCGGCTTAGGTTAGTAAAGTCCCTTTTAGACCTCTATGTAGGGTTGGTGTTGTGTTGTATCTTGATCAACATATAATACCCTTTTTAAGAGATAGTAAGTGGCCTTAGAATGAGATTGAGCCTTAGGGCATTGTTGTGGACCTTTATGGAGGTTATAGTTGGTCTTGACTTCCGATGGGGTTTATTAGTGGCAGTATATTTGAATCAGGGGACGAGTTTCTTTTAGGCTACGATTTTTCTGCCGTTAGATTGAGCTGATTTGTGCAAAATCATGTTAAATTAGTCGAAATTTGAGTGGGTTAGCTATTTTCCATGTCTTAGGTGTTAGGATTTGTAACATAGGCCTTTATCGATTTTTATGGGTAGCCGTAGGCATGTATATTGTCTTGTTAGCTAACATTATTGTTAGTATCACCATCTCCCTGTATTTTGATGTGCTGAAGCATGTTGAAAGTGTTGGAATATTGGGATTTGGTAGGTTAATTATGTGCCTCAGAATTAGAACCATATTTAGGCCTCTTTTTAAGTATTTTCGGATAATTGCTAGCATGTGGTTCCTATTGGGACTTGGTAATTCTATTATCAGTATTGGTGTATGAGAATATTTATGGAATGAGCAGAGAGTTAGTTGAATCCGCCATGTATACCATGAATTTCTGTTTGGTTGATTTTGGGGTTGGCGAATTGGCAAGCCCCAATAAAAGGGGAGGCGCGACTGGAACTCGATACCATCATTAGTTGAATAAGCCACTGATCGGGCAGCATAATATCTGAAAAACTAAGCCTGGACCATTTAGATCATGACCTGGTCAACAATAAGTCATGTACACCAAGTTAGGTAAACCGAAATGATAAAGTACTAGCTAGCTGGCGAGGCTGCAACAAGACATGCGCGCGCGTGCGCGCGCACACACACATATATATGTGTGTGTGTGTGTGTGTGCCAAACCTATGGCTGGAGACTAAAAGTAGCAAAAGAACAAACCGAAATTACAATGTCCACAATAGCCTCTATGAGTGTTACCAACACTGCTGGGAAAGGGCCCGGCCACCCAACTATACAACAAAAAGTAGGCATCCAATTAAAGCTCCAGGAAGAGGTGGAGCTTACTAACTCACAGCTGAAGTAGTCTCCTAGCAAGGGGATCGATCAGAATCCCTACCTAGACCAGTACGCAAGAAACAAAATGCAGCGGTCCCAACAAATGGGACGTCAATACAAATAACATGTACTGATATGTAAGACAGGAAGTAAAATCATAGATAGTTGTAGTAAAATAGGTAATAGAGTTACCAATGTAATCAAAACTCAAAAAACCTTCATGGACAACACTCAACCTCCTAGTGATCAAATATGTATGGTATGCTCGAGTAATTACATGTCGTGAATCCATATATATAGATGTAAATGTATGATATACCCAACAAAATGCTAGCAATGGTGGTCCTTTCCGGTAGCTAACCGGTATCATATCCCCAACTTGTGGCCATCTGTGTAATATACATATATATAGTCATTTGGGAGAATAGGTCTTATCTCTGACTATAGCTTGAAGTCCATGCATAACATGTCATGTATGATATGAATATTGAATGCACATAGTAGGCCATATCAAAATATTTAGCCAATCTTGGCTCATTAGTGCACTTATTCTCATAACATCATAATCACCGTCATAGCATATACATATGACTCGTGGAATCTTATATGACTTTTGAATAAGTTTGAAACGTAACTCCAAAAATGTTCATAAGGAGCTTAAGGTGCTTCACATAATGTTTATACTTGGTTCCTTGCCAATTAGTGAAAGAAAGTACTAAGAAAAATCAAGTGTCATAGTAGTTTAAACAGGAGTACTATATTTGAGATTATTGAAAATCAACGTGTTACCTTTTAAGTTCCTCAAATACATATTTAGTGAGGAAGGAGGACTAATTATGACTACTACATGACTACTACAGTCCCCTCTAATTTGCCTTTATCTTTACGGACACCACACCAAGACAAGTAACACCTCAAACATATGGACAGGTAGTCAAGGATACTGAATGTCCAGTTTAAGCAATCGAATAGAATATCAGTCTAATATCATCATGAAGATAATTCACCTGTGATCCCAATGCCTTTTACAGAAGGTCATTCTAGAAACAGAATAGTAAACTATAACATTTGATGTTTTGGAAATTTTCCAGATTTCGTGATAAAAGGAGGAACAGAGCTAGCCTTAACATACCTTTTCAACATGATGTCCAAATTACTGAAGTTTCATCACGGAAGTTATTCCTCATGTCGTAAGCTTGTAACCATTGTATATACACAACTTATACACACCTATAAATAGTTCATAATTGAGCATAAATTGGCAAATTTGCCATATGGCTTTAAAGTGATGAAACGTTCATAAAACTTCGTAAAAACAATTATAAAAGAGCCCCAAGATTATTTCCTGAATAAACCAGTTGTAGAACTTGAATAACCAGAAATAACACCAATTTTATACTTTCCAAAAATAGCTCCAAACACAGCTAATAGGAGGGAAAAATAATTGCAAAGCGTAAGATCCACATTTTTAGGCATGGGGAGAGGGGGGCGAATTTTAACGGTAAAAATCATGAAAGATGTACCTAAATCATTCAAGGACCTTGTAGGAGTATTCTATTCAATTCCTTCACTATTTTGGAATATAAATGGAATGTTTGGAGCTTTAAAATGTCAGATTTGCTGACTTATAAGTGGCCTTGACCCAACTTGGTTTGCAACCCAGTTTGCTGCTTGGTTAGTCCAAGGTAAAATTATCATAATTCCGAAGTCAGTTTGATACGTGGTTTTGTGCATTGCAAACTAGACTTATATACCTTCGATATGATAGGTCATGGCCCCTTTAAATCCTTATATTTTTGGAGATATGATCTAAGACATTTGACCTAAAGTTAATAAAGATTTCTTAAAGAAGCTTACAGTAACTTTGGCCAACCTTTGTCATGCAATTTTATTGACTCCAAAACTTAACATATGATCATTGAGATATTAAAATACCTTTTCACACTCCATTATTAGAAAATTATACACTCTTATTCCTATCTGAAAAGTGAAACTTAATTTAAACCCTTCCAAAAAGACGAGGTGCCAATGGGACCATTTCTTTATTCTCGAATATTTGTTTAAGGGATTCTTTTGACCTAAAACTTTATGTCCTTGAGATTACCACTAATTTGCAGTTTTATTACTCTTTGGCACTATACAAAATCATATATGCCTTATATAACATGTCACACTATGTTTATTATTGAACACAAGAAACACAGGGTCTCACACAAATACTTGCACTGCTCTAATGATTATCTACTCCTGTTTGTAACATGTTTATGGATGAGACTGTGATATATTGAAGTTTTGACTAAGATGGGATATATATTGAAGTTTATGAATGAGATTATGATATATATTGAAGTTTGTGACTGAGATTATAATATATATTGAAGTTTGTGGTTGAGGTTATGTTAAATTGAAGTATGTTGGTCTTATTCTGGGCTTAGACTAGTAATTCCATAGACTTTCACTGTTCAGGACTGCTAGGCTGATTATTTTTCTCCCGTTGTAACTCGAGGGGCATAGGTCCTTGTAGAATGGCATAGCAGACTAGAGTCTGGTAGTTGAGTCATAGTTAAGCAGTAACTATGCTCCCGCGAATACCTTTATCCATAATCTTCTCAGTTTAGCAACCTTCAATCTCGTGAATACCGCTCTTGTGATCGGCTTAATTCGAATCCAATTGAATCCCTAGTGAAGATGTTGAGTTGACTCTTTATGGAAGGAGAACTTCGCACTTGTTATTTATATACTTGTGTACTTGATTCATTTTGGAATGAAGGCCCTAGAGATTATTAGGCCTTGGGAAAAAACATTGATCCAACACCTTGTTTGGCTATCTATGTAGAGCATCAGGGGCTGAGGCCTTGCCTCTACAAATTTATGATTACTTAGAGCGTCGAGGTTCGAGCACTTGCCTCAACAAATTTATGATCAGTTAGAACATCGGGGTTTGAGGCCTTGCCTGTACAGATTTATGAACACTTAGAGCATTGGGGTTTGAGGCCTTGCCTCTAAAAATTTATGATCACTTAGAGCATATGGGTTTGACGCCTTGACTCAATAGATTTATGACTACCTAGAGCATCGAGGTTAGAGGCCTTGCCTTTTTTGCTTTGGCCATTTGTGGGAGAATATTGGGGTTCGAGGCCTTGCCTCTACCGCGTTAAGAAATTAGATAAGTATCCAAGGTTCTTGGATCGACCTCGATCCCTAGGTTATTCACTCTTGGAGAATCCTAGATCATAACCTCTTTAATATAGTTATTCTATGTGCCCAGTGGGCTTATGGGGGTTCGCTCTAATTTTATATTAAATTGTGCACATGTATCCTGGCAGGTGTAGTTAGTATAGATCTCTTAGGGGCCCGGTTGGGTATAGTTAGTGTAGATATCTTAGCTAGTTTCAGCCTATTCTTATTATTGTTCTTTCCTTGCCTTAGATACTTTATAATCATGACACCTGTTCAGGTTTATTCCTCTTTTCCATATTGCTTATACCCACCTGCTTGTGTTTCCTATTGTGGTGATTCTATAATCTTGGTAGGCGTGAGCTGTTCTTTCTGGGTTAAGCATGTACCCTCCTAGGCTGTTTTAAACTAGTTTCTAGGTTGATGGATTAGCTCTGACTTTGTATTTTTCCTTCATTGTTATTTGCAAAATATTTTCACAACCTTTTTTTCAAGCTAGTAGATAGTAGACCTAATCCTCCTTGGTTCACTTTCTAACCTCTTTTTGTTATTCAGTATACCTTAATTGCTTGTTATTATAGATGTTATCCCATTACTTGTGCTTTTCTTATCTTATCTTCATGATATTTATACTGGCTTTATCTGTGGAGCTCAGTCGGCCTATGCCTACGGAGTACCATTTGTTTGGTACTCATACTACACTTCTACTCCTACAAATTTTAGTGTGAGTCTCCATTGTTGATTTTCATTCGTCTAGAGTAGATCAAGATCTCAAAGATTGTAGTGAGATCCTGATGTCCAAAGTCGTTGATTTTCATCCTATTGTGTTTAGACTAGTCTTTATTTTGTATTCAGAGGTAGTCTGACTGATATTGTATTTAAAAAGCCCTGTACTCTTAGGTTATGTATTAGGAGCTCAATTACTAACTAATACTAGGTCTTGGGGTGGGTTCGGTATATTATTTTCTTTGGCATTTGTATTTATTACCTTTCTTGTGGCAGCTTTTACTTATTAGGGCTTTCTTTCATTGTGTAGCCCGTTCCTATGATTTTGAACTATGAGTTAGGGTTACCTACTAGTGGTTTAGGCCAGGTGGCATCACGGCCTAAGAAATAGGGTCGTGACAATTACAAGGCAAACATACTTTGGACATATTTACTCTTCCGGAAGGCAAAGTTACACTTCCTGAAGGCAAGACTCCAATAGGCTACAAATGGATATTCAAGGTGAAATACAAGCCAACATATAAATAGACAGGTCTAAGGCAAGATCAATTGCAAAAGGATATAGTCAATAAGAAGGAATTGACTTCTAAGAAACATTTTCTCTTGTATTAAAGATGAAGATTTTTAGAACTGTATTGACTTTGTTTACACAAAATCAGTGGCATGTTCAATAAATAGATGTGTTTAATGACTTCCTACAAGGGGATTTGTTTGATGAAATCTACATGGAACTACCATAGGGTTTCACAAGCCAGGGAGACGAAAGTATGTAGGCTTGTTGTCACGATAAAAAAAAAATAGCAACTAAGGAAAGATAAATAAAATGGAAACAAACTCATAAGATATAAGATATGTCCAAAACCTGGAGTCATGAGTAAAAGAGCATCTAACAGAACTGCAGAGTAAATAAAATTGTCTCAAGGCAAATACAATACTATCTCAAAAATCTGATATGTATTCTGAGGGAAAAGAAATAAAAGATAATCCAAAGATCTATGATGACTCAGAATCTGAGCCTCACCGTTGTGATCTGGAAGATAATCATAGCACACGGATGAAAGGATCAATAACCTTGTCCTGTACCCTATGCATGATCTGCAGGAAGGAAACAAAGTAGGGGTGAGTACACCGAAATGTACCCAGTAGGTTCAACTGACTAAGTAAGAGAAATCAAATAAATATATGTAATAATGAAGAACCCTAAATCTGCATCCAAAAAGGTTAGCACAAAATGATATTACATATACCATATTAATGAGCTAAAATGTCCTCAAGGATCCATGATGTCATATAACCACAATAAGGAATATAAAGCACAACTAATCACGCCAAATACCATGGGTGTTACAACCTTGCCACCAGCCCATGGTCAAGTAATATTAGTATGCCACAATATTGCCACCTTCCCATGGTCAAGTAATAATATGATGCCAAGTCCTTGCCACCTGCTCGTGGTTAAGATATGAGAAGTATGTCTCACCCTTGCCTCCTACTCGGGTCAAGGGGGTGGTTCCTATGTGAATCATAATGCCCTTGCCTCCTACTCGGGTCAAGGGATACTACAAGCCACACACAATAGATATAAATCAATAATGCAATCTTATCATACATGTAGACATGTAACTAACACCACAATAGGGATATTAAGGCATGAAACTCATAAACATCATATGTCCAGAAGAATAATATCAAGTGTCACAACTAATGCCCAACCCATCATCATATTTAGATCATCATAACTATATCAATAAAAAGAGGGTTTCAACCATGTCAGACCTAACTCGTCCCAAGTATGAAAGAGTATCAATAATATAGACCTAACCCATCCTAAATATGCAAGCATGACCATGACACCAGACCTAACTCGTCCTAAATATACAAACATAGCAAGGGTACCAAACCTATCTCAACCCAACAATACAAGTATATCAATAATACCGGACCTTACACGTCCCAATTGGTCTCACAAGTCTCATTTAGTCACATTCTATCTCAATTCCTCATCACTTCATCAAAATTTAACTTAGTTCATCAATAGGATCAAGGTTATCCCACAATTCAGCTTAACCGGAATCGCTTTCCATCATCATTTCAACACAACAACTCAATTGCACAATTATCCATCTAAATCTTACAATTATCACATGACAAGATCAATAACTCAAATTAAGTCCCAAAAGGTTAGCCGAACCTACCTCAATGCTGAAATTACACTCGGACAAGCTTTCAATCGACTCAAATCCTTAAATCGGGCCTCCAATTGGATCAACCACTATCATCAATACTACTCATCAAGAGAAGAATTTTGATATCCATATTGGCATAGTTTAGGCTTAAGAGACAAAATAGTCAAAATTAGGGCTTAAATCTGAAAGTCTCAAATCTGAAAATTGATTTCGGAATCATGTTCTACTCGAAAAATAGAGTTCATGGGCAAAAATCGCATCAAAATCAAGCTTAAATTGAATGAGAAATCGACGGTTAAGGTTTGGACAAACATAGCCCAAAAACCACCCAATTTTTGGTGATTAAATTCATGAAATCAAAGCAAAAATCAACATAAAACTCACATCTTCAAAAACCCTTCTTAAAAGTCACCCCAAAAAGCTTAGAAGTTTGAAAATGGATTAAAAATGGTGTTTCTCAAATTAAAAACTGTTCAGGTACGTAAAGGGCTCCGCGTTCGATCGCGGAGTGTAAACACCAAAAACCTCTGGGAACGTGCAAGCTCCTCTGCGAACACGGAGAAGAGAGTGACTCTGCACCAGATATCAGCAAAATTAGCAACCTAAATCGAATTTCCCTATTAGGAATGGAACCCTGAAACTCATCTGAACTCAGAATTTCATAAACTTTATATGTATGCATAGCAAAAACAGTGATTCGAACTCAACAAAATCACCAAAAATCAGTTTCAAGGCCTTCTCGCCACATTTACCGATTCAAGTCAATAAAACTGATTTAAAGCATCAAATTACCAAAATTACCCGCGACAATTCCAAAAGTTATGATGAGACTATTTTTAGCGTTAGTTTTATGATCCGAAAATGTTGGAACTATCAAAATTCCAATCCGAGCTTCTAAACTCCGAATGTTAACCAAAGTCAAACTTTAGTTTCGGCAATGACTAAAATCACAACTTTGAGCCTAAAAAACTCATTTTAACTCCAAAATTCAGATCTGTAACTTCTTGTAGTCCAATTTCAACATTTTGGAGGTAATGGAGTCAACGGATCCCCGATCGGACCTTTGAAGCTCGAAATGACACGAAAACTCACTTTTCAACAACTTAAGCCTTCATAAAGACCCAAAATCATATTTTCAACTTTTAAAATTCAGGATTTTATTCTAACCATTCACATAATCCAAAGTACGCCCAAAACAACTTAGGAAAGGGTAAAATAGTAAATTTTATAGATAATGCCAAAAATGACCAACCAGGTCATTACATCACTCACCACTAAAAGGAATATTAGAGGAATGTTCATCCTCGAACATAAAGAAAAGAGGAGTACCCGAAGCCTTAAAAAGGCTGGGATATCTAGCCCACATGTCAGACTCCAACTCCCAAGTGGCCTCATCAACAGAACGGTGCCACCACTGAACCTTCACAAAAGGTATATCTTTGGATCTCAATCTCCAGACCTGCCTGTGTAATATGGTTATAGGCTCCGCTTCAAAGGAAAAATCTGGAACCAACTCAACAGAGTCATAAGAAATCACATGGGACTCATCTGGAATGTACCAATGGAGCATAGAAACTTGGAAAATAGGATGAATAGAAGATAATGTCGATGGTAAAGCCAACTTATAGGCTACCTCACCAACTCTCGTCAAAATCTCAAAAAGGGCCAATGAATCTTGGACTAAGCTTGCGCCTCTTCCCAAATCTCATCACACCCTTCATGGGTGAAACTTTCAGTCAAACACTGTCACCAACAGAGAACTCAAGAGGCCTAACCCTCCTATCAGCGTCACTCTTCTGGCGACTCTGGGCTGTTAAAAGTCTACTCTTAATCAGCCGGACCCGGTCCATGGCATCCTGAAGCAAATCAACACCCAACACCTCAGCCGAACCTGAATCAAACCATCCAATGGGAGATCTATATCTCCGCCCATACAAGGCCTTAAATGGTGCCATCTGGATACTGGAATGGTAATTATTTTATATGCAAACTCTATCAATGGTAAATGATGGTCCCATCGGGCCCCAAAATCAATAACATAGGCTCTAAGCATGTCCTCCAACACCAGAATAGTGTGCTCTGACTGACCATCAGTTTGAGGGTGAAAAATTGAACTCAAATCCACTCTACTACCCAAACCGCGCTGTGAAGCCCACCAAAAGTGAGAAGTAAACACAGACCCTCTGTCTGATACTGTAGACACTAGGACACCATGCAATCAGACAATGTCCCGGATATACAATCTAGCCAACTGCTCCGCGCTGTAGCTAGTCTTTACTGGTAAAAAGTGTGCCGACTTGGTCAATCAATCAACAACCACCCAAACTGAATCAAACTTGCCCAAGGCCATGGGAAAACTTGTAACAAAGTCCATAGTCACTCTCTCTCACTTCCACTCGGGAATGGGCATCCTTTGCATCGATCCACCGAGCTTTTGATGCTCATATTTCACTTATTGGCAATTCAAACACTTGGCCACAAACACAGTTATATCTCTCCTCATGCCAACCCGCCAATAATGTTGTTTAAGATCATGATACATCTTATCCACACCTGGATGAATGGAATATCTAGTACAATGGGCCTCCTCTAATATCAATCTCACCTAATCCCTAACTTTAGGCACACAAACTCTACTATTGACCCTCAAAACATCATCAGAATCAATAATAGCTGCCTTGGCTTCACCTCTCAACACTTTGTCACAAAGCATGCATAATGTGGGGTATTCAAAGTGATGAGCACATACCTGATCAAGCAAAGAAGATCTAGCCTCCACAAATGCAAAAATACTTTAAGGAGGAGAAATGTCAAACGGACCATATGCCTAGAAAGTGACAACCTCTAGAGCTAAGGGCCTCTCCTTAGCCCTCAAGAATGCCAAACTCCCTATACTCGTAGCCTTTCGAACCCCAATACACCCGATTCACCACTAAAGATTCATCTACCAAGGTGGAAACACAAATAGGCTTAGCAAGCGGCTCACACACAATATCAATATCAGAAGCAAAATATGCCAACACATGAATAAGTAGATCCTGGATCAAATAAAACTGAAGCTGACTGGTGGCATACTAGAACCATACCTGTGATAACTACAGCAGAAACCTCTACCTCGGCACGATCAGGATTAGCATAGCAAACTCTATGACCACCACTAACCTGTGGGCCTCCATGGGCACCACCTCTCCATGTACCACGACCTCCTCTAGTACCATCCCTCATGCCCTGAGAGGTGTTTTTGGCCGCTGCCTAAGTTCCTGAAGCCTGAGTAGAAAACACCCGATGTGGACAACGGTTGGCAAAGTACCCAACCTCATCACAAACATAACAATCCTTGGGGTCTCACCCCTGAGATGACTGTGCTGAAGGACTACCATGCATGTGGCAGAATTTCCACATATGAAATTGAGCACAGTTTTGCAAAGTAATAGCCCACTTGTTTTTACCCACCTGAGTATATCTGGATCCGTCAACACTATCAGACGCTGGAAGAGCTGCCTGAGCTGCCCGGCCCTGATGGCTCTGCCTCTGAATCTCTCGGACCCATGGCGGGTGTCCACTAAACTGCCCATGTCGATGGGACCTCTTCTTGCCACCCTGTCTATCCTTCCAGATACACTTTATCATACGAGCGTGATCCACAAAACTCTGCAAAGTACCTCTAGCTAACACCAATAGCCTCCTGAAGATACCATGCCAATCCCTTGGCAAACCGTCGAATCCTCTCGAACTTAGTAGGAATGCTAGACAACGCATATCTGGATAAGGCATGAAATCTAGTCTCGTATTCAGAAACAGAGATAGATCCCTACTGTAGCCTATCAAACACATCTCGACGGTTGTCTCGGAGGCTATAAGGCACGAATATCTCCAAAAATATCTCAGTGAACTGTCCCCAAGTCATAGCTGGTGATCCAACAGGTCGACGAGCTACCGCTAACCTCCACCACTCCTTGGCAAGGCTAGTGAACTAATATGAAGTGTACCCCATGTGACTCAAGAATAGCCAGGTTATATAACTGGCTCTGACACTTTGACAGAAAATCATAAGCTCTATCTCCAGGAGTTCCATCAAAACACAGTGGAGCCAATCGTACAAACCTCTCAAAACTCTTCTGGTCCGCTGTAGACATGGTTGGGCTGGTAGAGAATGGTAGCACCATAAATAAGGGAGGTACAATGGATGGAGCAACAGCCAAACTCTGAAGTTGAGTACTTGAACTCGGTCTAGATGCCTGAAGTAGAGTAATAACAGTTGCAGGAGGGCCTGTTGGAGTTGAAGAAGGACCCACATGAATCATAGCCATCTCCGGTGGAGCACTAGAAGGATCGACTGGTGTGGTAGAAACTGGTATCTCAACAGTAACAAGGGCTAGAGGAGCTCTCTCGAATCTAGCCAATAACCTCATGAGTAGCTCTTGCACTGACGGTGTAGGGGATGGAGCTGAAGGAGGTGGAATATGATCAGTAGGTCCCTTGGCACCATAGTAGGATCTAGAGAAGTCGATCAGGTCTGTCCCCTGGATGGAGCTGCCCCCTAGAAATCCTTCGATCCTTGGCCCTATCACGAGCTTTGGCTCAACCTCGAGTGGGAGTCACCTAAGCTGACTGGGCTCTCCCACTGAGCGACGCGATTTAGTAATTAGCATCTGCACAGAAAGAGTAGATTAAACACTTTCAAAATGGGTAATACAAAGAAATGAATGGAGGGAAACAAGATACAAAACTCTTTCCTAACAAGTATCTCGTAGCCTCCCGAACCTAGAGCTCTGACACTAAATTTGTCACGACCCAAAACATATCGCAACTAAAGAAAAATAAAACGGAACAAACTCATAATATATAAGGAATCTCCCAAAACCTGGAGTCATGAGTACAAGAACATCTAACAGAACTGAAGATTAAATACAACTTTCTCAAGGCAAATACAATACTGTCTCAAAAATCTGATACGTAGTCTGAGGGAAAAGAAATAAAAGAGGATCCAAGGATCCACGACGACTCGGAGTCTTAGCCTCATCGATATGATCTGGATGATAATGATAGCACTCGAATGAAAGGATCAACTACCCTTTCCTATACCCTGCGCGCGATCTACAGGGAGGAAATAAAGTAGGGGTGAGTACACCAAAATGTACCTAGTAGGTTCAACCGACTGGGTAAGAGAAATTGAACAAGTATGTAATAACAAAGAACCCTATACATGTATCCAAAAAGATTAGCACAAAATGATTATATATATATATATATATATATATATATACACACACCACACTAATGAGCTAAAATGCCCTCAAGGATCCATGATGTCATATAACCACAATAAGATATATAAAGCACAATTAATTATGCCAAATACCATAGGTGTTACAGCCTTGCCACCTGCCCCATGGTAAAGTAATATCAATAAGCCACAATCTTGCCACCTTCCCGTGGTTAAGTAATACTATGATCCCAAGTCCTTTCCACATGCTCATGGTCAAGATATGAGAAGTATATGTCTCACCCTTGCCTCCTGCTCGAGTCAAGGGGGTGGTTCCATCGTGAATCATAATGCCCTTGCCTCCTACTTGAGTCAAGAGATGTTACAAGCCACACACAATAGATATAAATCAACAGTGCAATCCAATCATACATGTAGACATGTAAATAACACCACAATAGGGATACTGTGGCATGAAACTCATAAACGTCATATGCACCCAAAGAATAATATCAAGTGCCACAACTAATGCCCAACCCATCATCATATTTAGATCATCATAATTATATCAATAAAAGAGTGTCAACCATATCAGACCTAACTCGTCCCAAGTATGCAAGAGTATCAATAATATGGACCTAACCCGTCCCAAATATGCAAGCATGACCATGACACGGACCTGACTCGTCCCAAATATACAAACATAGCAAGGATACAGGACCTATCTCAACACAACAATACAAGTATATCAATAATACGGGACCTTACTCGTCCCAATTGGTCTCACAAGACTCATTTAGTCACATTCTATCTCAAGTCCTCATCAATTCATCAAAATTCAATTCAATTCATCAATAGGATCAAGGTTATACCACAATTCAGCTCAACCGAAATCACTTTCCATCATTATTTCAATAAAACAACTCAATTGCACAATTATCCATCTAAATCTTATAATTTTCACATAAGATCAATAACTCAAATCAGTCCCAAAAGGTTAGCCGAACTTACCTCGATACCAAAACCGCACTCGGACAAGCTTTCAATCGACTCATATCCTCAAATTGATCCTCCAATTGGTGCAACCACTATCATCAATAGTTACTACTCATCAACAGAAGCATTTTTATACCCATTTTGGCATAGTTTGGGCTCAGGGGAAATATAGTCAAAATTAGGGCTAAAATTCAAAAGTCTCAAATCTGGAAATTGAATCATGCTCTGCTCGAAAAATAGAGTTCATGGACGAAAATTCCATCAAAATCAAGCTTAATGTGAATGAGAAATCAATGGTTAAAGTTTGGAAAAACATAGCCTAACCCCCCCCCTCCCCAATTTTGAGTGATTAAATACATGAAATTAAAGCTAAAATCAACATAAAACTCATTATAAATGCTTAGTTTAGGGTTAGAAACACTTACCCAACACAAATCTTCCAAATCCTTCTTCAAAATCGCCTAAAAAAGCTTAGAAGTTCAAAAATGGATTAAAAATGGTGTTTTTCGAATTAAAAACTCTTTAGGTACGTAAAGTGCTCCGCGAACGCGGAGCCCATCCCGCGATCTCAAAGTGTAATCTCTCAAGACCTCCGCGAACGTGGAGAAGAGAGTGACCCTGCACCAGATATCAACAACCTAAGTCCAATTTACCTACTCGGAATGGACCCCCGAAATTCATACGGAATCAGAATTTCACAAACTTTATACGTATCCATACCAGAAACAGCGATCCGAACTCAACGAAATTATCAAAAATTAGTTTTAAGGCCTTCTCACCACATTTACCGATTCAAGTCAATAAAACTAGTTTAAAGCATCAAAATATCAAAATTGCCCTCGGCAACTCCAAAAATTAAGACAAGACCATTTTTAGTGTTAGTTTCACGATCCGGAACTATTGGAACTGTCAGAATTTCGATCCGAGCTTTCGACCTCCAAATGTTGACCAAAGTCAAACTTGGTTTTGGAAACGACTAAAATCACAACTTTGGGCCTAAAAACCTCATTTTAACTCCAAATTCAATTCTGCAACTTCCTTTAATTCAATTTCGACATTTCGGAGCTAATAAAATTGACGGATCGGCGATCCGACCTTTGAAACTCGGAATGACACAAAAACTCACTTTTTCAATAATTTAAGCCTTCAAAAGGACCCAAACTCATATTTTCAACTTTTTAAAACTCAGGAATTTAGATCTAACCATTCAAATAGTTCAAAGTAGGCCCAAAACAACTCACCAAAGGGTAAAACAGTAAATTTCACAGATAATGCCAATAAATGACCAACCAGGTCATTACACTTGTTAAATCACTATATCGATTGAAACAAGCTCCCAGACAGTGAAATTCTACCCTGTCAGAAGCACTACTACAATTGAAGTTTAAACGAATTGACTATGATTAGTGCATGTTCACAAAGAAAGATGAATCTGGAACAGTAATTATTCCTGTCTATATATGTGGATGGCATGCTAATTACAAGAGAGAGTTTGAAGATTGCTGAAGACACAAAAGAAAAATTAAAACAAATCTTCAAGATGAAGGACCTTGGAGAATTGAAGTATTGCTTGGGTATTGAATTTGCTATATTTACTCAAGGAATACTTATGCATCAAAGGAAATACGCATTGTAACTTATGTGAAAGATAGGACTCAACAGTGCTAAACTAGCCCCAACACCATTGGACACAAACATCAGGTTGAAACCAAGTAGTTTGCTGATTACATCGGAATTGGAAGTTTAGAAAAGCCTGACACAAATGATCCTTTAGTAGATCATGGAGCATATCAAAGACTGATAACGAAATTGTTATAGCTAACTGTGACAAGACCTGATGTAGCCTTTGGAGTCAATACATTAAGCCAATTTCTTCAACAACCTAAAAAATCTCATTTGGATGCTGCACTCAAAATTGTGAGATAAGTAAAGAATCAACCTGGTCTAGGTATACTGTTGTCCAGCAATAAGAACACTACTTTGACTGTCTATTGTGATTTAAACTGGGCTGCATGCCCACACACTAGAAGATCAGCAACAGGTTAATTGGTTAAGTTTGGAGAATCCTTGATAACTTGGAAGTAAAAAAAAAATAGACTACAATCTCAAGAAGTTCTACAGAAGCAAAATATAGGAGCATGGCTGCTATAATATATGAGTTAATATGGGTTATAGGTCTGATAAAGGAGTAGGGAGTCGATATAAATCTACCTGTGGATATCTACTCAGATAGCAAGACTTCTACACTAGTAGCTAATTTTGTCTATCATGGGAGGACCAAATACATTAAAATAGTTGTCACTTCATAAGAGAAAAATAGACAAAGCACTGGTGGCAACAAAGTATATTTCAACAAAAGATCAACCCACTGATTTACTCACAAACGGGCTAAACACTATTCAATATTCATGTCTCAACTCCAAGCTAGGAGCCTGTAATATTTTCTCACCACCTAGCTTGAGGGGAGTGTTGAAGGAAGTAAGACAAACTAGAAGGATAAAATAGTAATACTACTAACTAGACCATTAATCATCTTAGTAGTTAACTTAGTTATAAGAATCACCTGAAAAGTTGGTTAGGATACAAGTTAATATACCACCTAAAACGTTAGTTAGGATACACTTCTACCATATATATGACTATTTTCAGATTGTAATAAAATTATTGAACAACGAATAAGAATTCTCTAAATTCTCTCCTTCATCATCTTTCTCCTCTCTTCATTCTTTCCTTCTTATACTCTATACAAAGTCCAATATTTCACAATTAATAACATAATATTAGTCCATTTAATTCATGTAGCAGATTCAAGAAATGGGTAGTCCGTATAACCAACAACAGGATCTGATATATAGAATGTCTCCCTGTTATACTGATTGAGAGGAGCATTAAGCTTGAATCTCTTTGGTAAATCTGGATTAGCCAAGAATAGACGTCCATATGCAATAAGATCAGCTTGATTTTCAGCAATGGCTTTGTTTCCATCATCTCTATGATACCCCCCAGCAGCGATAAAAGTTCCTTTGAAATCCTCCCACATGGGCACAAGACTTTCTGAACAATCACAATTTTCCTCATCTTCATTTTTAATCCTTGGCTCGACCATGTGGCAGTACAAAATGCCATATCTGTTCAAAGATTCAGCCAAGTAAAGCCCCAGGGTACTGGGATTTGAATCTCTTGATTCCGCGTATTCTGCAAATGGGGAAAGCCTTATTCCAACTCGGTCAGCTCCAATTTTATTGGCAATAGCTGCAACTATTTCAAAAGCGAATCTGCAACGATTCTCCAGAGAGCCTCCATACTGATCACTTCTGTCATTCACTTGGTCCTTCAAGAACTGGTCAATTAGATAACCGTGAGCTCCATGGATTTCAACCCCATCAAAGCCTACATGGAAAATGATAGTAGAAAAGTAATGACTAGTGACTGACAAGTTAGTTTGATGAATTTGAATAATCCAAATTATAATACTTTCAAAATTCGAACATATCGGTCATACTAAAAAGTGAAAAAGAAGTTACATTTAGTGAAACACAGAGATGAAATATTATAGCTGTTTCGCATGAAAATAGTTGAGTTGACCATAAAGTTTTACCAGCTTCCATAGCATTTCTCGCCGCAAGCTTAAAATCATTGACAATTTGAGGAATTTCATCGGTCCGTAGTCGTCGTGGTGGGGTAAATTGTTCAGCATCAATAGTTAGTGGTTTGTCTGTGCTGGAGATCGGAGACTGTCCATTAGGCTGAAAATCTAAAAAAAGAACCATATAAACAAATCAAGAAAGAAAATGGTAGGCATCCGTAATAAACAGGGGCGGAGCGGAATCACGAATAGCTTTTGCTCAAATAGTGAATTTGTGTAAAAATCATTAGATATGTAAACATATTAACTTTAGAACTTGGTGTTAACACTTGAAATAGTCATTCTAAAATTCAAAACCCATAAAATTGAAATACTAGTTCCTTCTCTAATAATAAAGCACACAATATGTCATTTCTTGCGAGAGGTAAGAGTGAAGAAGTTACCGGTATTTGAAACTCTCCCAGCATGCCAAATCTGGCAAAAGAAAATTCCCCCTTTGTCATGCACAGCATTTACAACAGGTTTCCAGGCCTCAACTTGCTCCTTTGTTCATATACCAGGCGTGTTTGGGTACCTTGGTTTGATGAAAACTATAAGCATTTACAACAATAAACATTTTCTGAGAAGAGCAACAAGTAATATTACCCTTGGGCGGTATCAGAAACTCCAGTGGCTTCTGTTATTAGAAGACCCCCTTTTGTGGTCCTCTGCGAGTAATACAGAATAGCATGTGGCTGAGGAACATTGTTGTAAGACCTCTGCCTTGTCAAAGGTGCCAAGACAATTCTGCAGAATGTAGATAATAAACTCCTTATATTCATATCCCATCACATAACCAAATAGGGGTATTAAACTTCAAAATTCATAAGTAATGTAAACATCTACTGTAATAATATTTAGTTTTCTTTCTAGAATGACAAATAAGCATGAAATTTGATGAGAAATAGCAAGTGTTTGGTTGAAACATTTGAATATTTACTGGTAAAATCCCCACCTAATTCTAATTTTGAGCATGCATAACATCACACTTGACAAGAACATATTAAAACCAAACTTTGAAACCACCTCAACAATTTTGATTCTACGGATTAATTATTTGCTTATGATGAGTAGATTGAAGCATCTTGCGTCGAAAAAGTAGCAATTGTACTGTTGTGGAAAATGCAGAGACATGTGACCATCTATACACATGACGACGTAGACAGCATTTGGATTGCTTTCCCCTTTTTCTTTACATGAATGTTAACCCGAGAATGGAAGACCATTCCTATTATAAATACCTCATGAAAGCAAGAAGGTAAACCTAATAAAGATGACGCCTTTGATGAAGATTAGATGATGATTGATAGCTAATACTGTGACTCTATTTTAATGAAGTCAATTTAGCTAATCTCCCTTACAACATTCTTCAGTGCCATTTGGAATATATACGAAATGTAGTAACCATAAACTTTCTGCAGTTTGATTTTGGTTGGAGGGTGCAATAGTTTGTGTTAATTATTACAAACTATAATGAAAAAGTACCATATTAAAAAGTTGACTTTCTGAAAATGTAGAGGAAAAGAATTTCATAATGGTTCATGTCTTACATTGGAATTAAATCATTTGGAGACAGATTCGATCTATCCTTCTTTATTGTAACGCAGATCAAGCAGAGTCTAATTGATTCTACTAGTCATGATTTTACTTTTGCTCAAATCACACTACAATCTACCCTAACTAAAAGGCATATAAAATGAGCATTTTGAATATTCATAAAAATATATCATTGAGTCATATACAATTGGAGAACACTCCAACAATTGAATGAAAAGGTCATTCGTGTACTATCATCATTCATTAGCAATCGTGAAACTGATACAAAACAAAATAGTACTCCCTTTACTATTGAAATAGACCTTTTGGCCAAATCATGAAAAATGGTACCTATGAGATAATTGAAAGTCTCCCATTCTATAGGGGTTAAGCAGAGAGATTTCCTCTTCTTCTCCTCCTTCTCTTCTTGCCATTTTTGGGGTTTTGCCGTTAAAATGCCCACTAGAGTGTGGCAATGGCCTAATACTCAATTATAAATATACTAATTAAATATATCTATTTTTAATTAATTTCTAATGTAATAAGTTTTTTTTTTTTTATAATCATACTACTTTAGTCCCTCCCCAGACTCCACTTGTGGAATTCCACTGGGTATTGTTGTCGTTGTTGTTGTACACTACTGTAGTCCCTCCGTCTTCTTTTTTTATCTGTTCCAAGATAAATGATTCATTTCCTTTTTTGACAAAATTTTAATTTTAATTTTTCATATAACATATTAAAAACTAAAAGAATAAAGAACATTTAATAAATTGAGCATAACTTTAATCAAGGACTATAAGATTTAAAAGTGTCTTTATTTTTTCTAAACACCGTATCAAGTTAAATCATGTCATTTTTTTTTCAAATAGAAAGAGTATTAATTAAGGGAAAAAGCGCATAAATACCCCTAATCTATGGGAAAAAAGTACCCTTTGCCACCTTAGAGTCTAAAAATACCTTCAAGGTTTAGTTTTTGGTTCAAACATACCCCTCAACTTAACAAATATAGTCAACTTTAATTTTTTAAAAAGCTATATAACATGTTCTGATTGGTCATATGCATTCATAATAATTTAAACCCACCAAATCATGTTTTTTTGTTAAAATTTTCTATATACCACTTACGTAAAAGACCTCTAATCCATTTGATAAAACTAAAATTAACTAAGCACTTAAATTAAACTCTAGGCTAGAAGTAAAATAAAAAATCGAGAGATAAATACAATTTCAAAAACTAAAATAAAATTACATACTTCAAATTTACCAACGAGATAATTTACACCAAAAGTTAATAATCAAAAGCATAATAAAAAATAAAATAAGCAATTTTTAAATATATGAGTGGTTTGAATTATTATGAATACGTATGACCAATTAGAGAATGTCATATAACTTTTTAAAGAATTAGAGTTGACTTTATTATTATTGTTAAGTTGAGGTATATGTTTGAACCCCAAAATAACTTTTAGGGTTATTTTTAGACCTAAAAGTGGAAGAGGGATATTTATGAATCTTTTTCCAAAAATTGAGTATTAATGAGCCTCTTTTCATTAATTTATAGTTATTTTCTAATGCAATGAATTAGATGATATAATAAAATTGTAATTCTAATTATTTTTTCAAGGGATATGTCAAATTAATATTTTCATCAGTTCATTTTATGTGACACCTTTTGACTTAACACGTTGTTAAAAAAAAAAAATTTAAAATTTGTAATTTAAAATAATTATCAAATATTTATATGATTGAAAATCATTTGATTAAAACTAAAAAATATTAAAAATTAAAACATTGTTAATTATTATAAAGTGTCATAAACGAATTTAAAAAAATGAAGCACATATAATGAGACACGAGTATTAAATAAGTAGAGTAGGAGTTACTCATATTGGTGTCCCAATAATATAGTTTACCTACCCCCACCTCGGGCCCCTTTCTACATTATTCCGCAACTACCACTCAATAATTACTCTGATTTAGCCATTTCAAATCTCACAATATCTATACATTCATATTTGGCTCCACCTTAATTTCCTTTTTAGGTATACCATTCCTCCTTATTATTTACTTCAAAATAATAGTGGCTTCTTTGTAATTTATTTTGTCTAGTTTGATTTGATATAAAATTTAAAAAATAAAGAAGATTGTTGAATTTTATAGTCTAAAATTAAAAATATTTCAAATGTATTAAAAATATTTTTTAATCTTATGATCTTAAACATGTCTTACGGAAAATTGAAATGAAAAAATTGCTAAAGAAGGGAAGAAATATTCTTTTTCAAAGGAAGTAGGTCTAAAAAATAACATAAAAAGAAAAGCTAATGGGGAGATATGATACGTCTAAAAACGAAGTTCACATAGAATATTGTGGACTCGTTATAGAACCATCAACTTTGTTTGTTTGAAGATCAATTTATTACTAGGTTGTTAGTTTGAAAACTATTCACACAAGTCAAGGGACAAGGTCCTTAACTATGTGGAAACCGCCTTGCTCAAGAGAGGAGAAAACCATGGCCTGATTCCTAAGATTTCCCAACGGCATCACTAAAAAGAGCCAAGGCTCAGATTACAACCCTTGCAATATAGGAATTAAACTCTTAATCCCATCTCCATAACATCTCTATTAGAGGACTCAGAGCAACAACTCTATTGTTTATAATGTTAACTAACTCTGGTTTCACGTAAGATTTCGTAGAACTATACCGACACAAATTCTCAAGCAACACATAGACTAACTCTAGCCACGCACACAACTTACAACTAAGGGAATGATCAGTATTTCTTTATAAGACCAGGAACTAATCTTACATTCAATCAACACAACATAAAATGACACACTTACAACAATTTAAAGATCTTTTTTTTTAATTCAAAACTCCATCCGATCCTTTAACCAGTTATACTTTTCAATACTTAGAATATTCAAGAATGTCTTTTTGCCTTTTGAAAAGTATGAATATTTAAGTGAATGAATCCATCTCACATTAGAGAGAATACATATATATTGTACGAAAAGAACAACCTTATGCATTTCTATTGGCTGAGAGCTCTACTATTCACGAACCATAGCAGGTAGTGGCAGCTTTGCAGTTGTTCTCCATTTGAACCTTGGACACTCGATCAATAGTGAGGACCTTGTCCTCGTATCAGGTTCAACAGTTTGTCACATCGAAAGCATAAATTACAATTTCTATGTTTTTGATGATCGCAAACTCATCAAGTTGAACAAAAAGAACCCCTCCCCCCCTCGAGAGCCTTTAGTTTCACTATCTCTGCATCACGGCCAGCAAGGGTAACTATCATCTTTTCAAGCTTTAGCTTCAACTGCTCCTACTTCCAAAAAGATCTGTGACTTGTGACTTAGACTTATTACCTACCCTTCCTTCAAAGAATTCACATTTTATCATGGTGGTCTATGAGAATGCTTGCTTAATCGCCCCTTTTACTCCTTTTCTACTTCTATCTCAAAATGGGCAAACAAGATTTAGTAGGTAACCATATTCTAGCCCATGCTTTCCATTTTTCACAGCCATAGTCTTGTGCCCGTGTTCCAACATAATGGCTGGAGCCTGGAAGATTGATTGCTTCAAACTTGCTTAGCTGCTTTACTAAGAATAAGTCAGCAGAAGAGACAAATGTCCTCTTTTCGATGCATGACAACAAGATTTTGTCAACAAATTCAAAAAAGAGTTGAAACTCTCCCTTAAAAAAGTTCTTTGAGAAACCCCCCCCCCCCCCCCCCCGGTACTTAGATTAGACAACTTACATGTTTGTTTGATAAAAAGAGATGTAGGTGCCCCTTTTCTACCGAAGTAATATCTTCTCTGCTTACCCCCAAAATTTCTCCTAGTATCTCTTAGTTCAAATGGAACCCAATTCCATTTACTTTGTTGTTTAAAATCCCATCATCCTTGATCTCCATGTTATAGTAGAATTCACTCACCTCTTTCTCAAATAATGAAGGAACTAGCCACAAAGAAGGTTCAGCTTTGGAGTTCCACAATATCCACCAAGTCCCTTATACTTGGTTTATTCGTTGCATAGGGATCAAAAAACGTCTGTTAAGTACTTTTTGAGTCTTCGAAATATTTATCCTTTCAGACCTGGTCAGTACTTTCTCCACCTTTGCTTTCTTTGAAATAGATCCTGGTCCCTTATTACCATCTGGAGACAGTTCATCAGTTGGCTCTGCACTTTTCCTCGTTGACCTTTTCCCGTTCTTTATTTATTTTGTCTTGATTTCCCCTATCTCTTTGCCTTCAACATTCTTTCTTCCTTTTTCATTTCTTTTGGTTTGTTCGGCCTTTCTTCTATTCTCCACTACCAAGACTACATTATCTTATTCAGTATCACATGGCCCTTTCCCCTTAGATATATCTACAACCTTCTTTAGTGGAAATTCTTCCTCAACTAATCTCTTTCTCTACCTCCTAATCCTTATTGTTTTAGATTTATTAGCAGACATTGCATCCCTTAATAACTTTTTTCGAAAGTCCCTAGTTTGACAAATCTTAACCACTTTGGAGGATTCTTTATAATTTTCTTATCCTTATCCTTTCTGATTTTCCACACCAATGGCATTTTATCTTCCTCGTGTTCCTCACTTGTAGAGGGAATTTGAGAAACATCTGCTCTGGAAATTTTGTCAAAAATTGACTTTACAAATTTAAGACTTTGATTCCTCAATTGCAAATAGAGCCTTCAACTCATAACCCTTCATTTTTGTCAGACAGCTTATAAGCATCTGGATTTTTCGAGTGGCATTTCCTAAATCTCTTAGAAATGTCCCAAGTGAATTGCCAAGCATCACTCCACAGAGGCTTGTGTGGCCTTCCGGGAAGGGACACTTGGTCCAGTTCATGGTTGGGATAACTTTGAGACGGAAGGAAATTCGGCCAAGTGACGGCACACGGCCACTCACACGGTCTGTGTGATGTGTCACGGGCCGTGTGGCTCTCCGTGTGACTCATTACGTAAAATTATTCTAAGTATGAAAGTACCATCTCGTAACTTTATCGTGTAAAAATTATTTGAAGTACCTTCACACGGTCGATGTCACGGCTCGTGCGGAGTCACACGGACCGTGTAGTCGTCCGTGTGGTACCCCTTAGTTCCATGTGCATTCCCCCTGCGGAGTTTCTAAGTGTTGGGTCACGACCAATGTTCACGGTCCGTGTGACGTTTCACGAACCGTGTAGACCTAACGGTTCCAATTTTGGTATGTTTCATTAATAACGTTTGTGTAATTTTGGTTTATTTTAATTATGAATTATGACCTTTTTTCCTATCCTTAACTCCTAATTCAGCTGACATCCCCTCCCCTTTTAATTCATTCTCCTAAAACCTTTTATCCCTCATAAGATTATCTCAATATTCCTCTCTACACACCTCTCTTAAGGATCAAAATTAGGGTTCTATTGGAGTCCAATTCAAGCCTAACTCATCCCTCAAATTCAGCTTCTCAATCAAGTTATGTGGGATTGATTCTTGGTCCCTTTCAACCAAGAAGACCCAAAGCTCTTCCAATCTATTTCATGAATTTTAGTTACTTTACATTTGAGATTTCATTATTTGATTTTATTAAATCTAACTGATGTATAGACTGTATTTTACCTACGATTTCAATTCACTTTGATCACCATTATGATGATTTACGTTGAGTTATAAACTATGAACATGCATGTCCCTTTTTAAAAGTTAATTTATGCATGGGAGATCTATATTACGAATTACATGTGGTTTTAATTATGGATTACCTCAATTTCATTTTTATGGCTGATTTTAACTTGATTCTATGTTACCCATGCTATCCTCACATCATGCATTGTGTTGCACTCATAAATATTGATACATGGAAATTATGAAGTGGGTTAAGCCCAACTATATTTTCTGAAATGATTATGATATAATTCTAATAAGATACTGGCTATGACAAAAAGGTGATCACCGATATGTCTATGATTCTGGCTCATTGAGCATTCGGGGTGCTTGCACCATTCTATATATGTGAATAAGCTATTCCCTGCATAAGCATTACAAATATGAACTATGATTTGGCATTTGAGCCTAAAGGTGTATTGAACGGTTTGGAATGAGCATTGCATTTCCTGAAAATACGTATATGTATAAGTATTCAAGTGGGATGTTATTGACTTAGCACCAATGGATTGGGGGTGTTAGGACTATCCCCAAGGGCCCTCTCCATTTCCTTGAACTATGTGCCAACATAGGAATGTAACCCATTATCGAAATGTCCGGGTCATAAGGAATGGTATATGTATATGATTCTGATATGTTTTCTATGATTCTGAAAATCCTTCCAAAATGGTGAGTTTTGTAAGGAAGGTGACCATACACCAAAATGATGATTTTCGTAAGGTGTGATGTAGATTACCGCAAGTAGTCTTCTCCTACCGATGGGAGGTCTTTATCGGACTAATTCATGTAGTAGCTCGCATGGATTTGATTTTTTGGTTATAGTTCATCCCCGCTACATATGAGCATTATTGCATCTCATGCATCATAAATTTCATGGCATCTTGTATATATAATTCCATTGAATATATGATTCTTCTATATTATGTGACTTTGTCATCTAGCATTGAAATGCAGGTTTGGTAAGTCATATGCATTCCATGTCCGCATACTTAGTACATTCAAACGTACTAACGCATACTCTATGCCTACATGACTTTACCATGTAGGGGTCGAGCACTTTGATTATCAATAGGTTGACGAATAGTCCATTTCCGGAGTATACTATGGTGAGTCCTGTCTTCCGAGGACTAGCCAACTATCCTTCTATATGCTATTATAGAATGATCTTCTTTATTGAGGGTGAGCCCGAAACTTGTCATGGCCCATGTTCCTTTGACTAAAGGCATTTGTTGGACATCATGTAAACTCTTCTTAAATCTGTTTGTTATGATCAGTATATTGCTTTCGTGTTGTTGGGATGATTTATGAGAAACTCCTATTTGACTATATATGTGTATGTGTGTGTTTGAATGTGGATATAGATACTTGAGGCTTATTTGGGGACTCTCGGGTACCCATTCGACGTGTCACATCTAAGCACTAACCACGGGTCATGACAAAAGATGGTATCATAGCCCTAGGTGTATAAATGATCATCGGAGTCCAACATGCTGCCGTGAGTAGAGTCCTATTCATGGGTGTGAAGTGCACCATACCTATGAGTGGGAGGCTACGAAGACGTTTTAGGAATTGCCTCACTTCTTCATGTCTTATGTCGTGCTATGGCTAGTATATTTAGTTCCCTTATCTTGACGGTGTCATTGATCTATTTTAGAAGATATCTCGAGGAAGACCCCCTCTACCAAGGCCGGCTCCGACTGACGAGGATTAAGCTCCCCACGAGCCTATAGAGGAACCCATCTCAAACAGTGAATTATGCACAGCTTTCTCCATGCTCGCTCAGGTGGTAACTTCTCAGACAAGGCAGGATAACTTGCCATGAGATGGGTCATAAGGCCAATAAGGATGCCCAGGAGTTCATCGATGAGCTTATCAAAGTGCTGAACATCATGGGTGTCACTTCTGAAGAGAGGGCTGAACTGGTTTCCTATCAATTGAAAGATGTGATACAAGTGTGGTACACGCAATGGTCATTGGAGAGAGTTTGCGGTGGCGATGTCAATTGGGAGGAGTTCACATTTGCCTTCATTGATCGTTTCTTTCCACTTGAGCTTAGAGAGGCTAGAATGACTGAGTTTATCAATCTCAAGCAAGGAAGTATGGTGTGAGGGACTATGCCCTCAAGTTCACGAAGCTTTTCAAGTATGCTCCATCACTGGTGGCTGACCCTCGTGTAAGGATGCACAAGTTTATTTGGGTATCTCTGATTTACGTATGAAGAAATGTCGTACTGATATGCTTACACGGGATATAGACATTGCCAGACTCATGGTGTATGCTGAACAGATCAAAGGGGAGAAACTCAAGGAGAGAAGGGTTCACAAATCCAAGAAGACCTGTTTTGATGGTGGATTTTCTGGTTCTCGAAGTGGTGGTTTCGGTCGCTTCTAACAGGGCCAAGGTTCCAGTGTTCGGGTCGCTAATGATCGGGTGCCTCCTCCTAGGGTACCGGTTGGTGGCGGTCAAGGATATCTTGCATGCGACAAGTGTGGGAAGCCCCACACGGGGGTCTGCTAGAGGGATTTGGGTGTTTGCTTCAGATATGGTGATAAAGATCATAAGATTGCTGATTGTCCTAGGAATGCCCGTAGAGGCCAAGATCAGGTGGCCCAAGGCGGGCAAGGCCAACAAAGAGCTCCCCAAGGTGTTGCCCCAAGGAACAATCGGTTCTATGCACTCCACGCCCGCTAAAATGTTGAAGAAGCTCCATATATTGTGACCGGTATGTTAAAAGTCTTTGATTTTGATGCTTATGGTTTGCTCGATCCGGGTGCAAATTTGTCTTATGTGACTCCTTTGTTGGCTATTAAATTTGGTTTGAGTCCTTAGGTTTTGAGGGACCCTTTCTCGGTTTATACTCCCATGGGTGAATCTGTTGTTGCACATGGATTCTATCATGGTTGCCCTGTTTCTGTGTTGCATAAAATTTTTTCGTGTGATCTTGTAGAACTTGAGATATTCGACTTTCATGTGATTCTTGGGATGGATTGGTTGCATGCATCATATGCCTCAATAGATTGTAGAACCTGGAAGGTCAAGTTCCAACTTCCTGGTGAGCCCATTCTTGAAAGGAAGGGTGGTGACTCCTCTATTAAAGGTTGATTTATTTCCTACCTCAAGGCGCGGAGAATGATTTCTAAGGGGTGCATTTATCATATTGTGAGGGTCAAGGATATGGAGTCCGAAGTGCCTACTCTTGAGTCGGTCCTTGTGGTGATTAAGTTTTCGGATGTGTTCCCGAAGACTTATCGGGCATCCCTCATGAAAGAGAGGTGGACTTCGACATAGATTTTCTTCTGGATACTCAGCCTATCTCTATTCCTCCTCATCGTATGGCGCCGGTAGAGTTGAAGGAATTAAACGAGCAATTAAAGGATCTGTTGGAGAAGGGTTTATATTCGGCCTAGTATATCGTCATGGGGTGCTCCAGTGTTGTTTGTAAAAAATAAGTACGGAACTCTTCGGATTTGTATTAATTATAGGCAACTGAATAAGGTGACCGTTAAGAATAAGTACATGTTGCCCAAGATTGATGACTTGTTTGATCAGCTTCAAGGGGCTACTCATTTTTCAAAGATTGATCTTCTCTTCGGGTATCATCAGTTGAAGGTTAGGGAGTGTGACATTCCCAAAACAGCTTTTCGGACAAGGTATGGGTATTTTGAGTTTGTGGTGATGTCATTTGGCCTAACTAATGCTTCGCCCGTGTTTATAGATCTAATGAACCGGGTGTTTAAGCCATTCCTTGACAGTTTTGTGGTGGTCTTCATTGACGACATTCTCATTTACTCCCGACGTAAGCAGGAGCACGAGGATCACTTGAGGATGGTCCTCCAAACTTTAAAGGAGAAGAAATTGTATGCAAGTTTAGCAAATGTAAATTTTGGTTGGGCGAAGTGTCTTCCTCAGTCATGTAGTATCCGGTGATGGTATCAAGGTGGATCCAAAGAAGATCGAGGCCGTGAAGAATTGGCCCAGATCGTTGACTCCGTCGGATATTTGTAGTTTCCTTGGGTTGGTCGGGTACTATAGAAGGTTCGTTGAAGGGTTCTCGACTATAGCATATCCATTGACTAAATTGACCCAGAAGAAGGCTAAGTTCGTATGGCCGGACGAATGTGAGCGGAGTTTTCAGACTTTAGAGGATCGACTTACATCGGCTCACGTCTTGACTTTACCAAATGGGTTAGAGGGATTCATTGTGTATTGTGATGCTTCGCAGATTGGATTGGGTTGCGTGCTTATGCAACATGGTAAGCTAATAGTGTACGCATCAAGGCAGTTGAAGGTGCATGAACGTAATTACCCAATACACGACCTTGAATTAGCGGCGGTGGTTTTTGCTTTAAGGATTTGGAGACACTACTTGTATGGGGTTCATGTTGATGTGTTCATCGAACACAAGAGTTTGCAATATGTATTCACTTAGAGAGATCTCAATTCAAGGCAAAGGAGGTGGTTGGAGGTGGTTGGATCTCCTAAAGGAATACAACATGAGTGCTCTGTATCATCCCGGCAAGGCCAATGTTGTAGTCGATGCTCTCATTAGGTTGTCTATGGGGAGTGTGGTGCATATTGGGAAAGAAAAGAAGGAGTTGGTAAGAGATGTTCACCGGTTAGCTAGGTTGGGTGTCAGGTTGGCTTATTCAAGTGATGGTCATATTCGTGTTCAAAGCGGGGCAGAATCTTCCGTGGTGAGTGATGTAAAGGCTAAGCAAGATTTAGACCCATCGTTACTTGAATTGAAGAGATCGGTTGCTGAAAAGGAGATCGAGGTGTTCTCCCAAGGGGAGATAGTATACTTCGGTACCAAGACCGGCTTTGTGTTCCAGATGTGGATGATCTTAGAAGGGTGATTATGAGTGAGGCTCACAACTTATTATTCTATTCACCCGGGGTCTACCAAAACGTATCGGGATTTGAGAGAAGTGTATTAGTGGCATGGTATGAAAAAAGAAATCACTAAGTTCGTAGCCTAATGCCCGAGTTGTCAACAGGTTAAGGTAGAGCACCAAAGGCTTGGTGGCTTGGACCAAGACATTGAGATTCCCACATGGAAATGGTAAGATGTGAACATGGATTTTGTGGTTGGTTTGCCTCGGACTCGAAGGCAATTTAATTCCATTTGGGTTGTCATGGATCGGATGACGAAGTCGGCTCATTTTCTAACGTTCAAGACTACCTTCAGTGCTGAGGATTATGGAAGGTTGTATATCAAGAGTTGGTGAGGTTGCATGGTGTGCCTAGGTCCATTATATCGGATCGTGGGACCCAATTCACTTCCCACTTTTTGGAGGTATTTTCAAAAGGGGCTTGAAACTAAGATTAAGTTGAGCACCGCTTTCCATCCTCAAACTGATGGCCAAGTAGAGAGGACTATTCAAACCTTGGTGGATATGTTGAGGGCTTGTGTATTGGAGTTTAAAGGGAATTGGGACGACCATCTCCCACTCATTGAGTTTGCTTATAATAATAGCTTTCATGCTAGCATTGGCATGGCGCCATTTGAGGCTTTATATGGGAGAAGGTGTAGGTCACCAGCGGGTGACTTGAGTAGGGAGAGATGGCACTAGTTAGTCTGGATTTGGTGATGGAGGCCATGGATAAGGTGAAGGTTTCGCCTATGAAGGGTGTGATGTGTTTTGGTAAGAAGGGCAAGTTAAGCCCCCAATATGTTGGCCCTTATGAGATTGTTGAGCGAGTCGGAGGTGTGGCTTATAAGTTGGAGTTGCCTCCGTATTTGAGTTTCATTCACCCGATCTTCCATGTGTCTATGTTGAGGAAGCTAGTTGGTGATCCTAGCACCATTGTGCCCTTTGAAGGGATTGAGGTTGAAGAAAATTTGTCTTATGAGGAAGTGCTGGTGGAAATCTTGGATAGGTAAGTAAAGTGGCTTCGTAACAAGTACGTGGCTTCGGTGGAGGTACTTTGGAGAAATCAATATGTGGAGAGTGCTACTTGAGAGGCGGAGCTGGACATGGTGAAGCGATACCCTTATTTTTTTCAATCTACTCAAGCCTAAGGTATTAGGATTCTTCCTTATCTAATGGTGCCATTTCTTGCGCTCTTGAGTCTCATGACATGACATGCATATATGTGCATGAAGAAGGATTTTTATAATGTTTTGAGTGACTTGAATATGATATTGACATGAGCTTAAAGGTTTTGAATAATGATTTTGAATAATGCTTTTGATACGATTTTGAATTATGAACTATGCATTGTATCTTATGTTGGGTGTTTCATGCTCTAAGTCAAGCCTTTCAAGCCTTGTTTTTGCACATTCGAGGACGAATGTTCCCAAGGGGGAGATGATGTAAGGACTCGGATTTTTCGAGTGGTGTTTCCCAAATCTCTTGGAAATATCCCTGGTGAACTGCCAGGCATCACTCCACGTTGGGCCACACGGGCCGTGTGAAGCCACATGGACCGTGTGGCCTCTCGTGAAGCGACACTTGGTCCAGTTCATAGTTGGGACAACTTTGAAACGGAAGGAAATTCGGCCAAGTGAGGGCACAAGGCCACTCACACAGTTCGTGTGATGCGTTATGGGCCGTGTGGCTCTCCGTGTGACTCACTATGTAAAAGTATTCTAAGTATGGAAGTACCATCTCATAACTTGGTCGTGCAAAAATGCCCATGTGGAGTCACATGGACCATGTAGTCATCCGTGTTGTACCCCTTAGTTCCGCGTACATTCCCCTGCGAAGTTTCTAAGTGTTGGGTCAAGGCTACTGTTCACGGTCCGTGTGATGTTTCACGGACCGTGTAGACCTGCCGGTTCCAGTTTTACTCCATTTCATTAATGGCGTTTGTGTAATTTCAGTTTATTTTAATTATGAATTATGACCTTTTTTTCCTATCCTAAACCCCTAATTTAGCTGATATCGCCTCCCCTCTTAATTCATTCTCCTAAAACCTTCTATCCCTCATAAGATTATCTCCCTATTCCTCTCTACACTCCACTCTCAAGGATCAAAACTAGGGTTCTATTGGAGTCCAATTCAAGCCTAACTCATCTCTCAAATTCAGCTTCTCAATCAAGGTATATGAGGTTGATTCTTGGTCTCTTTCAACCAAGAAGATCCAAAGCTCTTCCAATCTATTTCATGAATTTTAGTTACTTTACATTTGAGATTTCATTATTTGATTTTATTAAATCTAACTAATGTATGGGCTGTATTTTACCTATGATTTCAATTCACTTTGATCACTATTATGATGATTTACATTGAGTTATAAAGTATGAACATGCATGTCTCTTTTTAAAAGTTGATTTATGCATGGGTGATCTATATTATGAATTACATGTGGTTTTAATTATGGATTTCCTCAATTTTATTTTTATGGCTGATTTTAACTTAAATCTATGTTACCCATGCTATCCTCACATTATGCATTGCATTGCACTCATGAACATTGATACATGGAAATTATGAAGTGGGTTAAGCCCAACTATGTTTTCTGAAATGATTATGATATGATTTTGATAAGATATTGGCTATGAAAAAAGGTGATCATCGATATGTCTATGATTCTGGCTCATTGAGCATTCTGGGTGCTTGCACTATTCTGTATATGTGAATGAGTTATTCCCTACATGAGCATTACAAGTATGAACTATAATATGGCATTTGAGCCTAAAGGTGTATTGAACGATTTTGAATGAGTATTGTATTTCCTAAAAGCACCTATATGTATAAGTATTCAAGTGGCATGTTATTGGCTTAGCACCGATGGATTTGGGGTGTTAGGGCTATCCCCAAGGACCCTCTCCCTTTCCTTGAACTATGTGCCAACATAGGAATGTAAGCCTTTACCGAAATGACCAGGTCGTAAGGAATGGTTATAAGTATATGATTCTGATATGTTCAATATGATTCTGAAAATCCTTCCAAAATGGTGAGTTCTGTAAGGAAGGTGACCATCCACCGAAATGCTGATTTCCATAAGGTGCGATGTAGATTACCTTTGGCAAGTAGTGTTCTCCTACCGATAGGAGGTCTTTATCGGACTAATTCATGTAATAGCTTGCATGGATTTGATTTGTCGATTATAGTCCATCCCCACTATATATGAGCATCATTGCATCTCATGCATCATAAATTTCATGGAATCTTGTATATGTAATTCCATTGAATATACGATTCTTCTATATCATGTGCCTTTGTCATCTAACATTGAAATGCAGGTTTGGTAAGTCATATGCATTGGATGCCCACATACTTAGTACATTCAAATATACTAACACATACTCTATGCCTACATGATTTTACCATATAGGGGTCGAGCACTTTGATTATCAACATGTTGACGAATAGTCCAATCCCGGAGTATACTTTGGTGAGTCCCGTCTTCCGACGAAGA
Organism: Solanum rostratum; assembly: GCA_029948455.1. NCBI lineage: Eukaryota > Viridiplantae > Streptophyta > Magnoliopsida > Solanales > Solanaceae > Solanum > Solanum rostratum. Next base: position 24,820,289 of record CM057049.1, read on the forward strand.
GCCAACTATTCTTCTTTATGCTATTATTGAACATCCTTCTTTACTGAGGGTGACACGGAACTTGTCCTGGCCCCCGTTCCTTTTACTAGAGGCATTTGTTGGACATTATGTAAACTCTTCTTAAATAAGTTTATTATGATCAATATATTGCTTTCATGTTATTGGGATGATTTATGAGAAACACTTATTTGACTATATATATGTGTGTGTGTGTGTTTGAATGCTATTCTTGAACAGATGATGTGGATATAGATACTTGAAGCTTGTTTGGGGACTCTCGGGTTTCTATTCGCAGTGTCACATCTAGGCCCTAACCCCGGGTTGTGAAAATGCTTATGACCCGCTCATTGTGACAGCCTGTAACTCTATTATCACATGTACCTATATTTCAAGACTCATTCTTACATATGGGAGGTGGATTAAGGTCATCAAGGACCTTTAGTACTTAGCTGAGTTCAAACTTTTCGTATAAATTGAGTTTCTGGTGTTAGATTATACAAGGGTTAACTTTATATGATCATAACTCTTAAAACGCAAAGAATTTGATGGCCCATGACATGCCAACTGAAAGGTCTTTGAATTAGCTTTCCGATGCAACTGATTTTACCTTATTTGGACTTTGGAGTCAAATGTTATGGCCATTTTACTACAGACTGCCAGAGCAGGGGCGTACCTACGAGATGACTTACGGGTCGTGGTTTTAGTTACGACCCGTCTGCTAACTCATGGTAAAAATTCCTAAAAATCCAATTTTTGGTCCCAGATTTGATCTACGGGTCATGTAAACTTCTAGGGGTCATAGATTGGGCTTGTGGAATCGATCCAAAGACCCCAAAATTTATCCAAAAGTTTGCGGATGGGTTCCTACGGGCCATAGATGGGCCCGTGGATGAATTTTATAGCTTTTTAAGAAAAGTTATTTTGGTCTTTTTCCACCTTTTCAAAGCTTAAACCTAATGTTTTTACAATCCTTAAACATATCAGTTCAACCTTTTTGTACTAAAAACACCCTATCCATTAGAGCAAGGTTTCAAGGGAGACAAAGGCTAGGGTTTGAAGATAATCCTGTGAGTTTTTCTAAGATGTTCCAAGACTCAAAATTTCCAAGTATGTACGACTAACCAAAACATGGATTATGTTCTTCCATGTGCCCCATAACCCGAATTGATGGAGTTGTGAGTGAATTGAGTCTCCCATGAATGTTTCTTGAAGGTTGCTCTAAAATCCTAATGTATTCCTATATGATCTTGCATGAATTACTATTTTAATGAATTAGATACTTGAAATAGATGATTTTGTCTTACTATATGAACCTTAGCATGAATTCTTGTTATTTTTATGTATTTTACTAAAATGGATATGCATGAGCATAATTTGAGCCTAAAGAGTATTGGAGTCCCTAAATATTTTAACTCCACTTTTGTGTTCCTGAATGTTATGAGTTAGAATGATGCAAGATAGAGTCTTTATGAGTCAAGAGTTGAACCTTCAAAAAATGTAACCAACAAGTTGACAGCTGATGTGATGAATTGAGTTGACAAATGTTCAATAAGACTAGATGAATGAGTTAACCATAGGGTTGATGTCTTATGAGCATGTTGAGTCGTGGGAGGAGTATCGAGCATCGAATTAAGTAAGAGTAAGCCTAACTCAAACCCAATAACTTCGTAGCCGGGATAGGAGAGGATTGAACCGTAAAATCAAATGTTTCCTATTGTCCCAAAAAGAGGACTTGAAGTTACTGATTATAAATCCACTGATGGGATGTCCTATACCCTGGCAAGGTATTGGATGGATGTGGAAACAACATTGCTTCGTTGATTCATCACTGGCTCATAGGTGATGGTTGTCGGTTAGAGAAACTCCCAAATAGGCCTTCATAGTACTCTGAGTAGATTGTATTAGATGGTATATGAGTGATCATTGTCTAAACTATATTCTTACTTTAGAATCTTGACATGATGATTAAGTTTCCTACTTCTTGAGTTGAGCTATTTGAGTTTATGTTATTTTTCTGTTATGTGTTTCTTTTCATCATTTTACACACTCATACATTCCATATACTGATGTCCATTTGGGCCTGCATCTTTTTATGATGCAGAGATACGTACTAGTGGTCATCAACAGGTGCCCTATTGAGGACCTATTTGCATTTAGCTGATTGGTGAGTCATCCCCTGCTTTAGGAAGACATCATGTTTTTCCTTCTAGCTTTGAGTTTAGCCTTTTTATTTTATTTTGAGGTAGCCATGGGTTTGCCATTGGTACCATTTAGTAGGATGTTTTAGAGGCTTCATAGACTAGATTGTCGAGTTGTGACTTGACGTTATTTTTGGCTAGTTTTCTTTCACACTAATCTTACTTAGTTGATGGATAGACTATTTGGCCTTTGGCCTTTGATTATTGATTTTTCATTATTTTTTATTTAGTATTCCTAATCATTGGTGTCTTTCGTTGTTAGTTATGATTGAATGAATGTGATGAGGCCAAGTGGTTCACTTGGGAGCTAGCAATAGTCTCTGAGTGCTATCCACGCCAAAGGTACCTTCCTGGGGCGTGGCACTCATCCTTTGTAGCCAATTAGATTTTGTACCCATTTCCTTAGGCGAATCTCTATCAAAGTGTCCTTTAAAGATGGCAAAGAAGACTAGATCTAGTTGGGAATTTAAGGGACGTTTTGCAGATGGATCAGGTTCTTCGATCTGATGCATTATTGTAGCCTCTGATTGAGCAAACCTATGTTGGGTAAATGGAGATGAGGATAACACTAAGGTTGGGGAACAGACAAAAGACGTTTTTTGGTAGTAGAGGATGGAAAGATGCATGACTGAATAGGATCAGGAGAAGGACTAGGAATGATGTCAGTGGTTAGGGTTTGCACCCCCTCAGATCCGATTACATAATGAATAGGAGTAAGAGGACTAGTATTAGTGGTATAAAGATTTTGTGTTATGAGGCTTTGCTCATCCTTTGATGGTTAAGATAGTGTAGACATAATGATGCTTTTTTAGGAAAGTGAGTATTTTAGAGAGAACTGCTAATTGTAGAGACGAGAGAAATCAGGTTTTTGGAAAGAAGAATAGGGGATTCGAGAGTATTAAAAGGAGCAAGAGACGTGTCTGATCCATAGACAAAGTCGATTCTTGGATTAAAATTGATGTGACAATGATTTAGAAGAGGGATGAAGGACATGTGAAAATTTCAACAGTTCTTGTTATGGAATGCAGAGGTAGTGAGAGAAATTCAACCTTTGAGAAAGGACCAGGTTCTTCTCATATGCTTTCTTTGGACATATGTATGTATCTATCTTGCCTTTCATCTTTTGTTCAATCAATTTTGTTATGAATGTGCACCTATAAGGTTTATAAATGAATTTCAAACCAATAATTCATAACAAAAACATGGACATGTCTCTCCAATTCAAACCAACAAAAGGTTGAAAGCATTATTGGAAATGACTCGGTCCAGCTTCATCATACCCAACTTTAATCTATTCTTCTCAAACTTCTTTTTGCGATGCCTTTGTAAAGGTATTTGTAATTTGGTCCTCTATCTTGCAAAAACAAATACATACTTTACCCTTTTCTCAAGAAATTGTACCAAACATCAATATGTTTTGTTCTTTTATGTTGTACACAATTCTTTGCCATATTCAAAGTACTCATGTAGAGAGGAATATTGCCAGTGACAATACCAAAGTCGTTCAATTTTTGCTTAATCTATAGTAATTATGCATAGCATCATGCCACGGCTATATCTTTGGCTTCAGTTACGGAGAGAGCCATAGATCGCTCCATTGTTCCCTATGAGATCAAAGATAACCTAAGAAAAGGGGCATTCCTGAAGTGTTTTTCCTATCAATCAAGTACCCTGCATAGCATACTTCTTCATATCCCACAAGATTGAAGAAATCACCTGAGAGATATAATAGGACCAAATCATTTGATCCTTTCAGGTATCTGAGAATCCTCTTTGCTGCCTTCAAACGGGACTCCTTTAGATGAGCTTAAAACCTAGCACACATTCCTACTCTAAATACGATGTTAGATTAACTTACTACCAAATACAAAAGAAACCCAATAATTTCTATGAACATAGTTTTATTTAATTCAGGACTAGGTTCATCATCCAATTTAGTATCAAATCCCATGGTTGCATCAATTGGCTTGGCATCTAATATGTGATACTTCTTCAGTAAATTCATAATCTACTTCTTCTGAAAGATGCAAGTCCCTTGAGAGGATTATTTGATCTGTAAACCTAAGACAAAGTGTAACTCCCCTATCATACTTATCTCAAATTCACTGCCCATCAAAGTTGTGAGTTCTTCACACATGGTGCCTAAGGTGGCACCAAAGATTATATCATTAACATATGCTCAAACAATGAGTAGATCTCTATAATGAGACATCAAAAATAGGATGTTGTTAATTTTTCCTCTTTTGAAGTCATTGTCAAGAAGAAATTTGGACAACCTCTCATAGAAAGCCCTAAGAGCATATTTTAATCCATACAATGTGTTATCCAGTTTTAGAACATAATTAAGATGTTCGACATCTTCAAGGCTTGGTGGTCATTTGACGTAGACTTCTTCCTTCAGATACCTATACCAAAAAGAACTCTTGACATACATTTGGAATAACTTGAATCCTATGTAGGTAGCGAATGTAACCAAAATTCTAACAGCTTCCATCCCTGTCATAGGAGAAAATGTCTCATAATAATTAATTCCTTCTTCTTGATTATAGCCTTGAAGTACTAGTCTGGATTTATTTCTTCTGATGACACCATTTCATCCAACTTGTTTCTATACACCTACCTAGTCCCTATATTAATTTTGTCTAGTGATTTAGGAACCAGGTGTCATAACTTACTTCTTTGGCACTGGTGCAGTTCTTCCTTCATTGAGTTAACCCAATTTGCATCTCTTAAGGCTTCTTTCACATTTTTGGCTCAATAGCTGATTTGAATGTTGAGAAATCCATCATGTTTCTTGTTTTAGATCCAGTGTAAATTCCAGAATCTAGAGGTGAGATGAGATTTTCCATAGGATGTGATGACTATTGCTTCAAACTGGAGACCCTTGTAGATTGTTGAGATCGGTCCTCAATCATATCTCCACTTTCCGAGATACTTGGCATAGGTTAACTTTGTTCATGTTCATCTGAGTTGTTGATTGTCCAGGTCCCTCTTGAAATTGCTTCATCGATTAACTTTCTTTCTGGCTACTTCTTTAAATAACCCATCTCTCTGAATTCACCAGAGCTTTTCAATTTTAAATCATTCTTGTTGTTCATGTCTTCAATGTTTTCTAATTCATCAATGATAACATGAATACTCTCCTCAATACATATTCTCCCTTTATTGTAGATTCTATAGGCTTTTCTGGTTGTAGAGTATCCCATAAACACACCTTCATCACACTTTAAATCAAATTTACCTAGAGCATTCTTCCTATTATTTAGAACAAAACACCTACAGTCAAATGCCCTGAGATAACTCAACTTGTGTTTTCAACTGTTCAACAATTCATATGGGGTTTTGTCTAGAATATGCCTGATGAGATAATGGTTGGTGACATAATAGGAAGCATTAATAGCTTCAACCTAGAAATTTTTAGGAAAAGGTAAATCAATCAACATTGTTCTGGTAATGTCTACCAGTATCCTAATCTTCCTTTCCGCTACACTATTTTGTTGTGAAGTTCTAGGAGACTAACAAAATAGAAAGTTGTGATATATACCTTGTTCAGCACAAAAATCATCCAGCCTAGCATTTTCGAACTCTTTTCCGTGATTCGACTTTATCCCAGCTATTTTATAATTCAACTTTGTTTGGGTTATTTTGGCAAAGATCATAAGTACATCAGAAGTTTCTTCCTTAGATTTTAGAAACATAGTCCAAGTGTATCTGGAGAAATCATCTACGACCACCAAAATGTACTTCTTTCCACCTCTACTCTAAATTTGACTGGTCCACTTGTATCCATGTGAAGAAGCTCTAGAGGTCTAACTGTTTTGACTTGTTTCTTTTACCTGAAGGAGGATTTGTCTTAACTGTCTTTAACACAAGCATATCACACTCTGGCTTGTGCAAAACTTTAGCTTGGGGAGTACATGGACCAGGACCTTGGATACAATCTTCTTAAGAAGTGAAGAGCTAACATGACCAAATCTTCTGTGCCGGAGATCATGAACACTTTCATTTTGTACACTGTAATAGGCTAGATCTTCAGAATTAATGGGTCTAAATCAGCTACATAGATGTTTTTGGTTCGTCTTGCAGTCACCGTATCTTAAGATGTCAAGACTGTGACAAAGCATTTTTTTATGGGAATCTCACTTCATTTCCTTTATCACAAATCTGAGAGACATTGAAAAGGCTATACTTGTAACATCCTCATTATTTAAATAATATATTCACTTTCAAAAATGTATTCCCTTGAGATAAGATCAACCCCTACCTCACAACTCTTTGACTCGAACTTGTGTTGTTAGATGAATTCATTTTCTTGAATCGTAGAGAAAGAATGTAGCACCCCAATTTTTTTCTAAGCTAAGATCAAGTCATCCTTCATATGATATAGGATTTTAATTGATGATTCTTAATTGAGCACAGATGTTAAAGACAATTTCTTTGTGTGGGAATAGAATTGGAGATGATAAAAGGTTGCAGTTTTAATGTAAGATTTTATAAAAGTTATATGGACCAATGACTTTTAGGTTGTATATGCATGCTAGGATCAATTCCTAAGTATTTAAAGTATATTAGATGTGATTTAGAGTCAAAAGGAATCTTTTACATCAAGTCAAGTCCAAAAAATTTCTACTGACTAAGTTTTCGTATGAGTTAATAGAAGGATCAACTTCAAATGACCAAATCTCCTAAAGTATAATGACTTAGGTGACCCATAATATATCAAATTAAGAATCTTTGAATTAGGCTTCCAACTCATCTTATTTCGCCTTAATCAAAGTTCGGAGTAGAAAGCTATGACCCTTTTACTGAAAACCTGCAAAGTTGTCTTAAGATCCGGGATAGCTCCGTGTTAAGGACCTATCGCGAACCCTTTCTGGATAAGCTAAATGACGTTCTTTTATTTTGTTTTGAGGTTACTTTTATCCTAAAACCTTTGGGGTCTATTTAAGGTTCAAAAAGGTATAAAATGTGAGTTTTCATAATTAAAACCCTCTCCTTCACTCCTAAACATAAACGCTCAAAAATCATCAAGAAAAACATCAAGTTAAGGATAACTTCCAAGATTCACCATCTAGGTAAGTTATTCTTCTTAAATTTCAATCTACCCCAACCCAAATTTCTTCATCTATTCATGAATCTCTAATAGAATCTTAAATCATAACCTAGTGTTTCAAGAAAACGAATTCAAGAATTCTAAGAAAGGATTCCTTGATTCTTCTTTCTCAAGAATTAGGGTTCTTCATCAAGAACTCTAAAGATTCTAAGTCAAGAATTCAAGAATCAAAGATAAGCCCTTCAAGCAATGTCTTTCCAAGTTCTTCCACTCTAAAAAACTATCGAGATCGAGAATTTTCTCCAAGAAGGCTAGTATTCATCAAATTTCGATTGTAATATCAACTTTCCAGGTATGTAAGGCTAAACTAAAAGCATGAGATTGTTCTCTCATGTACCCCATAGATGGTCATAGATGAGTTGGTGATTTGGAGAGTCTACATGCATGCTCTTTGATGGTTCTTCCTAAACTTTTATTTGAAATTACATGTTTTTTCTGTGTTGATGATCAGCATACTAATTGTTTTCTTAAATTGAACATTTTCATGAGAATTTGCATAACCCTACATGATAAATTTGAAAAGCAGGCATAATGAACTTAAGAATTGAGTCTAGAGCCTTGAGTTGAGATTGTTGATTATGATGAGAGAATGATGATAAGTTGATAGAATATGATTGTCTTATGAGTCTCTATAAATGAGCTCTACCGATGTGTCTGTTCAATTGATTCCTGATGATTGTTCTAAATCTTGAGTCATTGATGAGATTGATTCATGAGAGGGTTAAATTCCCTTTGAGTTGAATGATGATGGGGTTCGAGTCCCTATGAGATATCGGTCGATGACAGGGTTTGAGTCCCTATGACATTGGTTGAGATGGAGGTTTTATGAGCATTGAGTCACGGCAGGAGTATCGAGCATCGAAATGGATAAGAGTGAGTCTCACTCGAACTCATTAACTACGTTGCCAAATGTAGGTGAGGCATAGGACCATCACATATATTATGGTTCCCTCGAGAGTAACAGTCCCTGAAAGCAATAGCGCACCTGTTGAGTATTGACTCCATATTGGGTGCGCTGATATGGTTTCGGACGTTCCCTACCTGGCATGTTTGGAATGGTTGTGGCAAGATCAGTAAGATTGTTGTACATTCACAGGCTTATAAGTGATTGTTTTCGAATAAGAGAAACTCCCATAAATTTTCTAACTTGAGTAATCTGAGTTGAGATGAGATGAGACTAAAGGAGGTGAGCTCCTTTGAGATGAGATGAGCTGAGAAGAGAGGAGGTGAACTCCTTTGAGATGAGTCTGAGATGATTGATGAGGTTGAGTTGTTGACAGGTCACTTATCTACTCTTTCTTCTTGCATAGATAGACATTTGACGATTTGATGTCATCTGATGATTACTTTGAGTTGATGTTGTTTCTATACTATTTTGCCTATTTCTGTTTCACTCAGCTATTTTACATACCAGTACATTGCAAGTACTGATGTCCCTTTTGGACTGCATCATTTTATGATGCAGAAGCAGGTACTAGAGATCGTCAACAGGCGCTCCGTTGAAGATTCGAGATTCACAGCTAATTGGTGAGCCTCCCCTACTCCGAAGGATCCATTATTATTATTTCATCTTGCTATAGAGTTAGATTGGACTATTCTTTTATTTTGATTTGGGTAGCCATGGGTTTGTCATTGGCACCACATGATTAGTGATAGAGGCTTCATAGACGATGGTTGAACGTTGATGTTGAGATAGTGAGCTAGTTCATTCTACTAGCCTTTATTATTATATATATTCTTTTGAGACGTTAGATGAGATGTCTGCACTTACTTACTTTTATTCTCGCTATTCAGTAGAGTTTATTTGATTTAATGATGTGATGAGGCTAAGTGGTTCGCTTGGGGACTAGCAATAGTCTCTGAGTGTCGGTCACACCAAGGGTACCCTCCCGGGGCGTGAAAAAGAAAAATGGGGGGTTTGTCATAGGGTAATTTGGTTTAATTTTATGAAATTTTATATATTTACATGTCTTAATAATAGTAATCAAGGTTTGAGTTTTTTTAAAAAAAAAAAAAGAATAAAAAGAGAAATTTGGGCAGCCACCTTTTTGGGCAACCAACTTAGTTTACTTTTTAATATTACATACCTTTCCCTCTATAGGTAAATCGATTTCAAGAGTACAAGGAACCTTATAAACTCCCTCATATCAGTATATTTCAAAAAAAGCATGAAAAGAACTGGTCCCTTTGAGCAAAACTCAAGAAACCCTCTACCTACCGGTAAGTGACTAAATTATGTTTTGAAAGTGTGTAATGGTTAGTAATTTTGGAATATCTTTTTGTATATATCTATGATTTTAGTGTGTAAATATGTTTTTGAAAGTTAATTCACATACCTATAACTTTTATGTTTATTAGGAAATCTGAAATTGCTTGTATGGGACCGAAAAAGGGGACGAAACACATTGAAAGTTCTAGCCAGTTTTCCGTCTACGAAACCTTCTATGTACTACTGTTAGTATTTTAATCATATATTGATGTATGAACTGTAATTTGTGATGTTCGTTAGTTCCTTAAAACCCCAAGACATGTATATACAACTCTTATATTTATATTGGGCCTAATTTGATAGTTATGGATTTGAAACAGTGGATGCAATTTTAACAAGTTCTATTTAGGTTTGTACAAGGAGAAGCCACAATTACAAAAAAAAACCATTAATGAAGCAACATTTCATTTCTTACCGGGGGTCCTGCGAGGAGGTCTCACGATTTGTACAAGGTTTCACGGACCGTGAAACCCTCCCGTGAGGCTTCACTTAGGCAAATTTCAGGAAACACTACACGTTTTACTAAAATGGGCGTAACTTCTTGATCCGAACTCAGAATGAGGTAAAATCAGATACATTGAAAAGATAATTCTAAGAGCTTCAATTTGATAGGTCGTGCACCACCCAATTTAGTTTGAGCTAAGAGATATGCCCTGAACCCTCTATCGGTTCTTGTGAAAAGCTTAGCCAGTGGAATTCCTTTGAACTTGGCTTAATTAAAGAGGCCCATGATGACCTTAAACCATATAAATAATCTTGAATTAAAGGCTTGAAAGTGAGCTCAGCTTGAGCTTGAGCTTGAAGTTTTCATACTTAGAAAAATTTGACAAAAGTACCCAACGGTTGGTCTCAAGGTTCGTACCAAGCCATACGGACCGTGTACTCCTCTGTACCACCTCACTTAGAAAATTCTTCACACAAAGTTTTGAGATGGTGATCCAATACTTAGAAAATATTTCACTTTGGAGCCCATACGGGTGGCTACACAGACCGTGTCACTTCACACAGGTCGTGAACTTGGCCGTGTCACCATACTTGGTCCCAAAATTGTGGGATTTTAAGCCAAGGCCACCACATGGTCCATGAGGTGTCACACGGACCGTGAGGGGTCCATATGTGGCGTGCCTTAGTTTAAATCACCACGTTTAAGGGCTAAACATCCTTCATGAGGCCAAGGGTCACTTCATGGAGGCTCACATGGGTCGTGTGACCTCACACAGACCGTGAGAGCTCCCATGGAGCGTCACCTTGGTTCAAAACTTCTCGAAATAAAAATTCTCTAGCTCCAATGAAGTCGTACAATGTCCAGAGTCCTTACAATCAAAAATGGAAAAATTGTTAGAATATTATTTGATGATTTGACAAATTAGAATTTGGTACAGGACCTGGTTCCATATTAGAATTATATTTTCATATCTAAATTGATAGCTGCAAAAAGTACATTGTCAACAACTATTTTGGTAGGTGCTCGAGATATATCAGTATGGCAGACCTCTTGGCCAATAAAGTTGTTCTAGCATATCGTGGTTATCCTATATTATGTCTCATTCACATTGGAATAATTAGGGGTTTTTTTCATTCATCACTTTCACGATCTCATAAATAAAAACTCTCAAGAAATACTGACGAAGAAACAATAATGCAGCTTAAAATTGTCATTGCTATCTTATGTTGTTTTTAGTCAAATTTCTTTGCTCTTATCTTGTAAATCTAGTCCTAATCTATAAAGGAACTAGGTGCTCTTCACCATTATTTTGGTGTTCTCTTGGGTAGAGTTTCCTAGGAGTATCAACTAGAGTTAGTTGATATGTGGATCCAGTAGAGTTGTTATGTCTATTTTTTGAAGTCTAAACCAATCTGAGGGTTTAGTGGGAAATAGTGGTGTTGCTTAGTGGTTGAAGATTCAATGTATCATTATAAGGGGAGAGGAATTAAGAGGTTAATCCTTGAGATTGCAAGAGTTTGTGATCATTGTTGTTCCTTGATGTTAGTGGAATCTTGCTAAAATTCTATGAGTCAGGTCGTGGTTTTTTCTCCCTTGAACAAGGGGGTTTACACATGAAATACTCATGTTCTTGTTTACTTGTTCTTTTTGTTTTTGCATCGTCCTTGTGTCATAAACCTTGGCCCTAACTGTAGTGGTCGCATGCAGACCATTATTATTTTTGCAAAACTTAACAAGGTTGGTTTTTTAATCAAGGGCGTTTTTGGAATTGTGGAGTGGTGAGTGGCTTATTTGGTAAGTTGATTATGACCTTCACTCTTCCTATCAAGGGAACAACAATCTGGCTAAAACTTGTGCCTTCTTGTTCGGACTGAATAGGTGTTTGAGCAATGGACATAGAGTTATTATTGGGGAAACATTCTGTACTTCATGATTGTATTTCTGCAATCTGGAATCTTCCTTGGTGTATAGTTGATTAAGTCGCTTAAATCAAGAAAATAGTGGACAATCTATGTCTGTAGACATTAAAATTTTGATGCGATTGTACAAGACGTATTTAATTCTAGTTAGGTTTCTTGGAGGTTACTCTGTCCTAAACCCTAGCTTATGCCTATATAAAGGGTATTATATTCCTGAAATTTTATAGGACTCTACAAGACATATTTGATTCTAGTTATGTTTCTTGGAGGTTACTCTACTCTAAACCCTAGCTTATGTCTATGTAAAGGGCATTATATTCTCTTAAAAAGGAATCTCAAATAACCAATGAACTCTAGGGATATTTATAAAGAGACTAAAATATCGCTCAAGGAGGTCAAAATCATCCTATGTTCGAGAAATACGCTACAACTCTCGAATCATGGAGAAATCTCAAGAGAGAAAAATCAAGGGAGAAACAGATTTGTACTCATATTGTTTATCAATAAAATTATATTTCTTCATATTTTTTTATGATTGTAATTTATATTCCATAACTTTAAAATATATTGCAAACAAATTGGTACACCCAATGGGACAAAAACTGTCGTTCATCTCTTCTCTTACAAATCAGATCTACAGATCTGAAGCTATATAAACGTAAAGGTAAAAAAATGAGTACTTCAAGACTCGCTTTGAGTTTCATCAGGTCTACACTCCAACAAGCCTTGAAGTAGGGGAATTTGTAGGCACTAAAATTTTATGGGACTCTATAAGATATGTTTGATTTTAATTAGGTTTCTTAGATGTTACTCTACCTTAAACCCTAGCCTATGCCTATATAAAAGTATTATATTCTCGTAAAGAGAGAATTTCAAATATCTCATGAACTTAGGGGATAATTCATAAAGAGATCAAAATGTGGCTCAAGGAGAGGTCAAAATTATCCTATGTTTGAGAAATACGCCACTAACAGCACTCGAATCATGGATAAATCCCAGGATAGAAGAATCAAGAGAGAAACACATTTGTACCCATATTGTTTATCAATAAAATTATGTTACTTCATATTTTTTTTGTGATTGTAATTTATTTTCTATCGCGTTTAAAATATATTGCAAACAAATTGGCATGTCCAATGGGGCCAAAACTGTTGTTCATCTCTTCTCTTACAAGTCCGATCTGCAAATCTGAAGCCACAAAACCGTAAAGGTGAAAGAATGAGCACTCAAGACTCGTCTTTGAGTTTTATCAAGTCTATACTCTGACAAGTCTTAAAATAAGGGGACATTTGTAGACACTGAAATTTTATGAGACTCTACAAGACTTCTTTGGTTTGAGTTAGATTTTTTGGTGGTTACTCTACTCTAACCTCTAGCTTATGTCTATATAAAAGGTATTATATTCTTTTAAAGAGGCATCTCAATAAAATTATATTTCTTCATATTTTATTTATGATTGTAATTTATTTTTTATCACTTTAAAATATGTTGCAAACAGTATCATCACTAAACATTGCTTCAGAGAAGCAAATAGAGTTGCAGACAACTTGGCTGCTGCTAGCCACTCCACCAATGAAGTGTATATATGTACTTCCTTTGATTCTTTATCTGGACGGACCAGAGGGCTGCATGCATATAGATGAGATCTTCCTTCTTTTCGAGTCAAGAAAAGAAGATATATATGCTTGTTTATGAGCCACCTTGAAGCTTTTTATTTATCGTCATTGCTTGTTTTGTACATTTGATGGAAATTCGATTGTTTGAAGGTAACTTATCTATCGCTTTTGCCTTTTTAAAGAAGTTTTTGGAATAACTTTCTTCCAATTCATAATGTAGAACTAGGATGTCTCTTATCTCTGAACTTATTCTCCATTTTAACAAAAACCAAGCATGTCATAAAACCTTGGCAATCGTACTATAACCTCTTTAGTCATGCTTCTGATTACAGAAATCATTTTTCAGATTTACATGTTAAGTTATTTAAAGACCAACTATATGCAACTATTCGTAACAGGCATAAACGGGTACTCAAGTTATGGTAAATAACCGGCAATAACTGATTAAATTACAGATTGTGTAAATTTACTTTGCTTTGCGCATTTATATATACCAGTTAAATCCTTAACTATGTTGGTAAAGAGTACAATTTTTTTTAAAAAGATACTCCCTCCGTCCCATATTAATTGAATTTGTAAGGTAATGCACATACATTAAGAAAAACATTCATTGACAAAATTTAAACCATAATTTCCATTGTTGCCTTTGAAGTCATAAATATGTGGTGTAATTCATCTCCTAAAAAATATAAAACTCCAATAAATGAAAGAGCAAATATTAAAAAAGTTTCAAACATTCATCTTGGACTTTGAACAATTTAACCATTTTAAACCTTGAAAAGAACCTCAAAAATTCAATTATTTTGAGACAGCGGAAGTATGGTATATCAAACAACTACGGAACCCCATCTTTTATCAATATATATATATAAAGAAGCAATTAAGCATAATCTACACTTCCAAGGATTTTGCATAGCTGAACAGGTGGGGATGGGGGAGTTTAATGATATCAGAACGGGCTTATTTCCAAACTGCTTCCTTTCCCAAGTTTTAAGGGTTTAAAACATGCTAACTTCTTATTGAGCCTCACCTTTCAGAAAATATCTATCAGCAAACAATGTAGTATCACAGTTACAAATAATTCATGCCAGAACAAAAAGGTATTCAGTGCATGATGTCTCTTACAGCTCCTAACTTCTTTGACAGTTTCTCCTTCATCCTCTGCACAGCATTTCTAAGAGTATCTTCGTCTTTGCAGAAGGTAAACCTGACAAGATTCTTTCCTTCTTCTGGATTTAGATAGAACACGCTTGTTGGAATGGCTACAACACCAACTTCCTTGATCAGGTATTCACAGAAAGCAATGTCATTTTCCAACCCGAAAGGGGTATGATCAACAACGACAAAGTACGTTCCACTTGAGGGATAAACAGTGAAACCAGCAGCCTTCAAACCCTCCACCAATATTGCCTTTTTGGCTGAGTAATCCCTCCTTAGCTCCTCATAATATGAATCTGGAGCTCTAAGGGCAGTCGCAGATGCATATTGCATCGGAGTGGATGTTGCAAAGGTGAGGTAGGAATGTGCCTGCCTTACTCCCCATGTCAAATGAGGAGGAGCTATCGCCCAACCAATTTTCCAGCCTGTTAATGAAAATGTCTTTCCCAAAGAATTCATGGTTACAGTACGTTCATACATCCCTGGAAGAGAAGCAATTGAAATGTGTTCCATTTCAAAGGCTAACTTGTCATAAACTTCATCAGAAAAAACTAGAACATCATTTTCAATGCACAGAGAGGCAATGACATTGAGTTCTTCTCGAGTGAACATCTTTCCAGTAGGGTTATGCGGAGTATTTAGAAGGATTGCTCGAGTATTCTTAGATACAGCTGCTTTTAGCTCATCAATTGGAAGAGAAAAATCTGGTGGTCTTAAAGTAATACCCTTTATCTTTGCTCCAGCCATAGATAAAGTAGCTTCATAAGAATCATAGAAAGGAGCAAACAGGATGACCTCATCACCAGGATTTATCAAACCCAACATGGTTGCAGCAATTGCTTCAGTACAGCCTGAAGTCACAGTAACTTCCTTTTCGGGGTCAATCTCAAGTCCACTGTCTTTCTTGAATCTAGCCGCCACAGCAGAGTTGAGGTCTGGGACTCCATACCCTCGAGCATACTGATTTTTACCTTCCTTAATAGATTGAATAGCTGCTTCTTTTACAAAATCAGGGCCGTCAAAATTGGGGAAGCCCTGGCCAAGGTTTATAGCTCCATGCTTGATGGCTAGCATACTCATTTGGGTGAAAATTGTAGTTTTGAACTTCTCTAGGCGCTTGGCAACCTAAAAGAAACAGCAAAAATACTCAATCAAAAGGCAAAAGAAGACGCTTTTATCTCAAAAAAGATCAGATTCTTTTTCCCACCACTTCTAGAGAAATTTATGGATTACACAAGTGTGCAACCAATTATAAGATACAAAGAGAATAAATAGAAAGACTAAATATTTTCCAACTTAGGGTGTTAAACTCAACTACAGGAATATGCTGTCTCAAAACAAGCATTTTTGTGCATCCTAGGTTCTCAGAATACTTTATGGCAGAACTCAAGGCTAGCACAAGTGTATTTCAAAGTAAATATTCCAGTCGCTTGATGTACAGATCTCTTGCATCACAGCTGGCTGTAATTCTAGCATAAGGTTTTATAAGGGGAGAACTAAATGTTATCCAAGATATTTATGGTTTAATATGGTAAAGCAATGATTCTATTTAGATAAAGGCATACTACTGCAGTGTCATCTGCTGAAAACATAGGTTTCAGATAGCTGTTGAGATTGTTTTAACTGCTGTTCATGAGAAAGAAATATCACAACTTTCTTGACAGGTTTGCCATCTACTGTGCTTTAAGGGAGCTTTATTATTTAATATTCTAACTACCTTCAATGAGAATTTACAAATGTTCTGAAACAATTTTAGACTTTTCATCATGCATAGATTTACCAACTGAAATTCATTAATTGAAGATAAAGAATCACAAGAGATTCCTCAAATAGGCCAAAATCTTCCCATGTATTTATTTGATTGGTTTCTCCTTCATCTTACATCACAATACCTTTAAACAGTTCTGATTATCACCCAGGTAATTTGATTGAAGAGGTTGCTAACATATTTTATATTTTGAGATAAATGGTACGGATGGAGAAAATGCTGGATTAATTAGTATCTAACTAGCGATCAATGAAGATGGAATGAATGATGAGAGACCACATTTCCAGTAGAGATTAAAGTGTCTTGTGATTTCTTCCCAATTTCGAAATCTTGGGGGACAGAGTTCCTTGATATTGGTGCTTGTTAGTGGTGGGGAGGTACTTATTGGATTAGTCAAGGTGCATGGAGGCTAGAACAGGCACTACCATTATAAAAATGTAGTATCTAACAAAAGTTCTCTTCACTTGTAAAACCTTTTCACAGTTTTGATAATGATGGCTAATGATTTCTTTAAAAAATTTTGGAGTGAACCCAAAAAAAAAAGGAATTGAGCGCTAACTTATTTGTTTCTGACAAAATTATCCTAAATCATTGGAGTGCACACACATTAAACACTCCTACCTTGCAACCCATTCATTAAACTCTCCTAACTCGCAACACTTAGACAACATGGTCAAGATGTTTACACTTTCTCCCCTTCCAGAATGCACTCCAAACTCCCAAGTTAGATGATAACCTCAAACTTACCCAATGATGGGATAAACAACCGGTAAATAACATAGGTTTGTGTGCTTAGGCAATAGGCAAAGCTCCAGATCAAGACAGCTACAACAGATAGCCAATCATCCAATAATGGCTTCCTGATACAATTCCAGACTTATATACTAAAAAGGTCAACAAATATGAAACTTCAACCAATTACTTCATTATAGATCCCTTTAAGCAATTGAAAACAACATATCAATCATGATCACAGCTTATAACCAACATTGATGCAAGTTCAGAAAGTATTCAATGCATTGAAGGATTTCTACTTGATATCAAAAGCTTAAGAGTGTTTCTAGATAGGACGGAAACCAAAGAACCTATATAAGAAAAGATTAACATTATGTTTTTAAAAGATACTTTTGATCATAATATGATGTACATGTAATTATGGGTATTTATATCTTTTTCTTATACTTCCTCTGTCCCATTTTTCGTCGCACCCTTTCCTTTTTGGTCCTTCCCAAAAAGAACGTCACCTTACTCTAATTTTAAATAATTTAACTTTAAAATTCCTCTTTACCCATAATGAAATAATTCTCAGCCACACAAATATCTAAGAAAGATTTTAGACCACAAGTTTCAAAAGTCTTTCTTTTTTTTTAAACGCCATGCCAAGTCAAAGGGTGCTACATAAAATGGGACTGAAGGAGTATTAGTCAACCCTGGTAGTATAAATAGAATAGTATGGTAGAGGGGCGGGCCCATTATCAAACAAGTTTAGAATTATTTGGGTGGACAATATTTTGAGGTGAATACTCTTGGTAAGTTGTGGGTTTATCCCTTTGTCTCTACATCGGATCTCTCTTGAATATCTTTTGGTAAGATTATCCATGTATGAGTTCAATCCTCCTCTTCCTTGAATTTAGTCTTGTAATTGTTAGTTCAAATCAGAGAATTGCAGATATATATTTGTGGGTCTCTAATTTACTTCAATTGTGGGAATATTTTTTCTTTCTTCTCTATCTCCACTCAGTTTCTTAATTATCTCTTGAATTTCTCTACCTTGTATCTTGTGTAACATCAAACATGCAGCAACGAAAATTGCCCAAGCCTGTCAGTTATGAGGTATTATTTGACAAGAGTATCCTAATAGCTTAAAAGCATATCTCCATGTTCCCTAGGTATTGAACAGATTTCATGGATAGAACACCTCCAAAATGGAAAACCATCTTTAATACAAAAGATTTAGACAAAGTAGCTGTGATTCATTTAAGTCTTCCCATAGACGAATTTAGTCAAGAACATACCCTAGTAGGAAAGTCCCAATGACCATAATACAATGAAGGACATTTGTACGAAATAGGATGTCCAGGAAAACAATGACTTCCATTCATAGGGTGGCCCTTTTATGTCCAATAGTTTGAGACTTCAAGTTCTTCTCCTTTTTTTTTTTTTTTTGAGAAAGGTTAAGAGTTTTATCAAATGATATGAAATCATCATGCACTAGAAAGGAAAAGGGATCTCCATGAACTACAAAAAAAGGACGCTCCCTTTACAAAAACAAAAGAGACGAGACTCAACATAACTAAAAAAAATAATCTTGTAGTAAGCTGATGAAATCTACCATATACACTGAGACTTCAAGTTTTCAAATTCAGTGAACACTAAAAAACACAGATCAAGTAGCTTTTAAGAACAAGCAATTGAAAGAGGAACCATGAAAATTACAAAACAATGTAGATACTGCTGATGGAAATGACAAGTGCAGTATGACTGTAAACGGAGTTATAGATGTGTCTAAACACCTAAGATGAAGTGCAAACAATCTTTAAATCAAAGAGAATGGGATTCGAAGTTAACGACACCAGAGATGGAGAGACCTTTAAAGAGTATAAGAGAGCAAAAAAGAGAAGCTAAGAATAAAGTGCGAGATGACTTCACAAAAGTTGGGGACTTGGGAACGAGAGTGCAAAAAAAATATAAATTGACATAAGGCTTAGAGAAAAACAGCTGCAAATCTGTGTGGTTATCAAGCGGAGGTCAATGCTCACCTCTTCTTGCACTGCAAAGCAGGTGCAAATCTGTGAAACATGTTCTTCTGTATACTAGGGGTGAGTTGGCTATTGGCAAGGACTACCTTGGAACTGCTGAAAAGTTGGAATGGAATTGGGAGAAGAGGATCAAGTGAAGAGTGGTGGAGGAGCATTCCAGCATGCATCAGGTGGACTATGGAAAAAAGGAAATCAGTGATGTTTTGAGGGCAGAGAAAATAGCAGTCAGAAGATCAAGATAAAGTGTCTTGGTCCTAAATTTTTTGGATGTAAGCATGTGAGGGTGGTGGAAACAGTGCATCTTGTTGAGTTCATTGAGAATTTGTAAAGACTATAACTAAGTAATGTAGTCTTACCCAATGTGGGTTGTAACCCCAACTTCATTATTTTTTGGATAATGAATTGTTTTATATGAATATACAGTTAACTTTCTCAAAAAGAAAAAAACAAAAAACATATGACTTAGAGAGGAGGGATACAGACTTGAATCAAGAGAAGTGTACGTAGAACACTACCAAATTTTGATAGGAGATGATAAATGAATGGAAGGAGAAGTTGATTACACATCATGAGAAGAAATAATATTTTCTCTGACATACAAAATGGACAAAAAGCTTAATTACGTTGATAGAACTAAGACAACTCAAGAGAAGGAAGCCATGAAAAAATGAGAGGTAGGACCGCTTGTGGTTGAGATGATATCCTTTTTAAGTTTGTAAATGTCCTTGGGAGGTCAGGGTATATAATTAACCACCAACATTCAAAATGATATTAAATATTAGAAAGAAGGAAAAAAAAGTAGAGAAAGAGCACCTTAGTTCTGAGATGAAAGAACAACGGATATATTCAAAGATATATATTGATGGTATTAAATTTATGAATCACACATAAAACTTCATGAAAAGGAGATAGAGCATGAATTCAATATTACAAGGGTGATAAAGATATTTCTCGTCTTTGAGAAAGCATACAATGAGTAATAAGAAAATCTGGTGCTTGAGAAGCAAAGAACTCACATCTTATATATAAAGACAATTGTGGATGCGTATGACCAAGTCGTCACAAGTGAGACAATAGAAAGTAAAGATACCATGAAATTTTATCATAAACATGGGTTTACACCACAAATTTTTCTTGAGTACACACTTATATATCTTAGCCATGGATAAGCTAACCCAAGAGTATACAATGTGATTCCCCGGTACATGCTATTTTAGATAAAACCGTGTTAATTGTTGAACAACGTATATGGAGGAGTTATATAACCTTTATCAACTTGATCCGGGACTGTGACATAGTGTCAACAGGTCCCAATATTCTCATCTAATACAGAAGTTCATGAATCATCCATGACCAAAGACATGTTTTCAGTAAAAACCATGCCTCCACGTATAGTACTGCATCAGATCTCGTAGGAGTCCCTTATCTCAAAAAGTTGAGCTGTACCTTCCCCACCCCCCACCCCCCCAAAAAAAAAACCTAACAAGCTCGATGTTCCTTCATTGTGAAAAGAGGGGAACAAAACGGGAAAAAGCTTCAACCTTTAATTACGCAGTTAAACACCATCAATCACAAAACAACTATTCTCTTGAATCGACTTTCATTGGCCCCTAAAGTTATCAATTTGGAAGAGTAACAAAATAACTTTGCCGTTGAATATTCCATCAAATGCCAAATTCAAAAGAGGCAATCCGAGAAAGAAAAAAACAAAATAAAGAAAAGGGGTTACCTGAATAGGCTTAGGAACAGTCTGGGTTGGCTCATCTTGAGTAGAAACAGCCTCATTCTGGGGTGAAACAGCGGACAGAGTCGCCATTGGAAAAGAGTATTTTCTGGTAATGCTGCTCGAAAAAGTGTGGAGAATATGGGGTTTACAGCTTCTCAATGGCTGCTGAAGCATGTCAATGGAATACTGAGGTGTCCAGGTACATCGGATTGCTCGAGGGATTCGCATTAAGGAGAATCCGTATTTATTGGTAAGTGGTAGAAACTCTTTGGATTCAAAATGGTCATGTGTGCGTTGACTTTGCCATGAGCCGAGAGATCAACTCTTATTGCTGCTGAGGAAATGACGTTTACACCCTTTCAAGTTTAGAAACGTGTAAAATGCACCATCTCACATCTTGAGAACAAATCTTTCTATGATCCACTGGGAATCATGTGATTTACGTGCCTACTCACTTTTCTTTAGCTTCTAAAATACAAGGGTGGTTGAAGGGCATGTTGGACTTTCTGTTATAAACATATTTGTGTTACATAAATGTTTGTTATATAGAAAAGTTAACAATCATTATTTAGGAATCAAGTTAATTTTACCTTATAAATAATTCATTATAATACACATTTGAATATATTTCAAGAAAAAGAAAAATAAGAAGTCTTCTCTCTTCTCCTTATTTTTCTCTTCTTCTTACTTTATACTTTCATAACGCATTATCAACATGAGACTCTATCATCTTAAAGATTCAAGGCTAAAGTATTATTTATTTATTACCTCTTTATTGATATGGCTAATCTTACGAAATTTGAGTTCGTTGCCCCTTCATCGTTTGGGCAAGAACTACCCTTCATAGGTGTTGGATGTTGTGTCTTGGACAAATCATCAAAGATGAAAATAAAGCATCAAAACAAGACTGTGCTACGGCTATGATATTCTTATATCATAATCTTGATGAAATTTTAAAGTTGAATATCTCATGGTCAAGGATCCACTTGTTTTGTGGAAAAGCCTGAAACTAAGATATGATCACTTGAAGATGGGCATACATCCAAAAGCACGATATGATTGGATGCATCTGGGGTAACAAGACTTTTAAGTAACAAATCTATGATGCCTTGAAGATCATACATCCAAAAGCATGATATGATTGGATGTATCTGGGGTAACAAGACTTTTAAGTGTATTCATAATTACAATTTTGTCATGTTTAGAATCACTCCTCAGTTGAAACTGTGTGGAGAAACGAGTAGATATTAACAGGGTGAAAAAGACGTTCTCCACTTTTTATGCCTCATATGTGTTGCTACAATAGTAATATCGAGAAAAAGGTTTCAAAAAGTATTCTGAACTAACTTATCATTTTCTCGTGGTTGCAAAAAATAATGATTTGTTAATATTTGAAAAATCATGAGAATTGACCTACTGAATTTACACCACTTCCTGAAATTTGAAGTGAATAAGTGTACGTCCACTATGCTAGGCATGGAAAAGGTCACAACCTTGGTCGTAGATGTGGACGTGGTTGGAATCGTGATAATGGACAAGAACAAAATTATTTTCCTAGTGTTAATCATTCACTAAAGAAAAATCACTACAAAAAAAGTGTTACTAATGAGATGGAAAAGGCCACTATTGTAATGACCCGAGCGTTGTATGACCTCGTCGGAGCTTGAAAAATTCATTTCGGACCAACTTTGGACCAAGGTGACACCTCAAAGGAGACCTCACGGTCTGTGTGAGGTCATATGACCCGTGTAGAGGTCTCCTAAAGTGGCCCTTGGCCTATGGAAGGTTATTTGGCCCTTGGCGTGGAGTTACAAGCTAAGGCACGTCACACTTGGACCCCACATGGGCCGTGTGACACTTCACAGACCATGTGGAGGGTCGTGTGGTGGCCTTGAGCTTGGAATCCCACCATTTGGGACCAAGTGTAGGGACACAACCACTCCCACGGTCCGTGTCGAGTCTCACGGACCGTGAGGCTCTTCGTATGACTTCCAGAGTAAAAACTTTCTAAGTATTAAATCACCGTCTCGGGACTTCATTGTGGAAAATTTTTATTTTTCTAAGTATGGGGTCACGGGAAGTCACACAAACCGTGTGATCTTACACGGCTCATGACGCCCTCTGTGTGGTTGATTTCGTCAAAAATTTCTAAGTATGGGATTACTGTTTCGGACCTTCGTCGGGCATAATTTTCTAAATGTTGGTTCACGGACGAGTATATGATGCGTGTGGTGTGTCACGGACCGTATACCCTCCCTTGAAGTGGTGACGTCCAATTTTTTAACTCGTTTCATTAATGGTGTTTTCGTAAATTTGGTTTATTCTAAAGGTCTTTTGGGACTTCCTATGCTACCTAAAGACTTCCTAATGACCTAAACTTTATTCCTAACATTCAAATCCATTCCTCACATTTGAAATTCTCTCAAGTCGCTTTTAAACCTCTTTCAAAGAACTTTTGTGAGTTTTAAGCTTGGGAATCAAGGAAGGGTTCTTTCTTCACCAAAATTCTTCTTGAATCTTCTTTATTAGCTAAGGTATGTGAGATTGATTCTTGATCCATTTCAACCAAGAAGAGCCAAACTCTTTTCAATTGATTTTCATGGAATTTTGCTTACTTTAAATATGGGTTTTGAATATTATTGTTTATTAAATTTAGTTGATGTATGGGATATGCTTTATTGATGATTTTAAGTTGATTTAAGCCCCAATATGATGATTTGCATTGAGATTATGAAATTATGGATGTGCATGTCCCCTTTAAAGCTTGATTTGTGCATGTGTAATCTATATTATGATTTAAATGTGAATTTTACTAATGATTCTACTTGAATTTCATAATGTATTGTTGATTAAAGCTTGAATCTACATTATCCATGTTATTCTCATCACATTCATAGCATTTGTATCCATGAGCATTGGATTTATGAAATTGTCGGTGGGTTAAACTCACATATATTCAGTGAGTTAAGCTCACATATTAATTATGACAATAATGTGATCAAATAAATGTCTATTGTTAATGGCTTTGAACATTTTGGGTGCTTGCACCATATTGACATTAGCATGAGCTATTCCTATGCATGAGTATCATGATTATGATTTATGGTTTGGCTTTTGAGCCTAAATGTGTATTGAACGGATTTGAAATGACTATTGTATCTCTTTGAAAGCATGTATATGTATAAGTATTCTCGTGGGATGTTTTCACTTAGCACCGATGGATTGGGGGTGTCAGGGTTATCCCCAAAGGTCCTCTCCCTTTCCTTGTACCGACATAGGAAAGGTATCCATCACCGAAAAGACTAGGTCGTAAGGGATGATTATTCATTTATTGATATGTTATGATATTGGAAATCCTTCTGAAAAGATTGGGTCATAAGGAAGGTGTTCATCCACCGAAAAGAATGGGTCGTAAGATGTGATGTAGATTACCTTGGCAAGTAATCTTCTCCTACCGATGGGAGGTCTGTATCGGACTAATTCATGTTATAGCTCGCATGAGTTTGATTTGTCGGTTATAGTCCATCCTCACTATATATAAGCATTTCATGCATCATTGGTTTCATGGCATATCATATACTATATCTCTTGTTATATATCTCCTTTGATAGTATGTGACCTTGTCATCTAACATTGAATGCAGATTTGGTAAGTCATATGCATTGAATGCCCGCATACTTAGTACATTTGAACGCAGTAACGTATACTTTTGCCTACATGATCTCACCATTTAGGGATCGAGGACTACGTTCATCCATCGTACGACGTCTAGCTTGGATCTTGAGTTTGCTTGTCGTGGTGAGTGCTATCTTTCAAGGACAAGACACATATCCTCTACCTATGGTGCTTTGTTTATGTTATTTACATTTGAGGGTGAGCTCGGGGTATGTCTTGGCCCCCGTCCTATCTTATGACTAGAGGCATTTTTGGACATCTAGTAAACTCCTTTACATTTCTTTGCTAAGTGTTATGATTGGAGGTTATGTTATGGCTTGGTTACCTATTGGATATCGTTATGTGATTTGGTTATGAGTCTTATGCCTTGACTACATGATATGATGTGAAAGATCCTAAGTCCCAGATTGCCCCTATAGAGTGAACCATGCTTACCTGCCCCTTAGTCTTTATATGTTATGTGCTATGTGATTTCATGTTGCACCCTTTCCCTATGACATCCCCATAGCGTGAGTCCTACTTTCTCTTCCCTTAAACTATATGTTTAATATTTGAATACGCTTCTGAACCGATGATGTGAACTTGGATACTTTGAGGCTTGTTTTAGGACTCTCGGGTCCCCATTCACCATGTCACTCCTAGACCCTAGGTCTGGGGCGTGACAACTATGCAAGTGAGTGTCCTATTCCCAAACAATTGATTGAGCTTTATCAAGCGTCACTAAAGAAGAAAGAGAGAAATCCTCAAGCAAATTTTATCTCTGAAAATCATGTCGACATCACACAATTGGATGTAGCAGACTTCTCCGCACACCTTGAAGGAAAGATAAATCACTTGATTGGTGATGGTTCAGTGGTCATGGAAGAATGACCAATTTTTAATTATTTAACCATTGAATAAATCATGTGAAGATATTGTTTACATGAGTTCTAATTTTTAATGAGTCATATTATAGTAGTTCATTATTGAATCGCATTTAGTTTGATTATGGTTGATAAATATTTTTTTTACTTGAGTAGCATTTTTAATTTTTTCTTACTGATTTTGTACTTACTAAATAAACTTAGTATCCATTGTTCTATAAATTATGACTTTTTGAGCTGCTTGTTGCAATCTTATTCGATGTGCCTATCTTGGATATTTGAGTTGATTATTTACTTGGAATATTATGATGGACTGTTGCTAGTCAAACATTAAAATATATTATGTGTTTATATTAAACTAGGTATTAAATTGATCTAGTAAACAAAGACATATATTATCAAATGTTATAACTACAATTAATTTGTATTCTAGTATGTTTTATATTAAATTATCTTACTTTTACTTTGTAATAAAATTCTAATAGATATTTATTTTATTCTATGTGAAGACATGGATAATTATGAAAGCATGTTATCTAATTATGAAAACATTTGTTTGATTGATTCTGATATGACACATACGATGTTACTATAATTTCTGGTAGTACTAATTTAATATGATGTTACTACGATCTTATTTAAATATAGGCAAAATAAATGTTACTACAATTTTTGGTAGTACTAATTTAATTGAGGGCTTCGGAGGAGTCATTATAATTTTGCCCAAGGGAACTAAACTCATCATAAATAATGTGATATTTTCTCCTAAATCTCATAGAGACTTGTTGAGTTCTAAAGATATTCGTGAAAATGATTATCATATTCAATCAATGGATGAAATGAGTATTGAATATCTTGGTATCACCAAGAATGTCTCTGGAAAGACATGTGTTATAGAAAAGTTTTCTACTTTGTCATTTGGTTTGTATTGGATAAAATTAGTGTATTGAAGAAGATTCTATAGTAAACCAGAAGGTTACTAATTTCAATACTATCGTACTTTGGCATGATCAATTGGAACATCATAGAACTATGGATCTTTAATGATAATGAAAGCGAAATAATGTACTTTTGATGAAAAGTCATCAAATATGTCCCACTAAATTTGCTCCGTTCTTTAAAGTGAATGTCGTAGCAATGCACAGTATATCTAAAAGAAGATAAGTGTTTGAATAATGCACATAAAAATGGGATGAGGTACTAAGCTATCATACTTTGATACGATTAGGTGATTGTGTCCCATTTATGTAGAATGAGGTCTTTTAATAATGATTTGAACTATAGCAAATTCAAATGGACATCCATTAAATGATCCTAAAGATTCTTTTAAATGGTAAATTTTCTTGTATTGCTTGTTATTAAGGCAAGTTGCTTGTGAGACCATCACCAAAGAAAGTTGAGATTGAGTCCCCTATGTTTTTGGAATGTATACATGGGGATATTTATGGACTTATTCACCCACCTAGTAGGACGATTAGATATTTTATGGTCCTAATATATGTTTCAACTAGATGGTCTCATTGTGTCTATTGTCATCTCACAATTTGACATTTGCAAAATTATTAGCACAAGTAATACATTTATGGGCACTATTTTCTGATAATCAGATTAAGTTCATTCTCCTTGATAATACAAAAGAGTTTTCATCCTAAGCATTTAATGACTATTGACTATCCATTGAGATAAGAGTTGAACATCCCGTTACTCATGTTCATACTCAAAATGGTTTTGTTGAGTCATTGATTAAACGCTTGCAATTGATAACAAGACCATTGCTTATGAAACCACTTCTGCATAGGATCCTGAAATTTTTCATGCTGCAACACTTATTCGTCTCTGGCCAATAAATTATCATAGTTTTCTCCATTGCAACTGATTTTGGTTCAAGGACCTAACATATTCCATCTAAGAATTTTTTGATGTGTTGTATATGTTTCTGTGGCACCACCACATTGCACTAAGATAGGATCGAAAGAAGATTAGAAATATTTGATGAATTTGAATTACACTCTATTATTTGCTATCTTGAACCATAAACTGGAGATACATTCACTGCTCAATTTGCCTTTTAAAATGTTCAAGAATAAACCACATAAAATTTGGGAGGGGGGGAGAATATGACTCAATCTATAGGGAAGTAGGGACTTAGGAATTTCATCACTTTTCATGAACATTAACATCACATAGTATCACATAGTGGGATAAGGACTAGAGGATAAGTCTCCATAAAAGCTCAACATATCATTATAGGTAGATAGCATAGCATCATGGTATAGTATTCGATAACATCTCTAAAAATTAGTAGGATGGGGGATAAGACAAGTCCCGAGCTCACCCTCAAACTAGAAAGTAAACTAAAATAAAGTCTCAACATAAGCATGGTAGAAATTGGATATTGTCCTCGAAATGGAGGACTCACCATAATAACAATCTTCACAACTCCAAGCTAGCCATGTGGAGGAAGATGAATAGGAGCTCCGGACTCTACATGGTTAGATCATGTAGGCAAAAAGTATGTGTTAGTACTTGAAATTTAATAATACGTGGGGTGTAATGCAACAGTAGATAATAAGCTTCATAAGCAAGATGCACAATCATATACAATAAAATATAAATTCAATATGGCATGAATGTGTATGCTTAAGCGGAAATTTGCATAAAAAATACAACCTAACTTTTTTACATTATACTTATAGGGAGGTAGAACTTAACCTACATATAAGACCAAGCGAGCTACTACTTGAAATCCAACATAACCCCCTATGTTGGCACAGGGAGACTACTTGTCATGTAGAACTTTGCCACATCACATATGCTTCATCAATAAACATTATGGCTTAGATGGATCCACTAGCCTAGCCTACAAGGGCTCCAATGGTGGTACATATTTAGTGAGACAAGGGGTTGCTACAAGAATTCTCTACCGAATTCCACCTCAATGCCTCATTTGGTGCTAATCATTCCCACGAAATATATTTGAAAACATATGCATAATTATAGTCATTCATAAGATTAAAAGCATAACATCGTCATCATCATCATGTAAAAAGAGTTTCTCATCTAAGCATCGAGATCCAACATGTGAGAATGGTCTTTATCACATAGGATCTATTTTTTTGGTAAGAATTATCCTTTCACTACACCTTTAACATTCATAAAAGGGATTCAAACATCAAAACTTTCATACTTTAGTAATTGAACCTTCATCATTCACCATTAGAAACTTGATATGATAACTGGGTGGATTTCATGCATGTGAACTTAAAATCATGAAACTCAAGAGGACTATGCATGAAAGTGGTGAAATTTATCAACTTAAATCATCCTTAAAACAACTACCATAATCATAGATATCATCTTTAAACTTTAGACATAGAGTCATGCAATTCATCTCATAAAGTCATCAATTTCATCATAACATCATAGTATCATAACTTTCATAGCTTTTTGAATTTCAAAAAAATAAGTTATAGGAGAAAAACCATTGAAGTCAATTTGTGCAATTTTATGTAATTGAAGAATAATCTCAGCATGATCCATGTTGAAGGAATATATGATACCCATAAGTAATTAACATCGAAATTTGAAGGAATTTGTAAATTAAGTTTCAGGACTTTATGGGCGAAAGAGTCGATGAATAAGGATTCCATATACCTTTGATCCTTGAAACTTGAAGAAGAAGACTTGATGAACTTTGAGAAATTCTCTTAGAAGCTTTGTCTTCAATGGAGGAAGCTTGATATCCAAGGAATTTGAGAGAACTTGATGAAGGATTTTGGAGGGATGTTTGAGAGGATTTGGAGGTGTTTAGAGAGAGTATTAGATCTAAATTTAAGAGAGTTTTCATGCATTTATGCATATAAAGGTGTTGGGATAGGTCTCAACTATCTTTCTAGGCAAGAAACGAAACTCAGAAAATTTTTAACTAGGGGGGAGAGGGGCAAGGGCGCGACGCGCCTTTGTCACGGACTCTTCGGGTTTTTCAATTTCATCAAAAAATTATTTTTTGATACGAGTGACCTAAAAATCGAAGGTGACCCTTTTCCTACATAACTTTGCCTTCTGAAAAAGAATACGAAATTGGATTTGTAAAATAATACACGAATTTAAAGATATTTAAGAAATACATCGTAGGGTCTTTCCGAGCTATGTTGGGAGGTGTTACAAGGAGACCCTATCCTGTGTCCATGTGAGTCAAGATAGATTAAGGACACCCCAAAGTCAGCATTAGAGTTATGGTGATCGTAGACGTCATCCTCTATATTTTGAGATTGGTGATAGACTCTTCTTATGAGTATCTCCCTTAAAGGGTTGATGAGATTTGGCAGGCGAGGTAAGCTTAGTTCTCGGTATATTGGACCATCTAAGGTTTTAAGGAGGATTAGTGAAGTTGCCTATGAGTTATCTTTGCCTCCAGCATATTCAACTATACACCCAATTTTTCATGTTTTGATGCTATGACGATATGTGCCAGGTGAGTCCCATGTGCTACAGTATGATTCACTTGAGTTAGATGATCGTTTAACATTTATTAAGGAGCCAGTAGGCATATTAGCCAGGGATGTCAGACAGCTTCATTCCAAAGTTATACATGTGATAAAGGTCCAGTGGAAGCATTGTCCGATAGAGGAGGCCACCTAGGAGATCGAGCGGGACATGGGGGAGCAGTACCCTGGCCTATTTAAGTCTGTAGGTATGTCTTATCCTTACTTTCAAGGATAAAGATTTTTGTAGTAGTGGATGTTGTAATGACCCTTTAGGTTATTTCTACGTTTTGCATCTTTTGCATTAGTTAAAGCATTCGTATAGCAACCCCAAGCCATTTATGACTTGCTAGCACTAATAGTTCAGTCACCTAGTCAGTCATCTAGAAGATGTGCAATTTTTTGTATTAAAGGCCTATTTAAAGTTGAAAAAATGAGTTTTACAACAAAGCCTGGGTAAACAACCTTAGAATGGAATTTAACAGTTCCATTAGCTCCAGAATGGCCAAATTAGGCTAGAAGCATGGTCAACTCGAATGCCGAGATTTTAAGTATTAGTTTATATTGGGTTTTACATTTTAGCCTCAAGAATAGGCCAAAAGTTAACTTTGGTCGACATTCTTGAAAAAATGCCCAAATGGAAATTCCAACAGTGTTGTTAGCTCTGGAACGTTAAGCTTAGTCTAGAACAACTTTTCATTCGATTCCCAAGGCTTCCGGGTGCGTTTTGGGCCCCTTGATGGAAATTGAGTAAATATGGACTTAAAGTGGGACCCACATTTATCCATAATGACCGCTTATTTGAATTTTGACTATGCCATTGGATCTAGAACTCGAATTTGGCGTGGTTACATAGTTCTTTTGTATGTACGGGGCTCTGGCTCTGAACGAGTTTTAGACGCCCCATCAGAGTATTTGAAAATAGTTGAATCTGGTGCAAGAACCATACCACTCCACATTCACAGAGGCCAAGGGCCAATACAATCTGTGTTTGCGGAGGTGAACCCACGTGCGCGGAGAAAAATTGAGGTGGCATAAATTTCGATATCTTCCAAAACTCAATCATAATGTCAGGAAAAATTCAAAGTGCGGTTACTTGATCATTTTAAGGTCAAATTCAGTAATTCACAAAGCTATTTTGCATGAAATTTTGAGAACGTCGTGGAAGTATCAAAAATTGCATTTGGTATATTGTTCAAGGTAATGTTGATGTTTTTGCTGATGTATATTGGCGTTAATATTGAGAAATTTCAAAAATTGATTTCTTGGTCGTTTTGGATCGAATTTTAGTAAAATTTGAGTCTATTCTATGTAGTTTTTTGAGACAGTCACTGCGGTGTTGTCAGAATTGTCGGTTAAACTAGGTTTGAGGTAAATACATTGTAAAACCTATTGCCTATACTGTTAGTCCTAGAAAAAATGTCATCGTTGTTTGGGCCGTTTAAGTGTTGTTCTGAGCATCAGATTGAGGTACAGACTCAGGTAGCTATAGGGATTATTGTATAAGATTTATTTTGAGATTCCAGATGCAGGCCCCATTTTTGCTTTTTGGCCCCAAAATTGTATATGTTTATTTCTTATTATTTTGATGTCAGAATAACTATATTAACGTTGTGATCTTGTTTTTGATAACCTGGCAGCGTTCTGAAGCCGCACGAAAGGGTAAAGTACCTGCAAGATAATTTTGAGTGTATATGATCAGTGTTCAGTTAGGCTACAGTTTCCTTCTTCTAGACTAAGTCGAAATGTGTAAATCCTATTTGGATAACCTAATTAGTAAATAGGGACTTAGTTTTGGGATCATACCTGATGAGTTAACTATATAGCTGATATATGAAGCTGTGAAGACATCGATTAATATGTAAGACTACGTGTGATGGGCATACTGACTATTTACTGCATTTTTTATTATTTACTATATTACTCATTATCTGGGACTGATAGAGTACCCATTTGACATGCTGAAGATTCATATGACTAATAAATTGATCTTCTACCACATTATTATTATTCGACATTGTTGGGCCTTAGTCTAGGCTTAGGCTAGTGATGTCATGGACCTACATTGATTAGGATCAATAGACTTTTATACTTATATCTGGTGTTACTTGAGAGGCCGAGATCTTTGTAAACCAAACTAGCAGACTTGAGTCTGTAGAGTTGGGACCAGATAGGCCACAATGACACAGAAACTTGACTATTCATACTATTGGCTGGCTATCTTAGAATGATTCTGCGATATATTAGATTCCGCTCGAATATAGAAATGACCAAAGATGTCACATTCGAGCTTCGAGTAAGATCTCATATAGTTAGAGGCCCGAGCATTCCATAATTGATCACATATCCTCCCACTAAGAAATGTATAAACGAGGAACAATTACATTTTGTATGCCCATACTACTGATAGAGGTGGCATCGCTGGAGGGAATATTGGACTAGTTCGAGGTTAAGGGCCAGGTAGACCACTGGCCACTATGATCATAGCCTGGTTAAGATTCCAGATCATAGC
Source organism: Solanum rostratum (assembly GCA_029948455.1). NCBI lineage: Eukaryota > Viridiplantae > Streptophyta > Magnoliopsida > Solanales > Solanaceae > Solanum > Solanum rostratum. The sequence continues at coordinate 24,852,794 of CM057049.1, forward strand.
ATGGGTTGAAGTTCAAGCAGTAGCCCGAGTTGGACGCCAGTTCGGGGTATACAATCTAGGTTAGAGGCCCAGTTAGGTAGTTCTAGCAAGTTCGTGGTTCCACCGAATTTGTAAGTATATGAACATAATTGCATTGCGAAATTAGTTAAGACTTGACACCATGAACCTTGCACTTGTATGCCTCCTTTTACCCTATCATTATGCGTAAGTGTACCTTCTGGGCCTATGGTGGCCTGGTTGTCGTACATGCAAAGAGAATAGGGCCTTACACCCGCATTCATCACTACATCGGCGTCTAGTTTTTGGTTCCTTCCATATTTTTCGGCATACAGTTTTAGTTCTTATGGTCAAATGCTTGTAGAGCTATATTCTTTCTTTCCTGCCTTATTTACTATTCTTACTCAGTTGGCCTATGATGCCTATTGGGAAGCATATTTCTAGTACTCACCCTACTTTTCACATATGTTTCATAATGCAGGACCCAACCAATACAATAACATTGATTCCTCCTTTGATTGTTGCCATATATGGAGACTTGTGGTGAACATTGTGCATTCTTAGATCCTTCCGGTCTCCATCTGTATCAGTGGCCCATCTTTTGTTATCAGTGACTAGCCTTGTATATTCTTTTGGCTTGTATATGTATATATTGACCTAGTTGTGTTGTGCCATGTCTGTAATAGCTTTGCATGGGTGACTACTAGGTCTTGGGAGGGTGTTTGTAGTGGTTGTGTGTGTGTGTGTATATATATATATATATCACGTATATTCCAGTTTTCATTTATGGTTAGCTTAGTAGTTGTATTGTGTTTGGACTATTTCTGCCTCATATCCGTTACTAATTGTTCCGGGTTACGATCAGTTTGCCTATCTAGGGGGATTAAGGTACGCGCCATCATAACCAGTAAAGTCGGGTCATGACAATGAGACCTCCATTTACAATCCGTAAAACTCTTTATGAGCTATAGACTAGGCTCGTGGTCCCTGCACTAGTGACCATTTTCAGCATTTTTCTTTTTTTCCTGACTGTTCAACTTATGGGGTATTACACAAAATAGGACAAGGACTCTAACCAAGACAAAGATAGACCAAGGACTCTAACCAAGGCACCGAGTTAGGGTAGGGACTTTAGCCAAACCCAAAGGAGTGATTAGGGACTTGAACTGGCACAAAAAGAAGAATGAGTTAATTTATATATCAAGTCAACTGAATATCCAAGGGCGGACTCATATGGAGTGCCATCAATAAATCACTCTAGGGTTTGAATGCAATCCAACTCATGATAATGAACAACCTCCAAATTAATAGACAAAAACATAAGAGACAATGGAAATGGGAATTAGGGATAAGAGGATAGTCACTAGTGGGTTACTACCTAGCTAAGGCTCACATTATCAAACCCAAGTCTGCTACATCGGTCTACAAGGAGATAAGTTGTTCAATCTAATGTCAGAGCAAAACTAAAGCCTATTGGCTCCAAAATATGCAATATTTGGTAAACAATAGTCTAAGCCAAGACAAAGACCAAACATGCTTCAATCAAGTATAGAAATCCAATATTATATAAGCCACAAGGAAAGGATGATCAACAATAACAAGTAAGATACCAATATTACCTAGAATATGCAATAACAAGTAAGATACCAATATTACCTAGAATATGCAAAAACAGCCTAAAACATAAATTCTAATAAATTTAACATGATCAACAAGTTATTCACCCCAAATTCATGCAAATCAACAAACATTCGCATAATCAAGTTTTGTCTAAGGAAAGGGAAGTTGTAGTCTATCTAAATGCAGATCGCGTGGGCTCTAAATCATAAAGTTGAACTCGTTTTTCTTTCGAACAGCCTCTGAATGTAGCAAACGTCATAAAAAAATAGAATCATAATGTCAATATGAACATCTAGACACCAAAAATATATACTTTTAAGAATGACCAAAATAGGAGTCTAAACAGATCACTTATATTGGAAAACTAAAAATTAACTCTATAAAAATGTTCAAACAGTTCTCCAAACATGTCCCAAAATAAAACATAATTTGGGTCTTGGAATAGTTCAAAATTGATCTATACAAAAATTCACCAAAAAAGTCAAGAAATAGGAGGGGTGATAGCCCTTTCGGTCTTAAAATTACCTAGACTAGATGAACTTTAACAGTTTCTAAATGCTCCAACATGCACCACGATAATTTTTCAGACACATCAGACTTTAAATCACAAAAATAGAGCTCAAAATGGAGGAGTAATCATGTTTTGAAAATGTCTAGCTAAAGATGATAGTATCTAATGTTAAAATAAAAGACCAGATCCAAAAGATCTTCGCAAACATGGCTCGAAGAGCCCGCAAATGCGGAACCCGTCAGGCTTGGCCTTCGCGAACATAGAGACTCTTCTACGATCTCAAAAAGTAATTTGCTTGACCTCCATGAACACGGGCCTTGACTCCACAAATGCAAAGAAGAGGAGGAAAAGCCTCCGTGAATGCGACAGCCCTGCCCGCGAATGCGAAGGCCAAAGTGGCCCTGCATAAGCTAAGCATATAAATTGATTTTGGCAAGTGACAAAACCTTTTATGGGATGCTTGAAATTTATTCAGAACCCTCTGTGTACAAATAAAATATGCAACCTCATTGAATTTCGTAATTTGGATTCAAGGTGCAGTCAGAATTACCAATGAAGGACATTTAAACTAAATGTTGGTCCTACTAGCACAATCCATTTTTAATCATAATCCATCAAGGGACTCGAAATTAGTCAGGAAGCCTCATGAACCAAATGAAAAATCGTCCTAGACCAAACTCAACATTTTAGATTTAGCTGCATTAATAGAATTTTCATTTAGGCATGATTTCAAAGAATATTAACCAAAGTCAAACTTGGACCAAAACTTAAAGGTTAAAATGTCAAAAGGTACAAATTTGCACCGAAAAACCTTAGGACCAAAGCTGACCATGTTACTAGTCTAAAATGATCCTTCTAAAAGCGGTGGAACATTCAAAATTCCATTCTGAGGCCGTTTAACTGGCATTTAGATCAAACTCGACTTTTCAAGTTTCAAAAGCCTCAAAACATAGAGAGCTGCACAGAATCCAAACAAAGAATTAGTTGACCAAACTATTAGTGCCAAAAAAAATCATAAATCACTTGAGATCGCTATAGAAATGCTATAAATAACAGAAAGAAGGCATTACACAGAAATAACCTGAAGGATCATCATAAATTTTGATGTATAATCACATAAAGAAATAATTTGTCTAGAAAATCTGAAAAATATGAAATAGAGAGATTGATTTTTGTTTAATGGTATGAAAGAGATGTAATGATTTTAAAATATGAAAAGTAATAGACTAAAATAGATAATTAATGTGAATTAAACCCAAAATGATAAGTTTGCCCCAAAAACTATGAAATACTTAAAATTTAAGTTTGCTACGTTATATTATATAAGCTAAAATTATGTTTGATAAATATTAAAAAGTATATTTATGTATTGTAATATAGAATTTTAACTATATGTCTAGTGTTATTCAGGGCCTATGAGGTGAAGCCTAATAAGAAAAATAGCTCAACAATATCTGTCCGCCTCTCTCTCTCTCTCTCTCTCTCTCTCTCTCTCTCTCTCTCTCTCTCTATATATATATATATATATATATATATATATATATATATATATATATATATAAAGTAATTAGTTTACAATAAATATAGTTATATTTTTATTTACATAAAAATAGACAAAAGATATAGAAAGTATTTACCAACTAAACAATATCGCTTGCCAAATTCATCGAAAGTATATATTGACTATACAATGTAGTTTATCTATCCATGAGCTATACACTAACTATATATACTGATACACACAAATAGTTGAATATAACTTAACTATAGATGAAGTATACACTAGCTATACATGAAGTATACATTAACTATTAAATCTTGATAAACTTAAAATCATCTCTAAATAGTCCCAAATTTTAAATATGAAATTTTCTCACTTTTTGGGTCTTTTGATACATAATTAATTACCTCGAAACAATTCGCATTTGCGACACGCCAAATTTTTAAATCAAGCAAGCTTCGAAATTTCAATGTTCGAAAGAAGGAAGAAACAAATTCGGTTAATTTCAATATTTTTTAAAATTGGACCAATTTTCTAATAAATTAAATGACTGAATGACCAATACACACATATAGGGCATCAATCTTTCTTTATTTCTTTTATAGGTATAATACATATATATGCTTTTTAATTTAGCTTTTAGCTAATATTTATGTCTTTCAATTTTGGATGTGCACAAGTAGGTAATTAAGCTTGTATAAAATTGAACGAGTAGATACACAAGTCCTACATGACATAATATACATAAGACACCACATAGGATACAAAATTGTCATCTAGGATGTCACGTAGGACTGTGTCCAGTTGTTCAATTCTATAAAAATTTAAGTGCTTACTTGTGCATACCATATTGATAACAGTTAAAGACTAAATTAAGAAAGGGATAATTATACCCCACAAGAAAAATTACTTGGAAAGACCATCTTTAGGACTTAATTACATGAATAATAGGACTTTCTAAATATACACATATGAAAATTTATTTTACGTATATAACAATTTTAAATAATTATAAAAGATAATTATAATCCCTAATTTAATGCTATAACACATTACCAATTTACCTTAAAATTAAGGAATTCTTTTTAATCTTTAAATAAAATCTATACTATATTAAAATTGTGAAGACCCTTATAAATGTTATTTGAACTTTTTCCCTTCATTAAAAATCTTTTCTTTAGATAAAATCGTCTTTTCACCATTTTTCTTTGAATTATTATTTAATTATATTTATAATATTGACTTTTAAAATATATGGAAAGGACTTCTGGAAAAACTCCTAAATCTTCCTTATTTGATACACCTTTTTTATTTAGCATGGATTCTAATAAGTTCATAATTAAATTTAATTTTTTCTTTGTAATGTTTGTTATCAAACGAGGTACACGCTTTGACCACGCATAAAGCGCGTACACTAGTACTATAAAAAGAATACCAAATATTTCTCTCTCTATATATAGTCCGTATGTATTCAAAATATTCTAACCAAATATTTTATCCTACTACAATCAATATTAATAGTATTTATTCTAATATCACTCATTTTCATTGTCAATTATTATTATATACGAAATACATATTCATGGTATGAGTTCATGGAATACTTATTCATGTTATAAGTTTATGGAATACTTATTCATAGTATAAGTGTATGAAATACTTATTCATGATATAAGTTTATCGAATACATATTCATGGTATAAGTTTATTGTTTTGAAAGTATTAAATATATTTACATGGTATAAGCTTTTATATCTAAAATATACCATGTATCTTTATGGTATAAATATAATTTATAGCAAAAGTGGTTATTGTTATTTTTTGTACAAATTTATAAAATAAATATTCATGATATAAATTATTATGTCTTGGGTGTTTTTGTTTAAAAAATTATTTATTAAATATGAATATATTCCTCTTCAGTTCAAGAAAAAAAATATAATCTCCGGATAACAATGTACAATTGATTTTGTAGAAGGATTATATGAAGGATAGATATTGTTCCCTTAAGAAAAGGAACAAAAGAGTTGTGATGGCATAAAAGTCTCCCATATTCAACATAATTTTTTATATTCCCATATTCAACATTTTTTTTCAGAAAATTCAAAATGATTATAAAAGTAAATATTAAATATGCCATGATTGAGAAATACTAATACGGCCATATATATGTAATTATTTATGCAAAAGTGTCTACTCATGTTCTCCCCCCCCCACCCCACCCCACCATTTTTCTTTTAACTTTTGTTTTGACTTGGCTTTTTTTTTTTTGATTTTTTTAAAATAATTTTTTTTTTGTCCAATTGTCTTCTGGACGTTATACTTTTTTTTGTTTTGGCTTTGGCCTTTTCCTCCCCCTCCCCCTTTTTTTTTAGTTTTTCACATTTGTTCTTTCTTTTCTTTTTTTTTTTTCTTTAGATGGTGGGTGAATTAACATTATTTTTATTTTTTTATTTAACCTTTTTTCTTTTTAATTTTTTTAACATAAAAAAATTTAATATTCAAGTTTTTTGTTGCTCTTTTTTTGAAAGCTTTTTCCATTTTTGTTCTATTTTTTTTTGGGTTTTTTAGGTGGTGGGTGAATTAACATCATTTTTATTTGTCTATTTGGCCTTTGTTCTTTTTGATTTTTTTAACACAAAAAATTTAATATTCAAGCGTAGATTGGAGAACTCAAGGGTGAACTCTTGAAGATTGATCGTTAGAGCTTCATACCAGGTATGTAAGGCTAAACTAAAAGCATGAGATAGTTCTCTCATGTGCCCCATAGGTGGTCATAGAAGAGTTGAAAGTCTAAAAAGTCTACATACATGATTCTTGATTGTTTTTTTTTTAAAGTTATATTAGTTACATGTATTTTGTTATGTCGATGATCATCATAAACTTGTTTTCTTGAATTGAGTACTTTTCATGAGATATTGTATAACCCTACATGATTACTTTTGAAAGCATGCGTGAATGAACTTAGGGATTAAGCCTAGAGCCTTGATTTGAGAATGTCGATTATGATGGTGATGTGAGAATGATGATGAATTGATAGAACTTGATAGTCCTGTGAGTCTCCATAAATGAACTCCCATGAATTGTTTATTCGATTTTTCCCTAATGATTGTTTTAAGCCTTGAGCTATTGATTGAGATATTAATTGATGAGATGGTTAGAGTCTCTATCATATGGATTAAATGATGAGTGCCTCCACGAGGATAATTGAGATGGATTGTTTTATGAGCATTGAGTCTTGGGAGGAGTATTGAGCACCGAAATGGGTAAGAGTAATACCAACTCACACTCATTAACTACATAGCAAGTGAAGGTGAGGATTAGAACCACTACATTATATTGAGATTCCCTCTGGATAGAAGTCCCTGAAACAATAGACGACTTGTAGATTGTCATCTCCATTTTGGATTATCCATTATGGTTTAAATTCCTTCTCTACCTGGAAATTATAGAATGGTTGTGGCAACACCAGTGGGATGTTGTACAATCACTGGCTCATAAGTAATTGTTGTTGAATAAGAGAAACTCCCAGAAAGTTCTCACCTTAAGTACTCTGAGTCGAGATGAGATGAGATGAGTTGAGTTTCTATGAGATGAGTCTAATTGATTGATGAGGTTGATTGGTCACTTGTCTACTCTTTATTCTTGCTTTAGATAGACACTTGACATTCTGATTGGTTATTATTCTAAGTTGATGATTGTTCCATATTGTTCTACCCTTTTCTGTTTCATTTAACTATTTTACAAACCGTACATTCCACATACTGACGCTATTTGGCACTGCATCATTTTATGATGAAGATACAGGGATTAGAGATCATCAACAGGCGCATCGTTGAGGATCTGAGACATTCAACTGATTTATGAGCCTCTCCTATTTCAGGGATTCATTATATTTATTTCATCTTACTTTAGAGTCAGACTTGATTAGCTTTATTTTGATTGAGGAAGCCATGGGTCTATCATTGGCACCACTTGATAGTGATAGAAGCTTCATAGACTAGAATCAAATGTTGATTGTTAAGATTGTGAGCTAGTTCTTATTAAAATTGTGAGCTAGTTCATTCTACTAGCCTTTTACCTATTTGATATACTTTGGGACTAGATGATGAGATATGCCCATTTACTTTCCTTTTGTCTTCCACTGATCAGTAGAGTTTATTTGATTGAATGTATGTGATGAGGCCAAGTGGTTCACTTGGGAACTAACAATCATCTCTAGGTATCGGCCACATCTAGGGTACCTTCCTGGGGCATGAAAAACTTGGAATCAGAGCACGAGTTCAAGTCCTAGGAAGTCTATGAAGCCGTGTCTAGTAGAGTCCTTATTATTGGTGTGAAGATCTACATATCCATAATTTTTTGATCTTATAGGAAATTTAGGAATTGTTTCACTTCTTTCATGTTCTAAACGTGCGATAGAGTTATGTTCTATGAAAGGTTCTCTTCTAATTTGTGCTTTGAGCGTTGCAGAGTTGTGATCATGCCTTCTAGAAAAGCCGTTAGAGGTAGAGGATGTCCCTCTAAACATAATGTTAACCCACTTGAGCCTCAAGGACATGAGGAGCCCGTGGAACCAGCTGTCCATGTTGAGCAGCCCCCAAGATGAGGTCTCCAATGCCGAGCTACGCCACGCTATTTGAACTCTAGCCCACACTATCACAGCACCTACTGTGAGACAAGGAGTGGGTCGATAGGATGTATAGGACCATCTAGGGTCTGGAAATTCTTGAGGATGAATCCGCCTGAGTTCATAGGGTCGACATCCACTGAAAAACCTGAGAACTATGTGGAGGAACTTCAGAGAGTGTTCCAAGTGGTGCATGTGGTTGATGCTGACAGAGTGGAACTGGCTGCTTACCAACACTAGGGTGTGGCCAGACTATGGTTCGACCAATGGAAGAAGGGTAGATGAGAGGATGGCCCAATGCTGACTTGGGCTGTGTTCAAGGAAGCTTTCTTGGGGCGTTTCTTCCCAAGAGAATGAAGTCAGGCTAAAGTAAGAGAGTTCTTGAATTTGAAACATGGCTCTATGACTATGCAAGAGTATGGGCTGAAGTTTAATCAATTGCCTCGATATTCTCCAGAGATGGTTGCTGATATGAGGGGGAGAATGGGAATGTATATAGATAGGATGAATAGAGGGCCAAAGAGAGATGGGAGGGAAGCAATACTTGTAAGTGATATGGACACTGGGAGATTGATGACCTTCATACAACAAGCTGATGAGAAGAGGTAGCATGATAGAGAGGAGTTTAGAAATACGAAGGCTAAGACATCCAACCATGAGGTTGGAAAGAAGGGGAAGGGAAACAAATTCCAAACGGGGCCAACACCATCATCTGCTAGTGCACCTGCACTCGGAATCAGGAATGATCAAAGGTCCCAAAATGTTGGAGCCCATGGATCTCAATCATAAGCTAGTGTGGCTCAAGGTTCATAGGGTAAACCACCATGTGATAAGTGTGGCAAATTACACTTGGGGAAATGCCATGAGGGGAGTGATGTATGCTACAAGTATGGTCGAGTGGGTCACTATTAGAGATAGTGTCCAAAGTGGGCTGACCGGGCTCAATCTACTGCACCAGCCCCACTAACTAGAGGAACCCATATAGGTACTACATCAGGCGCAAGTGGAGCTACAAACCGTTTGTATGTCATGGGTAGTCGCAAGATAAGGAGAACTCTCCAGATGTTATGATGGGTATGATTCGAGTCTTTACTCTTGATTGTTATGTTTTGATGGATCCTGGTGCCACATTATCATTTGTAACTCCTTATGTGGCCAGTAGATTTGATAGAACCCCTGAGAGTCTCCTTGAACCCTTTGATGTTTCTACTCCAGTGGGTGAGTCTATTCGAGCTGAGAGAGTCTATAGAGCTTGTGTAGTGTCCATCCATTATAGGTATACTATTATTTATTTGGTTGAGTTAGAGATAACTGATTTTGATATGATCCTTGTCATTGATTGGCTTCATGCCTATTATGCCTCCATTGATTGTAGAGCCCGAACCGTTAAGTTCCAATTTCGGAATGAACTGGTTCTTGAGTGGAAGTGTGATTCTATTGCATCTAGGGGGAAGTTTATCTCATACCTTAGGGCCAAAAAGATGATTTCCAAAGGTTGTATCTATTACCTCGTGTAACTTAAATCTGATGATGTTGAGTCTCCTACTCTAGAGTGAGTCTCGATTGTAAATGAGTTTCCAAAAATGTTTCCCGAGGATCTGCCTGGAGTCCCTCCTGATAGGGAGATTGACTTTGGGATCGATGTTCATCCTGATATCCAGCCTATCTCAATTCCACCTTATAGAATAACCCCCACTGAGTTGAAAGAGTTGAAACAATAATTGAAAGATATGTTAGAGAAGGGCTTTATAAGGCTGAGTTCTTCTCCTAGGGATGCCCCTGTCCTATTCGTGCAAAAGAAAGATGGGTTTCTCAGAATGTGTATTGACTACAAACAACTGAACAAGGTCACCACAAAGAATTAAATATCCTCTTCCAAGGATAGATGATTTGTTTGACCAGCTTCAGGGTGCCTCATATTTTTCAAAGATAAACCTCTGATCTGGCTACTATCAATTGAAAGTGAAGGAATGTGATATTACAAAGACACCCTTTAGTACTAGATATGGCCATTTTGAGTTCTTGGTCATGTCCTTTGGATTGATGAATGCACCTGCAGCCTTCATGGACTTGATGAATAGAGTATTCAGACAATATCTAGATATCTTTGTGATTGTATTTATTAATGACATTTTGGAGTATTCGATAGATGAGGAGGAACACACTAATTACCTCAGAGTTGTCCTCCAAACACTTAAGGACCATGCATTGTATGCAAAATTCTCAAAATGTGAATTTTTGCTTAAGTAAGTGGTTTTCTAGGCCACGTGGTTTCCGTTGATGGTATTCGAGTAAATGTTCAAAATATTGAAGTGGTTAAGAACTGGCCCAGACCGACCTCTCTGACTGACATAAGAAGTTTCTTGGGGTTGGCAGGCTACTATCGTCGATTTGTTGATGGATTTTCTTCCTTATTCGCACCATTGGCTAAATTGACTCAAAAAAAAGGTCACGTTTCAGTGGTCCGACGATTGTGAGAAGAGTTTCCAAGAGTTGAACACAAGACTGACTACTACACCGATTTTAACCTTTTCCGATGGGACAGAGGACTTTGTGATCTATTGTGATGCTTCGAGAGTAGGATTGGGATGTGTGCTGATGCAGAGAGGGAAATTGATAGTCTATGCTTCCAGACAACTTAAGGTTCATGAGAGGAACTATCCAACCCATGATCTTGAGTTGGCAGCGGTAGTGTTTGCACTTAAAATCTGGCGCCACTACTTGTATGGAGTTCATGTGGATGTGTTCACTGACCACAAGAGCTTGTAGTATGTCTTCAGTCCGAAAGATCTTTACTTTGCGACAGAGGAGATAGTTGGAATTGCTCAAGGATTATCACATAATAATTCTATACCATCCAGGTAAAGCTAATATTGCTGCTGACGCTCTTAGCAGGTTGTCAATGGGTAGCACAACCCATGTTGCTGGAGGGAAGAAGGAGATAGCTAAAGAAGTGCATCGATTGGGAGTTTAACTTGAGGAGAATGACGAGGGAGGAGTTAATATTCAGAATAGGTCTACTTCATTCTTAGTTGCAGAGGTGAAGGAAAAACAAGATCGAGATCCTGTCATACTTTAATTGAAGGAGGCTGTCCACAAACAGAAAGTGATGGTCTTCTCCAAAGGGGGAGATGGAGTATTGAGGTACCAGAGTAGATTGTGCATTCTGGATATTGATGGTGTTCGAGAGAGTATTATGGATGAAGCCCATAGTTATAGATATTTCATTCATCCTGGTTCTACCAAGATGTACCACGACTTGAGAGGAGTCTATCGATGGAGGAAAATGAAGAAGGGTATTGTTGAGTTCGTTTCAAAGTGCCCGAATTGCCAACAAGTTAGGTTAAGTACCAAAGACCATGTGGATTGGCCCAGAACTTTGAGATCCCTGAGTGGAAGTGGGAGATAATCAACATGGACTTCATTACTAGTCTACCGAGGTCTCGAAAGCAACATAGTTTGATATGGGTGATTATGGATAGGATGACCAAATTGGCTCACTTCTTAGCAGTTAAGACAACCAACACTGAGGAAGTGTATGCCAAGCTGTACATCCAAGAGATTGTAAGGTTGCATGGAGTTTCCTTGTCCATCATATCGGACATTGGAGCTCAATTCACCTCCTAATTTTAGAGGTCTTTCCAAAAAGTATTAGGTACCAAAGTGAATCTGAGTACAACCTTTCATCCATAGATAGATGGCTAGGCAGAACGTACAATTCAGAAGTTAGAGGATATGTTGAAAGCCTGTGTTCTTGATTTCAAGGGAAATTGGGATTGTCACCTACCATTGATTGAGTTTGCATATAACAATAGTTATCATTATGAGGCTTTGTATGGGAGGAGATATAGATCGCCAATTGGGTGGTTCGAGGTTGGAGAAGCGGAGTTGATTGGGCCTAATTTTGTCCACCAGTCGATGGAGAAGGTTAAGGTCATTAAAGAGAGGTTGAAGACTGCACAGAGTCACCAAAAATCTTATACTGATTTGAGGAGGAGAGACTTGGAGTTCGAGGTAAATGATTGGGTATACTTGAAAGTGTCACCTATGAAGAGTGTCATGAGATTTGGGAAGATGGGAAAATTGAGTCCTCACTATATTAGTCCCTATCAGATTGTGAGGAGGATTGGGAAGGTTGCTTACGATTTGGAGTTGGCTTCCAAGTTAGACACAATTCATCTTGTGTTCTACGTCTCGATGTTGAAGAAGTGTTTGGGAGATCTTTCCTTGGTGATCCCTGTTGAGAGTATTGGAGTGAAGGATAGCTTGTCCTATAAGGAGATTCCGATCCAAATCCTTGATTGTCAAGTTCACAAGTTGAGAATCAAAGAAATAGCCTTAGTCAAGGTCTGGTGGAGTCTTCGATTCTTTGAGGAAGCCACATGGGAAGCTGAGGAAGAGATGAGAGCTAAATATCCACACTTATTCTTGCCCAATGATGAGAATGTTGAAGGTAATTTCCTTACCCTTGACTTAATTTGATAGATCTATTTTTTAGTTGATATTTCTATTCTTGAGTCTGAATGGAGATTGTTAAGATTAATGAAGAGTCGAGAGTTTGATCAATTGATGTGAGTATTGAGATGAGTCTATTCGTGTCTTGATATCCATCTTTACTTATCATTCGAGGATGAATAATCCTAAAGGGGAGATGATGTAACACTCAATAAAATTACCAAAATACCCCTAGAGGAGAGATGTGCGCGTAATGCGTCTTCCCATGCTCATATGAAAAATTCGTGACCGGATATGCGATCAACATAAAACATGAGTGGGAAAATAATCTCGGTTAATTTTTAGAGCAACTGAATCAAAAGATAATTTTTCGGTCAGAAAATGAAAAAGTGTTTGTGTGCGCAAATGTGCGTCACGCCTCTATAGTGGACCCAGACTTAAGTTTCTTCAATTTGTTTTTGATGAGATTGAAAAAATACATTGGGAAAATTTTTGGGAAAAAATACACTATAGCGCGCCCAGTCCGCGTTGCAGACTGGGTATTCAGAAGTTGAAATTTTTCTAATTTTTGTTGTGAGCAACATTCCAGACAATTCCCAACACCTCCTAAACTCAAAACACGATCAAAATAGGTCGTTCGAATGTAAAAAGGGTCTTAAACCCCATTCTAAGTCTTGGAAAAAGGCTAGGGCTTGAGAGAAGAGAAGAGAAAAGCGTAGATTGGAGAATTCAAGGGTGAACTCTTGAAGATTGATCGTTAGAGCTTCACACCAGGTATGTAAGGTTAAACTAAAAGCATGAGATTTTTCTCTCATGTGCCCCATAGGTGGTCATAGAAGAGTTGAAAGCCTAAAGAGTCTATATACATGATTCTTGATGGTTTTTTTTAAAATTATATTAATTACATGTATTTTCCTATTTTGATGATCATCATAAACTTGTTTTCTTGAATTGAATACTTTTCATGACATATTGTATAACCCTACATGATTATTTTTGAAAGCATGCCTGAATGAAGTTAGGGATTGAGTCCAGAGCATTGATTTGAGAATGTCGATTGTGATGGTGATGTGAGAATTATGATGAATTGATAGAACTTGATAGTCCTGTGAGTCTCCATAAATGAACTCCCATGAATTGTCTATTCTATTGTTTCCTAATGATTGTTTTAAGCCTTGAGCTATTGATTGAGATGTTGATTGATGAGATGGTTAGAGTCTTTATGAGACTGACTGAATGATGAGTGCCTCCACGAGGATGATTGAGATGATTTGATTGAGATAGTTTGATTGAGATAGATTGTCTTATAAGCATTGAGTGTTGGGAGGAGTATCGAGCACCGAAATAGGAAAGAGTAATACCAACTCGCACTCATTAGCTACATAGCCGAGCGTAGGTAAGGATTAGGACCACTACATTATATTGAGATTCCCTTTGGATAGAAGTCCCTAAAACAATAGAGGACTTGTAGATTGTCGTCTCCATTTTGGATTATCCATTATGGTTTCAATTCCTTCTCTACCTGGCAAGTATAGAATGGTCGTGGCAACACCGGCAAGATGTTGTACAATCACTGACTCGTAAATGATTGTTGTCGAATAAGAGAAACTCCTAGAAAGTTTCCACCTTGAGTACTTTGAGTCGAGATGAGATGAGATGAGTTGAGTTAAGTTCCTATGAGATGAGTCTAATTGATTGATGAGGTTGATTGGTCACTTATCTACTCTTTATTCTTGCTTTAGATAGACATTTGACATTCTGATTGGTTATTATTCTGAGTTGATAATTATTCCATATTATTCTACCTGTTTTTGTTCCATTCAGCTCTTTTACATACCCTACATTCCACATATTGATGTCATTCGGCGCTGCATCATTTTATGATGCAGATACAGGGATTAAAGATCAGCAATAGGCGCATCATTGAGAATCTGAAACATTCAGCTTATTGGTGAGCCTCCCCTACTTCGGAGGATTCATTATCTTTATTTCATCTTGCTTTAGATTTAGACTTGATTAGCTTTATTTTGACTGAGGTAGCCATGGGTCTGTCTTTGACACCACTTGATAGTGATAGAGGCTTCATAGACTAGAGCCGAATGTTGATTGTTAAGATTGTGAGCTAGTTCTTTCTACTAGCCTTTTACCTATTTGATATACTTTGAGACTAGATGATGAGATGTGTCCATTTACTTTCCTTTTGTTTTCTGCTGATTAGTAGAGTTTATTTGAAATTGAATGGATGTGATGAGGCCAAGTAGTTCGCTTGGGGACTAGCAATAGTCTCTAAGTGCCAGCCACATCCAGGGTACCCTCCCGGAGCGTGACACTTTCCTTTTAAGCTGGACAAATAAAATTAAATAATTATTTTAATGATTATATTTGTTTAAAAAGTAAATACTTTATTGAAATATAATAGTATAATTAAACCAAGAAGTTTATGTATATTAATAAATAAAGTTTTGATAAACTCATAAAATTTTGTATGTGCAAATAAATTAGAACAAAATAGGATGACAAATAAAATGTTCTATAGGTCTTAATAGTTAACAACTTAATTTTTTTAGAATGTATAAACAATCTATTAATATCACATAAATTGAAATAAAAAAAGGTTATATTGGCACGGGCTTTCGTAACTTGTATATATATATAAAGCCATAACAAAATAATATTAAAATAGTTTTTTTAATAAAAAACAATGTTGCCCAAAAAATACATGAAAACATTTTATTTTTGAAAAAGATTTTTTTTTCTTTTTTTAAAATAAAAATCCATAGCAAAACAAAAATAAAATAATTAAAAATATGCTAAAAAAAAGGTTAAAGTTTTAGCCTTGGACTAATTTGAGTGAAAAAGGCCTAATGGCCTTGGAATCATTTGAGTTATGTTGGGATCATGACCTTTTTAGATTGATATCTATAAGAAAAGAAAGGAAAAATTACATGAGCCAACAATTTATAATTTTTGTTTACATTTTTTTTAGCTCAATATTTTTTTATTACATAAAATAGCCAATTACGGCTCCATTGGCTATTCATTTTACAATTTTGATTATTGGCTATTTTGGCCTTTCTGCCACACTCCTTTTTTTTTTTCTGTTCTTTTTTTTTTCTTTTTGTTTTTTCTTCTAACTTTCTTTTTTTATGGTCTATTACATAAGATTTTTTTTAAATGTCAATGTTAATTTTTTTATTTGTTCTTTTTAATTTTTTTGAATGTTTCACCTTTTTGTGAATTTTTTTTGTCATTTTATTGTTTCTTATTTAATCTTTTATTTTATTAAGGTGGAATGCATGATTGCCAAATAAATATCAACATTGATACATTGCATAATTATTCATATAATATTGATATACGATTATGCATCATTTATATAATGTTGATATATTCCATATCTATTTGTATAATATCGACACATATTTGTATACAATTTATACAATATCTATACACTATTTATATAATATTGACACATGCTAATACACAATTTTGTACATGGTTGATATATTACATAATTATTAATATAGTATTAATATAAGTTTATACACATTTATATATATTGATACGGTGTATATACACCACATAATAGGAGCTGATATTATGGAAAGAATTCTTAAGAAAAGATATTTTTTTATTTTAGAAAATGTAGTAAAAAATAATTAAGAAAATAAGTTTTTTTTTCTTTAAAAAAAAAACAATGCTATAGAGGAAGAAAAAATAAGAAAGAAAAAGAAAGGTCATGTCGTAGGCTGGTCTTGAGCTGGGCTGACAGTAATTGGGCCAATTTTGGCTAATTTTAATGTAAATAAAACATGAGCTATATTTGTTGTGTATATATATATATATATATATATATATATATATATATATATATATATATATATAAGAAATTTTTCCTAAAAAAGTAGAGTTTACATAAATCATATAGTGTAAAGAGTTAATTACCAGTCCTCTCTACTTTTTTCAATTTACAGAAATCCGTCAAAAAGTATGACAATCCGGATATATTAATTCAGTTCCGGATACGGAAATTAAGGGTAAAAGTATCAGCAGGTAATATTTAAAGCATGATACATTAAATATATAGATAATTTAAGAATCAGAATTAATGTATCCGGATAAAAAGAAGAGATTTTTGTAATTTTTGAAAACGGATGAGAATAATGAAAAATATGATAAACAAAAGGAGTGTAATTAGGTAATTATTCCAAAAAAAAAAACATGAGCTTTTTTTTTGTAATTTTTTTTTTTGTATATATAAAATTTCCCCATTAAGAAATTTGTTTATGTATTATGTTATTTGTTTTATATATAATTCAATTTTTTATTTGGTCAGATCGTTGACTATATTTTATAAAGAATATATATTAGATTTAAATTAAATTCCTTCGATGAAAAACACATTCTAGGAATCTTGGCATATTGACGTGTTTGTATGCCAAATACAAGGGCATGCTTACAGATGCAAGGAGAGGGATAGGGCATCTACCAATCCACTTGGACAGCTTGGAGAAATTATTAAATTATTAGCACCTTTTTGCTGACAACTAACATGACAATATTAATCTATTAATCTAACTATTAAATTGCAAGTCTTTTAAAATCAAATTCTTTCCTTAATTTTGAATAACAATTAAACTTCTCCCTTTATTCTATTAAATCTTAAGTATGCCTATCATACCTTTCCATTGTCAATTTATTTTTGTTTCTTTAAAAATCATCATGACAATTTTTTTTTTAATTTCATGTAACAAATTCTTCATAAAATCATAAAATATTTTTTTGGAAAATAACTCATAGGACTACAAAGTCGGGGAGTTAGACACAGAATATCATTAGAGTAAGATTATTGCGTAGCAAAGGCTCAATCTTCATACCCAAGACTGCTATACCAGTCTACAAAAATCTAACTCGACTAAAGTGATGCCCAGGCAAGCTTAGACCTATAGGGTTCGAAACATGCATTTCTAAAGCAAGCACTACTCAAACTAGGACTAAGGCTAAACAATTTAAACAACCAAGTAATCAAACATACCATAAGGTTAGGACGATCAACAAATGAAAAGCAACATGCTCACAAGTTCCCAAGTTTTATCGAAATAAACCTAAAACATGATTTCTAAGCATCTAAGTATGCTCCAATAGCTAATCAACCCAAATTTCGATTAATGAACAAACATTTACATCTTGAAGTTCAATCTAAGGAACAGGAAGCCATAGCCTACCTTAGGGCTAAATGTGCACGCTACAACTCACTACTCTACATCTTTATCCTTCTGATGGCTTCCAAATACTGCCACACTATTAAAAATATGATCACAACATTAATACGATTGTTTAGACACCAAAGTTACATTTATCAAAGACGGACCGAAATTGAAGTCTAAAACAGAAAAGTGGAATCTATGCTAGGAATTTTGGAATTGACTCTGTCAAAAGGTTCCCATTACCTCCCTAAACTTATATCCCAAAATGGAATACAATTCGTAGCTCAAAATTAGCCCAAAATAGATCATGCCCAAAGTCACCATTGAAGGCTAACGAAAGAGCTGTGGCAGTAGCTAAAAGCACAAACTTACCCCAAAAAAACGCTCCCCAACACTTTTCAATCATTCAACTTGCTCACACGATAATTTCTCGAAATCAAGGCATCGAATCACCCTAAATGAAGCTAAGATTAGGGAGATATTGCGCTTTGAATAATTGAAGTTTAGCTGAAAATGCATCATTTGTCTTAAATAAAAGACCAGAAAAATGCTCGTCAAACCTAAGTGACTCGTGAACACGAAGGCCCAACAGAAGTGCCCTTCACGAATGCAACCAGAGGCTCACGATAGCGAAGGCCAATGACACAAAGGTCTAGGATCACGGTTAATGGCCCACGAACACGAAGACATGGCTTGCCAGTGCTTCACGAATACGACCATGGTGGCAATCAAACCTGAACGCTAAAAATAGCCTGCACCAGCATTAGCTATAACTACTGATTTTCTTAACTCTAATTTGTCCAATAGGGTGCTCGAAATTCATTCAGAATCCTATGCGTACAAATGGACTATGTCACTCCATTAAGTCCAATGTTTTAGACTCAAAAACATAGTTAAAATTTTTATACGAAGCTATCTTAATAAAAAGTGGCTTCCACACCCAAGATTCATTATCAACCAATCCCACAAAAGTGCTTCGAGATTAGACTGGAAGCCTCGAAAAGTGCACAAAAGATTATTTCGAACCAAACTCAATATTTTGGATCTAATTGTGCTGGTTGAATTTTCATTTGGACATGCTTGCTAAGAGTGTTGACCAAGAAAAAACATAGGTTAATTTTCAAAGGCTAAAATGTCAAATGGTTTAAAATCACACCAAAAGCCTCGGGGCTCAAGTCGATCATGTCGTTAGCCTAAAACGACCATTTCAGAGCTGATGAAACTATCAAAATTTCATTCTGAGGTCGTTAACCTAATATTTTGATTAAAGTCAACAATTTAAATTTTAAAAGCTCTAAAATATAAAAAGGGTCAAAAATCCCAAATGAATGACTAGGCGATCGATCAATCAATGTCAGTAAGTCATAATTGACTTGGGATCACTATAGGAATGCCCTAAACAATGAAAAAGGGATACTGAAGAAAAAATGACCTAGAGGGTCATAGGAATATCATTATTAGAAAGGACTTTGTTTGCAAAGAGTAAAGATGTACTTGAAGGCTCATATAAGCTAGAGTCTGTATCTCTTGTTTGGTCTCTTAGGTAACCTCCTCGAACAAATGATGACTCCAACAAACTTTAACCACAAGAATGGCTCTGGAATAAAGCTTTATGACATCTCTGGCTAGAATAGAAATGGATCCTCTATAAAAGTCAAGTGATCATCCAACTCAATTGAATTATATTGGAGCACATGAGACTCATTTGTAATATACTGGCGCCACATTTGGACATGAAAGACCAAATAAATAGATAAAAATGCTAGAGGTAGGGCCAACTCATAAGCAATATCACCATCTTTTCTCAAAATCTCAAATGAACCCATATACTTAGGGTTAAGCTTGACCTACCTCCCAAATCACACTATGACCTTAAAGGGAGACACCGGCAAGAACACCCGATCACCAACTCTAAAGCACAAAAAATGGCGTCTGTGTTCAACATAACTCTGATGCCTACTTTGAGATGTCCTCAGTCTATCTTGAATTAGACAAACTCTAGCTAGGGCCTCCTGAAGCTGATTTATGCCATGTGCCCTAGGTTATGATGACTCAAACTAACCAACTAGAGAGTGACAACGCCTACCATATAAGGCCTTGAACAGGGCCATCTAAATATCAAATGGTAATTGTTGTTGTACACAAACTCTACCAAAGGTAAAGCTAGTCCTACTAACCCCCAAGCTCCAAAATACAAGCCTCTAACATATACTTAAGGATATGAATAGTACACTTTGACTGACCATCGATCTATAAGTGAAAAGTTATGTTGTGATCGATACGGGTATCCAAATCTCTTTACAAAACCCTTCAGAAGCTAGAAGTAAACTAAGTTCCTTGATCTGAAATGCTGGATACTAGCACCCCATGAATACAAACCACCTCTTGAATATAGCTATAGGCTAATTGGTTTGTAATGGAGGAAGACTGAACATGAAGGAAATATACTAATTTGGTCAATTGATCCACGATGACTTAAATATACTAATTTGGTCAATTGATCCACGATGACTTAAATGTTGTCAACACTTCTAAAAATCTTATGCAAACCCATCATGAAGTTCATGTGATGATAAGCTCCTACTTCCCCTCAAGAATAGGTAAATATCTTAAACTTACCACCAATCGTCAAATGCTCTACCTTCACCAACTGCAACACAGGCAACAAAACGTATCATTTAATAATATCTTTCCTCATATTTCCTCATAAATAGTACTACCTCAAATTTTGATACATTTTAGGTGCCAAATGGATAAAATATATGGAAATACAGGCTTTGCAAAGAATCATCTGAATCAAGCGTCCAACCCTTGAAACACAAAAGCGACCATCAATTAGTAAAAGCCAATCTAAATCATAGTAGCCTGGCTGCCATCACCCTATAATTCTCTATTTCTAACAACTACTAGTGACCTGTCCTCAAACTATCGGGCACAAATTTGTCCAAGAAAACAAGACTAAACCCCTGTAAAGGCCAACACCCCTCTGGAATCTAAAATATCTACCCTGACATCCTGTTATATTAAGACTGGATGTCTAAATTCAAAAGTCACTCCACAATAAGAAAGTAGACTAAACTACCCATACTCCATGCTATCCAACTTAAGGCATTCAATACTACATTCACCTTGCCCAGATGATAAAAAATAGAGAGATCATAGTCTGCTAGGAGCTCAATTTATCGATGCTATCTCAAATTAAGATCTCATAATATATTGAAAGTTGCAGTGGTTAGTATAAATCTCACAATGGACCATATATAGATAGTGCCTCTAGATCTTAAGCGCAAAAACTACCTCCGCCAATTATAAATCATGAGTGGGGTAGTTGTGTTCATCCACTCTCAACTTCCTCAATACATATGCAATGACTTTGTCCTGCTACATCAATATACACTACAAACTAATGCTAAATGTATCATAACACACTATGAATCCCTCGCCCTCAACTAAAAGAATCAATACAGAAGCAGTAGTGAGCAACTTTTTTAGACTCCAAAAGCTCATTCTCACACTTCTCAAACCATTTGAAAGAAACATAAAGTTGGGTCAATCTGGTCAAGGGTGCTGCTATGGTAGAGAAACCCTCCACAAACTGTCTACAGTAACCAATTAATTTGATGAAGCTTCAAACTTCTATGATAGATGTGGGCCTAGCCCAATCACGAATATCCTTTATCTTCACCAAATTACCATAATTCCCTCATTGTACACTACATGTCCAAAAAATATCACTAAATCCAACCAAAATTTGCACTTAAGAACTTAGCATAAAGTCATTGATCTTTTAAGGTCTGGAGTACAATCCATAAATGTTGCGCATGATTCTCTCTCTATTTTGAAAGAATACAAAAATTTCATCAATAAACACTATGATGGTGAAGTCAAGATAGGGCATAAATACATGGTCATCAAATTCATAAAGGTCACAGGGGTATTAATAAACCCAAAAGACATCACAAAGAACTCATATTGACTATAATGAGTCCTAAGTGTATTCTTAGGGATGGTTGCTTCCCTAATCCTTAACTAATGATAGTTGGATCGCAAATAAATCTTATAAAATATTATAGCAATGAAGGTGATAAAAAAGATATAATACCCCGCAAATTTGAAGGTTGGAACAAGGAAAAAACAGGAAAACATATGTAAGAATCATAGCATTTTGTGATTCCTTGGTAAATTGATTTTGATCCTCTATTAACCAATAATGTGAAACTTCTAACACATGGAAAAAATAGCCTAGGTAAAATTTTTGGTCAAGTATTTTTTAAAAAGGATTTTGGAGAAAAATTCTATCCAAAAGGGCTAGTGACCAATCCGCATTCAGACTTAGTCCAGATTGGTTCAAATTTCATCCTAATGAAAAATCACTTAAAAATAAACTATCTTGAACCCAGTCCGCATCGCGAACCTAGGTAAATGTTTCTGTTGGAGTTCAACTTTTATTCAGGGGCCTTTTATTTTTTCCTACTTATTAGTTGATGAACCTGGACAATTTTGGGGATTAAATCCTATACTATTAACCACCTACTCCCTCAAATTTTCTCATTCTCACCTACTTTTAATTCCCAAAATTTTCTTTCTAGGAATCCTCCTAAAGCTTTCTTTTTCTTCAAGTAAGACTCCATTGAAAACCAAGTCAATTCCTCCATTGATTTTCAAGGTTTCTCTATCAAATCACTCAAGGTATGTGGATGCTCAGCCATGGGTCTCTTTCACCCATGGAGCCCAAAGAACTCTTAATTTTTTTCATCTAATTTCAAGCACGTATTTTTACAAGTCTTCCTAATTCTACTCAATTTCATGAATTATTACTTAAGCTAGGATTATTGATCTATTTTGATAAAAATTGATGATAATTGCATGAATTTGATGATGTTTAATATGAATTCTCTATACTTTTATTTATGGTTCATGATCTCATTATGGGTCTTGATCAATCCTCTTTCAATTGCAAAAATAATAATTTATTAGTCTATTTTGACATGAAGTAATGATTATTACATAAAATCAAGGAGCTTTCCTGAACTTTGTATAATCCTGTCTAGCGTTCATGCCATGGATGATGGGTATTTTCAATTATAATTTAAATTAATATTATTTTTCATAAATTATGTATGATTCGATATAAATAGGGTTGTATTAAGGTTTTACATGCAAATTTCTCTCAAATTTCATCTTTTGTTCATGAAAGAGTGCTTGTCATGACTCGGACCTAGGGTCTAGGAGTGACATGGCGAATGGGAACTCGAGAGTCCCCAAACAAGCCTCAAAGTATCCATATTCACATTATCAGTTAAGAAGCATATACATAATTAGTAAACACATAGTTCTAAGGGATGGTAAAGTAGGACTCACGCAATGGGGATGTCATAGGGAAGGGAATAACATGGATCCACATAACACATAGAACATAAATACTAAAAGCGCAGGTAAGTATGACTCACTCTATAGGGGAGATTGGGGACTTAAGATCTTTCACATACATCACATATAAACATATCATAATACTCATTGCCAATCCTCATAACAATCACCAATAGGTAGCCAAATCCATGAGCATAATCTCCAAATACAGCACTTAGCATACAAACGTAAAGGAGTTTACAAGATGTCTAACAATGCCTCTAATCATAACATAGGAAAGGGGCCAAAACATACCCCAGGCTCGCTCTAGCTCCAAAGGTAGAGGAATGATGGTTTGTCCTCGGAAGATGGGACTCACCACAACAAGAAAATCTCAAGATCCAAGTTAACCATCGTACGGTGGATGAAAGTAATCCTTGGTCCCTACATAGTTAGATCATGTAGACAAAGTATGCGTTAGTACATTTGAATGTACTAAGTATGCAGGCATGCAATGCATATGACTTACCAAACCTGCATTAAATGTTAGATGGCAAGTGCACATAATATAGAAAGAGATATATATTCAAAGAAGAATAGTATAACAATATGCCATGAGTTCCATGATGCACGAAATGCAAAAAATGCTTATATAAGAGGGAATGAGACCTCCGACATATAAGACCAAGCAAGCTATTACTTGGAATCCCGATGTTATCCTCACATCGGAAAAGAGGTAGTATACTTACCAAAGGTAAACCACACTTCTCCTTACGGGCCTCCCATTTTGAAAAAGTGACCTTCCTTACGGGCCTCCCATTTCGGATGAGATTTTCACAATTTTATCATATCATATCAATATTGTAACCGCACCTTATGGGCCTCCCATTTCGGTGAGAGTTACCATATACATATACCTATGCTAGCACATAGTTCAAGAAAAGAGGGAGGATCCTTGGGGTTAGCCCTGACGCCCTAAATTCATCGGTGCTAATTCATTATCCCACAAGAATACTTATACGAATACTGATGTACTACCAAAATACAACACTTTTGATGTTTAAAACTTAGGATTTTCTGTGTTCTTAATGTGACTTTAGTTGTTTTTATGCATTTTTGTGTCTATGTTTGTAGGATTACAAGTTGGCAATTGATTTTGGGAAAAGTTACAAAGTTGCTACAGATTTGTTGTTATACGAGACACCTTATAGGTCATAGACTATTCTACGAGCCGTAAGGTGGTTTCGTGAGGAATTTCAGTGAGGGGACAAGTTTTTGAAGTTAATTCTACAAATATGCAAACGAGCCGTAAATTAATGTACGAGTCATAGAAGATGTTTCGTGCCCTGAGGGTCAGAGAATGAAGATTTTCTGAAGTTCATCAGATGAAACCCCTTTTACGAGTCGTAAACCATTTTACGAGTTTGTTTTCCAGCAATAATGTACGAGACCCTATTCATGAACTTCAATACGGGCCATAAAGTGTTGTCGTAGAGTGTGCCGACCAGTTCTTCTAAGTTGTTTAGTATTTGAATTTTAATTATTATAAATAGGTCTTTTAGGTTATTTTTCATAAGTTCTCGCCAGTTCACGTAAGTTTAGCTTAGTTTTAGGTTAGTGCTCAGAGAACTCAATATTCTTAGAGAGAAAATTGTGAGAGTCTCTGAAAACACTTGTGGTTTAATTCAATCTTCAAGCTTGTGATTTTCATTGACATAGGATTTGCTTGTTTTTAATTCAGTTATGTAAGTGTTTAATTATATCTTCTAAATTCATAATCTCTTCATCTACACAAAGCATGAGTAGCTAAATCCACAACTAGGGTTGTGGGAACCATGAAGAACTAACAAAGTAAAATCGGATAATTCATGATTCTTGGAAGGTGTATATGCATGTATAAATTAACTTTCTTCTTTGTATGTTTTCTAATGGTGGCTAACATTAGAACCCACTTAGTGTTACGGACTCGACCAAGGTAGTAATTGGATAGAAAAAGAGATTAACTAATAAGATTTGATTGATGTGTTCTTGTTTAATTAATCAAACTAGGCCAAGGGGAGGTTGTACTAGGACTTATAGGTAATGGTTAGTAATGCAAACTATTTAGATGGGCCAAGTCGCATAGTGAAATTCGCTTCTCACCTTTGACCAAAGGGCTTGATGAACTTAAATTACCGTCCTATATGCTATACACTAGACAAGAATTAGGTTATCTGGTAATATTGAGTTGGGGAATTATGGGGAATACAATACCCTAGTTGCTCTCCTTTATTGATCTTTCTCTCGTGATAGTTAGTTTATTTTTCTCATTGATTTTTGCACAACACCTCCTTCCGCCCCTCCCCCCGAGGAATTGAGTTGATTAACTACTCAAATTGCATGTAGGTGAATTTGTCTTTAGTCTATGTATTCCCTATGGGTTCGACCCTAACCTTGGTTAGGTTCTATTTCTTGACAACGATCGCTTTATCTTCTAAAACGGAGGTGTAACTTGCGTGATATCAAGATTTTAGCACCGTTTCCGGGGAATACGACTAGACTTAATGAATTAATTAGTAATTCGAACGTTAATCCTTATTTTCCATATTTTATGTTTTGTTTTTGTTTTTGTTTTTGTTCTTGTTCTTTTTCTATTTTTTTCTTATTAATATGACACCCTCTGTTGAAGAAATATTGGATGATTGTAGTATTAGGATGAGAGAAGTTGTACATAATTTTTTGAATCGCAATGTGTACTTCTTGAAAATAGTAGAAAGTCTCGACTTAGACAACTATGTGCTTTTGTCAGATGTTCATCAATTTGGCTTGGATGTCAATATTTTAAGTAGTGGGTTGAGCCTAAAATTTGATATGTTTGATGCTCAACAACCTAGTTATGAATTGTGCGAGGAAGAAAAAATGCTTATAAGCCAACTTGAAGAGCTAAAACTGGAGGGTCAACTTCTTGATCATACTATTATTGATGTTGTTACTATTGAGAAAAGTACACGAGAGTTATGTGAAGAAGAAGATAATATTATCTTTAAAAACTCTAGTGTGTGTAAACATGAAGATGTAAATAATAATATAATTCATGAATTAGGACGGATTGGACCTCATTCCAATTATTTTTCTACATTATGTTTGGATGATGAGGTATTAATTGAATCATCTTAGGATATAGACGAATGTAAAGAGGAGAAAAAAAATATAGTTATGATCTTGAATTTATTGGGCGCAAATCAAAAAATTACATTCATCATTTAAAGGCCAAGAAGTACAACATGCGATTTCTATTATTTGCTTCCCTTATTTCTATACTACTACCCTTTGAGCATAATAGAAAATTGGAATAAAAAATTAAGGGTACAGTTCATAAGTTCAAAGTGGACGAAAAAGTGGAAGGTCTCCACCTAGTAGTGTAACTTCTTATTTTCTTTTTTTTTTACGGTCCTTTTATTTTTTGTTTTTGTCAATTTTATTGTTGAAGATTTGGGGGAAGTCTAAGTACCCAAATGTGAAACTTGGGAGGCAACCCAAGGAAAACTAGCGCTTAGGCGCCCAGGTATGTTTTTTGACCCATTATGATCTATTTTATTTTGATTTTGTGTATTGGGAACAATGCACATCTTTGTAGACAGGGTGTGGGTAGTTATGGGAGTGACGTCTAAGTAGCGTATGGTCCATAACTATCCCAATTTTTGATTCCGGGGTTTTCTTGCCTGTGTTCTTTTTCCTAGTGGATATTTAATTTCTGTTGAACCGGCATGTTTAGGATGTTTAGATAATATGTGTAACATATAGTACCAATACTTGTGGCTTATAGCATGTTTTTGTGTTTTATTTGAAAAAATGGTACCCACCAAAAAATTCGATTAGTAGTTAGATAGTAACCATGCATGTTTAGGTGTTTGACAATATCTATTTTGATAAGTAAGGGTAAATTAAGATAAGAAGCATGGTATGAGAGTCTTTCGTTGATAATGTATGTAGTGCCATGTGAGTGTGAGCTTTATTTGATAAATTCATGTGTTTTGTGCTAATTCAGATTTGCCCAGTTAATCTAAGTTAGATTGTAGATTAGTTGGATTAGGAAATGATCTTAGGCCATTATTCTTAAATAGTCCACTTTAGCCTAAAAATAACCAATCAAATCGATGGTATATCCCTTGTTCCTAATGTTTGAGCCTAACATGTACCTATTCTTTCAAAATACCTGATTAACCCAGACTTATCTAGTGAAAAATCCGGAATTTGGCCCTGGTCCTGCCTTGAGCATTGTGTACTTTGACTGAGGTAAAAAGCCTAAGTTGAGGATGGCTACTAAAAGTAGCCCTGGTTCGAAGGATGGATAGTGTGCACCTCAATACAGGCCAAAAGCCTAAGTTGAGGGTAATAGTGTAAGGGTAAAGCACAAAAATAAGGGAGGTGAGTTAGGAATATAAAGAAAAAGGAGAAAAATCACGTACTAGGTGTAAGAAAAATGAAAGATGTTGATTGAGATCTAAAAAGAAAAATAAAGTGTAAAAACAAGGCGAAAAGAGGAAAAATGAAAAGAAAGCACCAAGAAAATGTTGAAAGAGTAAAAAGGGAGAATCAGGTGAAAATAACAGAGTTGGTAGAGCGGACGTGTAGAAAAATGAAGTTTCAAGTAGGGAGCGGACGTGTAGAAAAATGAAGTTTCAAGTAGGGTCTTTAGTCGCTATTTTTCCAAAATATCATACCAAAGCCCCCTAGAGTGATCCTAGTCCAATTAGTTGAAGGTCTGAGTCATGAGTATAGGTGCAAGCCTATGGTATTAGTCATTATGCATGAATATCTGTTGTAAGAGTGAGTAAGTTTGCACAATTCCAATGCTAAAACATGGAAATATCATTGAGTGTCAGATATAGACTTCTTTCAGTGAGGGCAATTGCATAACATTATTAGCATTAGACCTGTTTAGTGATTGTAGATTGTTGATAATATCTTGCGTGTCATAGTTGTGTTGTCACATGCACCAATTTGCATTGGTTTTCTAAAGAGCCTATCTAATCCCGTTTTGAAGAGTTGGTGTGAGTATTTGAGTCGAAGATGTATACGATGTATTCTATTGAGTTGAGGTCTATGTGTGACTGTATTGTCTATATAGATTGAGTTCGTAGCTTGAGGACAAGCAACAATTTAAGTTGAGGGTGTTGATATGCTGCCAAAATACAATACGTTTGATGCTTAAACTTAGGATTTTGTGTATTCTCAATGCGACTTTAGTTATTTTTATGTGTTTTTGTGTCTATGTCTGTAGGATTACAGGTTAGCCAATAATTTTGGAGACAGTTACAAAGTTACTGCAGATTTGCTGTTATATGAGACACCTTACAGGTTGTAGACCATTCTACGAGCTATAATGTGGTTTCATAAGGAATTCCAGTAAGGGACCAAGTTTTTGAAGTTACTTCTACGAACATGAAGACGAGCTGTAAATTAGTGTATGAGTCATAGAAGGGGTTTCGTGCCTTGAGGGTCAGAAAATGAAGACTTTCTGAAGTTCATAAGATGAAACCCCCCTTTACAGGTCGTAAACCATTTTACGAGTCGTAAAGGAGAAGTACAATTTTCCAACAACAATGTACGAGACCCCGATTACGGGTCTTGAACTTCAATACGGGCCGTAAAGTATTGTCGTAGAGTGTGCCGACCAGTTCTCCTAATTTGTTTAGGATTGGAATTTAATTTGTTATAAATAGGTCTTTTTGGTTATTTTTCATAAGTTCTTACAGTTTACGTATTTTAACTTAGTTTTAGGTTAGTGCTCAAAGAACTCAATATTCTTAGAGAAAACATTTTGAGAGAGTCTTTAAAAACACTTTTTGGTTTAATTCAATCTTCAAGCTTGTGATTTTCATTGACATTCGATTTTCTTGTTCTTAATTCAGTTATGTAAGTGTTTAATTATGTCTTTTAAATTCATAATCTCTTCATCTACACAAAGCATGAGTAGCTAAATTCATAACTAGGGTTGTGGAAAACATGAAGACTAACATAGTAAAACTGGATAATTTACGTTTCTTGGAAGGTGTAAATGCATGCATTAATTAACTCTCTTTGTTTTGCATGTTTTCTGATGGTGGCCAACATTAGAACCCGCCTAGTGTCACCGATTTGATCAAGGTAGGAATGAATAGTAAAAGAGATTAATTGACAGGATTCAATTAATGTGTTCTTGTTTAATCAACCAAAATTGGTCAAGAGGAGATTGTACTGGGACATATAGGTAATGGTTAGTAATTCACACTATGGAGATTGACCAAGCCGCATAGTGAAATTCATCTCTCACCTTTGACCAAAGGGCTTGGTGAACTTAAATTACCGTCCTGCATGCTATACACTAGACAAGAATTAGGTTATTCGGTGATAACGAGTTGGGCAATCAGGGGGAACACAATACCCTAGTTGCTCTCCTTTATTGATAGCTAGTTAGTTTTATTTTTCTCATTGATTTTTGCAAACCCCTCCCTCTCTTTGGGGAATTGAGTTGATTAACTACTTGGATTGCATGTTGGTGAATTTGTCTTGAATCTACATATTCCCTGTGGGTTCGATACTAGCATTGTCTAGGTTCTATTTCTTGACAACAACCGCTTCATTCTCTAAAAAGGAGGTGTAACTTGGGCAATATCGTATACATGATTTTGAAGGAGATGCAAGTCATGTCAAATCACTTCAATGCATAATTGGGCTTAAAAGCCAAACATCATTCATAATAATTCATACTTGGGCTCAAATGCCAAATCATAATTCAATATCATGCTTCTCATACATAGGAATAACTCATTCACATATATTGGAATGGTGCAAGCACCCAAAATACTCAAAGTGCCATATCATAGACATTTATGTGATCACGTTCTTGTCATAATCAATATCTTATCCAAATCATATACGTGAACATAATTGGGCTTAACCCACTTCATAATTTTCATAAAACTCAATGCTCATGAATGCATATGCTATGAATGAGATGAGAATAGCATGGCTAATTGAGATTCAAACTTTAATCAACAATACAATATGAAATTCAAGTAAAGACATAAGTAAAATTCACATTT
Organism: Solanum rostratum; assembly: GCA_029948455.1. Classification (NCBI taxonomy): domain Eukaryota; kingdom Viridiplantae; phylum Streptophyta; class Magnoliopsida; order Solanales; family Solanaceae; genus Solanum; species Solanum rostratum. The sequence continues at coordinate 24,883,131 of CM057049.1, forward strand.
AAATCATAATATAGATTATCCATGCACAAATCAAGCTTCAAAGAGGACATGCACATTCATAAATTCAATGCAATTCTTCATATTATGGCTTAAATCACTTTAAAATCAATAAATAAACATAGCCCATACATCAATTGAATTTTATAAACAATAATATTGAAAACCCAATTTTAAAGTAGCTAAAATTCCATGAAATTGAGTGTAAAAGAGTTTGGGTCATCTTGGTTGAAAGGGACCAAAAATCAATCCCACATATTTTAGCTGATGAAGAAGTTTCAAGAAGCAATTTGTTGAAGAATGAGCCTTCCCTTGATTCCCAAGCTTAGATTCACAAGAGTTCTTTGAGAGAGATTTCTTAAAAGGGTTCAATATAATTCTAAGTGTGAGGAATGAATTTGAATGAAGTAACAAAGTAAAGGTCATTAGAAAGTCCTTCGGTAGCATAGAAGGTCACAAAAGACCCTTCGGATAAACCACAAAAATGAAAATACCATTAATGAAATGAGTTGAAAAATTGAATATTTTTGTCTCAGGGAGGACCATACAGTCTGTAACCCATACAGACCACATACATGTTCGTGATCCAACACATGGAGGGTGGTATGGACTGTACCAAGCCACACGATCCGTTTGGCCCCTCCGTGTCACCTTCCTTATAAAAATTCTTCCACGATGAAGTTCTGAGACAGTGATTCAATACTTGGAAAAATTTCACTCCGGAAGCCATACGAGGAGGTATATGAGCCATACCACCCCATACAGGCTGTATACTTAGCCGTCCCATTATACTTGGTCCCAAAACTGTGGAATTTTAAGACTAAGGCTACCACACAGCCCCTGTAGGGTCCATGTGTGGCATGCCTTAGTCCAAAACTCCATGGTTAAGCTCCAACATCACACACAAGGCCAAGGGTCACTCCAAGGAGACTCCACACAGTCTGTATAGTCTCACATGGACCGTGAGGGCTCCCATGGAGCATCACCTTGGTCCAAAGCTTCCCAAAACCAAAATTTCCAAGCTTCAATGAGATCGTACAACATTCGGATCCTTACATCATCTCCCCCTTGGGAACATTCGTCCTCGAATGTGCTAGAACAAGTCTTGAAAGGCTTGACTTAGAACATGAAACATTCAATCACAAGATATAATGCATTTTCCTTACTTGAAAATCATATATTCATTAAAACTCATATTAAAACGTATTCAAATCATTCAAAACATCATAGAAATCATTTTGGTGCACATGTATACATGTCATGTTATGAAACTCAAGAGTGAAAGGATTAGGACCACTTAGAAAAGGAAGAACTTACTACCTTAGGCTTGAGTAGATTGGAAAAGATGGGGATATTGTCTTATCATGTCCAACTCCGCCTCTCATGTAGCACTCTTCACATGTTGATTTCTCCAAAGTACCTTAATCGAGGCCACATCCTTGTTACGAAGTCGCTTCACTTGCCTATCCAAATCTCAATCGGGACTTCCTCATAAGACAAGTTTTTCTCAACCTCCACACCTTCCAAAGGCACAATATTACCAGGATCACCAACCAACTTCCTCAACATAGACACATGGAAGACCGGGTGAATAGAACTTAAATTTATAGGCAACTCCAACCTATAAGCTACACACCTAATTCGCTCAACAATATCATAAGGACCTATATACTAGGGACTTATCTTGCCCTTCTTGCCAAAATGCATCACAACCTTCATAGGTGAGACCTTCACACACACCCAATCACCAACATGAAACTCAAGATCCTTTTTCCTATCATCCGAATAGGAATTTTGGCAACTTTGGGTCATCTCTCTCTAATCAACTTCACCTTCTCTATAGCCTCCAACACTAAATCCGAGCCAATAAAAGCCATCTCTCCCAACTCAAACCATCCTACCGGAGATCTACATCTCCTACCATACAAAGCCTCAAACGGTGCCATACCAATGCTAGCATGAAAGCTATTATTATAAGCAAACTCAATGAGTGGAAGATAGTCATCCCAATTACCTTTGAACTCCAACACACAATCCCTTAACATGTCCCCCAAAGTTTGAATTGTCCTCTCGGCTTCTCCATCAGTTTGAGGATGAAAAGCGGTGCTCAACTTCACCTTAGTGCCAAGTTCCTTTGAAATGACTTCCAAAAGTGAGAAGTAAATTGGGTGCCACGATCCGATATGATAGATCTAGTTATGGCATGCAACCTCACCAACTCTTGTATATACAACCTTGCATAATCTTCGGTACTAAAGGTAGTCTTGACCGGGAAGAAATGAGCTGACTTAGTCATCCAGTCAACGATAACCCAAATGGAGTCAAATTGCCTTTGGGCCCGAGGCAAACCAACCATAAAAGTAGAAATCTCAATATCTTGTGCCAAACCACCAGGCTTTTGGTGCTCTACCTTCACTTGTTGACAATTAGCGCATTCAGATACAAACTTAGCTATATCCATCTTCATTCTATGCCACCAATACACTTTCCTCAAATTCTGAAACATCTTAGTAGATCCTAGATGAATTGAATAATGAGAGTTATGGGCTTCACTCATGATCACCCTCCTAGGAAACACATAATCGATCTTGATACTGAAGCACACCATCTCCCCCTTGGGAGAACACCTCTATCTTCTTTTTGGAAACTAATTTCTTCAATTCAACTAATGATGGATCTAAATATTGCTTAGCTTTTACATCAACAACCACCGAAGATTTGACCCTATTCTGAACATGAATACCACCATCATTAGAGTCGGCCAACCTAATACCCAACCTAGCCAAATGGTGAACATCTCTTGCCAACTCTCTCTTCCCTTTGTTAATATGAGCCACACTTCCCATAGCAAGCCTACTAAGAGCATTGGCCACAATATTTGCCTTGCCGTGGTGATACTACATACTCATATCGTAGTCCTTTAGGAGTTTCAACCATCTTCGTTACCTTAAGTTAAGATCCATTTGAGCGAAAATATATTGCAAACTCTTATGATTGGTGAAAACATCAACATGCACCCCATACAAATAGTGTCTCCAAATCTTCAAATCAAACACCACCACTGCTAACTTAAGATCATGAGTCGGGTAATTATGCTCATGCACCTTCAATTTCCTTGATGCATAAGCTATCACTTTACCATGTTGCATAAGTACAAAACCCAATCAAATCCAAGAAGCATTGTAATACACCACAAACCTCTCTAAGCCATCTGGTAAGGTCAAAACAGGAGCTGATGTAAGCGGATCCTTCAAAGTCTGAAAACTCTTCTCACATTCATTCGACCACAAAAACTTAGCCTTCTTTTGGTTAACTTAGTCAATGGAAATGCAACAGATGAGAATCCTTTAACAAACCTCCTATAATAACTAGCCAATCTCAGAAAACTTCGAATATCCGAAGGAGTCAATGGTCTAGGCCAATTCTTCACGGCCTCGGTCTTCTTCGAGTCAACCTTAATACCATCACCAGACACCACATGACCGAGAAAATCTACTTCACCCAACCAAAACTTACATTTGCTAAACTTAGCATACAACTTCTTCTCCCTTTACGTTTGAAGAACCAATCTCAAATGATCTATATGCTCCCGCTCATTTCGGGAATAGATAAGAATATCATTGATGAAGACAACACAAAACAATGAAGGAAAGGCTTGAACGCCTAATTCATAAAGTCCACAAACACGGTCGGAGCATTAGTTAAACCAAATGACATCACCATAAATTCAAAATGCCCATATCTAATCTAAAAGGCCATCTTGGGAATATCACACTCCCTAACCTTCAATTGATGATAAACAGAACAGAGGCCAATTTTTGAGAAATGGATGGCCCCTTGAAGCTGATCAAACAAGTCGTCATTCCTTGGCAATGCGTACTTATTCTTTCTTACAAATAACATCGGAGCACCCTATAGAGATTTACTTGGCCTAATAAAGCCCTTCTCAAATAAATCCTTCAACTTAGCTGGTGCCATCGATAAGGAGGAATAGAAATAGGTTGAGTATCTGGGAAAAGATCTATGCAAAAGTCTACTTCCCTTTCGGGAGGAATAACGAGCAAGTCTTCGAGAAACACATCCAGAAACTCATTCACCACCGGGACTAATTCAAGAGTAGGTGACTCGAACTCCACATCTTTGACCCTCACAATATGGTAGATATACCCCTTTGAGATCATCTTTCGGGGCTTAAGGTAGGAAATAAATTGACCTTTAATAGTAGAGTCACTACCCTTCCATTCGAGAACGGGCTCATCTAGAAGTTGGAACTTGACCTTCCGAGTTCTACAATCTATAAAGGCATATGATGCATGAAACCAATCCATCCTGAGAATCACATCAAAATCAAACATCTCAAGTTTCACAAGATCACATGGGAAGACTATGCAAAACAAAAATAGGACAACCCTGATAAACTCTATGAGCAACAACGGACTCACCCATTGGGAGTATAAACCAAAAAAGGCTCCCTTAAAATTTCAGGACTCAAAACAAACTTAACAGCCAATAGAGGAGTCACAAAAGATAAATTGGCACTCGGATCAAGCAAAGCATAAACATCAAATTCAAAGACTTTCAACATACCAGTCACAACATTCAAAACTTCCTCCATTTCCTGACGAGCATGGAGAACGTAGAACCTATTGTTCCTTGGGGCATCACCTTAAGGAGCTCTTGGTTGGCCTTGAGCATCTTGAGCCACTTGGCCTTGACCCTTCTGAGCAACCTTAGAACAAGAAAAAATCTTATGGTTCTTATCATTGTCACCATACCCATAGTATGTACCCGAATCCCTCCAACAAGTACCCAAATGATTCTTCCCAAAAGTAGCACACGGGGGAGGCATTGCCCCACCTTCAACTTATGCCCTAGATGGAGGCACCCTAGCATTAACAACCCGAGCATTGAAACCTTGGTCCTATTGGAAGCGACCATAACCACCACCCTTGTAGTTGGAGAACTACCATCATATTGGCCTCTCTTAGAATCATGCACTCTCTTCTCCTTGACCTTTTCTCCTTCAATCTGTTTTGCATACATCATGAGCTTGGAGATGTCCATATCCCAAATAAGCATAGCCATACGACACTCCTTCACAACCAAGTTAGAAATACTAGAATGAACTTGTGCATTCTTGCAGGGGGGTCAACCAAAAGCATAGGAGCATACTTAGAAAGCTCAGAGAACTTGAGTGTGTAGTACCCTACGCTCATACCACCCAGTTTGAGATTGATTAACTCACTCATCTTGGCTTCCTAAGCTCAAGTGGAAAGAAATGATCCAAAAAGGTAAACTTGAAATTGATTACCAAAAATCCTCTCCACCAACCATTGGGTGTACCACACTTGAGCCACATCCTTCAACTGATAAGCAACCAATTCAGCTTTCTCCGTAGAAGTGAATCCCATAATAGTAAACACCTTTGTGAGCTCATCACTAAACTCTTAAGCATCCTCACCAGCCTTTGACCCATAGAACTCCGGGGGATTCATCCTAGTGAAGTCTCTCACCTAGAAGCCAAAGAGGGATCCCGAGGAGGATTAGCCTATCACCAACTGGGCAAGCATAGCAAAGGTCGTACAGAATTCACCATTAGAGATAGGCTGTTCCAAAGGCCCTTGACGTGTTTGACTTTCATTAGCCAGGGCCGGTCTTGGTAGGGCAGCTCTTCCTCAAGGAATCTTCTATAATATAGCAACGATACCATTAGGATAAAGAACCAAACACACAGTCCAAAGCACGACATAAGACATGAAGAAGTGAGACACTTCCTAGAATGTCATCATAGCCTCCAACTCATAGATATGGTGCACTTTAAACCCATAAATAGGACTCCACTCGACGCGGCATGTTGGACTCTGAGGATCATTTACAAACCTAGTGCTCGGATACTAAGCTTGTCGTGAACTGGACCTAGGGCTTAGGTGTGACATAACGAATATGAACCCGAGAGTCCCTAAACAAGCCTCAAAGTATCCATATTCACAACATCAGTTCGGAAGCGTATACATAGTTCTAAGGGATGGGAAAGTAGGACTCACATTGTGGGGATATCATAGGGAAAAGGGAGTAACATGGATCCACAAAACACATAATACTAAGGGGCAGGTAAGTATAACTCACTCTATGGTGGCAATTCGGGACTTAGAATCTTTCACATACATCACATATAAAAATATCATAATACTCATTGCCAATCCTCATAACAATCACCAATTGGTAGCCAAATCCATGAGCATAATATCCAAATACAACACTTAGCATATAAACGTAAAGGAGATTACAAGATGTCCAATAATTCCTCTAGTTATAAGATAGGATGGGGGCCAAGACATACTCCGGGCTCACCCTCAAATGTAAACAACATAAACAAAAGCTCGAAAGGTAGAGAAATGGTGCTTTTTCCTCGAAAGATGGGACTCACCACAACAAGCAAATCTTAAGATCCAAGCTAACCATCATATGGTGGATGAAAGTAATCCTCGGTCCCTGCATGGTTAGATCATGTAGGCAAAGTATGTGTTAGCACGTTTGAATATACTAAGTATGCGGGCATGTAATGCATATGACTTACCAAACCTGCATTAAGTGTTAGATGGCAAGGACACATAATATAGAAAGAGATATATAGCTAAAGAAGAGTAGTATAATAATAAGCTATGAATTCCATGATGCATGAAATGCAAAAATACTTATATAAGAGGGGATGAGACCTTAACCTACATATAATACCAAGCAAGCTATTACTTCGAATCCCAATTTTATCCCCACACCAAAAAAGAGGTGGTCTACTTGTCATAGGTAAACCACACTTCTCCTTACGGGCCTCCCATTTCAAGAAAGTGACCTTCTTTACGGGCCTTCCATTTCGGATAGAATTTTCACAATTTTATCGTACCATATCAATATTATAAACGCACCTTACGAGCCTCCCATTTCGGTGAGAGATACCATATACATATGCCTATGCTGGCACATAGTTCAAGGAAAGGGAGAGGATCCTTGATAGCTGTAACGCCCCTAATCCATCTGTGCTAATTCATCATCCCACAAGAATACATATATGTATACATGATTTTAAAAGAGATGGAAGTCATTTCAAATTACTTCAATGTATAATTGGGCTTAAAAGCCAAACATCATTTATAAAATTCATACGTGGACCAAATTCTAGCCATACTTCTCATGCATAGGAATAGCTTATTCACAAATATCAGAATGGTGCAAGCATCGAAAATGCTTAAAGTGCCACATCATAGACATTTATGTGATTACATTCTTGTTATAACCAATATCGTATCAAAATCATATACATGAACATAATTGGGCTTAACCCACTTCATAATTTTCATAAAACTCAATGCTCATGAATGCATATGCTATGAATGAGATGAGAATAGCATGGGTAATTGAGATACAAGCTTAAATCAACAAAACAATATGAAATTCAAGTAAATATATAAGTAAAATTCATATTTAAATCATAATATAGATTACTCATGCACAAATCAAGCTTTAAAGGAGACATGCACATTCATAACTTCAATGCAATTCTTCATATTAGGGATTAAATCACTTTAAAATTAATAAATAAACATAGCCCATACATCAATTGAATTTAATAAACAATAATATTGAAAACCCAATTTTAAAGTAGCTAAAATTCCATGAAATTGAGTATAAAAAAGTTTGGGTCTTCTTGGTTGAAAGGGACCAAGAATCAATCCCACATACCTTAGCTAATAAAGAAGTTTCAAGAAGAAATTTAAAGAAGAATGAGCCTTCCCTTGATTCTCAAGTTTAGATTCACAAGAGAGTTCTTAAAAGGGTTCAATATAATTCTAAGCATGAGGAATTAATTTGAATGAAAGAATAAAGTATAGGTCATTAGAAAGTCCTTAGGTAGCATAGAAGGTCACAAAACACCCTTAGGATAAACCATTATTACGAAAATGCCATTAATGAAACTAGTTGAAAAATTGAATATTTTCATCTCAAGAAAGACCATACGGTTTGTGACAACCCATACGGCCGTATACATGTTTGTGATCCAACACTTGAAAAAATTTCAGTTGATGAAGGTCTGAAATGGTAATTCCATACTTGGAATTCTTTTGACGTAAATATCTATACGAAGGGTGGTATGGACCGTGCCAAGCCACACGGTCTGTGTAGCCCCTCTGTCACACCTTCCTTAGAAAAATTCTTCCACGGTGAAGTTTTGAAATGGCGATTCAATACTTAGAAAAATTTTACTCCGAAAGCCATACGAGGAGGTATACGGGCTGTACCACCCCATACAGACCGTATACTTGGCTGTCTGATTATACTAGGTACCAAAACTGTGGAATTTCAAGACTAAGGCTACCACACGACCCTCTACACGATCTGTGAAGCCTCACACGGCTTGTGTGGCATCCATGCATGACATGGCTTAGTCCAGAACTCCATAGTTAAGCTCCAACATCCTACACAAGGAAAAGGGTCACTCCAAAGAGGCCCCACATGGTCTGTATAGCCTCACACGAACCGTGACGACTCCCATGGAGTGTCACCTTGGCCCAAAACTTCCCGAAACCAAATTTCCAAGCTCCAATAGGTCGTACAACATCCGGATCCTTACAGTGAGTTCCTTTAATTATGATTTCAATTGTTATGATTTTTCTTAATCAGGTATGGACTTATCAAAATTATATGATTGTGTATGCTTTCAATCCAATTTCATGATTTTTAAGTCGATTCCATGAGAATCCATATTTTGCCTAATAGAAGTCATGATTGTGAATTTTACAAGTCTTCAGGCAAGTTTATGAAAAGGATGGCCTAAGACCCTAATGATACTCTAAATAAGATAGGACATATAGCGATGAAAGGCCTATATTCACATTACATAAAACAAGATTGACGAGCTATTCTATAACTTTGTATTGGAGATAGTTCTTCCCACATGATATTGACTTTGTGACTTATGATTATGATTTTCATCCTATTGAGAGTTTACTTAGGATCGAGTGGACCCTAGGATAAAGTCTCTCACCCGTAATATAGTCATGAGACCCTTAGTAAGGTTTCATTATCCCATAAATATGTGCCACCATAAGATAAAAAAATCACTTGTAATAGAGGCTTGATTCCATAAGGGTCACCCATAGTAGGGGCTCGATCCTTCATGTAGCTTAGATCATCCACATAGGCATAAAGGAATTTACATTGGAAAGTAGTCTCCTATTTTCCTCCGGTATATGGGTAAACATTAGGACTCCATATTATAGCTGACGTGGTTTATGTCGATTAATGATAACTCTTATAATATTCTAAGGTGTTTCTTACTATGATTAATGATATTTCTCTTACAATATTTATGGTTCCCATATGACTTATAAGATACTCCAAGTCTTATGGCATATTTCACTCATGATTTATGACTTTTCTTATGGTGTATGATTTTTCACTATGAATCATGTATTTTATAAAATTTTTATGATTCCTTACTGTGACTTATGATTATCTATGCATCATGCAAACTTTTCCTAAAGATGTGTTATGATTTTAGAATGATATTGACCTTATTACAACTTATTAATACCTTTTAAATTATCGACTTAACACGCATCCTAACATGGAACATTGCATCATTGTTTTTATGTCATGCGTTGTATTACTTATATAATTAGTACATTTAAATTACTAGTACATAATTTTTGCCAATATTGTGTTATAATATAGGACTTGAAGACCACCCTACATATCACACATATGGCTAGATAAAAGGCTTATTCACTTGATCGGTGAGATCTCATGCTTTGGGGGCTACCTATTGAATTTAGATTTTTAGTTATCTCTAGGCTATGTTGTTACTTTGAGGCCATTTTGTTTCTTTTGTTTGGGTGATCTAATGGCTTTTTATATGACCCACTTATGATATTATTGAGGCATGCTAGACAAGGAAAATATGTAAGTCCATTTAGTCAGGCCTAAGCTTTGTTTTATCTTTGAACTTTATTTTAAGACTTACCTATTATTTCATTTTCTATCATTTGATTTACTTCCTTATATATGCTTGATATGCTAAGATATCTTTGTTGGGGCTTCTTTAGAAATCCTTATGGTTATGTCACACTTAGGACCTAGTTTGGATCGTGAAAAAAAGTCATCAATACGTGTATGGGTAATAGTTCTTCACCATTACCTTATTCAGCTGCCTATAGTCAATGCTCATCTGCTTAATTCTGTCCTTTTTCTAAACAACTATGGCAGTAATACCCCATGGCAATAATCTTGGACAAATAAACACCTTACTAAAGTTTTTTGCAAGTTGAACACTAATTTTTCTAAGCTTTGCGGGTGACATCCGATAAGGTAGAATAGAAACAGTCTTAGTGCCTGGCTTCAAGTCTATAGAAAATTCAATATCACACTCCAGGGTTAGGCTAGGTAGGTCAGTAGGAAATACATCAAAACACTCTTGGATGAAAGAACTTAATCAGTAGAAGAAACCTCATTAGTTGTTATATGTTGTCATATTTGTGATATGATTGTGTATCATCTGTCTTACTATATTGTGGTTGTCTGTTATACTTCATATAATCAGATATGAGGTGGAGTATTATCAAGTGGAGGATAGTTGATGGATTGTTAAGAAATTATTGATGACTTAGAGTCAGATTATATTTTATACTATTGTTATATATGTTAATGTAGGGGCTTGGGGAAGAAACTCTGAGTTTCTGTCACTGTATAAGCCACACTAGCAGGAGGAAGCCCGCTACGACAGGCCAATACGGGTAAAGAGAGAGAAGTTTAGACTATCTGGATGTGGCTATTTTGAAAGTGAGTTACTAAATATTCTAGGCCAAACATTGTCAAATACCGATTGAACAAGAGTGTTAGATTGATTAGATTGAGTTAATGATTATGGATTTGAAGATCTCCTTTTATGAGAGATGGGCTTTGGTTGGTATTAGAGTTGACAGCGGAGTGATTAGAAGACTGATACCAAGTCGCTATTAAGGGTGTTTAAGCTTATTGGGATGGTAAGAGTATGTGGATTAAGAAATATTTGATGGTGTATTTTTTTATTGCATCATTTTTTTGAAAATTTATTTTATGTTGTGTGGTGGACTTCAGATTGACCAATGATACCAACCAACATGTGTTGTTTGTACTGATACTGCATTTATTATACCTCTTGGTATAGTCTATTTGTAGGATCAATGATGTTTCTTAGGTGGATGATGACGATCTCCAACAACTTCTACTCGTCCTTCTTTATGGTGAAAACTGTATCATTATTTTACCTCTCACTTTATTCTTAAAAACTTTTTTCCTATTTAGACTATAATCTCTGGGGGTGTTAAATATCATTTCAAAAATTTTAGTTCATATTTTTAACTCTGTACTTGGTAATTACACGATCTTTTCAGCGTTATCTTTGGCTTCTTTCATTTTTTTAGCATGATTTAATTGGTTGGTAATTACGGGTTCCCCTATCTAGGTGTTAGAGTAAGTGTCCATATGGTCTAGTGGGTTGGATCATGACATTAATACATTTTAAGTCACTTATAATACATCTATATTGCATGCAAAATTGATTTTATTCATAGTGTAATATATCTATATTACATGCATAATTCATTTTTAATACAAAATGTATTTTTTTTGTCTAAACAAATATGTTATATTTTAATACATTTATAATTTATAATTTATATCTATATATGTATATATAATTCACTTTTAATACATAGTACGATTGCTATGAATGGTAAATATTATTTAAATATGTTATATCTAGATAATGTTGGTGCAATATATGACAAATACAATAAATTATGGTTAATAATATAATGACAAAAATAAATAATAAATTATATTTAGGCTGAGGTGTGAATGTCTCACTTTCATTAAAGAGATACAAACCCACTGCGGTATAATCCACACCGATCCAATAATATATCTCTTGACTTGTCCCCTCCAGAATACAAAAGCCCAACAATGTTATATGACTCAAACAACTCAAGATTAGTTGAAGAGTCCAAAGCTCCACAAAAAGAAACACCTTCCTTCAACATATAATTACTCTTTTTTGTATAGTGAATTAGTTAAGGACTTAGAATATTTTTCTTTGTCTCAACTTTCTCTTTCACTGCACTATACACTACAATATTTATCCATGCTTTCATCTTCTTTCATACTTAATAACTTTCCACAAAGGAAGAAACACTAGTATTTATAGGTGAGGAATTATTCCTTATCTTAAATAGGAATAAAATAGATAATAATGTAGGTAAATGAATGGAGGAATTATGCCTTGGAAGTTGCATGAGTAAGGCATAATGAGGTAGAACATGACTTAGTAATTACATAAGTCACAGCAAGAATAATTGGTTACATTCTTATAAATTTATATCCACTAAAATAATTCACTTTAATATTAAAATATCGTATTTCAACATTTTCTCACTCATTTTAGTAGTAAAATAAGAGAGATCATCAATTTAGTTGAAGGTAAACTATTATGCATAATAAAAGTATGTTGTGCATTGAACCTTCACTTAGTAAAATAGTAATCTTTACTCTAGAATCAACAGTGATTTAAGACTTGAACTATGACCGCTTAAGAGAAAGAAAGTGTCATTGTTTACAAACAATAATTAGGCTGTTGACATAAGTTTTTTTAGCTAGGACGTCATGGCCTTGTGCTATTCTAGTTTTCATGAGTGCTTTTGAGAAGAAGCCCATTCGTATAAAAAAACACAACCTACTTTCATACTCACATAGGTGAAATTTATCAATGGTGCTCCTGTAATTCCAACACCCACTCATACGAGAGACACAGTTTCATAAAGACTTCAAAGACTTAAGCTCCACAAACAATTACAAGATAAATGCACTTAATCATAGGGAGAGAATAAAAATTAAGATTAGTGCCCTATATGCTTCAGTTTTTTCATCTTGTTAATACCTTAGTCTATGAGTATGCAAGATTTAACACAATTAGTAAATGTTATATCATTGATCAATATGATTTCACAATATTATATTTTCTCCTCATGAGTCTGGATTTATTGTTATAATAACGATTTTGTACTCTACCTAGAATTTTAGTGTTATCACGATTAATCAAAATTAAAAAAAAAATTATTTTCTCAAAGTAAAGTATTTGATATAATAAATCAATTTACTTTTTCACAAACTGAAGATTTTTTTTTACTTCAACCTCCATGGTAGAGTTAGCAAATTATAATTTTCTTTTCTCATTCCCACAAATATCACCGTTTTTCTCATTCGATTTTCTTGTACCTATTTTATTGCAAACACAATATCAAATCAAGTTGTCAGTCACATATCTCATGTTTTTAAGGCTAGCAGACTCCTTCTTTATTTGTCACACCATTTTCACATAATTGAATCAAAAGAAGTTGCAAAACTCACACAACAACAAAAATGTATTTCACATTTTTTTTTAACAAAATGTGACTTGACATAGAAAGTTCCATCACATATTTTATGCTATTTTTCATTTTAAGAATGAAACTTTTTTCACCAAAACATTACATGTTAAATGGCTACTCAATATATTTTTCATACTTTTTTATAACTTTCATGTTAGGGCCAAAAGTTATCCCATTGTAACCAAACAATTAAATGTGATTTATTCCAAAATAAATATATGCACTTGTAATACTCTTTTTTAAAGCATTTACCAAAGATGCATAAGTCACAATTTTCACAATATTTCTTTTTTCATTTCATGATCCTCCACTATTTCTAAAATTTAAATATCATGTGTTCATGAAAATAAATATCACTTTATTCATAGGAAATATCGGCAAAATTTTTTCTTCTCTTTACCTTTACTCCACTTGAATTGAGAATGTAGAAAAGTATTATATCCATACATCTCTTCTCTTTCATCTCTTGAAGAGAACGACATTAAATTAGAATGATGTTGAGATCTCCTATCTTGAAACCCGCAATTTTTTCAAACTGTAACCAAAACATAAATCTCCTTAAAAGTATTGGTGTAATATACCATTATACAACAAATTATAGTTGAAAATCTAATGACCAAAATAAATTAAAAAAATATATTCAGGAGGAGGCGCGAATATCTTATTCTCTTTAAGGAGATTCGAGCCCCATGTGATATAATGATCTACACCAATCCAGCTATATATCTCTTGACTTGTCCCCTCCAGCATACAATAGCCCAACAACGTTATATGACTCAAACAACTCTGGATTAATTGAAGAGTCTAAATCTCCAGAAAGAAAAAAAATCTTCCTTCAACATATAATTATTCTCTTTGTATAGTGAATTAGTTGGAGACTTAAAATAATTTTCTTTGTATTGACTTACTCTTTCACTACACTATACACTATGATATTTTTCCACATTTCTCATTTTTCTTTCATACTTATCTACTTTTCACAAAGAAAGAAAAGTCATTATTTATAGATATATTGATGGATCAGTATAGATTTGTAAGGCCCCACATAATTCAAGGTATGAAAAGTGCAGGTGAATGGGAGTTTGAAGATTTCACCAAGTGTAAGTGGAAATTCACAAGTGGGGAATACGACCCATGAAAGGGAATAGGGGCTGGGGTCTAGGGGTTAAACTCCAGTAGCCTAAGTTAAAGGAAACATCAATGTACGAGGTTGTTCACAAGCCATAGATGATTCCATGAGCCGTAGTTGTGATTGTGGAATGGTAGCCTCACATGATGGAGAAACAAGGCTTCTGGAGTTTAGGGAACGAGCAGCAGGATGACTCGTCATCTGTTCTATGGATCGTGCATGGGCTCGTGGATGGAGTTCCAGAGAAGACTTCAGTGGGGGTCAAAAACCAGTAGGACAAGACCCACTTTCCACAGCCCGTTGAACTGGACCACAACCTGTAGTTGGGGTCTTGTGATCTGGTCCAACAAACTCTTAAAGAGGGATATTTTTGATAATTCCTAATATCTTATGCCTATGCTACATCGTTTAAGCCCCAAAATAAGCCCTTTCCATCCCTGGAACACTGTAACCCACATCATTTCCATTCATTCCCAAATAACCTAAGTCTAAAACACTCCCAAGTTCCCCCAAGGCATTCAAGAGAAGAGTCCAACCTAGGTTTTCAAATTTTTTTCCATTTCCAAAAAGATTTGCATCTGCAAATCATACCAAGGTATGTGGGCTTTGATTTATGGAGCCATTCCTCCAAAAAGATCAATCGGACCTCTTCTCGATCTATTACAAGTCATGATTGATTTATAAAATTGCATGAACTCTTTTTATTTGATGTTATTATTATGCAATGAAAAGTCATGAGAAACTTATGATTTAAATGAAGGTTTCATGGTTCCCTAACTAAGCTTTTTCTCTTGTATATGGTGGGTTGTTAGACTGCTTTCAAATGGTCATGATTTATCTTGCTTATGCATGTTACTCTTCCATTTCATAATTTTTAAGTCTCCATGCATGAACCCACCTTGTTTTGAACTGAAGTTACATGATGGAGTTTGATGAAAGGTTCTACCTTATGATATGTAAGTGATGATTATTATGAATGTTGAGGGCTAACAAATATGTTATGATTTCATGGAAATATTATTAATATTATGAAAATTATGACGTCCTTATGATGATTATGGTTTTAATTAGCTACTCTTGTCATGGTATCTGATTTATGAGCTTATGTATGATATGCCCATGTTTATATTTATGCATCCTGTGGGACTAGACTTAGCATTAAGAGAACCTTGGTATATTTCCATTGTCCCTTAGCTACGTGCCACCGTAGATTTATGTACTAGTTAGTGGATCCACAAATAGCTCCATGTTATGTTTAATCACAGAATTGGGTATGTTCCTTTTAGATTCATGCATGGCCTCTTCGAAATTGGTAAGATCCAGTAAGGTGAGGTATAGTCTACCTTGGCAAGTAAACTACTTTTTTTTGGTGTGGGTGCAATATTAAGATTCCATGTAGTAGCTCGCATTATCTTATGTGTCAGTTAAGGTCTATTTCCCACATATATATGTGTTATGGTTGGTTAAAATATTTGACTTTTCTCTATGCATGATTTAACTAAGGCAATTATGGTTCATGTCATATCGAACTTATTTCCTTTGTACATGATTACACATCTTGTATATTGTGGCATATGATTTTTGTGTTGCATTGCATCTCGCATACTTAGTACATTCAAAGTACTAATACATAGTTTTGGCCTACATGATCTAACCATTTAGGGATCAAAGCTCTTATCCATCCTCTACCTCGTGGCTAGTTCCGATCGTGAAGATTCTTGTTGTGGTAAGTCCTCTAGTTCAAGGGCTATACCTTTTATCTATCTATCTAGCTTGTTATGTTGAGACATTGTTATCTATACTTTTCATTTTGAGGGTGATCCCGGGGATATGACTTGGCTTTATCCTGTTCATGATTAGAGGTATTGTTAGGCACTCAAGCTATGTATGTTTTATGTGATGTTTGCACTCCTATGGAGATTCCCCTTAGTCCCTTTCCCATTTATGTATTTGTTGGATGTTAATGGCAAGTGATGATCTTCCTAAGTCACTTCTTCCCCATAGATTGAGTCCCATTAACCCTCTCCTTATATTTTGTTGTGATTGGAAGGTGGAAATTTCTATCCTTTTCTATCCCCATAGCATGTGTCCAAATCCTCGATTTTTCTAAATTGAATTATTTGATGATTGATCTACGTTTCTGCAACCAATGATGTGCTTATGTATCCATGAGGCTTGTTTGGGAACCCTTGGGTTCCCATTCGCCATGTGACATCTAGGCCCTAGGCTTGGATCGTAACAAGCTTGATATCATAGCACTAGGTTGGTAGATGATCCTCAGAAATCCAACATAACACGTCGAATCGCGTCTTGTTCATGGTTGTGAAGCATTCTGAAACTATGAATAGGAGGCTATGAGGCGTTTAAGAGTTGAGTCACTTCTCCCATATTTTATGTCGTGCCTTAGAACTATTCATGTGATTTGCATCTCGTAACGACTTGGTCTTTGCATTTCTAGATAATTCCACCAAGGAGAATGCCACTAAATCTCCCTATTTCGAATGAGGATCAAGCTCCTTTAGCCCCTCAAGTTTCCCAAGAAGAGGGGGTCACACATGCCGAATATCAAAATGTCATTGCTTTGTTGGAACAAGTTGTGACCAACAAAAAGAATCAAGGAACCCAAGCTCATCATGCTCCTACTCCTACCTTAAGAGTAAAGGATTTCACAAGGGTGAATCGTGTGGAGTTCTATAGCTCAAAGGTGGAGGAGGACCCCCAAGAATTCATTGATGAAGTGTACAAGGTTTTGGCTATAATAGGGGTGATCTCGGAGAAGACAGAATTAGAGGCTTACAAACTCAAAGGCATTGCTCAAATATGGTATAACTAATAGAAGATATAGAGGGTATATGATGAGCCCATTCCTTGGGAGGAATTCAAAGTCGTCTTCCTTGACCGCTTCTTCCAAATTGAGCTAAGGGAAGCGAAGATGATGGAGTTTATGAATCTCAAGAAAGGTTTCATGAGTGTGAGGGAGTATTTCCTCAAGTTAAAAAACCTCTCTAAGTATGCTCCTCACTTGGTTGCCTCCCTCTGGTGAGAATGCACAAGTTTGTGTTGGGTGTATCTGACTTAATCAATGAAGAATGTCGCAACTCCATGCTCATAGGGGATATGTACATATCTCAGCTCATGACATACGTCGAACAACTTGAGGGAGAGAATCTTAGGAAGAGGAGGATGGGAGAGTCCAACAGGGATCATCTTGAGGTAAGTTTCCAAGGTGCTAAAGGTGGCCTTAACAAGGCCACAAATTCCAAGGTCAAAGGTCGTCAAATTCTCTTAATCAAAGGTTCTTCAATGATAGGGTGCCAAACCCTAGAGTTCAAGGTGCTAATGGTGAGACAACATTTCCTAGGTGTTCAAAGTATGGGAAGAACAATGGTGGCAAATGCTTGAGAAAGTCGGGTGCATGCTTCGAGTGTGGTAAGCTAGGCCACAAACTTGCCAATTGTCCAAATGCTTTGACCAAAGGAAGGTACCTACGGAGGTCAAGGGGAACAAGGAGGCTAACATGGAGGTGCTCCCCGTCATAACCGGTTTTATGCTCTACAAGGGAGACAAGGGGTTGATGAGATTCCCGATGTTGTTATCGGTATGTTCAAGGCTTATGATTGTGATATGTATGCTTTATTAGATCTAAGTTTTCATTTCCCAATTCATTGTTAGTAAGTTTGACATTTTCCCTAAAATATCACGTGAGCCCTTTGTTGTGTCTACCCCCGTTAGTGAATCTATTATTACTGAAAGAGTCTATAGGGGTTGCCCCATGTCTGTTTAGCATAAAATCATGCCTTGTGATTTTTTTTTTGAAATTGGCATGGTAGATTTTGACATTATTCTTAAGATGGACTGGTTACATGTATACCACGCTTCCATTGATTGTAAAACCCTTAAAGTTAGGTTCCAATTTCCTAATGAACCCATCCTTGAATGGGAAGGTCATGATACGGTGGTTAAGGGTAAGTTCATCTGTTGTCTTAAGTCTTAAAAATTAATTTCTAAGGGTTGCATTTATCATGTTGTAAGGTTTAGGGATGTTGAGTCCAAAGTTCCTTCTGTTGAGTCGGTTTCGGTGGTCAATGAGTTTCTTAATGTCTTTCCCGATGAACTCCTCGGTGTTCCTCTTGAGAGGGAAATAGACTTTGATATAGACCTCCTCCCAATACACAATCCATCTCTATTCCTCCCTACTGTATGGTCCCGGAGGAGTTGAAAGAGTTAAAGGATCAACTGAAGGACTTATTAGAGAAAGGTTTTATTAGACCTAGAAAGTCACCTAGGGGTGTGTCGGTGTTGTTTGTGAGGAAGAAGGATGGTTCTCTTAGAATGTGCATCACTTATTGGCAAATTAATAAAGTCACCATGCAGAACAAGTATCCCCTACCCCGAATAGATGACTTGTTTGATCAGTTGTAAGGGGCCAACCACTTCTCAAAAATTGACCTTCGGTCTGGATACCATCAAATGAGAGTGAGGGAGGGTGGCATCCAAAGATAGCTTTCTGAACAAGGTTGAGCATTTTGAATTTGTGGTGACGTCCTTTGGCCTAACCAATGCTCCGGCGATATTTATGGATCTCATGAATAGGGCCTTTAAATCCTACCTTGACATGTTCGTTGTAGTATTTATTGATGATATTTTGATTTACTCCAGGAGTGATGAATAGCACATGAATCATTTGAGGGTGGTATTACATGTTGAAGGAAGAAAGGTTGTTTGCCAAGTATGACAAATATGAATTTTGGTTAGAGGAAATTGCATTCCTAGGGCATGTAGTGTCGGGTGAAGGGATAAAAGTGGACCCAAAAAATACGTAAGTGGTAAGGAATAGGCCTAGGTCCTTGACTCCAATAAATATTAGGAGTTTCTTGGGCTTAGTGGGGTACTACCGAAGAGTAGTTGAGGGTTTTTCTTCAATTGCTTACTCTTTAAAAAAGTTGACACAAAAGAAGGCGAAATTCATATGGACCAACGAATGTGAGAGAAGCTTCCAAACCTTGAAAGATAAGCTTATCTCCGCTCCCATCTTGACTCTATCGAAAGGGTTAGAAGGGTTTGTAGTTTATTGTGAAGCTTCAAAAGTCAGATTGGGGTGTGTATTGATGCAAGGTGCAAGGTCATTGCCTATTCTTCTAGGCAACTAAAAGTGCATGAGTGAAATTATCCTACTCATGACGTTGAATTAGCAGACATGGTGTTTTCTCTAAATATATCACACTATTATTTGTATGGGGTTTATGTGGATGTATTCACTGATCACAAGAGTCTTCAATATGTGTTCATCCAAAGAGATCTCAATTTGAGGAAAAAAAGGTGGTTGGAACTCCTCAAAGATTATGACATGAGCGTACATTATTATCGGGGCAAAGCAAATTTACAGTCGATGCTCTAAGTAGGTTGTTCATCGAAAATGTGGCTCACATCGATGATGGAAAGAAGGGTTTGGCTAAAGATGTCTATAGATTATCTAGTTGGGAGTTAGGTTGCACGAAGCCGAAGATGGGGATATGGCAGTCCTTGATGGTTTCAAATCTTCCTTGGTTGAAGAGGTCAAATCCAAGAAAGACCTTGATTCCTCATTGGTTGAATTAAAGACATTAGTAAAAGTGTCTTCTCCCAAGGGAGAGATAGTGTTCTTAGATATCAAGGTAGGTTGTGTGTACCAAATGTTGATGGGTTGAGGGACTCAAATTTTGAAAGAAACCCATAATTCATCTTATTCCCTTCACTCGGTTCCACCAAGATGTATAGGGATTTGAGAGAGGCATATTGGTGAAGTAGTATGAAAAGAGGCATTGCAAGGTTTAGAGCAGAATGTCATAATTGCTAACAAGTCAAAGCCGAAAATGAAAGGTCAGGTGGCCAATAAAAGATTTTGACGTCCCCCACTTTGAAATGGGAAGAGGTCAATGTGGATTTGTGGTTGGTTTGCCAAGAATCAAAAGCATTTTGACTCCATATGGGTTGTTGTTGAAAGGATGACGACATTGGCTCATTTTCTACCGATTAAAGCAACCTATGGTGACAAGTATTAAGTTAAATTGTACATCAATGAATTGGTAATATTGCATAGGTTTCACGCCCCGAGAGGGTACCTTGGCGTGACTGACACTCAGAGACTATTGCTAGTCCCTATGCAATGTCAAGGCCCGATTTCTCGAACCCTGATGGCGTCTACTAAACCCACGTAGACAAGCCAAAACCCTATGGCCCGTAGCAACGCGGTGGGCCATACAACACTCACAATAAATAATAATAAATAAAGGAGGAATAAATAAGAAATGTAAAAGCAAATCATGACATAAGTAGATACAAAAGCTAAATCCCGACCCAAGAATAGTGATGTGGCAAAAACAGGAGCTAAATAAATACAGTATCCAAAAGAGACCCAGACATATACAGATGATCAGACTGAATATAAATGGGTCTAAAGTCTGTCAAGAGATAAATGACAGAATAAACAACTCCTGAATAAAAGACTCGATCAGCGGGGCGGCAGGCTCACCGAATCCTCCAAAATGTGACTCCTCGGTCCGGACGATCGCGATGCCTATGCTGCCACACACCTGGCTCTGCACCACGAGAAGGCACAACAAGTGTAGCATGAGTACCACAAT
This sequence comes from Solanum rostratum, assembly GCA_029948455.1. Classification (NCBI taxonomy): domain Eukaryota; kingdom Viridiplantae; phylum Streptophyta; class Magnoliopsida; order Solanales; family Solanaceae; genus Solanum; species Solanum rostratum. Next base: position 24,904,337 of record CM057049.1, read on the forward strand.
AAAGTGATACCCAGTAGGCTAGGCTGACTAGGATCAATAAATATAACATAATAATAACGAGGTAAGTAAAACAGGCAATATCAGTGAGAAAACAAATACCAACATGACATAATGTAAATACCCAATGGACAACAATAGTAACAACCTTGGGCACCTCTATCCCGAATAATAAGAAAATCTCGAAGCCACCGCTAGGCAAATAATACCATACCTCTATCACAGCCCGGACCAATATAGTATCGAATATCGAAACGCAGGAATAATAAGCAAGTAAGTAAGTAAATGCGGAAAGTAAAAATGAATATAACAAGCAAAACTTACCTGGCGTCCCATACCACCGACAAGTACAAACAGTCAAAGCAAAACCCACCGTGACTTCCCCCGTAAGCCCGGTGGACACAACAAGAATATAAGCAAGGAAATGGGGGCGGAAATTAAGTAAGTAGAACCAAATCCGTCAACTAAAACAACACCCGCTCGAGCGAAACACCCACCCCTAGGATGACGCGAGCCACAATCCATATAAACCAACCTCTATGGCAATATGCGCGAACATGCTCAGTGTAGGTCGACCTCTACGACGACACGAGCAAAGGCTCAGCATAGCTCAACCTCTAAAAATGCGAGCTAAGTAGGGCGTGCGCGTCAACCGCTATGACCGCTATAGAAAACAACATCAACAACAAATCTCAAAAATATTGGAATCCTACTACTAAGGATCTCACGATGCAACTCTCACAATAGATTATATCCACACATCCCATACTCTACGTACCCCCCTACGGCACCACAAGCCTACCGGACACAACTCAAATCGTCCCGTCTACGTCCCGCGACGGGACCCCAAGTTCACTAGTGAGGGGTTACAATATAAACGAGGTCAAATCAACCTAAAGATCATCCCATTCACTAGCCACTATCATATTACATTTATTCAAACCAGTCTCACATTGCTACGAGGTAAACCGAGCCTACCTGGGCGCCGACGATAGCCAAAACGAGCAAGAATAGCCCCAACGTTGCAAACCGGCTCACAAATCAACGAATACCTATCAAATATATATTCTAGACATCAATAGGAGCGTTTTGATACCCATATTGCAATACAAAAATTGCCGGGTCAAGCGGGCCTAAAAACAAGCCCTCGAGCCCGAAGCTCCAAAAATATTTCGAACACACCGGGTCGTCCCTCATGATTTATGGGACTCATGGTTCGAATTTGAGCTCCAACGGACCACAAAAAGGTCCTCAAACGCTCAAATTACACAAACTAATTAGCGCGAATTGACAATACGGCATTCAAAAATTTCGAGACTTACCCGCAGTGATCACACTAGCTCCAAGACCAAGAATCAATCCTCAAACACCCAAGAAGCTAGCAAAAATCATTGGGTTTAATTATAGTTAGTAAACACCTCCAAAATCACTAAAAACGAGTTAAGGGCGAAGAAATTACCTTAACACCGCGATAACAATCGACCCCACACGTTCCAATATCGACACCCACGAATTTCCACTCAAAATCCACCAAGAATCGCCACCCTAACCCTTATTTTCTTTCAAAACTCGAAATAATGAGACATGGGGGGCTAAGGGGCTGTTTTGGAGGATTAAATATGCTGGGCCCAATTGTTTACCCTTATTAACTAAAGAAAAACACATATGGCATAAGTAAATCAGCAGCCCAAGTGGCCTTGGGCCAAACTATTCTCCAACATGGGCCGGGTTCGAACCCCACTAGCAGCGCGCCCCTTCATACAATTTTTTTCATTTTTAACAGCTGAAAACTTCTTATCAATTTCATCGGTTATTTCGAAACTCAAACGGAGTCCGATTTTACAAACTTTATATGCACTTATATGTTTTTCGACGTTCCGGATCCAACGAAACCATCTGTTTTTGCATACTACGCTCCGATATGGCTGAAATAGCAGAAAGACAGCAGCTGGAAACAACTTTTTATCAATTTTCTTGGAATTCCGTCGGTTATTTCGAAACTCAAACGGAGTCCGATTTTAACAAACTTTATATGCACTTATATGTTTTTCGATGTTCTGGATCCAATAGAACCATCTGTTTTTTCATACGACGCTCTGATATGGCTGAAATAGCAGGAAGACAGCAGCTGGAAACAGCTTTTTATCAATTTTCTTGGAATTCCGTCGGTTATTTCGAAACTCAAACGGAGTCTGATTTTAACAAACTTTATATGCACTTATATGTTTTTCGACGTTCCGGACCCAACGGAATCGACGAAATCGCGATCGGAGGCCGTTTGCTCAAAAAGAGTCATTGAGTTCCTTTAACGTATAAGGAACTCGGGGGGGCCAAAATCACAATGAAAACCCCGGGAATCGAAACGACACCTCTCCTAGCCTAAAATCATCATTTAAAACTGTTAGGAATCGACGGAAATAGAATAGGACGCACCGTTTGACGGGAAATGCAATATGGCTCCACTTTTACCAGTAAACTTCAAAACTTACAAAATCAAGCCTAAAATCAAGCCAAACTCATCCGGAAGCAAACCAATAGTCTATCTTGACTATTTTCGACGTTACAGAGCTAATGGAAGTGACGAAAACGGGTTTTGATGCTCTGATCAATAAGTGCTCGCTTTTTGGGCCATTTCCTTAAGCCTTAAGAACTAAATTTCCATATTTTAGCTCAAAATCTTCTGTGAGGTTCCGGGAACCAAACCGAGACTTCACCTAAGTCATATTCGATATTTCGGAGCTAACGGAACTGTCAGAGCTCGATTCTGACATCGTTTGCTAAGATTTCACTTTTTGGTGCACTTAACTTAAGCTTAAGTTCCAAAAATGAGGAAAATGAGATATTTATGAATTTAGTCACCGGGACACCAGACTACCGATCCCAGCAGGTCGTATACGACCTAGGGTAACTGTATATACGCTCTAAATATGAAAAAAATACATGAAAAATATAATTTTGGCCATACGGGTCATCACAATATCCCCCACTAAATGGGACTTTTGCCCTCAAAAGTCAAAGTGAGAAAGGTACCTGGAGTCTCGAACAAGTGTGGTTACTGAGTCCGCATGTCCTGCTCTATCTCCCAGGTAGCCTCCTCGATTGGTCTGCGTGCCCAGCGAACCTTCACAACCGGAATCTCCTTAGTCCTGAGCTTCCTCACATCTCTAGAAATAATAGCCTCAGGCTGCTCAATGACTGAAAGCTGGTCATCAACCTCCACCTCAGTTGTATCCTGCCGAAGCACATGTGACGGGTCCGATACATACTGTCGGAGCATGGAGACATGAAATACAGGATGTACTGCTGACAACTCAGGTGGTAAGGCTAGTCTGTAGGCAACCTCCCCAATCCTCTCAAGTATCTCATATGGCCCAATGTACCTCGGACTAAGTTTGCCTCTCCGGCCGAACCTCCGTACGCCCTTCATGGGCGAGACACGCAGAATCACCCTATCACCCACTCTAAACCCCAACAGTCGACGCCTACGATCTGCATAAGACTTCTGCCTACTCTGGGCCTCACGAAGTCTATCCTGAATCACACGGACCCTATCAACGGTATCCTGAAGTACCTCAGAACTCTGGTGCATCATCTCGTGACCGCTAAACCAACCAATCGGTGACCTGCAGCGTCTACCATATAATGCCTCAAAAGGAGCCATGCCAATGCTGGAGTGGTAACTATTATTATAAGAAAACTCCGCTAATGCCAAGTACCTGCTCCAACTACCGCCAAAATCAAATACACAGGCCCGCAACATATCCTGTAGTACCTGAATAGTCCGCTCGGACTGACCATCTGTCTGGGGGTGAAATGCTGTGCTCAACAAGACATCAGTGCCCAACTCACGCTGAAATGCCCTCCAAAATCGAGAAGTGAACTGAGTACCACGATCTGAAATGATAGAAACAGGCACCCCATGCAATCTCACCACCTCAGAAACATACAACTCCGCCAACCTATCCGCTGTCCAGGTCGTCTGAGTAGCTAGGAAGTGTGCGGACTTGGTCAATCGATCCACGATGACCCAAATCTGATCATGACCCCTAGGCGAACAAGGAAGACCTGTGATGAAGTCCATAGTAATGTTCTCCCATTTCCATAAAGGAATAGGGAGGCGCTGCAACTCACCGGCCGATCTACGATGCTCAACCTTAACCTGCTGACAAGTCAAGCACCTAGACACAGAAGTAGCTATCGAGCTCTTCATGCCCCGCCACCAATACAATTGTCGAAGATCCCTATACATACGAGCCGTGCCAGGATGAACTGAGTACCTAGTACTATGGGCCTCTCTCAACAAGGCCTGGATCAAATCACTAACCTTAGGAACCGCAAGACTACCATGAACCCAAAGTACCCCGTCAGAATCAATCTTAGCCCACTCGAACTCACCGCTAGCAACCCGCTCTCTCAGCTCAACTAAACTAGGATCCTCGAACTGGCGACGACGAATCTGATCATATAAGGCAGAGCTAGACTCAACATGAGCTGTAAATCTATCTGGAGACAAATATCCAACCTAACCAAGTTGTTAGCCAAGGACTGGACGTCCCGAGCTAAAGGTCTCTCCGAAGCTGGTAAGGCGGCCAAACTACCCGAGCTGACCGCTCTCCTACTCAAGGCATCCGCTACCACATTAGCCCTGCCCGGATGATAAAGAATACTCAAATCATAGTCCTTCAGAAGCTCAACCCATCTCCACTGTCTAAGGTTAAGCTCCCTCTGACTAAGAATGTACTGTAGGCTGCGATGGTCAGTGTAGATATCACAATGCACTCCATATAGGTATTGTCTCCAGATCTTGAGCGCAAATACTACCGCCGCCAACTCTAAGTCATGAGTGGGGTAGTTACGCTCGTGAGTCTTCAGCTGGCGAGAGGCATAAGCAATCACGTGGCCCTCCTGCATCAAGACACAACCCAACCCAATACCTGAGGCATCACAATATACGGTATACGGCTGACCCTCGACCAGTAATGCTAACACTGGGGATGTAGTCAATAACTCCTTTAGCTTTAGAAAGTTGGACTCACACTCCGCGGACCACTAAAAAGACACCTCCTTCTTCGTCAATCTAGTGAGGGGTGCAGCAATAGACGAGAAACCCTGAACAAACCGATGATAATACCCGGCTAGACCCAAGAAGCTATGAATCTCGGTAGGAGTAGTAGGTCTAGGCCACTCACGAACGGCAGCCACCTTGGCTAGATCAAGACTAAGCCCAGCACCCGATACGACATGGCTAAGGAAAGCAACAGACTCCAACAAAAACTCACACTTTGAGAATTTAGCATAAAGTCGCTCAGTCCTCAAAGTCTCCAACACAATTCGTAGGTGCCCCTCGTGCTCTGCTCGACTCCGCGAATACACCAGAATGTCATCAATGAACACAATCACGAAGGAGTCAAGGTAACGCCTGAACACCCGAGTCATCAAGTCCATAAATGCGGCAGGAGCATTAGTCAACCCAAAGGACATGACTAGAAACTCGTAGTGACCATAGCGGGTCCTAAAGGCTGTCTTCGGGACATCCTCAGCCCGAATCCTCAACTGGTGGTAACCGGACCGCAAGTCAATCTTAGAGAACATGGTGGCTCCCTGCAACTGATCAAACAAATCATCCACTCGAGGCAAGGGATATTTGTTCTTTATGGTCACTTTGTTCAGCTGCCTGTAATCAACACACATACGCAAAGATCCGTCCTTCTTTTTCACAAACAAAATCGGAGCACCCCAAGGAGATATACTAGGACGAATAAAACCTCTATCAAGTAGATCCTGAAGCTGGGTACTCAACTCACGAAGCTCAGCAGGAGCCATACGATACGGAGGAATAGAAATAGGTCGAGTACCCGGCTCAAGGTCAATACCAAAATCTATATCACGCGCGGGAGGCAAACCTGGAAGGTCAGCAGGAAACACATCAACATACTCACAAAAAATAGGAACAGAAGCAGGAGACAATACATCGGCACTAGTATCACGGACATGCGCTAAGTAAGCAAGGCAACCACTAGCAACAAGTCTACGAGCCTGACAACATGATATCACCCTCACCGATATACGACTAGTGGGTCCACACTATATCACCGGGGGCACACCAGGCATAGAAAAGGTCACCGTCTTGGCATAACAATCCAAGAACACACGATAATAAGATAACCAATCCATGCCCAGAATCACATCAAAATCAAGCATGTCTAACTCTATCAAGTCTGCCCGAGTGTCACAACCCCGAATAGTCACAATACACGATCTATATACACGGTCCACCACGAGGGCCGCCCCAACAGGAGTAGATACACTCAAGGGAATAGATAACGGCTCACTAGTCAAACCCAAACGAGAAGCCAAGTACACAGACACATAAGATAGAGTGGAACCCGGGTCAAATAGTGTAAATGCAGAATGCCCACAAACATATAACATACCAGTGACGACATCATCAGCACCCTCGGCCTTAGCCCTGTCAGGAACGGCATAAAGCTGCTGCGGTGCTCCCTCCTGTCTCTGACCACCCCGGCCCCTCTGACGTCCCCTCTGACCTCCACCCCTAGCTCCCTGAGCTACCGGTGGTGCATCTCTGGCCGGCGGTACTGCTTGAATAGGTTGTGCAGGTAGTGCGGTAGTACGTTGTGGCCTACGATGAGGACAGTCTCTCACGTGATGACCAGCATCACCACACTCAAAGCAACCACGACCACGACGACTCCCAATCTCACTAGGACAATCTCTAGAGTAGTGACCAACCTCACCACAACTATAGCAAGCCCCTCTCTCTCTAGCTGTACCTCGAGAACCCTCAGCTGAAGTACCAGAACCGGAACTCTGGCCTCTGGCGGGCTGGCTGGACTGACCCTGCTTGGAAGTATGTAGTGCAGCATGATAACTCTGGCCCTGACGGCCCTGTGACTGACGAGACCTCGAACCACCACTTCTTTGACCGAAAAGCTACCCTGATGTCGTGCCCTCTCATCACTGGCCTCCCGGGCCTGACAATCAAAGAGCTCCTGCTGGCGAACCTCCTCAATGATCTCAGCGAGGGTACCACCTCGCGCAACAGTACGGTCAACCTGTCTCTGCCTCTCCGAAGTCAACCGGTCAACAAAGAATCTAACTCTGGCCTGCTCAGTAGGTAGAAGATCAGGAGCATAGCGGGCCAATCTCGTGAACTGGGCCTCGTACTCGGAAACCAACATCGACCCCTGCTGCAACTGTAGGAACTGAGAACGAAAGGACTCGCTGACACTGTGGGGTACATACTGGTCCAGGAATGCATCTTTAAACTGCCCCCAAGTAGGAGAGGGCGATCCCATAGGCCTACAATCCATGTACGAACGATACCAGTAACCTGCCTCCTTATCCAGGAGGTAAGAGACAAAGTCCGGTCCATGCGACTCTAATACCTGCAGAGTCCTCAGTCTACTCTCAACAACGGTGATGAACTCGGTGGCATCCTGAGATGGAGCTCCAGAAAACTGTATAGTGGCAATCCTCAAAAACCTGTCCAAGGCCTTCCCGACCTCAGACGCCGGGAGAACAGTAGAAGTAGTGGTTGCGGCGGCACTGTCATCCGGAATAGGCGCCTGAACCCTCTCTGGTGGCGGCTCAGTATTTGGAGCCTCAGCGGTATGCAACGCAGCTCGTGCTGCACCCTGGGAAGAAGACTCCGAAGTAGATGTAGTGGGGGCGGCTGCCCCGCCAATCATCTGCATCATCTGCAGGAATAGTGTCTGGAATGCAGGAGACAGGAATAAAGACGGCGCGACCGGTGAGGCGACTGATGTCGATTGGGGCACTATAGGCGGGTCTGCCACTCCCGCAGATGCTGTAGTAGTAGTAGTGGTAGGCGGAGGATCCTGAACTGGTATAACAGTCCTCTCAACTCCCTCCGTAGCCGGTGGAGGAGTATCCTCTCCCTGGGTAGCTCGCGTGCATGCCATCTGCGACAATAGTGAAGCCGATAAGCTATATTCAAGAAACTGACTTAACCCATTACGCACGAAGAGATTAGAAAGATCAACTACTTTCCTAAAGCGCCATGTAGCTTCTCGTGAATGAAATTCCAGGCGTCCCCGAAACCATTCACAAGACTCTACCGACACCGCTCCTATTTGCCACAAAACTACAAGAACCTAGGCTCTGATACCACTCTGTCAAGGCCCGATTTCTCGAACCCTGATGGCGTCTACTAAACCCACGTAGACAAGCCAAAACCCTACGGCCCGTAGCAACGCGGTGGGCCATACAACACTCGCAATAAATAATAAATAAAGGAGGAATAAATAAGAAATGCAGAAGCAAATCATGACATAAGTAGATACAAAAGCTAAATCCCGACCCAAGAATAGTGATATGGCAAAAACAGGAGCTAAATAAATACATATCCAAAAGAGACCCAGACATATACAGATGATCAGACTGAATATAAATGGGTCTAAAGTCTGTCAAGAGATAAATGACAGAATAAACAACTCCTGAATAAAAGACTCGATCAGCGGGGCGGCAGGCTCACCGAATCCTCCAAAATGTGACTTCTCAGTCCGCACAATCGCGATGCCTACGCTGACCCACACCTGGCTTTGCACCACGAGAAGGCACAACAAGTGTAGCATGAGTACCACAATAAAGTGATACCCAGTAGGCTAGGCCGACTAGGATCAATAAATATAACATAATAATAACGAGGTAAGTAAAACAGGCAATATCAGTGAGAAAACAAATACCAATATGACATAATGTAAATACCCAATGGACAACAATAGTAACAACCTTGGGCACCCCTAGCCCGAATAATAAGAAAATCTCGAAGCCACCGCTAGGCAAATAATACCATACCTCTATCACAGCCCGAACCAATATAGTATTGAATACCGAAACACAGGAATAATAAGAAAGTAAGTAAGTAAATGCGGAAAGTAAAAACGAATATAACAAGCAAAACTTACCTGGCGTCCCATACCACCGGCAAGTACAAACAGTCAAAGCAAAACTCACCGTGACTTCCCCCGTAAGCCCGGTGGACACAACAAGAATATAAGCAAGGAAATGGGGGCGGAAATTAAGTAAGTAGAACCAAATCCGTCAACTAAAATAACACCCGCTCGAGCGAAACACCCACCCCTAGGATGACGCGAGCCACAATCCATCTATGGCAATATGCGCGAACATGCTCAGTGTAGGTCGACCTCTACGACGACACGAGCAAAGGCTCAGCATAGCTCAACCTCTATGAAAAATGCTCGCTAAGTAGGGCGTGTGCGTCAACCGCTATGACCGCTATACAAAACAACATCAACAACAAATCTCAAAAATATTGGAATCCTACTACTAAGGATCTCACGATGCAACTCTCACAATAGATTATATCCACACATCCCATACTCTACGCACCCCCCTACGGTACCACAAAGCCTACCGGACACAACTCAAATCATCCCGTCTACGTCCCGCGACGGGACCCCAAGTTCACTAGTGAGGGGTAACAATATAAACGAGGTCAAATCAACCTAAAGATCATCCCATTCACTAGCCACTATCATATTACATTTATTCAAATCAGTCTCACATTGCTACGAGGTAAACCGAGCCTACCTGGGCGCCGACGATAGCCAAAACGAGCAAGAATAGCCTAACATTGCAAATTGGCTCACAAATCAGCGAATACCTATCAAATATATATTCTAGACATCAATAGGAGCCTTTTGATACCCATATTGCAATACAAAAATTGCCGGGCCAAGCGGGCCTAAAAATGAGCCCTGGAGCCCGAAGCTCCGAAAAATATTTCGAACACACCGGGTCGTCCCTCATGATTTATGGGACTCCTGGTTCGAATTTGAGCTCCAACGGAGCACCAAAAGGTCCTCAAACGCTCAAATTACACAAACTAATTAGCGCGAATTGACAATACGGCGTTCAAAAATTTCGAGACTTATCCGCGGTGATCACACTAGCTCCAAGACCAAGAATCAATCCTCAAACACCCAAGAAGCTAGCAAAAATCATTGGGTTTAATTATAGTTAGTAAACACCTCCAAAATCACTAAAAACGAGTTAAGGGCGAAGAAATTACCTTAATACCGCGATAACAATCGACCCCACACGTTCCAATATCGACACCCACGAATTTCCACTCAAACTCCACCAAGAATCGCCACCCTAACCCTTATTTTCTTTCAAAACTCAAAATAATGAGACATGGGGAGCTAAGGGGCTGTTTTGGAGGATTAAATAAGCTGGGCACAATTGTTTACCCTTATTAACAAAAAAAAAAACACATATGGCATATGTAAATCATCAGCCCAAGTGGCCTTGGGCCAAACTATTCTCCAACATGGGCCGGGTTCGAACCCCACTAGCAGCGCCCCTTCATACAATTTTTTTCATTTTTAACAGCAGCTGAAAACTCCAACGAAACCATCTATTTTTGCATACGACGCTCCGATATGGCTGAAATAGCAGAAAGACAGCAGCTGGAAACAGCTTTTTATCAATTTTCTTGGAATTCCGTCGGTTATTTCGAAACTCAAACGGAGTCCGATTTTAACAAACTTTATATGCACTTATATGTTTTTTGACGTTCCGGATCCAATGGAACCATTTATTTTTTCATACGACGCTCCGATATGGCTGAAATAGCAGAAAGACAGCAGCTGGAAACAGCTTTTTATCAATTTTCTTGGAATTTCATCGGTTATTTCGAAACTCAAACGGAGTCTGATTTTAACAAACTTTACATGCACTTATATGTTTATCGACGTTCCGGATCCAACGGAACCATCTGTTCTTTCATACGACGCTCCGATATGGCTGAAATAGCAGAAAGACAGCAGCTGGAAATAGCTTTTTATCATTTTTTTGGAATTCCGTCGATTATTTCGAAACTCAGACGGAGTCTGATTTTAACAAACTTTATATGCACTTATATGTTTTTCGACGTTCCGGACCCAACGGAATCGACGAAATCGCGATCGGAGGTCGTTTGCTCAAAAAGAATCATTGAGTTCCTTTAACGAATAAGGAACTCGGGGGGGCCAAAATTACAACGAAAACCCCGGGAATCGAAACGACACCTCCCCTAGCCTAAAATCATCATTTAAAACTGTTAGGAATCGATGGAAATGCAATAGGACGCACCGTTTGACGGGAAATGCAATATGGCTCCACTTTTACCGGTAAACTTCAAAACTAACAAAATCGAGCCTAAAATCAAGCCGAACTCATCCGGAAGCAAACCAATAGTCTATCTTGACTATTTTCGACGTTACAGAGCTAATGGAAGTGACGAAAACGGGTTTTGATGCTCCGATCAATAAGTGCTCCCTTTTTGGGCCATTTCCTTAAGCCTTAAGAACTAAATTTCCATATTTTAGCTCAAAATCTTCCGTGAGGTTCCGGGAACCAAACCGAGACTTCACCTAAGTCATATTCGATATTTCAGAGCTAACGAAACTCTCAGAGCTCGATTCTGACATCGTTTGCTAAGATTTCACTTTTTGGTGCACTTAACTTAAGCTTAAGTTCCAAAAATGAGGAAAATGAGATATTTATGAATTTAGTCACCGGGGCACCGGACTACCGGTCCCAGCAGGTCGTATATGACCTGGGGTAACTGTATATACGCTCTAAATATGAAAAAAATACATGAAAAATATAATTTTGCCATACGGGTCATCACATGCGAACTGCTTAGCCTCATCACATCATTCAATCAAATTACTCTACTGAATAGCGGAAAGTATAAGTAAGTAAGTGGCACATCTCATCTAAAGGCTCAAAATAAATATATAATAATGAAGGCTAATAAAAAGAACTAACTCACAATCTCAACCTCAACGATCAACCATCGTCTATGAAGCCTCTATTACTACTCATATGGTGCCGATGACAGACCCATGGCTACCCAAATCAAATACAAGGAAATAGTCCAAAATTCTAACTCTAAAGCATGATGAAATAAAAGTATTGGATCCTCCGGAGTAGGAGAGGCTTACCAAATCAGCTTCGAATCTCAGATCTTCAGCACAACGCCTATTGACGATCTTTATTACCTGCCCTGCATCATAAAATGATGCAGTCTAGAGGGGACATCAGTACTTGGACTGTACTGGTATGTAAAATAGCTGACTGAAACAGAAACAAGCAGAATACTATGGAAACAACATCAACTCAAAGTAATCATCAAATAACATCAAATTTTCAAATGTCTATCTATGCAAGAATGAAGAGTAGACAAGTGACACATCAACAACTCAAACTCATTAATCATCACAGATTCATCTCAGAGGAGCTCACCTCATCTCATCTCATATCAACTCAGAGTACTCAAGGTAGAAAATTTATGGGCATTTTTCTTATCCTACAACAATTACTTATGAGCTAGTGAATGTACAAAAATCACTCTGATATTACCACAGCCATTCCAAACTTGCAGGTAGGGAATGCTCAAAAACCTTATCAGCTCACCCAATATGGAGTCAAAACTCAATAAGTCCTCTATTGTTTCAGGGACTGTTACTCTCGAGGAAACCATAATATATGTGATGGTTCTATTCCTCTCCTATATTTGGCGACATAGTTTGATGAGTTCAAGTCGAACTAACTCTCACTCTTTCGATGCTCGATACTCCTCCCATGACTCAATGCTCATAAAACCTCCATCTCAACCAATCTCATAGGGACTTGAACCCCGTCAATGATCGTTATTTCGTAGGGACTTTAACCCTTTCAGCAATCATCTAATAGGGACTTTAACCATTTCATCAATAAATCTCATCAATAACTCAATATTTAGAACAATCATAAAGAAGCAATTGAATAGACATATCGGTAGAGTTCATTTGTAGAGATTCATAGGACAATCAAATTCTATTAACTCATCATCATTCTCTCATCACACTCAACAATCTGAACTCAAGGATCTAGACTCAATTCTCAAGTTCTTTATGCATGTTTTTCAAATTAGTCATGTAGAGTTATACAAGTTCTCATGAAAAATATTCAATTTAAGAGAACAATCAGTATAATGATCATTAACATAGAAAACATATAATTTTAAATCAATTTTTCAAGAAAAACCCTCAAGTATTCATGCATGTAGACTCTTCAACCATCAACTTATCTATGACCATCTATGAGGCATATGAGAGAAAAATCCCATGCTTTTAGTTTAGCCTTACATACCTGGGATGTAGTTATCAATCAAGCACGTCAAGGATTCCTTCTCGAATCCTCAAACTCAAGCTCTTCTCCTCCTTCCTTAAGCCCTAGCCTTGTTAAATTATGGAATAGGACTTGGAATGGGGATTTTAGACACCTTTTATGTCAAAACGACCTTAGTAGATCATGTATAGGATTTAGGAGGGGTAGGGAATTGACTGGAATGCCCCTCAAAAAAATTAGAAATTTTCAACTCGGGAAAGACTTGGTCCGCGACGCGGACTGGTCGCGCACTGTGCATTCTCAGAAAAAGAATTTGAATGAGTTTTCTCAATCCCGTCAAATTTTTTTAAAAGAATATAAGTGCTGGTCCACGATGGGAGGGCGACTCGTACCAACACTATTTTGCGCTTCGGATAAAAAAATTATCTTTTGATCGGGTCGCTCTAAAAATTGATTGAGACCATTTTTCCACTTAATTTTACATGTTGATCATAAATCCGGCCTTGGATTTTACGTACGAGTATTGGAAGATGCGTTGCGCGCATACCCTCCCTCTAGGGGTATTTTGGTAATTTTACCAGGCATTACATCATCTCCCCTTTGGGATCATTCGTCCCCGAATTATGAGTATAGGTGGATATCAAGGCATGAATAGACTCAAAACTCATCTCAACACTCAACTCAATCAATTAAACTCTCGACTCAAAATAGATGGTCACATCAAGAATGGATACATCAATTTAGCGAAGGGTAAGAATTCACCTTCAATACTCTCATCATCCTGACACAAATAGGTGTGGATATTTGTCCTTCATCTTTTCCTCAGCTTCCCATATGGCTTCCTCAATGAATTGATTTCTCCACAGGACTTTGACTGAGGCTATCTCTTTGTTCCTCAACTTACGAATCTGACGATCAAGGATTTGAATCGGAGCCTCTTCATAAGATAGGCTATCATTCACTCCAATGCTACCAACAATGATCAACAAGGCAGGATCTCACAAGCATTTCTTCAACATCGACATATGGAATACCGGATAGACTCCATCTAACTCGGAAGGCAACTTTAACTCATAAGCAACCTTCTTAATCCTCTTTACAATCCGATATGGTCCAACATAGTATGGACTCAACTTCCCTTTCTTCCCAAATCTTAGGATACCCTTCATAGGTGACACTTTCAAATACACCGAATCATCTACCTCAAATTCCAAGTCTCTTCTCCTCACGTTGGCATAAGATTTTTGATGACTCTGGCAATCCTTAACCTCTCCCTAATGACCTTAACCTTCTCCATCGATTGGTGGACAACATCAGTCCCAATCAACTTCGCTTCTCCAACCTCAAACCACCCAATTGGTGATCTACATCTCCTCCCATACAAGGCTTCATAGGGAGCCTTTTGAATGCTTGCATGATAACTATTGTTATATGCGAATTCGATCAATGGTAGGTGATCATCCCAGCTCCCCTCGAAATCAAGAACACAAGCTCTCAACATATCTTCTAATGTTTGAATTATACGCTCTGCCTGACCATTTGTCTGTGGATGAAAGGCGGTGCTCAGGTTCACCTTAGTACCCAATCCTTGTTGGAACGATCTCCAAAACTAGGAGGTAAATTGAGCTCCTCTGTCCGTGATGGTGGACAAGGGAACCCCATGAAACTTTACAATCTCCTGGATGTACAACTTAGTATACTCTTCCGCAGTATTTGTTGCCTTAACTTCCATGAAGTGAGCCAATTTAGTCATCCTATCCACAATCACCCATATCGAATCATGTTCCTTTCGGGACCTTGGTAAACTAGTAATAAAGTCCATATTAATCATCTCCCACTTTTATTTCGGAATCTCAAAGTTCTGAGCCACTCTACATGGCCTTTGATGCTCAACCTTCACTTGTTGGCAATTTGGACATTTTGACATGAACTCAGCAATATCCCTCTTCATTCCACTCCACCAATAGACTTCTCTCAAGTTGTGGTACATCTTGGTAGAGTCAGAATGAATGGAATATCTAGTGCTATGGGCTTCCTCCATGATTCTATCTCGAATGTCATCAACATCTAGAACACACAACCGACTTTGGTAGCTCAACACTCCATCTCCCTCTTTAGAGAAGACCATCACCTTTTGTTTGTCGACAACCTCCTTCAATTAGAGTATGATAGGATCTTGGTCCTGCTTTTCTTTCACCTCTACTACTAAGGATGAAGCATACCCATTCTGAACATTAACTCCTCCTTCATTGTTCTCCTCAGGTTGAACTCCCAACAGAGCCAATTGATGCACTTCCTTGGCTAGTTCCTTCTTTCCTTCCTCCACATGGGTTGTGATATCCATTGACAACTTGCTAAGAGAGTCAGCAACAACGTTAGCTTTACCTGAGTGGTAGTGAATGCTCATGTCATAATCCTTGAGAAACTCTAACCATCTCCTCTGTCGCAGGTTGAGCTCTTTCTAACTGAAAACATATTATAAGCTCTTGTGGTCAGTGAACACATCCACGTGCACTCCATACAAGTAGTGGTGCCAGATTTTAAGTGCAAACAACACTGCTGCCAACTAGAGATCATGGGTTGGATAGTTCCTCTCATGAGCCTTGAGTTGCCTAGAAGCATAGGCTATCACTTTCATCAGTACACATCCCAATCCAACCCTAGAAGCATCACACTAAATACAAAATCTTTCATCCCATCGAGTAAGGTTAGGACTGGTGCAGTGGTTAACCTCATTTCAACTCTTGGAAATTCTTCTCACATTCCTGAGACCACTTCTTCAGAGTCAATTTAGTCAATGGTGTGGATAGGGAAGAAAATCCCTCAACAAATCTGCGGCAGTAGCATGCCAACCCCAAGAAACTTCTTATGCCAGTCGGAATGGTTGGTCTGAGCCAGTTCTTTACCACTTCAATCTTTTGGGAATCCACTCAAATACCATCACCGGAAACAACATGGCCTAGAAAAGACACTGACTTAGGCTAGAACTCACACTTTGAGAATTCTGCATACAACTCATGGTCCTTAAGAGTTTGGAGGACAACCTTGAGATGATTAGCATGCTCCTCCTCACTACTCGAATACACCAAAATATCGTTGATAAACACAACCACGAACATATCAAGATATTTTTTGAATACTCTATTTATCAAGTCCATAAAGGTTGCTGGTGAGTTCGTCAACCCAAAGGACATGACCAAGAAATCAAAATGGTCATATCTAGTCCTAAAGGCTATCTTTGGAATATCACATTCCCTAACCTTCAACTGGTGGTAGCCAGATCTAAGGTCTATCTTGGAGAAACAAGAGGCGCCCTCAAGTTGGTCAAAAAAATCATCTATCCTTAGAAGGGGATATTTATTCTTTATCGTGCTCTTGTTCAGTTGCTTGTAGTCGAAACACATTCTTAGGGATCCGTGTTTCTTTCGCACAAATAGGACAGGAGCACCCCAAGGTGAAACACTTGGCCTAATGAAGCCTTTCTCTAGCAAATCTTTTAATTGCTCTTTCAACTGTTTCAACTCGGGGGGCCATCCTATAAGGTGGAATTGAAATAGGCTGGGTATCGGAAAGAACGTCAATCCCAAATTCAATATCCCTATCAGCAGGGACTCCAAGCAGATCATCAGGAAATACTTTCGGAAACTCATTAACAATCGGGACTAACTCAAGAGTTGGGGACTCAACATCATCAGATTTAACTCGCACGAGGTAATAGATACAATCTTTGGAAATTAACTTTCTGGCTCTAAGATATGAGATAAACTTTCCTCTAGGTGCAATAGAATCACCCTTCCACTCAAGAACCGGTTCGTTAGGAAATTAGAACTTAACGATTCGGGATCTACAATCAATAGAGGCATAACAGGCATGAAGTCAATCCATACCAAGAATCAACAAATCAACCATCTCCAACTCAACCAAATCAACAAGGGTATCCCTATGATGGATGGACACTACACACGCTATATAGATTCTCTCAGCTTGAATAGACTCACCCATTGGAGTAGAAACATCAAAGGGTTCAAGAAGACTCTCAAGGGTTTTATCAAATCTACTGGCCACATAAGGAGTTACAAATAACAATGTGGCACCAAGATCCATCAAAACATAACAATCAAAAGTAAAGACTTGAATCATACCTGTCACAACATTTGGGGAGTTCTTCTGATCTTGGCGACTACCCATGGCATACAAGCAGTTTGTTGCTCCGCCTGTGCCTGATGAAGTGTCCTCGGGTTTCCTCTAACTGGTGGGGCTAGTGTAGTAGACTGAGCCTGGTCAGCCAGCTTTGGACAATCCCTCTTGTAGTGACCTGCTTGGCCACATCCATAGCACACAACATTCCCATCAAGATATCTCCCCAGGTGCAATTTGCCTTACATATCACACAATGTCTTACCCTGCGAACCTTGAGCCACACTAGCTTGTGACTGGGATCCATGGTCTCCAACATTCTGAAACCTTTGATCATACCTGCCTGTAGGCACAGGTGCACTAGAAGATAGTAGGCCTGGAAATCAGTTGCCATTACCTTTCCTCCCAACCTCATGGCTGGATGTCTTCGCTTTCTTACGCTTGAATTCTTCCCTGTCATGTTGTCTCTCCTCATCAGCTTGTTGCACAAATGTCATCAGTCGCCCGATGTCCATATCACTCTTAAGCATGGATTCTCTCCCATCTCTCTTAGGTCCTCTATTCAACCTATTAACATACATTCCCATCCTTCCACTCATATCAGCAACGATGTCCAGAGCATAGGGAGATAGTTGCGTGAACTTCACATAGTTCCTTCTCAAGTTCCTCCACATAGTTCTCAAGATCTATGGTAGATGCAGACTCCGTGAACTCAAGCGGATTCATCTTAAAAATTTCTCGGACTCTAGAGGTGTCATGAGAATCAGGTCTACCCGCTCCTTGTCTCACAGCAAGTGTTGCGACAGCCTGGGCTAGAGCTTGAATAGCCCGGCGTAGCTCAGCATTAGAGACCTCATCTTGAGGGGGTTGCTCAACAAGGATAACTTGGCCCACAGGCTCCTCATGGACTTGAGGCTCAGGTGGGTTAACAGCTTGCCTGATAGGACGTCCCCTTCCTCTGACAGTTCTTTTGGGAGGCATGATATCAATTCTGCATGCGTAGAGCATGAATTAGAAGAGAGCTTTCGTAGAGCTTAACTCTAAAACACGATTCAGAATATGAAAGAAGGGAAACTTTTCCTAAATGTCCTATAGCCTCCAGCTTATGAAATGCGGTCGACAACATACCCAAAAACAAAACTCTACTAGACACGGCTTCTTAGACTCCCTAAGACACTTGAACTCTGTGCTCTGATACCAAGTTTGTCATGCCCCGGGAGGGTACCATTGGCATGGCCGACACTCAAAGACTATTTCTAGTCCCTAAGTGAACCACTTAGCCTCATCACATCATTCAATCAAATAACTCTACTGAATAGCGGAAAGTATAAGTAAGTAAGTGGGCACATCTCATCCAAAGGCTCAAAATAAATATATAATGATGAAGGCTAGTAAAAAGAACTAGCTCACAATCTCAACATCAACGCTCAACAATCGTCTATGAAGCCTCTATTACTACTCATGTGGTGCCAATGACAAACCCATGGCTACCCAAATCAAAAAACAAGGAAATAGTCCAAAATCTAACTCTAAAGCATGACGAAATAAAAGTAGTGGATCCTCCGGAGTAGGGGAGGCTCACAAAATCATCTTCGAATATCAGATCTTCAATGGAGTGCCTATTGACGATCTCTAGTACCTGCCCCGACATCATAAAACGATGCAGTCAAAGGGGACATCAATACTTGAAATGTACTGGTATGTAAAATAGCTGAGTGAAACAGAAACAGGTAGAATACTATGAAAATAACATCAACTCAAAGTAATCATCAAATAACATCAAATTGTCAAATGTCTATCTATGCAAGAATAAAGAGTAGACAAGTGACACATCAACAACTCAAACTCATCAATCCTCTCAGATTCATCTCAAAGGAGCTCACCCCTCTCCTCTCATCTCAGAGGAGCTCACCTTCTCTCATCTCATCTCATCTCATCTCAACTCACAAGTATTCAAGGTAGGAAATTTATGGGAGTTTCTCTTATCCGACAACAATTACTTATGAGCCAATGAATGTACAACAATCACGCTGATGTTACCACAGTCATTCCAAACTTGCCACGTAGGGAACACTTGAAAACCATATCAGCTCATCCAATATGGAGTCAAAACTCAATAAGTCCTCTATTGTTTCAGGGACTTTTACTCTCGAGGGAACCATAATATATGTGATGGTTCTATGCCTCACCTACGTGTGGCGACGTAGTTTGACAAGTTCAAGTCAGACTAACTCTCACTCTTTCGGTCCTCGATACTCCTCTCATGACTCAATGCTCATAAAACCTCCATCTTAACCAATCTCATAGGGACTCGAACCCCATCAAAGATCGGTATTTCGTAGGGATTTTAACCCTTTCATCAATCATCTCATAGGGACTTTAACCCTCTCATCAATCAATCTCATCAATGACTCAAGATTTAGAACAATCATTAGGAACCAATTGAATAGACACATCGGTAGAGTTCATTTGTAGAGACTCATAAGACAATCAAATTCTATTAACTCATCATCATTCTGTCATCACACTCAACAATCTCAACTCAAGGCTCTAGACTCAATTCTCAAGTTCATTATGCATGCTTTTCAAATTAGTCATGTAGGGTTATGCAAGTTCTCATGAAAAATATTCAATTCAACAAAAGAATTAGTATGATGATCATCAATATAGAAACGTGTAATTTCAAATCAATTTTTCAAGAAAAACCCTCAAGTATTCATGCATGTAGACTCTTCAACCATCAACTCATCTATGACCATCTATGGGGCAAATGAGAGAAAAATCCCATGCTTTTAGTTTAGCCTTACATACCTGGGATGCAGTTATCAATCAAGCATGTCAAGGATTTCTTCTCGAATCCTCAAACTCAAGCTTTTCTCCTCCTTCCTCAAGCCCTAGCCTTGATAAATTATGGAATAAGATTTAGAATGGAGATTTTAGACCCCGGTTATGTCAAAACTACCTTAGTAGATCGTGTATAAGATTTAGGAGGGGTTGGAAATTAACCGGAATGCCCCTTATAAAAATTAGAAATTTTTAACTCGGGAAAGACCCAATCGGCGACGCGGACTGGTCGCGCACTGTGCATTCTCAGAAAACTTTTTGAATGAGTTTTCTCAATCCCATTGAAAATTTTCAAAAGAATATAACTGCTGGTTCGCAATGGGGGCGCGACGCACTCCTGTCGTGTACCAACACTGTTTTGCGCTTCGGATCAAAAAATTATCTTTTGATCGGGTCGCTCTAAAAATCAACCGAGACCATTTTTTCACTCGATTTTGCTTGTTGATCACAAATCTGACCTCGAATTTGCCGTACAAGCATTGGAAGATGTGTTATGCACATACCCTCCCTCTAAGAGTATTTGATAATTTTATCGGGCATTACAATAGGGTCCCATTGTCTATTATTTTGGACCGTAGTGCGCAATTTACTTCTTATTTTTAAAAATCCTTCCACAGAGGTATTGGCATTAAAGTCAAGCTTAGCATGACTTTCACCCACACATGGACGGTCAAGGCGAAAGGACTATACAAACCCTTGAGGATATGCTTAGGGCATGCATGTTGGAGTTCAAAGGTAGTTGGGATGAACATCTTCCCCTAATCGAGTTCTCTTATAATAATAGCTATCATTCTAGCATCGAGATGTTTAAAGCCTTATATGGGAGGTGATATAGATCCCCAATTGGATGGTTTGAAGTGGGGGAAATGGCTTTTATAGGTACGGACTTGGTTACAGAAGCTTTGGAGAGGGTGAGGGTAATAAGGGAAACATTGAGGATGGGTCAAAATTGACAAAAGTCTTACATAGATACTAGGATGAGAGACCTCAAATCTGAAGTTGATGATTGGGCATAGTTGAAGGTTTCTCCAATGAAAGGCGTAGTTCATTTTGGCAAGAAAGAGAAGTTAAATCCTAGGTATGTAAGGCCTTATTGGATCATGAGACGTGTTGCTAAAGTTGCATACGAGTTGAAATTACTCATGGAGATGAGTATGGGTCATTCGGTCTTCCATGTTTCCATGTTAAGGAAGTGTGTTGGAGACCTAGTTCCATTGTACCCTTAGAAGTGTTGAATGTTAAAGAGAATTATACCTATGAGGAAGTCCCAGCGGAAATCTTGGATAGGCAAGTCAAGCGGTTAAGAAACAAGGATGTGGCATCTATTAAAGTCCTTTAGAGGAATCAACAAGTCAAAAGTGCCACATGGGAAGCGGAAGCGGATATTTAGAAATAATACCCCTATCACTTCCACTCTAATCAAACTTAAGATACCAAGTTTTCTCTACTTGAAAGCCTCCACCTCCTTGTATGTCATTTTCATGCCATCCATGCATAATTATGTGCTTGTGAGGTTGCCTTATAAATGTTATTTGAAGCATGGTTTGAAATTTTCATGATGCATATGTTGCATTTTGCATGCATAATGGGTTGTAGACTTCATCCTAATCCCTAGAGCTTATGTTTAGCACATTCGGGGATGAATATACCCAAGGGGGAGATATTATAAGTCCCCACATAATAGAAGGTATAAAAAGTGCAGGTGAAATGGGAGCTTGAAAATTTTACCAAGTGTAAATGGAAATTCACAAGTGGGGTACACAGCCCGTGAAAAGGAAGACGTATTGTACCTAGGTTTAGTGGGTCTAAGGGTAAAACTCCAGTAGCCTAAGTTGGGGAAAACATCAATGCACGAGGATGTTCATGAGCTATAGATAATTCCATGAGCTATAGTTATGCTCGTGGTATGGTAGCCTGAGATGATGGAAAAACAAGGTTGCTTCTAGAGTTCAAGGAACGAGCAACATGATAGATCATCGTCTGTTTTATGGGTCATGCATAGGCTCGTGGATAGAATTCTAGAGAAGGCTTCAGAGGGGTCAAAACTAACAGGACCAGACCCCCTTTCCATGGCTCGTGGACTAGAACACGACTCATACTAGGGGTCTCGTTGTCTGGTTTGGCAAACTTTAAAAGAGGGGTATTTTCGATAATTCCTAATATCTTATGCCTATAATACATCATTTAAGCCCCAAAATAAGCCCTTTCCAGCCTTGAATTGCCCTAACCCACTTCATTTCCATTCATTTCCAATAACCTAAGTCTAAAACACTCCCAAGTTCCCCCAAGGCATTCAAGAGAAGAGTCTAAGCTAGGTTTTCAGATGTTTTTTCATTTTCCAACAAGTTACACCAAGATATGTGGGTTTTGATTTACGGACCCTTTCCTCCACAAAGCTCCATCAATCTTCTTTTCCATCTTTTTACAAGTCATGAATGAGTTATGAACTTGCATGAACTTTTTTCATTTGATGATATTATGAAGTATTTTATGATATTATACCTCACTATTATACAATGAAAATCCATGAGAAATTTAGTATTTAAATGAGGCTTTCATGGTGCCCTAACTAAGCTTTTCCTCTTTCTAAGGTGGGTTGTTAGAATGCTTCGAAATGATCATAATCTATCTTGCTTATGCATGTTACTCTTCCATTTCATGATTCTTAAGTCTACATGCTGAACCCACCTTGTTTTGAACTAAAGTTACATTCTGGAGTTTGATGAAAAGTTCTACCTTATGATATGTAAGTTGTGATTATAATGAATGTTGAGGGCTAAAAAATATGTTATGATTCCATGGAAATATTATGAATATTATGAAAATTTTGAAGCTCTTCTTATGATGATTATGGTTTTAATGAACTACTCTTGTCATGGTATCTGATTTATGAGCTTATGTATGATATGTCTATGTTTATATTTATGTATCACGTGGGACTAGACTTAGCACCGACAGGACTTTGGTAGACTTTCATTGTCCCTTAACTACATGCCACTTAGAATTTATGTACTAGCTGGTGGATCCACAAATAGCTCCATATTATGTTTAATCACCGAAATGGGTATGTCCGCATAAGGTTCATATATGGCACTCTTTGAAATGGGTAAGATCCCGTAAGCTAAGATATAGTCTATGTTGGCAAGCAGACTACTCCTTTTTTAGTGTAGATGAAACATCGGGATTCTATTTAGTAGCTCGCATTGGTTTATGTGTCGGCTAAGGTCTATTTCCCACATATGTATGTGTTATGGTTATGATATTTGAATTTCCTCTTTGCATGATTTAACTAAGGCAATTACCGTTCATGTCGTATCAAGTTTATTTCCCTTATACGTAATTATGCATCTTGTATATTGTAGCTTATGATTTTCTTGTTGCATTGCATCCCGCATACTTCATACATTCAAAGTACTAACACATACTTTTTGCCCACATGATCTAACCATGTATGGACTGGAGCTCTTATCCATCCTCCACCTCGTGGCTAGTTCAGTTCATGAAGATTCTTGTTGTGGTGAGTCCTCTAGTTCGAGGTCAATACCCCTTATCTATTTAGCTTGTTATGTTAAGATACACTTCTTATTTTGAGGGTGAGTCTGGGATATATCTTGGTCCCGATCATATTCATGATTAGAGGCATTGTTTGATACTCAAGTTATGTATGCTTTATGTGATATTTGAACTCCAATGGAGATTTTCTTTAGTCCCTGTTCCATGTATGTATTTGTTTGATGTTAATGTCAAGTGATGATCTTCCTAAGTCCTTTCTTCCCATAACTTGAGTCCAATTAACCCTCCCTTAGACTTTGTCATGATTGGATGATGAATATTTCTATCCCTTTTCTATCCTCGTAGCGTGAGTCCATAGCCTTGATTTCCCCTAGATTGAATTGTTTGATGCTTGATCTATGTTTCCACAACTAAGGATGTGCTTATGTATGCTATGAAGCTTGTTTGAGAACCTTTGGGTTCCTACTCGCCATGTCGCACCTAGGCCCTAGGCTTGGATCGTGACAAGATCATACCACAACGGCCTTGAATCTCTATATGACTCAAACAACTCTAGATTAATTGAAGAGTGTAAAGCTCCACAAAAAGAAACACTTTCCTTCAACATATAATTATTCTCTATTGTATAATGAATTAGTTGGAGACTTAGATTATTTTTCTTTGTATCAACCCACTCTTTCACTACACTATACACTACGATATTTATCCACACTTCTCATCTTTCTTTCATACATATCTATTTTTCACAAAGAAAGAAAAATCACTATTTATAAGTGAGGAATTCTTCTTTGTCTTGAATAGGAATAAAGTGGATAATAACATTGTTAAATTAACAGAGGAATTATACCTTTGAGGTTACATGAGTTACACAACATAATGAGATAGAATATGACTTAATGGTTACATAAGTTACACCAAAAATAATTGATCACATTCTTGTCAATTTATATCTACTAAAATAATATACTTTAATATTAAATTCTTATGCTCCAACAATTAATAAATAAAAGATATGTTTAAAAGTAATAAATATTTCATAAAAAGAAACTCAGATATGTTTAAAAGTAATAAATATTTCATAAAAAGAAACTCAAAAATGTTATTATACCTTTTTAAATCTTGTAGTCTTTTTCAATAGTTAGGAATAATTTTGAAGAAGTGAAAAAGCTTCATAGGGAAAATCAGGCACGTATTTTTGGCTTTCAAAAGTGATAATCAGGCACGTATTTTTGGCTTTCAAAAGTGATGTTCATGATTTGGATTAAAATTGATCCAAATTGAAAAATCGATTCAAATTAATTAATTAAATAAATTTTAAAGTTGATTTGGTTTTGTTTTATATTTTTGAAAATCAATAATAATTGATTTGATTTTGATGTTTATTTTGTTTAATGAACTGAAGAGATGCTCGAACCAAAATCGAACTAAACCGATAAATTATATACATATTTTTGTTTATAATTATACATAAATAATATATTATTTTTATAAATATTATCTTATGAAAAACATTCATCGCTCTAATGTAAAAGAGTAAGGTATGATGCGTCTTTTCTTTATGTAACAAGATCGATAGCTTATGCGTTATTTAGTAAATTTATATTGTTTTGTATATTAAATAAACTAATAATATAAGCAGGATATTAAACGTAATTGAATTTCTAATATAAGAAATATAAGATCCAAAATGGCACGAATACAACACATTTCCTTTTGAACGAGTTGTTGCCTTTTTTCGTTTTAATCTTTTGAATCATTTATTTATTTTATTTTTGTGTACGATAAATAATCAAATTAAATCGAATCAAAATATATAACAAGCAAATCAATATATAAATATACATATATTTGATTTAATTTTAATTTTAAATTTAAGTCAACATCTTGATAATGTTGGTTATGAAGGGTGAAACTCACACACTTATGTTTCCTAGGAATATGTCATAACAATTTCCTTTCACTCATTTGTATCTCATATGATTTTTGTTAACCAACTCTACCATACAAGATGGAGCTCTGGCTTTCGCTTTTTTGTTATTTGCTGGGAGGGATGAGTACGCTAGAGATAGTTTAATGTGAAAATTGAGGAAGAGGCTACCTTTAGGTTTCAAAATTAGAAAAGGTGACAAGTTTGACCTTGACCGGTCAAACTTGTCATTAATTAATAATTAAGTGGAATTAAGTTGATGATGGGTTAAAGTGTATATTTTAAAAACTTTTGGAACCCATTTGTTACAAAAAAAAACTTATTATTTTTTTTAAAAAAATTATTTTTTTTAAAAAAAAAAAAATCCAGTCGCGACATTTCGGACACTCCGCGACACGTCTGCGTCGCGGATGCGTCGCGCGGACACAGTTGATAAACTGTTCTGGGTCCAAATCCGTGGTTTGTTTTTGTCATTTGTTTGGTTGAAATAACAAATATTGTTGTTTTGAAGCGTAGTCCATTGTTCAGGGAATTTTTCGGAGCCTGTAGCTAAAAAATTTTAAAAATAATTTGTTCGAAACAATGACCCTCCGCGATGTCTCCGCATCGCGGAGGCATCGCGTACAAGCCATTACCTGAGACCCCAGGAAATAAAATTTTTAAGTGTTGGTACGTGATGTGTCCGCGTCGCGCATTGGTCGCGCACCTGTGTAATTTATTTCTCGAATTTCGCATGACCCTAGGACTATATAAAGTCCCTTCGTTATTTTTAGGGTTTTTTTTGTAATCCTCAGCCGTTTTCGTCCCTTTACCTCAACTCTCTCAATGTTTTGCCCCTATTCTTCAAGTTTTCAAACTCCTACGCGACGCACACTCATCTAACCATCAAGTCAAGTAAGTATTTTCTTCTACATGTCGCATTTGTGTTACCTTTTGTTCTTGGATTTGGTTATTGCATTATTTAAAGTGTAGGTGTTGTTGTTTTTGTTATTAACTTGGAGAAATATGTTAGATTTGTTGGTTGAGTTATATTATTTTAAGATTTGTGATGCTTGACATATAAAAGAATTTGTTAGGGCTTTATTTTTTACTCTTTATTTTTGGATTTGGTTATTGTGTTATTTCAAGTATGGGTGTTGTTGTTTTTGTAGTAATTTGGAGAAATATGTTAGATTAGATTTGTTGGTTGATTTAGTTTATTTCAAGAATTTGTGATGCTTGACATATAAAAGAATAATTTGTGATGCTTGACATATAAAAGAATTTGTGATGCAATAAACAATATTTTGATTTTGCTGAACTTGTTTTGCTGTAGGTACTAATGGCTTCTAGGGCAAGACGTACAGGGCAAACTAGTGGAGGTGGTGCCTCGAGCAGCAGACGGCGTACCAGGGATGTCCCAGTGGTACCTTCAGCCCCTGATCACAGAGGCCAACGACATCTTTTTTGGCTCCGGGCAGTCGATAGAGAGGGACAGAGATGGTACCGGGCTCATAATGAGACCAAGTACTTCCCCGATGTTCCTATTGATGCGGACTCCTTGGCATGCGAGTTCCCCCACATCTATCAAAGGTGCATGGAGTACCACTTGATGTTCCTCTTCAACGATCCCCTACCATGCAACCTCAGTATGGTTAGGGAATTCTACGAAAATATGAAGAAGGAACCTCGCTCACAGGTGGTTATTGTGCGGGGAATGGAAGTAAACATAGGCCCCGTTGCCATAAATGGCATTCTGGGCACTGCAGATTCTTCCGGGCTTTTCAATGATTTGCAAGTGCAGCCCCCGTACCGTCTCATCCGGCACACACTCGCGGGAGTAAACTTTACGGCAAAATGGATAAGGCACGCTGGACCAGGATACCACCAAAGCTTCCCCTTTGCCCACATGAATCGGGAAGCTCGGGTGTGGGTCAAAATTGTGATGCATTCCTTCTTTCCGGGGCAACACTTTACTGCCATGACCCGAGACCGAACTTGCTTCGTATATGCCCTCATGACGGGCATGGAGCTCAACTTTAGGGCCATTCTCAAGTCCACCATGAGAAAGGCTAGAGTCCATCGTGGTCGCAGGTACGCTTTCGGGGGCCTCATTACTAAATTGTGCACTCGTGCAGGTGTCCCCAGCGAAGAGCTGGACTATTGGCCCCAGATCGAGGCCCCACCCTATAATGTCACCAACATTAAGGGGCCAGAGGAGTCTACTGGGCCAATCCTCACTACTGTTGAGCGCAACAATCAGGATGAGCTCATTATGGCACGCATGTACGGGCTCGAGATGCTGAGGCATAGGACGGGCGATCGCGCATCTACGGAGCAGGAGTTAGATGAAGTTGCCACCAGCTACCCTCTCAACGCCCTGGCAAATGTTGTGCTGGGCATCGGGCCTACCTTTGTGGAGCGCGTTGATGATGATATCCCCACGGACCCCGAGGCAAGAACGATGGGATCCGATAGTGATGAGGATGATGTTGAGGAGGAGGTGCCATTTGCCACAGGAGGGGACCCAATCTTGCCTAGCCATGATGAGTAGTTTAGTAGCTGGTTGTATAATTCAAACACTGCTTGTATAATTTCAGACATTGCTTGTACATTAAATCTTATTTTTTAGACATATATCGTTGCTTTTATTAATTTCATTGCTATTAATCTTGGATACCCATTGCTTTTTAGACATATATCGTTGCTACGTTGCAATAGTAGGTGTCGCGAACAATAGTATGCGTATTAGCATGTATCAATATTCTAAAAATATTAGGCATCACGAAAAGTCCTCAAACTTGTATTATGTAAATGTATATAAACTTGTATTAATATTGTATAAATAGTTATGTAATGTATCAATATTGTATAAACTATGTATTAGCATGTATCATATTATATAAATATTGACAAATGTTATGTAAATTTGAGATTTTTTTTTGTGAACCAACATGTCTTAACATTTTGAAGGATGTGTAGGTGGTCAGTGAATTTTTCGGGGACCGTAGCAAAAAAACCCAAAAATCTGGGACACAAAAATAGTGACCCTCCACGACCTGTCCGCGTCGCGGAGGCATCGCGCAGGTGCATATTTCCAGCGGGTGAAATGTTTCGTCGTTTTCCGTTCGACCCGGGAGTTTTTTTGAGAGTTTTTTTGGTGAACCAACATGTCTTAACATTTTGAAGGATGTGTAGGTGGTCGGTGAATATTTCGGGGCCCGTAGCGAAAAATTCCAAAACTTTGGGACACAAAAATAGTGACCCTCTACGACCTGTCCGCGTCGCGGAGGCGTCGCGCAGGTGCATATTTCCAGCAGTGAAATGTTTCGTCGTTTTTCGTTCGACCCGGGAGTTTTTTTGAGAGGTTTTTTTTGTGAACCAACAGGTCTTAACATTTTGAAGGATGTGTAGATGGTCGGTGAATTTTTCGGGGTCCGTAGCGAAAAATCCCAAAAATTTGGGACACAAAAACAGTGACCCTCCGCGACCTGTCCGCGTCGCGGAGGCGTCGCGCAGGTGCATATTTCCAACAGGTGAAATGTTTCGTCGTTTTCCATTCGACCCGGGAGTTTTTTTTAGAGTTTTTTTGGTGAACCAACATGTCTTAACATTTTGAAGGATGTGTAGGTGGTCGGTGAATTTTTCGGGGCCCGTAGCGAAAAATTCCAAAAATTTGGGACACAAAAACAGTGACCCTCCACGACCTGTCCGCATCGCGGAGGCATCGCGCAAGTGCACATGTTCAGCATTTGCTATGCGTTTACAGCAAATGCTGGGATTTGTCCCAGCAATTGCTGTGAATAATACAACAACTTAATAAGTTGATATCATATTATACAGCAATTGCAACAACTAGTCCAGCAAGTAGCCAACTCGCTATAACAAATTAAAACAAAATGTTGAGTTATTTGACATCAAATAATTCTATAACGGAGAAATTCTTATAAATGGAGATATTTCGATTATAGAAAATATTCATCATCAACATTCCAAAAAAGTCTGAAAAATAAGAAAATACATATGTTTATAAAACAATAATCCCTGATCAACATCACCAAAAAGTATAGAAAATAACAAACATAAAAAAATACATATGTTCTTCACATCAACTACTGTTCCTCCGTAGATGTTGCTTGCTGCTCCTCCATCCCAGATGTTGTTGGCTGCTTGTCCTTCATCACAGCACTTTTTGCCTTTTTCCTTGCAGTCATGATTGCTTTTGAAACTTGCTTTCGCCTCCTTTGCTCTCGAATAGGAGTATAAGGTGACACCAACCTTGACGACGGGATGACACCTCTTTTGGATTGGATGGTATTCAACGTTTCCTTAAATGACAGCATCATTTCCATCATTTTATCCATCTTCTCATTATGTGACACTATCATTTCCATCATCCTATTCATCCTGTCGTTGCAAGTTTCACAACCACAAGTTTGACAAGCTGCTGGCTTAGAAGTCCCGGCACCCAAGTCACGGGATCTACCAAGGGTGAATAGAGTTCCAAAATCACATTCACCACCAAGAGGAGAGAATCCACCGATATTTTCATCCCCGACAGCATTTGCACCTGGCCAGGTAGCATCACCTACCCCTATTCCAGCAGCAGCAGCAGCACCAGCAACCCCAAACGCAACACAACACCAACATCAACAAGAGAATCCCTTTTGATGGTCGTTACCCCGACCAAATCTTTCACCATCCTCACAATCCTTGGATCCTCTTCTTTTTGCCTGAGTGGCATAAATCCCTTCCAAAAGTCCATATCCTTCTCACTTTCAGTCGGGATTAGCCACGGATAAACGACCTACAAATTTAATAAAATTATATTAGCAACAAAATAGTAAAGTACGAGAAGGAAAGAGATTTTTAAGAATTACAACAATACTAACACTTACCTCGTCCTCGGGTGGATCAAAGAGTTCGTGCGCCTCCACTTTTGCATTATTTGGTGCTGCCAACCATCGAAGAAGTCTCGGATAAGACACTTCCTCGTCGAACTCTTTGAATGTTTTTCGAATATAAGGAATGGCCTCAAAAGCTCAAGCCTAAATAAATCAATGCCACGAAATGTTATTAATTAACATAATAAATCAATATAAGAAAACAACAAAAATACAACACATACAACTTACCATAAAAGTCCATGGAAAACCATATAGATTGGACGACTTTGTGGTTGATGTCGCCGCCTTCTTCAAATATTGTACTGTCAGTTCATAGCTATCCCGACCCAAAGGATATGCACAAAATGCATCTCGGTCGGCCGATAGCTTGAACCATGAATCCTTCCATTAGTCCCTCCATCTCTACCCATAAGAATCACATGGACAAAGTAAACTAAACAGAGGGACTTCTTCACACTCCTCCTCACCTCACTTGACTGCAACAGGTCAAGCATCTCCTTTGTTTTGCAATGCGTCTTCCCCATTGCATCACAAATTCTTTTATATGTCTTTTTAGTTTTTTTAGAAAAGAAGGGAGGAGGAAGTGGGACGTGACAGTTCAAGCCAGTCACAATGGCAAACTCTCTCAGGCCAAAACAAACTGGCATTCCACAAAAATTTACCCAAAAGTCATTCTGGCTACTAATCCACCGACGAATAAGCTGATACATCAGCTTCATTTGAAATTGGGGGATGTTTCCCTCACCTATGTCTAGGTATAACTTACCAAATACCGTAGACCTAAAGTAGCCTTCCAAGTCTTGCTTCACTAAAATACTTTTCAAATCCGAAAATGGTTTCCCAAGTTCAGATTTTATCCCTATATCCCCTCTCTCTTGACGATTTAGAAACCCAGGCATGTCAAGTCCATATTCATCATACCTGAAAGCCACAACTGTGGCAGCGTCCGAAGCAGGTGATAGACTCCCGACATCAGTTGAGGGTATTTCTGCAGCAGCTGATGTACTCTCGTCACCAGCTACGTCACTTGTTGCAGCATTAGAGGGGCTGTGTGCAGCAGTTGCTAGACTGTGTGCAGCATCTGAGGAAGTGCGTGCAGCAGCTGCTGGGCTCTGTGGAGCATCTAAGGAAGTGTGACCAACAACTGCTGGGCTATGTGTAGCCGCCACTGGACTGTCTGCAGCATCTGCTTGACTGGAACCAACACCAGCGTCAGCACAGACTACTTCAATGAGATGATCCAGTTGTTGTTGTTGTGCTTGATCATCATCTTGCTCGTCTTCCGATATAATCAACCTTCTAGAACGTCTAGAAGGAGCACCGTCGGGTCCAAGATTTTCTTGTTTTGATCTTGCCATTTAGTATATATAGCCCTACCAAAAAATAATACCAATTTCAACAAGAAACAAAGAAAGGAAGGAAGTCTTTTCATTACTTGCTTCAAATTTACCCAAAAAAAATTAAGCAAAAAACAATAACACCCAATAAAAATCAACCAACAAATCGAACATATTTCTCAAAATTACTACGAAAACAATAACACCCATAAGCCAAAGTGCAACCATAATTACTAACCAACAAACCACTCACACTTACCAAAAACCTAAGAATAATGGATGGTGAGATGATTGAAAATTTGAAAAGTAGAGGAAAAATACCTACTTGAGTTGATGGTGAAATGAGTGTGCGTCGCGTAGGAGTTTGAAAACTTGAAGAGTGAGGGAAAAAATTGAGATTGTAGGAGTAGAGGGTCGAAAATCGGGTGGGGATTTGATAAAAAAGCCCTAAAAATCGAAGGGGGCTTTATATAGTGGTGGGTCCATGCGAAAATCGAGGCCCAAAATACACTGGTCCGCGACAAGTCCGCGTCGCGGATCTATCGTGCAAACACACTTGTACAAGAAATTTCTTTGGAACTCAGGTGACCTGCTCCGCGACGCGAACATGTCGCGGAGGTTCACTGCTTTCCAGGCATAAATTTTTGGGATTTTAAGCTACGGGCCCCGAAAAAATCACCAAACAATGCCAAAAGCCTAAAAACATCAACACCACTTATTGCAAACAAAAACATTCAATATTTAAGGACGGATTCCTGGGAATCGATGATTGCTAGGAAATGTACAGCAGCTGCTGGAAAATGTACAGCAGTTGCTGGACCCGACCTTTGATTTTTTGTTGGTACCTATAGGAAGATGACTATAAGGGGATGCTATCAGCCACATGTAGTAATAAGTTGAGTTTTATTACTCCGACTTCAAATAAAATACTAGATTCACGGGTGATATTATACATTGACTTCGCTTACTGACAAGTAATAAACAATCTATTGAACAATTGCATATGTAAGTGATGGTGACTAAGTAAATCACACTTATTTCGGTGGTTGTTTCGATTAATTAGTCCATGTGCTCATCGTTATAGATGAATATAAGGAATTTAGTCCAATTTAACACCAAAAATAACTCGATGGAAAACATTTTGTTACAAGTTGTTGTAGCAAGTTGGCAAGTTGTTGGATTATTCTCAGCAGCTGCTGGGAAATGTACAGCAGCTGCTGGAAAATGTGCAGCAGCTGCTGGGAAATGTACAGCAGCTGCTGGGAAATGT
Organism: Solanum rostratum; assembly: GCA_029948455.1. NCBI lineage: Eukaryota > Viridiplantae > Streptophyta > Magnoliopsida > Solanales > Solanaceae > Solanum > Solanum rostratum. The sequence continues at coordinate 24,937,415 of CM057049.1, forward strand.
GCAGCAGCTTCTGGGAAATGTATAGCAGCTGCTGTATATTCCCAGCAGCTGCTGGACCCGACCTTTGATTTTTCATTAGTATCTATAAGAAGATGACTATAAGGCGATGCTATCAGCCATTTGTAGTGATAAGTTGAGTTTTGTTACTCCGATTTCAAATAAAATGCTAAATTCATAAGTGATCTTATACATTGCCTTCACTTACTCACAAGTAATACACAATCTATTGAGCAATTGCACATGTAAGTGATGGTGAATAAGTAAAGTGACTATTTCTTGGTTGCGTCGATATGTTTTGTAATACATTACTAGTTATCTTATGCGTTGAGGTGGAATCAGCAGTGATATTATACATTGAGATAGTACTTACACAAACAAAAAGATGGCAGATCTATGTCACACTTATTTCGGTGGCTGTTTCCGTTAATTAGTCCAAGTGCTCATCGTTACAGATGAATATAAGGAATTTAGTCCAATTCAACACTAGAAATAACTCGATGAAAAACATTTTGTTACAAGTTGTTGTAGCAAGTTGGCAAGTTGCTGGATTATTCTCAGCAGCTGTTGGGAAATGTACAGCAGCTGCTGTATTTTTCCCAGCAGCTGCTGGACCCGACCTTTGATTTTTCGTTAGTACCTATAGGAAGATGACTATAAGGGGATGCCATCAGCAATATGTAGTGATAAGTTGAGTTTTGTTACTCCAACTACAAATAAAATATACAATCAACTTATGTAACTAATTGTACGTGTAAGTGATGGTGACTATTGAGCAATTGCATATGTAAGTGCTAGTGACTAAGTAAATTGAGTTTTACTTGTTTGCGTCAATATGTTTTATAATATACAATCCATATGTTTTATAATATATTGCGTCAATATGGCGGTAGTAAACATTTTGTTAGAAGTTGTCGTAGCAAGTCAGCAGTTGCTGGGAAATGTACAACAGCTGCTGGAAAATTCGAAGCAGGTTCGCGACGCCTCCGCGACGCGGAGAGGTCGCATAGGGTCACTGTATTTGTGTCCCAAATTTTTGGGATTTTTCTCTATGGGCCCCGAAAAATTCACCGACCACCTACACATCCTTCAAAATGTTAAGACGTGTTGGTTCACTAAAAAAAACTCTCAAAAAAACTCCCGGGTCGAACGGAAAACGACGAAACATTTCACCTGCTGGAAATATGCACCTGCGTGACGCCTCCGTGACGCGGACAGGTCGCGGAGGGTCATTGTTTTTGTGTCCCAAATTTTTGGGATTTTTCGCTACAGGCCCCGAAAAATTCACCGACCACCTACACATCCTTCAACACATTGAGACATGTTGGTTCACCAAAAAAAACTCTCAAAAAAACTCTCGGGTCGAACGAAAAACAACGAAACATTTCACCCGCTGGAAATATGCACCTGCGCGACGCCTCCGCGACACGGACTAGTCGCGGAGGGTCACTGTTTTTGTGTCCCAAATTTTTGGGATTTTTCGCTACGGGCCCCGAAAAAATCACCGACCACCTACACATCCTTCAAATTGTTAAGACATGTTGGTTCACCAAAAAAACTCTCAAAAAAACTCCCGGGTCGAACGAAAAACGATGAAATATTTCACCTGCTGGAAATATGCACCTGCGCGACGCCTCCTCGACGCGGAGAGGTCGCGGAGGGTCACTGTTTTTGTGTCCCAAATTTTTGGGATTTTTCGCTATGGGCCCCGAAAAATTCACCGACCACCTATACATCCTTCAAAATGTTAAGACATGTTGGTTCACCAAAAAAACTCTCAAAAAACTCCCGGGTCGAACGGAAAACGACGAAACATTTCACCCGCTGGAAATATGCACCTGCGCGACGCCTCCGCGACACGGACTAGTCGCGGAGGGTCACTGTTTTTGTGTCCCAAATTTTTGGGATTTTTCGCTACGAGCCCCGAAAAATTCACCGACCACCTACACATCCTTCAACACATTGAGACATGTTGGTTCACCAAAAAAAACTCTCAAAAGAACTCCCGGGTCGAACGGAAAATGACGAAATATTTCACCCGATGGAAATATGCACCTGCGCGACGCCTCTGCGATGCGGACTGGTCGCGGAGGGTCACTGTTTTTGTGTCCCAAATTTTTGGGATTTTTCGCTCTGGGCCCCGAAAAATTCACCAACCACCTACACATCCTTCAACACATTGAGACATGTTGGTTCACCAAAAAAAACTCTCGGGTCGAATGGAAAATGACGAAACATTTCACCTGCTGGAAATATGCACCTGCGCGACGCCTCCGCGATGCGGACTAATCGCGGAGGGTCACTGTTTTCGTGTCCCAAATTTTTGAGATTTTTCGTGTCCCCCGCTGGAAATAGGCAGGTGCCAATTGCACAAGTAATATACAATCTATTGAGCAATAATAAATTGAGTAAAAATGTATTCAAATAACAATAACACTGACAATATTAAATAACAATAAATGTTAATTGTTCCATACTTAACATGCAGAATGAAAGACGTTTATAAACACCAAATAAAAGCGAGTGTTCTTATGAAACATTTCGCTCAGAGCAAGTAGTTCTCTTGTGCCCAACCCTTTTGCATATGGAACATCTATTCTTCTTGCTTGGCAATGATTGTCCGATACTTGGACGCTGCTTCTTTGCCCTTCTTCCCACCTTTCCAATCACAACACGTGGAGGAAGTATTTCCCTTTCTAAAATCTCCCTAGGAACTTCCCAAAATTCTTCAGACGGCACGGGATTGATTTCCTCCACATATGCAAGAATGTATGTCTCTACCTTATAATATTGAGAAGAATACTCATAAATACACCTTCCATAATCTTCACTATATTGACACCGGAGCGCGACCATCGCATGAGGACAAGAAATTTTATCAAGATCGAATACTCTGCAAGTACAAGATTTGCAATGAAGATCAACAGTTGCCACTGCATCATGTCCGGAGAAAGCATATCTATAATTGGCAATTGGATGAACCAATAGCTTGTTCCCTATAATAGTATTTTTTGAGATGACCTCCTCTATCGAAGGGACCAAGATGGTTGATGCATTGATGAACTCCGATCTTCTTTGGTGAAATTTTTCCCCAAACTTCTTGATTATTTCATCAAATAGAGCAGAATTGGAAATTCTCTTTCAACAACAAAAAGTGAATTAATCAACTCAGCTATGTTTGATTTCATAATACCAAACCTGTAAATGTTGCAGCAGATATTATAGAATTTAATAATTACCATTATTAAGAATAGAGAATTCTACAACAAATAATAAAGATGTTCCAGCAGTTGCTTCGACACAAACTTCATCAGCATCATAAATGTAACAAATGCAGCACTAACTTACACATACCTATTTCTAGGAAAAAATGCCCTGCTCCATCTGTGAAATCCAATTTCTTCAAGATGCATGGCAACCTGTGGAACAATATCTCTAATTTGATTGAAGTGGTCATTAAACTCACTTACATTGTATGCTTGTTTGGCCTTGTAAAAATGATAAATGATTCTTCCATTGTGAAAATGGGTTCGAATATTTTCACCAAGGTGCCACATGCAACAACCATAATGAGCAGAGGGGTAGACAATTGAAACCATTTTTTTAATGCTTGGATGCCTATCCGAAATTATGCACAATTCTGGAGTATCGTCTACAAAACTTCTCATTCGCTCAAAACAATACCGATAAGAGGCATCACATTCGGAGTCAACAACACAGAATGCGACAGAAAAAACATGTTTCTCAGCATCCTGTGCAACAGCAGACAACAAAACACCACCATACTTGCCTTTTAAAAATGTTCCATCGACAGCTATGACTTTTCTCATATGCCTAAAACCAAGAATCCAAGCTCCTATGGCCACAAAAAAATACTTAAATTTACCATTTTCATCGACCTCCAACGCCGTTTTGGTCCCCGGATTTACAGTGCTAAGCATATGGCGATATGCGTCAAGCACCGCATATCCATGCTCGTGTGTTCCCCTTATTAAAGATTTTGCAATTTCACTTCCCTTCCAAAGTGTCCAATAACTAACCTTGCATCCCAATTCAACCCGAAGTGAGGTTTTCATATCTCTAGTGGACGACCCTTTACCCTCGGGGAACTTATCTTTGAAGTATGCACCAATTACCTTGGTCGTAGCATGCGGATTGTGGCTCGTCAGATGCTGAGAACCACAAGTGTGAAACTTTTCATACTTTCTGATGTAAAATCTGTCAGAATTTTGAGCTTCACCGCTCTCAACCACCACTTGCACTCGGGATGTACACACTTGACGCAATACACATGACGCGAGTTTATCACTTTTTTAAATCTAAAATCTTTCTTCAAACAAGCCATTTTCAATGTAATATCTAAATCTTCCTTATTTTTAAATGTCATACCATTATGAAAACCTGTTTCAGCATCTTGAACATCATTTGACTGTGTCGATTGTGTATTCGGTAGTGTGTTGCTCCCAACTTCTGGGGTCGGCGTCAGCTCACCTCCACTTGCTCTATCTGGAATGTCCATAGCCATCACAGGACATTCATCATTCACAATTTCGAGATTTTGATGTGAATTTTGGTTCTCCAACGCCCTTTCAACCATGTATACCCGTAGAATGGGTCTTCCTTCATCTTCTAAATAAATCCGTAAACTCACTTGATTTTTTATTCGAAAAGGAGCCACTCTCTATTTTTCACCACAAGAATGCATGTAATTGATGACGATATCTTCCGGCTCACAATTTAATTCACAGCTACAAATAATTTGATTTACAAAATCCTCATACGAGATATCTCGATTCACAATCATCGCTATTGTCTTGACCATTTTTTTACCTTTCCAACGCCAAATAAAACGATTGTTCGACTCAACCCATTCACCACGACAATCAACTCCTAATACTATTTTGTCTCCCATGGATGATCTTCAAGGTACCTCTATGAGTAACAGTTAAAAGCGCAACATGAGAAAAGTGTACAGAAATACAACAATTGTTGTATTCAATTCAGCAGCTACTTCATCATATGAAACCAACTTTATTAGTCCAGCAGCTGCTACACTCAGTCCAGCAGCTGCTGCGTCTTCCCCAAAATGCCTCAACAGTGAAGAAATGGCAACAATGGCGGAAACATCAACAAAAACACAAAACACAAATAAATAGCACCACATACATTTTTATCAGTCATAATAAGGATTGAAACTTACCTTTCAAGTACTTTCGAAGCCTACCCAAACAAATGCCCCAAAAAATTTGATTTCTTTTCAACCAAATTTGAAGCTCAAATCTTGTGTTGGGAAAATACTAACAACAACAACAACAAGAAGGAGAACAAGAAGAAGAAGAAGAAGAATAACAACTACTACAACAACAAGAAAAGCAAAAGAACCGATGTAAATGGGGGAAAAATATCGCGGGAACTGGGTGGGTAACGTTGGGGGTTGGGGGTATTTAGGGTATTTTCTATTGGGTGGGTTAAAGTGTATAAAAATAAACTTGGGGGTCTTTTTGAAAATAGTCTAACATCATTAACTATTAATCATAATTTTATCACCTACACTTAATAATTAAAACTTGTGTCACTTTTTTTTAATTTTGAAACTTGTTTGTCACCCTTAATTAAATTGCCCTAGTTTAATAAGATTCATATTTCTCTTTTATTCATTGTTTTTCCGTCTGTTGTTTAAATAAAAAGTACCTTAGCATCAAGAATATATTATTTGGTCACTATAATCCATGTGTCCTTGAACCACTAAAATAAATTTAATTCCTATTCTAAATAATAAATTTAAGGGTAAACACGTAGCTTTTCTATGCCGCATATTCTGCATCATGTTTTTCTAAGCAAGCCTGAAAATCTACAAAGGAAGCATATCCGTTTTCTCCATATCGATTTCTGTTGGTGTAATATACTATCAACACAATAGAATAACGAAATTGAAAAATAAAATAATAAAATTGAATAAAAATTTATTTAGGCTGAGGCGCAGATATCTCGCTCTCTTTAAGGAGATTCAAGCTCGTTGCGGCATAATCTACATCGATCCAGCAGTAATACACTTGACGTGTTCCCTCCAAGATATAACAGCCCAACAAAGTTGTACGACTCAAACAACTCCTGTATAGTTGAAGAGTCCAAACCTCCACTAACTCTAGTGTGTTAGCACCTAATTTTTGACCAAACCTAAGTTATGTACCTTTTAGTATTTAATTATTTATTTTTTGAATCTAACTTAGATTTTTTTTAAAATCTTATTTATAATAACTTTTGGTGTAAGTTTTGTTTTAAAGAAGAGAAAATTTCTAAAAATATATGTTTTCATTTAATTTTGATTCTAATAAATAATCTAGTATTGTTAGTATTTTTTCAATTGTATCTTAGTTTTAGCTAGTTAATTTTTATATATTTTTTTTATTTTTTAGTATTTCTTTATTTTATTTATTTATTTATTTATTTAAAAAAAAATTAAAATAGCTTTCTAACATTTTAATTTTTTTTTCTTCTTCTTTTCTAAACAAAAACAAAACAAAAAATGAAAAAATTGAAATAATCCTAAAACTACCCATTAATTCCAACTCCTCCCCACCTCACTTAAACTACCCCATAATACCCCCACAAAAAATTCACTACTCCCTCACATTAATATACATACACGACACACACATAACACAAGACAATTTGATCCATTTTTTCTTCTTCTTTCATCACATTTTAAAAAAGCACAAAAATAAATACAAGATATTCTACACTGTTAAAAAAATTATATACCACATTCTTTCCTTTTTCCCACCTACACAAACATAATAGAAAAAATACTACATTTTTTCACACATCTTGTACACATTTAAGAAAAACCTTAGCAAAACTTTTCACAAGAAACATACAAAAAAAAAAACTCTAAAAAAAACCAGTAGAGAAAAACAAAAGTTGAGTTCAAGGTTTGCTTTCCGGATTTCAGATTTGTGGCTCATAGTCGTGGTCCTTTTCTTCTCGTGAATTAACATTCACCAAAGGTAATATTTAATTTTTATTGTATGATTTGAAGTCACAATTGTATAAGACATGTTCTAATGCTACAAAGTTGCTCAAATTTTATGTCTCTTTAATTTTGACATTATATTATTGAAGTATGTTTGCATTGTTAAGCTTTGAATAAAATTGGCAAATTAAATGATTATTTCTATTTATGTGTTTATTTCATGCTTAAATAACATATAGTTGGTTTCATGTTTAAGTAAATTCATTGTCTAAATTTCTATTCTTATTCATATTCATTTTTTTTATGATGATATATGTTTATGGCTAATGAACTGAAACGATAAAAAATAATGCATGACAAAAATCATTGTGTAAAATGTTATTCTCAATTTGTAGATTCTCCTTTTTGTGTCTAAAATAAAGAAAAGAAATTTAGGTGTTCAAAATTCCTGCAAAATGTGTAAAATTTATACAAAAATGTATTAGGTATTCTAATAATATCATACTCACTTTTTCTTAGAAAAACATAAAAAAATAAAATAAAAAGTTTGTAACCTTTTTTGCATCTCGTTTTAGTAATGATTTTTTTTATAATACTAATTTAACAATTTCATGTTGATCCATGTAATTAATATTGAATTGTTGAATTATGTTTTTTATAAGTCACAGTGACTAACATTTAACAAAAAAAAATTAAGGTCTTTTGACTTTAAGAAAATAATTTAAAACGTTAAATAATTTTTGTAATTAAATTTTTTAAATTGAATAGTTAGGAACATGATTAGGCCGGCAATAAAGATAAGCAAACATTAGGATTTAAATAACATTGAACAAATGTTATTGGAAAATACGAACAAATAAATAATTTGTGGAAAGATTGAAAACCGTTGCTACCAATATACCACACTAATAAAATAAGATAGTTTTAAACTAGTTTCAAATAAATTAAAGATGGCGGGTAAATGACATTTTTTGAAAACTTATAAATACAATATGTGCGAAACTAAGTCAAGCCATAAACCAGTCAATAAAGCGACCGTGCTAGAACCACAGGACTCGAGGGGTGCCTAACACCTTCCTCTCGGTCAACAGAATTCCTTACCCGATCTTTGTTTCGCAGACCAAAAATAAAGAGTCATTTCCTTTTGAATAGGGATTTAAATTAGGTGACTTGGAACACCAATATTCAATTCCAAGTGGCGACTCTGAATAAATAAAATAATCCCTTTTTCAAAATGTCACTTTAATTGGAAAAACTCTATTTTTCAAAACCAGGGGGGAATAGGGGTGTGACATAGTACACAACATTGCATACATGAGGCTTCCTTGCCTTCATGCTTTCTATTTCCTCATATGTCTTAGGACACTGATCCATAGATAAAGAAATTCTATGTCTGAAAGGGAGAAATCCATTCTTGGACTCATGCATGCTGAACCTGGTGAGAATTGTATCAATATAAAGAGCTTGAGATAAGCCTAACATCCTTTTATTGGGATCACCTAGGACCTTGATCCCAAGAATGTGAGCAGCTTCTCCCAAATCTTTCATATCAAAATTAGTGGACAACCATTCCTTAACTGAATCCATCATGCCCACATTGTTTCCTATGAGCAAGATATTATCTACATATAATACCAAGAATACCGCTTTGTCCCCATTCCACTTTTTGTACACGCAAGACTCGTCAAGACATTGCTCAAAACCAAAAGTCATGATCGCATTGTCAAAACAAGTATTCCATGCCCTAGAAGCTTGCTTTAATCCATAAATAGACCTTTTAAGCTTGCACAACATGTATTCTTTTCCTTTTTCTATGAAACCATATGGTTGTCGCATAAAGATGCTCTCATCAAGACTTTCATTAAGGAAAGTTGTCTTGACGTCCATCTGTCAAATCTCATAACCATAATGAGCAGCGATGGATAAGGGAATTCTAATAGACTTAAGCATGACTACTGGTGAAAAGGTTTCCTCATAATCGATCCCTTCTTTCTGAGTAAACCCTTTTGCAATGAGTCTAGATTTGTAAGTTTGTACTTTTCCATCTACTCCTTTCTTTTTCTTATAAATTCACTTGTATCCAATGGGTTTGACTCCATCTACAGGTGGTTCTACAAGATCCCATACTTTATAAGAGTACATGGACACCATCTCTAATTTCATAGCAACAATCCATTTTTCTACATCTTTATCTTGTAGTGCTTCGTCGTAATTTAAGGGTTTGGTATTCAACTCTTCAGGGATTCTGTCAAAAGACTCTCCCAAGAGTGCATACCGAAGTGGTTTTCTTATCACTCTCCCACTACGACTAGTCACTACAGGTGCAAGGGCAGATGCAGAGAGAGTTGCATTATTATGATCTTGTGGGTAAACAACATCATTTGTAGGATCTTGAGTCTCTATGTTATCCTATGGAGATATTAACAACTTCTTCCTCTAATGCAATCTGCTCAGTGTTACTCCCACTGCCTTGATATTATGGATTTTCAGGAATCTGTACTTGTGGAATTATATGTTTGTTAACATCACTCCTACTACTAGAATGTAATGGTATGTTAAGTCTAACATCTGGGGTTTGAATTTGGCTTTCATTATATTCAGTAGATTGATTTGTTATCTCTTTGCTTAATTCCCGTAAAACTAGTTTACTTCTGGGAACATGGTTTGTTAAAAAACCCCTTTCAAGAAACTTAGCATTGGTACTTACAATAACTTTCTTTTCCTTAGGATTATAAAACTGACACCTTTTGTTCCTATGGGGTACCCAATAAAAACACATACTTCTGTTCTAGGTTCCATTTTTTCTGTCTTCCCTTTCAGCACATGTGCTGGACATCAAAATCTGAATGTGTTCCAAACTAGGTTTGCGCCCAGTCCACAATTCAATGGGTGTCATAGGTAAAGACTTAGAAGGAACTAAGTTCAGAATATAATTTGCAGTTTCTAATACATATCTCCAAAATGAATAAGGCAAATCAGAGTAAGTCATCATAGATCTAACCAATTCTAAAAGAGTTCTGTTTCTTCTTTCTGCTACACCATTTTATTGTGGTGTTCTTGGCGCAAACATTTGAGATGTAATTCCTTGTTCTGTTAAGTAACTAATGAACTCATGGAGAGGTTTTCACCACCACGATCAGATCGCAGTGACTTGATATATTTTCCATGCCGCTTCTCCATTTCTGCCTTAAATTCTTTGAATTTCTCAAAGTATTCAGGCTTACAGCACAACAAATAAATATATCCATATTTTGAGTAGTCATCGATGAAAGTCAGGAAATACTCATATCCACCTCTCGCTTGTATGCTCATTGGGCCACATAAATCAGAATGAATTAACTCTAATTTATTATCGGCTCTACTTCTTTTTTAGGGGAAAGGTCTCTTAGTAATTTTTCCTGCTAAACAAGATTCACATGTTGGTAGTGCCTCCACTTTTAATGAACCTAAAGGTCCATCCCAAACCAACCTTGAAATCCTATCTAGATTTATATAACATCGACGCAAGTGCCATAAATAAGTCTCATTAAATTCAGAAGAACGCTTTCTTTTACTTGAAATGTTGACATTATTCAGTTCTTTAGTTTGTTGCAGTTCTGGAGAGACATTAATAATATAAAGACCATCAATTAATGAACCCGCAGAGATAAAATATTTATTATAACTAATAACACAACCATTATCAAAAAAATTAACATCATAACCATCTCTCAAAGCTTTAGAAACTGAAATCAGATTTCTTCTAACAGCAGGTGCATATAAAGCGTCTTTTAAAATTAAAACTCTACCACTACCAAACGAAATGCTAAGATTTCCATCTTCTTGAATAACACTAACTTCACCTCTAATTAGCTTGTGCATTTCTTGAAACCCCTGCAAAGTAGTGCAGATGTGATCAGTGGCTCCTGAATCTACACACCATGAAGTGGTAGAAACAGCTGCTAAACATGTTTCAATGACAAGAGAAAGTGAGTTACCTGAGTTCTTCTTGGCTAAGAGAACTGGACACTTCGCCTTCCAATAACCTGGCATCTTGTAATGAAAACACTTTCCCTTAGGCTTTTTCACGCCTCCAGTTGAAGGTGCAACTGCCTTAACTTTTTGAGGTTTTTTCTTCTTCTGTCCACCTTTCGATTTAGAAGTACAACCTTTCTCAACATGTAGTGACATAGATGGTACTTATTTTCTGATAATCATCTCTACCGCCTGCACCTTATTCAACAACTGCGCCAAAGATAAACTCATCTTACTCATATTATAGTTCAGGTGAAATTATTGAAAACTATCTGGTAGAGATTGCAATATCATCTCAACTTGAGATTCATTATCAGTTTCAGCCCCTAGGACCTCTAGTTCATTTAGAAGACTTATCATCTTCAGAACATGATCTCTTACAGAGTACCTTCAGCCATTTTAGTGTTTATGAGGTCTCTCATGGCATTTTGCTTAGCTGCACAATTTTGGTCCCCAAACATTTGTTTGAGATTCTCCAGGATCTCAAAAGCAAAGGTTGTAGCTTGATTCTGATGTTGCAGAACATTTGACATTGAAGCCAGAATGTAACACCGCGCCATCTCATCAGCCTTTTGCCATTTTTGATAGGCGGACTTTTCCTCATCACTAGACTGTTCATCAGGTTTTAATGGACACTCTTCATGGAGTACAAATTTGTACTCTTCAGCAGTTAACACAATGTCAAGATTTCTTCTCCAGTCAACATAATTAGGACCCTCAAGTTTATTTTTTGACTCAAAATAGTGGCAATGGGGTTAAAAGGAGACAAGTTGAATCTGAGATTAAAAAAGTTACAATAGATCAATATACAGTCATATAAATATTGAATAGTTAAATTCAAACTCATCATACACATACACACACACACACACACACACACACACACACACACACACACATATATATATATATATATATATTCATGCATCTTGAATAGCCAATCGTTGGGATTGGAGAACTACTCGTACAATACACATATGTAATGACTGATTATTCACTCTATAAACTTGTATAGACCTAACTCACTTGGAGAGTTTACTATTAGTTTAAGTCAAGTGAAAATCATAAACCCTAGTTACATTCATCCAATCATATATTACTCAGTTTAGGAGATTTAATACAGACTATCAAACTAGGAATTAAATACGTAATGACTTATATTAAATTCATCTGTTAGGGAGGAAGGTCTAAGCCAGCACATAAAGTTAATACTTCATTACTATTTAATTTTTGGTAATTAAAGAGAAGAAGGTGAAAATCATTAGTTCCATTGATCCAATCATATATTACTTAGTTTGGGAGAGTTAATATAGATTATCAAACTAGCAATTAAATACGTAATGACTTGTATTAAATTCGTCCGTTAGGAAGGAAGGTCTAAGCCAGCACATAAATTTAATACTTCATTACTATTGAATTGTTTTTTGGTAATTATAGGAAAAATCCTCTCTCTTGACCATGGAAAAAATTTATTATTATTATTCATAATTTTAAACAAAATATTTTCAGTAATAATAATAATAATAATAATAATAATAATAAATACTCCGTTTCATGCCATGCGCCAAACCACACATATAGTAGCAGTTACATGAATGTATGGAATTTTCAGTTTACAATAATTTTGCCTTTTTCTTGAATTGTAGCATTTAAACAAAAGTTCAAGAATTTACCACCTTTTATTTCATACAAACCGAAAATTATTTGCACCAAATATTAATATAAAAATCCACCAACATGAATTATTTTATGGTATATTAATATAAGGAACACTATTGGCACATATTAATTTAAAGTCGTCGCCATTAAAACTTGTGAACAAGAAACTATACCATATCTTTTATCACTTTAAAAAAATACTCGTTGCATAAGTTCACAATTTTTGTCTATTCTTGTGGCATTGTGAAGCAATTAATACTCTTATCTCCCTTATTTATTTATTTTTTTATTAGTTAGAAAGGGTAGTCACCATAACAGAACTTTAACGTTGCCAGCAACACTTTAAAATTTTCGTTCAGGTCCTCATAAAATAGCAACCACAAAACGTACGTACAACTGCACTGCGTATCTATTTGTTTATCTATAAAGATGTAAGCAAGGCTCTTGATGCCAATTGTTGTAAAATATTACACAGCGGAAGCATTCCCAAAATCTTATAGCTTACATGAATAATAGATAACAATCACAAATACGTAACACACATAGAGTATATAGAAAATTACTTCAAGGAATACCTCTTGAAGCGTGTGCAGATGTCTTGAAGCAAACCAAACTCGAGATCCACGGTCTTCTACAGTGATCCTAAATTAACAATCGAACTCTATCAATACTTGGGTAGGCAAGTATTGTATAGAATACTAATTCTTTTTCTTTTTTCCTCTAGTGTTTTTTCTAGGTTAGGAGAACCCCTATTTATAGAGGATCTTTCCAAATCCAAAAGGAAGAAGGAAAACCCCTTTTCTTGAAATACAAGAAACTTTCTTTTATTAGAAATAGAATTCTGGGTTCTGGTTAAATACGGGCACTGTGGGGACTACATAATTTATTAATGAGGCTTTCTATTATGGAAATAATTCTTTTTTCAATCTGAATTATTTTTACCATAATAAATTACAAATTATTCCACTAAAGATTTATTATTGCACTCCTCCATTTATATTTCAAAGTTCCCCATTAAACATTTATGTAATTTTCTATGTTAAGACTACTGATACTAATCAATAAATTAAATTACTGACGAATTTAATTTAATGATTAATTTCCTTTAGGGCAATACTTATGGGTTATTGAGTCGAGGGTCCCTAGGAAACAACCTCTTTACTTCTTACGAGATAGTGGAAAGGTCTGCGTACATTTCTACCCTCCCCAGACCTAACTTATGGGATTTAACTAGGTATGTTGTTGTTGTTGTTGTAGGGCAATACTTAACTTATTTCATGCGCCAGATTTACAAATCTACGGCCGAGTTTGCACATGAAAACTTATAAGCTTCTCATAAAAGGGTGTATCATCAATCTCTATATTGAGACATGGATTCCGTCAACGAACTAATTATTTCACCAATATATATTATTATCATCCAACTTGCAAGGCATATTGACCCATCTCAGAATATCACCTTTTAGTAAATTAAAATGATAAGTAATATATACAGCTCATAATCGTTATATCATGATTAAGAATATAAGTACATTTAATAGTTTAGAGAACATATTTTTATCATTCAGTCCGAAACATCTATCTCTACTTGGTCCCATTCAATACATATAAAATGTACTAACACGAGAAGTTAGAACTATACCATTCTCGTAATCAAGATAAATTACATATATCTGGTGCTACAATCTACCCGATGGTTTGTCCAAGTTTCCATCTAGATTGTGAACTATAATTTCAATTTATAAGAACCGACAATTTAATCTTCTATGTATAAGCTCAAACTCTATACACCAAATCATCTACTATATAAGCTGAGGACACATATATGACAAATTGATCTATTTAAAGTAACACTTTATTGAATTGAATAAATAAATAAATAACTGTTCAATAAAAAATAATATATCTAAACGCATGGTTAATAGTATATCCTATGTAACACCCGGTGAAATTACCAAAATACCCCTAGGATGAGGGTATGCGCGTAACGCATCTTCCGAAGCTCGTATGGCAAATCCAAGACCGGATTTGGAATTAGCATGGAAAATTGAGTGGGAAGGTGGTCTCGGTCGATTTTTAGAGCGACCCGAACGAAAGATAAATTTTCAATCCAAAGCAGAAAACAGTGACGGTCCGCGACAGAGGCGTGTCGCGGACCTGACGCGGAGAAGTACTTGTATGATTTTTAAAATTTTCGACGGGGTGGAGAAAACTCGTTCAAAAGCGTTTTTCTAAAAATACCCTGTTTGCGATAGGTCCGCGTCGCGGACCATGTATTTTTTGGACTGAAAATTTCTAAATAATTACGAGGAGAATTCCGGTCAATCCCCCACCCCTCCTAAACTCTAATACACGACTAATAACGATGTTTCTATGTGAAAAGGGTCTAAAATCCTCATTCTAGTCCTATTCCCTAAAACTAACAAGGCTAGAGCTTGAGGAGAAGAGAGAAGAGCTTGTGTGGAAAATTCGAGAGGAGATCCTAGACGTATTCAATTGTTAGCCGCACCACAGGTATGTAAGCCTAAACTAAAACATGGGATTGTCCTCTCATGTGCCCCATAGAGGTCATAGATGAGTTGATGATTGAAGAGTCTACATGCATGGGTTCTTTGATAGCTTTTCTTGAAAATTTTGTTTTAAATTACATGTTTTCTATGTTGATGATCATCATACTATTTGCTTTCTTAAATTGAATATGTTTATGAGAATTTGCATAACCCTACATAACTATTTTGAAAAGCATACATAATGAACTTTAGGATGGGTCTAGAGCCTTGAGTTAAGATTGTGATTGTTGAATTGTGATTGTGATTGCAATGAGAAAATGATGCTGAGTTGATAAAGTTTGATTGCCTTACGAGTCTCCATAAATGAACTCTACCGATGTGTCTATTCACTTGATTCCTAATGATTGTTCTAATTTTGAGTTATTGATGAGATTGACTGATGAAAGGGTTAAAGCCCCTATGAGATACCGATCGTTGACGGAGAGTGAGTCCCTATGAGATTGGTTGAGGATTGATATGGAGGTTTTATGAGCATTGAGTCGGGAGGAGTATCGAGCACCGAAATGGGTAAGAGTGAGTCCCATTTGAACCCATTAAACTACGTCGCCAAGCGTAGAAGAGGTTTTCCTCATCAGTTTATATCCCTGAAAGCAATAGCAGACTTGATGAGTTTTCTGACTCCATATTTGGTGAGCTGATATGGTTTTTGATTCGTTCTCTACCTGGCAAGTACAGAACGGTCGTGGCAACACCGGTGGGATGTTGTACAATCACTGGCTCATAAGTGATTGTTGTCGGTTAAGAGAAACTCCCATAAAATTTGTACCTTACTCCGAGTCTAGATGAGATGAGAGGGGGTGAGCTCCTCTGAGTTAAGTTGAGATGAGTTGAGACTGTTGAGGAGTCTGAGTTAAAGATGTGTCACTTGTCTACGCTTTATTCTTTCATAGATAGACTATTGACCGTTTGATGTGATTATGATGTTTATTTTGAGTTGATGTTGTTTCTACTTTATCTACCGGTTTCTATTTCACTCAGCTATATTACATACCAGTACATTCCAAGTACTGATGTCCCCTCTGGACTGCATCGTTTTATGATGCAGAGGCAGGTACCAGGGATCGTCGACAGGCGCTTCGTTGAGGATTCGAGATTGCAGCTGATTGGTGAGCCTCCCCTACTCCGGAGGATTCACTCTTTTATTTCATCATGCTTTAGAGTTAGACTGGACTATTTCTTTTATTTTGATTTGGGTAGCCATGGATTTGTCATTGGCACCACATGATTAGTGATAGAGGCTTCATAGACTATGGTCGAACATTTGATGTTGAGATTGTGAGCTAGTTCTTTCTGCTAGCCTTTGTTTTACATATATACTTTTGTGAGACTTTGGATAAGATGTGTCCACTAGACTTATATTTTCCTGCTATCCAATAGAGTTATTTGATTGAACGACGTGATGCAGCTAAGTGACTCGCTTGGGGACTAGTAATAGTCTTCGAGTGTCGGCCACGCCTAGGGTACCCTCCCGGGGCGTGACAAACTTGGTATCAGAGCACAGAGTTCAAGTGTCCTAGGGAGTCTATGAAGCCGTGTCTAGTAGAGTCTTGTTTATGGGTGTGTTGTCGACCACATTTCATAAGCAGGAGGCTATGGGACATAAGGAAGGGTTACACTTCTTTCTTATTCCAATTCGTGCGATAGAGTTAAACTCTATGAAAACTATCTTCTAATTCGTGCTCCACACGTGCAGTAATCGACGATATGCCGCCAGAAGAGCTGTCAGAGGAAGGGGACGTCCTGCCAGGCGAGCTGTTAATCTACCTGAACCCCAAGTACCTGAGGGGCTCGTGGATCCAGCTGTCCCTGTTGAACAACTCCCTCAAGACGAGGTTTCCAATGCCGAGTTACGCCAGGCTATTCGAGCTCTAGCCCAGGCTGTTGCGGCACCTCCGGTGAGATAAGGAGCGGGCAGACTGGACACTCATGACACCTCTAGAGTCCAAGAATTTCTGCGGATGAATCCGCCTGAGTTCACAGGGTCGGCATCCATCGAAGACCCTGAGAACTATGTAGAGGAACTTGAGAAGGTGTTCCAAGTGATGCACGTGACTGATGCTGATAGGGTTGAATTGGCCGCCTACCAACTTAAGGGTGTGGCCAGGCTGTGGTTCGACCAATGGAAGAAAAGTAGGGGAAATGATGCCCCGCATGTGACTTGGGCAGTGTTTGAGGAGGCCTTCTTGGGACGCTTCTTCCCAAGGGAGAAAAAAGAAGCTAAGGTGAGGGAATTTCTGAATCTAAAACAGGGCTCCATGACCGTGCAGGAGTATGGCTTGAAATTCACACAATTATCTCGCTATGCTCCAGACATGATTGCAGACATGAGGGGAAGGATGGGAATGTATGTCGATGGGTTGAATAGAGGACCCAGGAGGGATGGTAGGGGAGCGATGCTCGTGAGTGATATGGACATCGGGCGACTGATGACATTTATGCAACAGGCTGATGAGGAAAGGCAGCAGGACAAGGAAGACTTCAGGCGCAAGAAAGCCAAAACACCTAGCTATGAGGTTGGAAGGAAGGGCAATGGTAACCGGTTTCCAGCACCATCATCTGCTAGTGCACCCACGCCCAGAATCAGGGATGATCAGAGGTTCCAGAATGCTAGAGTCCATGGGTCCCAGTCTCAAGCTAGTGTGGCCCAAGGATCGCAGGGTAAACTGTCGTGTAGTACGTGTAGCAAGCTGCACTTGGGAAGATGTCGTGAAGGGGAAAATGGGTGCTACAAATATGGCCAAGTGGGTCACTATCAGAGAGACTGTCCGCAATGGGCTGGCCGAGCTCAATCTACTGCATGGGCCCCACCAGTTAGAGGGAACCAGAGGGCCACTACGTCAGGTACGGGGGGAGTGACAAACCGCTTGTATGCCATAGGTAGTCACCAAGATCAGGAGAACTCCCCAGATGTGGTGACGGGTATGATACGAGTCTTTACTTTTGATTGTTATGTTTTGATGGACCCAGGTGCCACGCTGTCATTTGTATCTCCTTATGTGGCCAGTAAATTTGGTAGGACCCCTGAGAGTCTTCTTGAACCCTTTGATGTTTCTACTCCAGTGGGTGAGTCTATTCGAGCTGAGAGAGTCAATAGAACTTGTGTAGTGTCCATCCATCAGAGGGACACTCTTGTTGATTTGATTGAATTGGAGATGGTTGACTTTGATTTGATCCTTGGCATGGATTGGCTTCACGCCTGTTATGCCTCTGTTGATTGTAGATCCCGAACAGTTAAGTTTCAATCTCCAGACGAACCGGTTCTAGAGTGGAAGGGTGACTCGGTAACACCTAGAGGGAGGTTTATCTCATATATTAAAGCCCGGAAGTTAATTTCCAAAGGTTGTATTTATCACTTGGTGAGGGTGAAATCTGATGATGTTGAGTCCCCAACTCTTGAGTCAGTTCCGATTGTCAATGAGTTTCTAGAAGTCTTCCCTGACGACTTGCCCGGAGTCCCTCCTGATAGGGAGATTGACTTTGGGATTGACATTCTTCCTGATACCCAGCCTATTTCGATTCCACCTTACAGGATGGCCCCCGCTGAGTTGAAAGAATTGAAAGAGCAACTAAAAGATTTGCTAGAAAAGGGCTTCATTAAGCCAAGTGTTTCACCATGGGGTGCCCCTGTTTTATTTGTGCGGAAGAAAGATGGGTCCCTCAGGATGTGTATTGATTATAGGCAACTGAAAAAGGTCACGATAAAGAATAAATATCCTCTCCCAAGGATAGATGATTTGTTTGACCAACTTCAGGGAGCCTCCTGCTTCTCTAAGATAGACCTCAGATCTGGCTAACATCAGCTGAAGGTGAGAGAGTGTGACATTCCAAAAACAGCCTTTCGGACTAGATATGGCCACTTTGAGTTCTTGGTCATGTCCTTTGGGTTGACGAATGCACCTGCCGCCTTTATGGACTTGATGAATAGGGTGTTTAAACCATATCTGGACTTGTTTGTGATTGTATTCATCGACGACATTCTAATTTATTCAAGGAGTGAAGAGAAGCATGCTAATCACCTCAGAGTTGTCCTCCAAACTCTTAGGGACCATGAGTTGTATGAAAAATTCTCAAAGTGTGAGTTCTGGCTGAAGTCAGCAGCCTTCCTAGGCCACGTTGTTTCTGGTGAGGGTATCCGAGTGGATGCCCAAAAGATTGAAGCGGTTCAGAACTGGCCCCGGCCGACCACTCCGACTGACATTCGAAGTTTCTTGGGGTTGGCAGGCTACTACCGCAGATTTGTCAAGGGATTTTCTTCCCTATCCGCACCATTGACCAAATTGACTCAAAAGAAGGTCAACTTTCAGTGGTCCGAGAAATGTGAGAAGAGTTTCCAGGAATTGAAGACAAGGTTGACTACGGCGCCAGTCCTAACCTTACCGGATGGGATCGAAGACTTTGTAATTTATTGTGATGCCTCAAGAGTTGGACTGGGGTGCGTACTAATGCAAAGGGGGAAGTGATAGCCTATGCTTCCAGGCAACTCAAGGTTCATGAAAGGAACTACCCAACCCATGACCTCGAGTTGGCAGCAGTAGTGTTTGCACTTAAAATATGGCATCACTACTTGTATGGAGTGCACGTGGATGTGTTCACTGACCACAAGAGCCTGCAGTACGTTTTTAGTCAGAAAGAGCTCAATTTGCGACAAAGGAGATGGCTGGAATTGCTCAAGGATTATAACATGAGTATTCATTACCACCCAAGTAAAGCTAATGTTGTTGCTGACGCTCTTAGCAGGTCATCAATGGATAGCACTGCCCACGTGGAGGAGGGAAAGAAGGAGTTAGCCAAGGACGTGCACCGGTTAGCTCGATTAGGAGTTCGACTCGAAGAAAACAATGAAGGAGGAGTTAATGTGGAGAACGGTGTTGTCTCCTCATTAGTAGTAGAAGTGAAGGAAAAGCAAGACCAAGACCCAGTCATACTCCAATTGAAGGAGGACGTCCATAGACAGAAGGTGATGATCTTCTCCAAAGGGGGAGATGGAGTGTTGAGATACCAAAGTAGATTGTGTGTCCCAAATATTGATGGTATTCGGGACAGGATCATGGAAGAAGCCCATAACACTAGATATTCCATTCATCCTGGCTCCACCAAAATGTACCACGACTTGAGGGAAGTCTATTGGTGGAATGGGATGAAGAGGGACATTGTGGAATTCGTTTCAAACTGCCCAAACTGCCAACAAGGTTGAACATCAAAGGCCATGTGGATTGGCTCAGAACTTTGAGATTCCGGAGTGGAAGTGGAAGATGATTAATATAGACTTTATCATTGGTCTGCCAAGGTCTCGAAAGCAACATGATTCGATATGGGTGATCGTGGATAGAATGAGTAAATCAGCTCACTTCCTGGCAGTAAAGACAACCAACACTGCGGAAGAGTACGCCAAGTTATACATCCAGGAGATTGTGAGGTTGCATGGAGTTCCCTTGTCCATCATCTCGGATAGAGGAGCCCAATTTACCTCCCAGTTTTGGAGATCGTTCCAGAAAGGCTTGGGTACTAAGGTGAACTTGGGCAACGCCTTTCATCCCAGATGGATGGTCAGGCAGAGCGTACAATTCAAACGCTTGAAGACATGTTGAGGGCTTGTGTTCTTGACTTCAAAGGGAATTGGGATGATCACCTACCACTGATTGAATTTGCATACAACAATAGCTACCATGCGAGTATTCAGTTGGCTCCGTATGAAGCCTTGTATGGGAGGAGATGTAGATCACCAATTGGGTGGTTTGAGGTTGGAGAAGCTGAACTGATTGGGTCTGATCTTGTTCACCAGTCGATGGAGAAGGTCAAGGTCATTAGAGAAAGGCTAAAGACTGTCCAAAGTCGCCAAAAATCTTACACTGACATGAGGAGAAGAGATTTGGAGTTCGAAGTGGATGATTAGGTATACTTGAAAGTATCACCTATGAAGGGTGTCCTAAGGTTCGGGAAGAAAGGAAAGCTTAGTCCGCATTATATTGGACCCTATCAGATCGTAAAGAGGATTGGGAAGGTTGCTTACGAGTTGGAGTTGCCTTCCGAGCTAGATGGAGTCCATCCAGTATTCCATGTATCGATGTTGAAGAAAGGACAACCTATCTTACGAAGAGGTCCCGGTTCAAGTCCTTGATCGTCATATTCGCAAGTTGAGGAACAAAGAGATAGCCTCAGTAAAAGTCCTATGGAGGAATCAGTTCGTTGAAAAAGCCACATTGGAGGCTGAGGAAGAGATGAAAGCAAAATATCCGCACCTATTCGTGCAAACTGATGAGGAAGATATGGAAGGTAAAAATCCTTACTCTTCGCTAAGCTGATTCTTCTATTCTTCTAAGTGACTACTATTATTAAGTCGAGAATTGATTGATTAAATTGAGTGTGGAAATGAGCCTTGAGTCTACTCATGCCTTAACCCCCATCTCTTCTCGTCATTTGAGGACGAATGATCCCAAGGGGGAGATGATGTAACGCCCGGTGAAATTATCAAAATACCCCTAGGATGAGGGTATGCGCGTAACGCATCTTCCGAAGCTCGTATGGCAAATCCGAGACCGGATTTGGAATCAGCATGGAAAATTGAGTGGGAAGGTGGTCTCGGTCTATTTTTAGAGCGACCCGAACGAAAGATAAATTTTCAATCCAAAGCAAAAAACAGTGACGGTCTGCGACAGAGGCACGTCGCGGACCTGTCGCGGAGAAGTACTTGTACGATTTTCAAACTTTTCGACGGGATGGAGAAAACTCGTTCAAAAGCATTTTTCTAAAAATACCCTGTTCGCGATAGGTCCGCATCGCGGACCATATATTTTTCGGACTGAAAATTTCTAAATAATTATGAAGGGCATTCCGGTCAATTCCCCACCCCTCCTAAACTCTAATACACGACTAATAACGACGTTTCTACGTGAAAAGGGTCTAAAATCCTCATTCTAGTCCTATTCCCTAAAACTAACAAGGCTAGGGCTTGAGAAGAAGAGAGAAGAGCTTGTGTGGGAAATTAGAGAGGAGATCCTAGACGTATTCGATTGTTAGCCGCACCATAGGTATGTAAGGCCAAACTAAAACATGGGATTGTCCTCTCATGTGCCCCATAGAGGTCATAGATGAGTTGATGATTGAAGAGTCTACATGCATGGGTTCTTTGATAGCTTTTTTTGAAAATTTTGTTTTAAATTACATGTTTTCTATGTTGATGATCATCATACTATTTGCTTTCTTAAATTGAATATGTTTATGAGAATTTGCATAACGCTACATGACTATTTTGAAAAGCATACATAATGAACTTGAGGATGGGTCTAGAGCCTTGAGTTAAGATTGTGATTGTTGAATTGTAATTGTGATTGCGATGAGAAAATGATGCTGAGTTGATAAAGTTTGATTGCCTTACGAGTCTCCATAAATGAACTCTACCGATGTGTCTATTCACTTGATTCCTAATGATTGTTCTAATTTTGAGTTATTGATGAGATTGATTGATGAAAGGGTTAAAGCCCCTATGAGATACCGATCGTTGACGGGGAGTGAGTCCCTACGAGATTGGTTGAGAATTGATATGGAGGTTTTATGAGCATTGAGTCGGGAGGAGTATCGAGCACCGAAATGGGTAAGAGTGAGTCCCATTTAAACCCATTAAACTACGTCGCCAAGCGTAGAAGAGGTTTTCCTCTTGAGTTTATGTCCCTAAAAGCAATAGCGGACTTGATGAGTTTTCTAACTCCATATTGGGTAAGTTGATATGGTTTTTGATTCGTTCTCTACCTAGCAAGTACAGAACGTCCGTGGCAACACCGGTGGGATGTTGTACAATCACTGGCTCATAAGTGATTGTTGTCGGTTAAGAGAAACTCCCATAAAATTCGTACCTTACTCCGAGTCTAGATGAGATGAGAGGGGGTGAGCTCCTCTGAGTTAAGTTGAGATGAGTTGAGACTGTTGAGGAGTCTGAGTTAAAGATGTGCCACTTGTCTACTCTTTATTCTTTCATAGATAGACTATTGACCGTTTGATGTGATTATGATGTTTATTTTGAGTTTATGTTGTTTCTACTTTATCTACCGGTTTCTGTTTCACTCAACTATATTACATACCAGTACATTCCAAGTACTGATGTCCCCTCTGGACTGCATCATTTTATGATGCAGAGGCAGTTACCAGGGATCGTCGACAGGCGCTTCGTTGAGGATTTGAGATTGCAGCTTATTGGTGAGCCTCCTCTACTCCGGAGGATTCACTCTTTTATTTCATCATGCTTTAGAGTTAGACTGGACTATTTCTTTTGTTTTGATTTGGGTAGCCATGGATTTGTCATTGGCACCACATGATTAGTGATAGAGGCTTCATAGACTATGGTCGAGCATTTGATGTTGAGATTGTGAGCTAGTTCTTTCTACTAGCCTTTGTTTTATATATATACTCCTGTGAGACTTTGGATAAGATGTGTCCACTAGACTTATATTTTCCTGCTATCCAATAGAGTTATTTGATTGAATGATGTGATGCAGCTAAGTGGTTCGCTTGGAGACTAGTAATAGTCTTCGAGATTGTGAGCTAGTTCTTTCTACTAGCCTTTGTTTTATATATATACTCCTATGAGACTTTGGATAAGATGTGTCCACTAGACTTATATTTTCCTGCTATCCAATAGAGTTATTTGATTGAATGATGTGATGCAGCTAAGTGGTTCGCTTGGAGACTAGTAATAGTCTTCGAGTGCCAGCCATACCTAGGGTACCCTCCCGAGGCGTGACATCCTAACACAACCTCCATGGTAGATTTAGTAAATAATAATTTGATTTTCTCATTCCCACAAATATCACCAAATTTCCTCATCCAGTTTGCTTGTACCTGCTGAGTACTTTTACACACAATCAAATTATATTGCCAGTCACATATCTTAGACTAGCAAACTTCTTCTCTTCTTTGTCACATTATTTTTATACAATTAAATCAAATGAGTTGCAAGATTCATACAACCAACAAAGTTGTCTTTCTCAATTTTTCAACATAATGTGACTTGACAAGAAAAACTCCATCGCATATTTTATGGTATCTCACCCAAATATTTCATACCAATATGGCTACTCATCAAATCATATGCAAAAAATAACATGTGATTTATTTCAAAATAAATATATGCATTTATAATACTCTTTTTAGAGCATTGCTCAAAGATGGAAAAATTACAATTCCACAATGATTTTTTTCTCATTTCATGAACCCCCACTAATTTTAGAATTTAAACATCACTTTGTGTTCATAAAAAGAAATATTACTTTATTTTCATAAAAATTATTAGGTAAAAACTTTTTTCATCTTTACTTTTTCTCCGCTTGAATTGAGCAAGTAGAAATATAATTTTCCCTTACATCTCTTTTCTTATATCTCTTAAAGAGCGATGTTGAAGCGGGATGATGTTGAAATCTTCTATCTTGATATCCGCACTTTTTCAAACTGTAACAAAAACATGAATCTCCTTAAATTGTTGGTGTAACATACCACAAATACAATAAATTACAGTTGAAAAATAAAATGACAAAATTGAATAAAAATTCATTTAGGCTGAGGCACAGATATTTTGCTCCCTTTAAAGAGATTTAAGCCCACTGCAGCATAATCTACACCAATCCAGTAGTAATACACTTGACTTGTCCCCTCCAGAATACAACAGCCCAACAAAGTTGTACGACTCAAATAACTCCGGATTAGATGAAGAGTCCAAAGCTCCACCAAAAGAACACTTTCCTTCAACATATAAATACTCTCTTTTGTATATAGTGAATATAGTTAAAGACTTAAAATATTTTTCATTAGTCTCAACTATCTCTTTCACTATTGCACAATTCACTAACTTCATTACACACTACAATATTTATCACACTTCTCATTTTTATTATATTTTTTCTTCTCTCAAAAATAAATAAAGAGCAACACAATTTATAGGTAAGAAATTCTTCCTTGTCTTGGATAAGAATGAAGTGGACGATAATGTAGGTGAATGAATGGAGTAATTATGCATTGGAGGTTACATGAGTTACAAGGCATAATGATGTAAAACATGGCTTAGTGGTTACATGAGTTACAAGGCATAATGATGTAGAACATGGCTTAGTGGTTACAAGAGTTACAAGTATCTATTGTCATATAAGTTACAAGAACTAATGACCATAAGAGTTACAAGAACTAATGGTCATATAAGTTACAAGAATTAATAACCATTCTACCAAAATTTATACCACTAACATAGACACTTAATATTTTATTTAACAATAAAATGCATATACATCAACAATCTTTAATAAAAACACTAAACTCTATGTAAAACTAAAGATTTCAGATAACTTCTAATTATGATAAAACAAATCGATCGCTACTTTTACAAAGAAGTGAATTTTAATTAGACATAATAAATAGACATTCCCTTTAATTTGGCCACAATTGATATTTATGCCTTCCAACGTTGGATTGGCACAAGAATTCACTTAGAATGACAAAAAATGAAATAAGTAGACATAGATACATATTATACATGACAAATCACGTGAGACTTTCTATATACAATGAATGTGTTTACTTTTTAAAATTTATGATATTTTAAGTGAGTACTTGTGAAGACTCAAAATTGAAGATTATAAATATCACCTAAACCAAGTTAAAAGAGAAGTTTATATTTTATACTAGTTTAGTATACATGCTTTGCACGTGTGTCACATCAATTAATAAAATTATATACATAAGAAGAACAATATAATTATAAATATTAAATGATGTTAACATAAATGATAATTTTTTAACACCATAGACCATGAGCAGTAGATAATGTTGTATAATTCATCGGTCCTAGCTCATCCCGAAAGTATACCATGTTCTCCATCTATTATTAAGGAATTTAGTTAGTACAATCAACTTATTGTGACACATGAAAAAATAGGCAAGAATGTAAAAGAACTTACTACTTCTGAAGTATAAAACTGTAATGAAATTAAACTTTCTACAACATTCTCCTTCTTGACTTCTTTAAGAGGTACAGCTTCGGCCCATTTTGAGAAGTAATCTGTCGCAGCCAAGATATACAAGTGTCCACCAGAAGATTTTGGCAGTGGTCCAACAACATCCGGTCCCCAAGCATCGAATGGCCAAGATGCAATAGTCAGGTGTAAAACTTCAGGTGGTTGATGTATGAAGTTTGCGGAATTGACAAACTTTGCACCTTCGAGCATAATCCAAGCAATATTTTACCATGGTTGGACAATAATACCCCATTCTTTTAGGTGAAAGTGGAGCTTTGGCCCAGACTGATGTGATCCACATACTCCTGAATGTGCCTCTTGCAAAGCTTGAGTCGTTTCTTCCTCCCCCAAACACCGCAAGAGCATTCCCTCAAATGATCTCCTATACAATGTGTCCTTGTAGTAGAGAAAATGAGGTGCCCAATGACGAATGTCAGTTCTTCTTTTAGCATTTTCTGGAAGTATCCCATAAGACAAGTACTCGATGATAGCTTATTGGCTTCAGGAACAAAGACAACATGCTCAAGCTTATTCTCCATACACTCGTCTTCATCCAATGACGGTACTATCCATTTTTGGCAGATAGTAACTTGTGTCTGATCAGGAAGAGTCAGCGTTGAGGCTAGAGCAGCCAACGCATCGGCTGTTTTATTTTCCTTCCTTGACACATGTTGGAGGGTCACATCTCCAAGACATCCTATCAACTTTTGGGCATAACAGTGTTATGAGCGCAACTCAGGCTTCTTGACCTCATAGGCTCCCAAGAGTTGTTTAATCACCAATTGAGAATCACCAAGAACTTACAAATGCAATTGCTTTATATCAATGGTCATTTCAAGTCCAAGTATTAGTGCTTGATATTCTGCAACATTATTGGAGCAACGTTATTTCAATGTGAAGGAGAATGGTAAGACCTCTCCTTGTGAAGTGACAAACACTACACCCGCACCAGCTCCACCACGATGCATAGCCCCATTAAAGTACATTTTCCAAGGGGGTTGGATCTCGATGGCCATTGCATCTTCATCAAAAATCTCATCAGTTAGTTTCTAATCATCTAGTATAGGATGGTCCGCCGAAAAATCTACTAATGCTTGTCCCTTCACAACCTTTTGAGGGATGTATACAATCTCAAATTGTTGCAATTGAAGGTACCACCTTGCTAGTCGGTCACTAAGGACTGGTTTCGACATAACAAATTTTATGGGATTTGCTCTAGAAACAAGATGGACAGTATGAGCTTGAAAATAGTGCTTCATCTTTTGAATCGAGAAGACCAGCGCAAACACAACTTCTCGTATTGATGAGTAATTCAGCTCATTTGGTGTCATCATTCTACTCAAGGAATAAAGGGTATTTTCTTTGCCTTCATTATTTTCTTGGGCTAGTAAGGCTCCCACGGACCTTTCTTGTGCCGCAATATAAAGTATCAGTGGCTTTCCAAGTATAGGAGTTGCTAACACTGGAGGTTTCGCCAGATATGCTTTGATACTTTCAAAGGCTTTGTTACATGTTAGATCCCACTTGAAAGGGACACCATTCTTCATGAGATAACTGAATGGTTGGCATCTTCTAGCTAGATTCGAGATGAACCTCCTCAAGTAGGCTAAATTTCCATGGAGACTTTTCAACTCATGAATGTTTCGACGCTCGGGCATCTTAAAAATTGCATCGACTTTGGCTTGAAAAATCTCAATTCCTTGATGTCACACGATGAAGCCAAGAAACTTTTCAGAAGCAACCCCAAAGGCACACTTTAGTGGATTCATCCTCAGTTGATATCTTCGAAGCAACTCAAACACCATTCTCAAGTCTTTCAAATGGTCGCTCCTTCTTTTTGACTTCACCACCAAGTCATCAATATAAAACTCAACATTTTTGTGGAGTAAATCATCAAATAATTTTCCATAGCCCTTTGATATGTGGAACCAACATTCTTCAAAACAAAAGGCATCACCTTGTAGTAGTAAATGCCTTTAGGCGTACGAAACGCTATGAGTTCTTCATCCTCTGGTGACATGCGAATTTGGTTATAGCCAGAAGAACCTTCTGTGAATGACATTGCCTCATAACCAGTTGTAGCATCAATCATCAGCTCTGAAATGGGTAGCGGGAATTCATCTTTAGGGCATGCATTGTTGACCTCCTTAAGCCATATTTTGATCTCTCTATAGATATTTGAGATGCCTTTCCAAGGGAATATAATACCCTTTATATAGGCATGAATTAGAGTTTAGGATAGTAGCCTCCAAGAAAACCTGACTAAAATAGTACTAATTTTGTAAAGTCCTACAAAATTTCAATGTCTACAAATGCCTCTTGCTTCAAGGCTGTTGGAGTGTAGACTTGATGAAACTCAAAGACAGGGCTTGAAGTACTCATTTTTTCCACCGTTGCTAGCTTCAGATTTGTAGATCTTGATTTATGAGAGAAGAGATGAAGGGCAGATTTGGTCCAACTGGTGTGCCAATTTGTTTGCTACAAATTTTAATGTGATATAAAATAAATTGTAATCACAAATAAAATATGAAGAAACATAATTTTATTAAGAAACGATGTGGGTACAAATATGTTCCTCCCTTGATTCTTCTCTCATAAGATTTCTCCATGATTCGAGGACAGTTAGTGGCGTATTTCTCAAATGTAGGATGACTTTGACCTCCTTAAGCCTTAGTTTGATCTCTTGATAAATATCCCTAGGATTTATGGGATATTTGAGATTTTGATCTTTTTAGAAGATATTTGAGATTTTGATCTCTTTGAGCATATTTGATCTTTTTATGAATATCCTCGAATTTATGGGATATTGGAGATGTCTTTCCAAAGGAATAAAATACTCTTTATATAGGTATGTATTAGGGTTTAGGGTAGAGTAGCCTCCAAGAAAGCCGGACTGACATAAGACTCACCTTGTAGAGTCCTACAAAATTTTGATGTCTACAAATGCCCCCTGCTTTAAGGCTTGTTGGAATGTGGACTTGATGAAATTCAAAGACATGGCTTGAAGTACTCATTTTTTCACCATTGTTGACTTCAGATTTACAGATCTGATTTATGAGAGAAGACATGAAGGACAGATTTGGTCCCACTGGGCGTGCCAGTTTGTTTGTAACAAATTTTAAAGTGATGAAAAATAAATTACAATCACAAATAAACTATAAATAAACATAATTTTTTCATAAAGGATGTAAGTACAAATTTGTTCCTCTCTCACAAGATTTCTCCATGATTCGAGGGTCGTTAGTGGCGTATTACTCGAACGGATGATAATTTTGACCTCCTTAAGCTATATTTTAATCTCTCTATGGATATTTAAGATGCCTTTTTCAAGGGAATATAATACCCTTTATATAGGCATGAATCAGAGTTTAGGGTAGAGTAGCCTCCAAGAAACCCTGACTAAAATAAGACTAATTTTGTAGAGTCCTACAAAATTTACAAAATTTCAATGTCTAAATAAACGTAAGAGGAACGTAAGATGTTACGTTGCGATTGTTAGGTGTCATTTCAATTAAGGATTTGTTTGATCTCTGTAGTTTACACTTGATCATAAGTGTGAGTTTTGTCTAAGATACACACAAAGTCATTGACATGAAAAATCAAATAATTAGATCATTTAGAAAGTTGTTAGCTTTAGCCATAAGCAGCTCATATGGTAAAATCCTTTCATATTTTATTTGATGTTAAGCTCTAGAAATATACCTCAGGAGTCTATATCTTTTTTTCATTTTTGGAGGCTATGAGCATGTCACTAATGTCCACCAACTGCAATTCTCTTCTTGATCGATTACAATGTTGATTATGAAGTAAAGAGTTTCTAAATTAAATTCAAATTTATGAACTTGAATCAATGAATCAATCAGAATTGCTCTCATCGTTTTGCTTATCTTGTGTTTTGAATCTATGTGGTCATGAACTCTTGTCTCATTCTGTTAAGAAACACAAATATTCGATCGGTCTTAGATAATACTAAATCTAACTTAAAACTTTGATACTAATAAAAGAGACAAATTCTCTCAATGTCTTTGTTTTTTTTTTTTTTTTTGGAATCAAGCTTCCTTGATCTATCACATGCACACAATTATTGTGATATGAAGATAAAATATACATCTGTTAAAACTTCATAAATAAAAGAAGTTATAATCGATTTTAATTTCTTCAATTCAACCATTAAAATTTTTTACATCTGATCTATCCAACAAGCACCCCCACTAACAACTATTAATTGAATCTCACGTTAAAACAATTACTATGCTCGTTAGTTTATAGATCAATATGTCTTTATATATTATTTTAAAGTCCTAAATATAAGGTGAAGTTATGTGTTTGATATTAATTCTCTTAACACCTTTTACCTACATATATTTTTCTTTTATAATATAGCACTCCTTTTAAAAAAAAATATTTTTCTCTTATCCTATATTTTAGGACTCTTTAATTATGAATATTATAAATATAATTAAGTAATAATTTTAGAAAAATAACAAAACGCTAATTTTGTCCACTATGCTTCTTGGAAAGTTTGATTACAAATATTGATTAAATATAATTGTATAAAAATATCGATTAAATATAATTGTAGAAATTTTTTATATAACGTAAAATTCTTATTTATTTAGAAATGTTACGCATTACAATTTTTTATATAACTCAAATAAGGTCTTTAATTAATTTTAAATTCTTAAATAATATACAATATTAACTTCTTTTATGAAAGTGTCCAACTCCTTTAATTAAACTAGTTTTGGTTTTAAAAATTCATCATAAGTAATAGAAAAGAAAGAAGAAATCCTAAATCTATATGCACATGCCCTTACCCTACAGATAGTATGATACTAATTTTCATATTTGATACTTTTCAATAACCAAATTCTAGCTGATTTTAAAATATAATATTGGGAGGATAATTAAATAATGAATAATTTTTAAAAAATGATGAAAAAATAATTTTATCTAAAGCAAAACCTTTTAATAAAAAATAAAATATTATTTAAAAAAAAAATTCAAATAACATTTTTCAGAGCCTTCACGCTTTTAATATTAATATAGATATATATATAATTGTTTGCGGAAACATATATTTAATATGCTGATGAATACGTAATAAAGAAGTCTTGTATTTGTTGTCCTTTTTGTTTTTATTCATTTAATAACTACATAATACTGATCTGAGCTTGGATTAGTGTGGTCCAGTGATTGTTTTAATAAAACAAAAGAAACAAGATACATTACATTTTTAGATCAAAAGAAAGAGTAAATTCCCTGAATAGTCACCCATGTTTGAGAAATTATCTAGGAATATCATTTTTTTATACATAATATTACTTAATTATTTTTATTTATTTTCAAAATATACTTAATATAATAAAAACATCCTTCTCTCGTAATGGATGCCATCTCACATTATTCTATGTTTTTAAACAATAAATTATTTGACCTCTCTTAAATCATTCATATTTTTATACTCAATAAAAGATTATTACTTAAATTTGAACTTTGATCAATATTTTAAAATATATTATTTTATCATATTGATATTAGAAGAATTACAACTTATAAGTATATTCTAGGAAAATTATTTTTATGTTACCTGAATAAAATTAAAAAAAAATGTAATTTATCTTTAAACTTGGGTCAAATAAGTACATACTAAGGAGTTTGTATTTACCAAACTATCCAAAAAAGATATATATATATATATATAAACATACCTCTTAAATTTCAAAAGTCTCAAAAACTTACTTCAAAAAGTACTTTTATTTTAACTAGTTTAACGTACACGTGTGTCACATCAATATTATCAAATTGAATACTATAAATATTTGAAAATTTTAATTTATAGTATATTAAAAGCATGAAGATCCTTAGAAATGTTGTTTAAATTTTTTGTCCTTCATTAAAAGACTCGATCTACTTTAGACAAAATTTTCTTTTCATCATTTTAAAAAAATTATCCATTATTAAATTATTCTCCCAATATTAGATTTTAAAAACAGCTAGAATTTAGTTATTGAGAAGTATCAGATATGAAAATCAGTATCATAGTATCTGTAGGGTAATGGCATGCATGTGCATATAGATTTAGGATTTTTTTCTTTCTTTTTTATTACTTATGTTGAATTTTTAAAACCAAAACTAGTTTAATTAAAGGAGCTAGACACTTTCATAATAGAAATTAATATTGTACATTATTCAAGAACTTAAAATTAATTAAAGACTTTATTTGAGTTATATAAGAAATTGTAATGCGTAACATATTTTATGGAATTTCTACAATTATGTTTAATTGATATTTTTATACAATTATATTTAATCAATATGTGTAATCAAACTTTTCAAGAAGCATAGTCGACAAAATTAGAGTTTTATTATTTTTTTAAAATTATTACTTAATTATATTTATAATATTCATAATTAAAGAATCCTAAAATATAGGATAAGAGAAAAATATATTTTTTAAAAGGAGTGCTATATCATAAAAGAAAAATATATGTGGTAAAAGGTGTTTTAAGAGAATTAATATCAAATACACAACTTTACCTTATATTTAGGACTTTACAATAATATATAATAGTTGTTAGTTGAGGTGGTTGTTGGATAGATCAGATGTAAAAATTTTGATTTGAATTTTAATGGTTGAATTTAAGAAATTAAAATCGAGTATAACTTCTTTTGTTTATGAAGTTTTAACAGATGTATATTTTATCTTCATATCACAATAATTGTGCGCATGTGATAGATCAAGGAAGCTTGATTCCAAAAAAACAAAGACATTGAGAGAATTTTTGTCTCTTTTATTAGTATCAAAGTTTTAAGTTAGATTTGGTATTATCTAAGATCGATCAAATATTTGTGTTTCTTGGCCGAATGAGACAAGAGTTCATGACTACATAGATTCAAAACACAAGATAAGCTAAAAGATAAGAGCAATGATGCTTAATTTGTTGATTCAAGTTCACCATAAATCTGAATTTAGTTTAGAAACTTTTTATATCATAATCAACACCGTAATCGATTAAGAAGAGAGTTGCAGTTGATGGACATTAGTGGCATCTCATAGCCTCCAAAAATGAATAAATATGGACTCCTGGGGTATATTTCTAGAGCTTAACATCAAATAAAATATGAAAGTTTTTAACCATATGAGTAGCTTATGACTAAAGCTAACAACTTTCTAAATGGTCTACTTGTTTGATTTTTCATGTCAATGACTTCGTGTGTATCTTAGACAAAACTCACACGCATGATCAAGTGTAAATTACGGAGATCAAACAAATTCTTGGGCAATTGGAATGACACCTAACAATCCCTACGTAACATCTTACGTTTCTTTTTTATGTTTAATTTCATTAAAGTTTCATACTTCAGAAGTAGTAAGTCTTTTTACATTCTTGACTATTTTTTCATGTGTCACAATAAGTTGATTGTACTAACTAAATTCCTTAATAATAGATGGAGAACATGGTATACTTTTGAGATGAGCTAGGATTGATGAATTATACAACATTATCTACTGCCCACGGTCTATGGTGTTAAAATTATCATTTATTTTAACATCAATTGATATTTTTAATAATATTGTTCTTCTTACATATATAATTTTATTAATTCATGTGACATACGTGCAAAACATGTATACTAAACTAGTGTTGTCATAAGAGTATACATGTTTTTAATTATTCATCCAATATTTAGAATCTGCATTGAAGGCTAACTAATTCAAATTTAGACTTGAAAGACCTCATTCAATAATAGTGCTCTCTATCAAGATTTTTTTTTCATACCTAGCCTACACAATTCTAAGTCAATAGAACAACAATGGATGACCCTAAACATACATTACATTTAAATATAATGTAAAGGGTATATTTTTGGAATAATTTGTATAGTTCTATTGATTTTATTCAGGATCAAAATGATCATATTTGGTTAAAAAAGGTACATTTGAAAAATTATATTTCATTAAATATTTTTTGAAATACACTTTTCATGATTCTTTAAAAAATATTGTCAAATAACATAAGTTAAAAAATTAACACTTTGATTTTTTAGAAATATGAGAATAAAAAGATTAGTCTTTCAACTTCTTTGAGAGTAATAGTACTTTGAATTAATAAGTTGTTATTCAAATAATAAAGGAAAAAATCTCAAAGTGATTCATCCTATTATACTTGAGTTAAAAAAAAAACTTTAGATTCTCTTATTATTACAAATTATTTGAAGAGTATTGTTCACCTCCATAAATGATTAAATAGTTGGGTTTTTTGTCGATCAACTTAGACAAAAAGATCTGCAAATAAAGATCGATCAATTATAAACTATTGAAAATATAGATAACTTTCTTAAGTGAAAGAAAAAAGATAACAAAACTAACCAGTGAAACTTTTTACCAACCAGGTTGTAACACCCGGTAAAATTATCAAAATACCCCTAGGGAAGAGGTGTGCATAAAACACATCTTTCGATG
The DNA here is from genome assembly GCA_029948455.1 of Solanum rostratum. NCBI lineage: Eukaryota > Viridiplantae > Streptophyta > Magnoliopsida > Solanales > Solanaceae > Solanum > Solanum rostratum. The sequence continues at coordinate 24,972,089 of CM057049.1, forward strand.
CTTGGATTGAAAATCCGAGAGCGGATTCATGATCAACACTGAAAATTGAGTGGGCGAAAGGTCTCGGTTGATTTTCAGAGCGATCGAGTCGAAAGATAATTTTTCGTTCCAAAATGAAAAACAGTGTGCCTGCGCGATGGAACCGCATCGCGGACCTATCGCGGAGCCACACTTATCTTTTTCTGTGATTTTTCAACGGAGTTGAGTTTTTCGAAAATACACTATCCGCGACAGGTCCGCGTCGCGGACTGTGTTATTTAAGGACGGGGAAAATTTCTTTTAAATTATGGAGGGCATTTTAGTCCATTTCTATCAATCCTAAACATTCCCCTACGACCAATAAAGGTCAGTTTCTAAGAAAAGGGTTTCAAAAAACCCCATTCTAAAGCGTTCTTCCTAGAAGTCACTAAGTCAAGGCTTGAGGGAAGTTGAGGTTGAGGAGATCAAGAGAAGTTGTGCAGGGATTGTGTTAGCAAAACATTCCAGGTACGTAAGGCTAACCTAAAGCATGGGAATGTTCTCCCATGTGCCCTCTTGAGCATATTAAATTGTGTATTGAACATAATGAGGTTAATGTGAAGAATTTTGAGCATGTATCTTATATTTTACTTTATGTATATACTTTTCTTAAACTGATGATCATCATAAACTGAATTTACATTCATAATTCATTTCATATGTGTTTTCTTTTAAAACCCTATGACTATTTTATTAAAAAGGTGTAAGAATGAACTAAGAGATGAGTCTAGAGCCCAAAAGAGAATGATGTTATGATGTTGTGATGGTGTTTCACATGGGATGAGAGTCTTGATGATGATGTTGATGAGCATGATGATTTATGATGTCTTAAACTTGAAAGTTTAATTTCTAAACGAGTATATTGAGTACATGATGTTGATGTTGATGTTAAGGTTAATGAGGTGAGGTGATGTTGATGTTGAGGTATTCTATTTTGTCCCTATGGGACTGATGTTGATGTTGAGGTATCATATTTTGTCCCTACGGGACTGATGTTGATGTATTATGTCCCTATGGGACTGATGATGAGGTATTATGTCCCTATGGGACTGATGAGGTTGAGGTTTTATGAGCATGTCGAGTTCTGGGAGGAGTATTGAGCACCAAAATGGGTTAGAGTGAGTCCCACTCGAACCCATTAACTACGTGGCCCGCGTAGGAAGAGGGGATTGAACCGCAATGCGGATGGCTCCTTTCTTGTCCCAAATGAGGACTCAGGTTTTTCTTGTGGATCCATTGAGGTTGATGTCCTTTACCCCGGGCAGGGTAATGGATGGATGTGGCAACGGCATCACTTCGTAGTATCATCACTGGCTCATAGGTGATAGTTGTCGGTTAGAGAAACTCCCAGTTAGGTTCCTTGTGATAGGACTCTGATGTTGATGTTATGTGAGATTTTGAGTCGATGTTTCCTGAGTTGAGTCGATGTTGATGTTCCCTGAGTTGAGTTGACGCTGAGGTTCCTTGAGTAAGTTGACTCGAGTTTCCTTAAGATGAGTTTGATGTGATGATGATGTTGAGATGAGAGGTTGATGGGTTATTTGTCTATTCTACTCTTGTCTTAGATAGACTCTTGACATTCTGATGGAGTGTGATGTTGAGTTGATGTTTTCTGTATGTTGTTGTACTTACCTTACTATTCAGCTATTTTACATGCCAGTACATTCCACGTACTGACGCCATTTGGCGCTGCATCATTTCTTGATGCAGATACAAGAATTAGAGGACTTCAGCAGCCGCACCGTTGAAGTCAGAGATCGCGAGTTCCAGCATTGGTGAGCCTCCTCGCTATACGGAGGAAGCCCTTTATTTGATGTTCCTTTATTCATTGAGTCCGGTAGCCATGGCATGTCATGGCACCATTTCTTAGACAGTTGAGTCAGGTTAGAGGCTTCGTAGACATGATGTCGAGGTTGATGTTAATGTTTCCCTTATGAACTGAGTAGTACATTTCTACTTATTTAGTTGATGTTGAGACTAATGATGGCCATTTGGCCCTTTATTTGAGGTATCCTATTCTTGTTATTTCCGCTGTAATGATGTTGAATGAGGTGATGAGACTAAGTGGTTCGCTTGGGGACTAGCGATAGTCTCTGAGTGCCAGCCACGCCAAGGGTACCCTCCCGGGGCGTGACAAACTTGGTATCAGAGCACAGAGTTCAAGAGTCCTAGGGAGTCTATGAAGCTGTGTCTAATAGAGTCTTGTTTATGCGTGTGTTGTGCACCACATTTCATAAACAGGATGCTACAGGGCATTTAGGAAATGGTTACCCTTCTTTGATGTTCTGAGTTCGTACGGTAGTGCTTGACTCTATGAAACCCCCTTTCTAATTCGTGCTTTATGCGTTTGCACATAATGCCTCCGAAACGCACTGCTGCCCAAAGAGATGCCTCAGTTCATAACACTGAGAATCCCTTACCAGAGGTTCCTAACCAATATGGGATAAGGAGACGGGGACGACTTGCTAGAGCTGTTAAGGCTCCACTAGCACCTCCTGCTTAGTCAGCCTCCACTTCGGAAGTAGACTTCAGGGGAGCTATTACTATGCTCACTCAGTTGGTGGCCTCTCAAAGTAGCAGTCGCAGTCCCCAGGCCCCTAGCTCCAGCTCCGAAGAGCCTGCAGCTGCATCCAGGCTCAGAGATTTCCTGAGGATAAACCCGCTAGTCTATACGGGGTCCAAGGTTGAGAAGGATCCGCAAAACTTTATCGATGAGGTGCGCAAGATCTTGAGGGTTATGCATGCAAACGAGGTTGAGGGAGTCGAGCTGGTCTCTTATCAGCTTAAGGATGTTGCCAATGTCTGGTATAACCAGTGGGAAGATGGTAGAGGTGAGGATGTTGAGCCTGCTGAGTGGGAGGAGTTTGAGAGTGCTTTTCTCGATCACTTCTTTCCCCAAGAGTTGAGAGGGGCAAAGGTCGAAGAGTTTGTAAATCTGAAACAAGAGGGGTTGACTGTCAAAGAGTACAGCTTGGAGTTCATCCAGCTATCAAGGTATGCTCCAGAGATGGTCCTTGATATGAGGGCAAGGATGAGAAAGTTTGTATTTGGGTTGGGCAGGCATGTGAAGAGGGAGTGTAAGGCAGCATTGCTGATTCCAGACATGGATATTGCTAGGCTTATGGTCTATGCCCAGCAGACTGAGGAGGACAAGAAGAGGCACAGAGAAGAGCAACAGAGTAAGAAGGCCAAATCGGCAGGGCATGAGCCTAATCAGCAGAAGCAGAATAAGGGTGATAGAACTTTCTTTCAGAAGAAATCTTCTAGCCATGCACCTTCGATGGCGAGTGCACCTATTCAGCAAAGCAGGTATGATCAGAAATCTTATGGTCACCAGAATTTCAGAGCACAGGGACCTCAGTCCCAAGCCAGTTGCTCAAGGTCCAAGAGGAAGGCCACCTTGTAGCAGATGTGGCAGGCTGCACCTTGGTGCGTGCCATGAGGGCACCAATACTTGCTTTTCTAGTGGACATCCTGGCCATTTCCAGGGTGAGTGCCCTACGAGGAATCAGAGGTAGAGTGATAGAGGTAATAGAGCTCAGTCTTCTACAGCGCCCCCTGAGGGCAGTCATCAGAAGGCTACTACTGCAAATGCAGGAGGCAGAACGAACCGTCTGTATGCGATGGGTAATCGACAGGATCAAGAGGTTGCTCCAGATGTTGTTACGGGTATGCTCCGAATCTTTTCTTATAATTGTTATGCATTGCTTGACCCAGGTACCACTTTATCTTTTGTGACGCCCTATGTGGCCAATAAGTTTGAGGTTCTTCCTGAGTGTTTGCTTGAGCCTTACACTGTTTCGACTCCTACTGGTGAGTCTATCCTGGCTAAGAGGGTCTATAGAGACTGTATAGTGTCCATCTATCATATGGATACTTTGGCCAATTTGGTAGAGTTGGAGATGGTCGACTTTGATGTGATTCTGGGTATGGATTGGCTCCATGCTTGCCATGCATCCACAGATTGTAGGACCCAAGTTGTTAAATTCCAATTTCCGAATGAACCGGTCCTAAAGTGGAAAGGAGGTTATGTTGCACCTAAGGGTAGATTTATTTCCTACCTGAGGGCAAGGAGGTTGTAAGGGGTGTATTTATCACCTTGTACGAGTTAAGTCTGATGATGTTGAGTCCCTTACTCTTGAGTCGATCCCGATTGTAAATGAGTTCCCTGGGGTGTTCCCTGAGGATTTACCTGGAGTCCCTCCTGATAGAGAGATTGACTTCGATATTGATGTACTACCTGACACGCAGCCCATTTCGATTCCACCATATAGGATGGCCCCTGCTGAGTTGAAAGAGTTGAAGGATCTATTAGATTAGAGAAGGGTTTTATTAGACCTAGTGTTTCTCCTTGGGGTGCTCCCATTCTGTTTGTACGAAAGAAGGATGGGTCTCTTAAAATGTGCATAGACTATAGGCAAATGAAAAAGGTCACGGTCAAGAATAAATATCCTCTTCCTAGGATAGATGACTTGTTTGACCAACTTCAGGGTGCCTCATGCTTTTCAAAGATAGACCTCAGATCGGGTTACCACCAGTTAAAGGTGAAAGAATGTGATATTCCAAAGATAGCCTTCAGGACAAGATATGGCCACTTTGATTTCTTGATTATGTCCTTTGGGTTGACGAATGCACTGGCAGCTTTCATGGATTTGATGAATATGGTGTTCAGGCCCTACCTGGATATGTTTGTAATCGTGTCCATTGATGATATCTTGGTATATTCAAGAAATGAGGAAGAGCGTGCTAAACATCTTAGAGTTGTCCTTCAAACTCTTAAGGACCATGAATTGTATGTGAAGTTCTCCAAATGTGAGTTTTGGCTTAAGTCAGTGGCTTTCTTAGGCCATGTTGTTTCAGGTGATGGAATTCGAGTGGATAGTCAGAAGATTGAAGTGGTTGCAAGCTGGCCAAGACCGACCTCTCCAACAGACATAAGGAGTTTTTTGGGGTTGGTAGGCTACTACCGCAAGTTTGTTGAAGGATTTTCTTTCCTATCCGCGCCATTGACCAAACTGACCCAGAAAAAAGTCAAGTTTCAGTGGTCTGAGGAATGTGAGAAGAGTTTCCAAGAGTTAGACTAGATTGACCACCGCACCTGTCTTGACCTTGCCTGACGGGATGGAAGGATTTGTAATATACTGTGATGCATCAAGAGTTGGGTTGGGATGTGTATTAATGCAGAGAGGTAAAGTGGTGACTTATGCTTCCAGGCAGCTTAAATTTCATGAGAAGAACTATCTGACCCATGACCTTGAGTTGGCGGCAGTTGTGTTCGCACTTAAAATCTGGCGCCACTACTTGTATGGAGTGCATGTGGACGTGTTCACGGATCACAAGAGCTTGCAGTATGTCTTTAGTCAGAGAGCGCTCAACCTGCGACAGAGGAGATGGTTGGAGTTGCTCAAAGATTACGACATGAGCATCATGTACCACCCAGGTAAAGCTAATGTTGTTGCTGATGCTCTTAGCAGGTTGTCTATGGGTAGCACAGCCCATATGGAGGAGGAAAAGAAAGAGTTAGTGAAGGAAGTGCATAGGTTGGCTCGACTGGGAGTCCAACTTGAGGAGAATTACGAGGGAGGAATTAATGTGCAGAGTGGATCTTCATCATCCCTAGTAACTGAGGTAAAAGAGAAGCAGGATCGAGATCCTATTATACTCCAATAAAAGGAGGATGTTCAGACGCAAAAAGTAATGGTCTTCTCCAAAGGGGGAAATGGGGTATTGAGGTACCAGAGTAGGTTATGTGTCCCCGATGTTGATGGTGTTCGAGAGAGGATTATGGCTGAGGTCCATAACACTAAATACTCCATTCATCCGGGCTCCACCAAGATGTATCACGACTTGAGAGAGGTCTATTGGTGGAATGGAATGAAGAGGGATATCGTGGACTTCGTGTCAAGGTGCCCAAACTGCCAACAAGTGAAGGTTAAGCATCAAAGGCCAAGTGGTTTGGCTCAAAACTTCGAGATTCTAGAGTGGAAATGGGAGATGATTAATATGGATTTCATCACTGGCCTATCGAGATCCCGGAGACAGCATGATTCCATATGGGTGATTGTAGACAAGATGACAAAGTCAGCGCATTTCCTGGCAGTCAAGACAACCAACACTGCAGAGGATTATCCCAAGATGTATATCCAAGAGGTTGTGAGGTTGCATGGAGTTCCCTTGTCCATCATCTCGGACAGAGGAGCCCAATTTACTTCTCATTTCTGGAAGTCTTTCCAGAAAGGATTGGGTACCAAAGTGAACTTGAGCACAGCTTTTCATCCACAAACGGATGGTCAGGCCGAGCGCACTATTTAGACGGTAGAGGACATGTTGAGAGCATGCGTCCTTGACTTCAAGGGAAATTGGGATGATCACTTACCCTTGATTGAATTCGCATATAATAATAGTTACCATGTGAGCATTCAAATGGCCCCTTACGAGGCCTTGTATGCGAGGAGGTGTAGATCGCTCATTGGGTGGTTTGAAGTCGGAGAGGCTGAATTGATTGGGGCTTACCTTGTCCACCAGTCCATGGAGAAGGTGAAGATTATTCGAGAAAGATTGAAGACTGCCCAAAGCCGTCAGAAATCTTACATAGATGTGAAGAGAAAAGACCTAGAGTTTGAGGTGAGTGATTGGATTTACCTGAAGGTATCACCCATGAAGGGTGTCATGAGGTTTGGGAAGAAGGTGAAATTAAGTCCTCTCTACATTGGTCCTTATCAGATTTTGCGAAGGATTGGAACTAGAATTACCTTCGGAGCTAGATGGAATCCATCCGGTGTTCCATATATTGATGTTGAAGAAATGTTTGGGGGATCCTGCCTTGGTAATTCCTGTAGAGAGCACAGGAGTCAGAGACAGTTTGTCCTATGAGGAAATCCCAGTCCAAATCCTTGATCGACAGGTTCGCAGATTGAGGAACAAAGAGATAGCCTCTGTCAAAGTTGTGTGGAGGAATCAATTTGTTGAGGAAGCCACCTAGGAAGCTGAGGAAAAGATGAAAGCAAAATACCCGTACTTGAGGTTGAGGAAAGTGTCGAAGGTAACATTCTTACTTTCATGTGAATTGATGTTCCTACCATGAGTTGTTACGTATAAATTCTGATGTCTGAATAGAGGTTATTGAGGTCGATGAGGAATTGAGGAGGTGAGTTGTTAAGTGAGTATCGAGGTGAGTCTTAAGTCTATTCGTGCCAAAATACCGTTCCTACTCATCATTCGAGGATGAATGATCCCAAGGGGGAGATAATGTAACACCCGGTAAAATTACCAAATACCCCTAAAGAAGAGGTGTGCGTAAAACGCATCTTCCGATGATCGGATTGAAAATCCGAGAGTGGATTCGTGATCAGCACTGAAAATTGAATGGGGGAAAGTTCTCGGTCGATTTTTAGAGCGATCGAGTCGAAAGATAATTTTTCGTTCCAAAACGAAAAATAGTGTGCCTGCGCGATGGAACCGCATCGCAGACCTGTCACGGAGCCACACTTATTTTTTTCAATGATTTATCGACGGAGTTGAGTTTTTCAAAAATACACTGTCCGCGATAGGTCCGCGTCGTGGACTGTGTTATTTCAGGACGGGGAAAATTTCTTTTAAATTATGGAAGGCATTTTAGTCCATTTCTATCAATCCTAAACGTTTTCCTACGACCAATAAAGGTCGGCTTCTAAGAAAAGGGTTTCAAAAAACTCCATTCTTCCTAGAAGTCACTAAGTCAGGGCTTGAGGGAAGTTGAGATTGAGGAGATCAAGAGAAGTTGTGCAGGGATTGTGTTAGCAAATCATTCCATGTACGTAAGGCTAACCTAAAGCATGGGAATGTTCTCCCATGTTCCCTCTTGAGCATATTAAATTGTGTATTGAACATAATGAGGTTGATGTGAAGAATTTTGAGCATGTTTCTTATATTTTACTTTATGTATATACTTTTCTTTAACTGATGATCATCATAAAACTGAATTTACATTCATAATTCATTTCATATGTGTTTTCTTTTAAAACATTATGACAATTTTAATAAAAAGGTGTAAGAATGAACTAAGAGATGAGTCTAGAGCCTAAAAGAGAATGATGTTATGATGTTGTGATAGTGTTTCACATGGGATGAGAGTCTTGATGATGATGTTGATGAGCATGATGTTTTATGATGTCTTAAACTTGAAAGTTTAATTTCTAAACGAGTATATTGAGTACATGATGTTGATGTTGATGTTAAGGTTAATGAGGTGAGGTGATGTTGATTTTAAGGTATTCTATTTTGTCCCCATGGGACTGATGTTGATGTTGAGGTATCATACTTTGTCCCTACGGGACTGATGTTGATGTTGATGTATTATGTCCCTAAGGGACTGATGATGAGGTATTATGTCCCTATGGGACTGATGAGGTTGAGGTTTTATGAGCATGTCGAGTTTTGGGAGGAGTATTGAGCACCGAAATGGGTAAGAGTGAGTCCCACTAGAACCCATTAACTACGTGGCCCGCGTAGGAAGAGGGGATTGAACCGCAATACGGATGGCTCCTTTCTTGTCCCAAATAAGGACTGAGGTTTTTCTTATGGATCTACTGAGGTTAATGTCCTTTACCCCTGGTAGGGTAATGGATGGATGTGGCAACGACATCGCTTCGTAGTATCATCACTGGCTCATAGGTGATGGTTGTCGGTTAGAGAAACTCCCAGTTAGGTTCCTTGTGATAGGACTCTGATGTTGATATTATGTGAGGTTTTGAGTCGATATTTCCTGAGTTGAGTCGATGTAGATGTTCCTTGAGTTGAGTTGACGCTGAGGTTCCTTGAGTGAGTTGACTCGATTTTCCTTGAGATGAGTTTGATATGATGATGATGTTGAGATGAGAGGTTGATGGGTCATTTGTCTATTCTAATCTCTTGCCTTAGATAGACTCTTGACATTCTGATGGAGTATGATGTTGAGTTGATGTTTTCTGTATGTTGTTGTACTTACCTTACTATTCAGCTATTTTACATGCCAGTACATTCCATGTATTGACGCCATTTGGCGCTGCATCGTTTCATGATGCAGATACAGAAATTAGAGGACTTCAGCAGCCGCACCGTTGAAGTCAGAGATCGCGAGTTCCAGCATTGGTGAGCCTCCTTGCTATCCGGAGGAAGCCCTTTATTTGATGTTCCTTTTTTCATTGGGTCCGGTAGCCATGGCATTTCATGGCACCATTTCTTAGACAGTTGAGTCAGGTTAGAGGCTTCTTAGACATGATGTCGAGGTTGATGTTGATGTTTCCCTTATGAACTGAGTAGTACATTTCTACTTACTTAGTTGATGTTGAGACTAATGATGACCATTTGGTCCTTTATTTGAGGTATCATAATCTTGTTATTTCCGCTGTAATGATGTTGAATGAGGTGATGAGACTTAGTGGTTCGCTCGGGGACTAGCGATAGTCTCTGAGTGCCAGCCACGCCAAGAGTACCCTCCCGGGGCGTGACACACGTCTTTGTTGAGAACATAAAATCTCCTTAATATTTTTAATTTTACCATATATTTTCGAACTCCTTAATTAATTATTAATTCTACCTAATATCTCATGTTCTATATTTTACTCTTACTATATACTTTAGGATTCCTTAATTTAAAATATTATAAGAAAATGAAATAACAGTTTGAGAAAAAAATTGTAAATGACAATTTATTTGTTGTATTGATGGTGTGTGTATCACATTACTTAATAATAAATATAAATATATACATAAAAAAAATTGGTAAATTGATGTGTGTACAATATATTATTAAGTATAAATATTTAAAAAATTAACATTAACAAAAATAATTGTAGTAAAACAAAAAATGACAACTTGAAGTTGCACCGAAAGAAAATTGAATTCATCTGCCAAGAGTCTTTGCATTATATTTAATGTATAAACATAAAAAAAAAAAATGATACAATTAAATATATTTAAGTATTATTATTTCAACTTCTATTAGTAGGTTTGTCCTTACTAAAAATAATAAATTGAAATATTTGATATTGCTTACTCTCTCCAAGCATGAGTGCTATGTCGAACGAATGTCTTTCCTTCTTTGTGTGATGCTTTTTTACGAATTGAATTAGAAACGTGAAATTAATTTGTTAAGAGAAAATTCAAGTAAGCATAGTTATTTAAAAATTAAATAATTACTAGTAGTAAAGTAGATATTTCAATAATAAATACTATTAATCCAAATTTGATGTAAAAAAATGAATGCATTACTCACCAAAAAGGCAAATCATCAATTGCCACCATCAACTCTTTTTCTAATTTTTTCAAAAAGGTAGAGTTCATAAATTATGATGTGAACGCTGCAAAATAAACAAAAATCACGTTATTAGAAAATAAATAATCTAGACAGATGAGTACATACTATGACAATATGAAAAAGTTTAAACAACGTGAGGTAAAAATTTCAAAAGAAAAATACTACAAATTATATGTAAAATAAAAATATAATCCTATTCGACCTTTTATTTATTTATTTATAAAGGTATTATATATAGAAATTGTATCATTAATTAGGACCCATGGTAGATTAGGATTTTCCTTAGCGGCTACATGGTATTTTCTTGATTCAAATAAGAAAGAAGTAGAAGTCTATCAAATAAGAAAATTTAGAAATCTTTCTTTATTTTATCACTTCTTTCCATACATTTTAATCATATCCATATTGATTCTTTTTTCTTGACAACTGATTTTACCATGAACAACTTATATATCGTATATATTTATAAAGACATGTAAAACTAAAGGCTAAAAGAATTTTAGAATAAAAAGGAAATGAATAATTAAAGAAGTCTACTTTATTTAGCTCTACCATTTATAAAAATTGAAAGTAGGTTTGCATAATATTATAATGTTCAGACAATTTTTTTTCTCTTTTATTTAGTGAAGTAATTTGATTCCTTCTTGAAATTGTATTTTCCTCTTCTATTTATGGTACAAATATTCTTGATCCTTTTTTTTTTCCCTTACATTCATTAGGAAATCTACTATATATGTTTATTACGTGTAAATTATATTCAAGGTGTAAGTTATATTCCCTCACATCCTTTAACTTATATATTACATATAAGTTCTATGTAATAAATTTAATTACTTCATTGTACTATATATATATTTTTTTTATTTTTAATTCAAATAAGAAAGAAGTAAACGCTTATCAAATAAGAAAAATTTAAGAGTCTTTCCACGATTAAAAGTTATTATTTTATCACTTTTTTCATATATTTTAGAAGTCAATATTATAATTATAATTAAGCAATAATTTAAAGAAAACTAAGATGATTTTATCTAAAGCATAATTTTTTAATGAAGGAAAAAAAGTTCAATCAACATTTCTAAGAGTATTCACACTTTTAATATGGTATCGATAGATTTTTTAAAATGCATTTACAGAAAATTGAAACACTTAATTAAAATCTCTCATAAAATAATCAACAATATTTTTTCAGCTACAACATTTCTATTCAAACACATAACTATTTACGACTATGAAGGGAATTTAACAATTCACATATTGGGAGAATTCAATGATCCCTTTGACACACTAAACTCAATCATTCATTTGAAGTTTGTAAGATAATTTAGTAATACGTAATGCTTGATGGTGAAAGTATTTTGCTTGGTTATCACCATCCATTAATACTTACCTGTACTCGATTTTTGCACCTTACAAATAAATACATAATATTATTAAATTATACATATTCCCACCTTACCAGGTTACTTGAGTATGATAAATTGATGTAATCTAATGGAAACATGGGGTGCTGATAAGTATTCTTACTTTTCGTTTTAGTCTGTTTGAAAAAAAATTCTTTAATTTCAAATTTTCACATGATATATTTAAAATCAAAAGATAAAAAGTTATTTTTATACATTTCTGTTTCCACATATTTTTAATTTCAAATCACAAGATACAATTTTTTTTAATGTTTTTAGATTTTGTATCAAATCAAAAACTTAAAATAGAAAAAGTAAACCATTTATTGATGGGCACTAGATGCGAAAATAGTTAGCATAGAGATGGAATAAAACATTAGTTTGAAACCCAAATAACACAAAACAATAGCAACTTGGCATAGGAATCGAAGAAAAGCCAAAATAACACGAATAGAACAATAGATGCATAGTAGATAAAGACTTGGCGTGGGGTGGGGTTGGAGAAGCTAAGGTTACAAGAATTATATACATTTTATTATTACTAGTCAGTATCTGTGGTGGTCCAAGTAGAAGCAGAAAGTAGGCGGCGGGACTTCCATCCTAAAACGAGCTTATTGGTCCCAATTTCCTCCACCCTGTAACCATCATTGAATAGCCCCAACAGCAATTTTGCTTGACAATGATTTGCAAAGCTTATTTTACTCTCACAGAACCCCATTGCACCCAACCACTCCCCCCATGAGCACCTTTCCTCCTCTCCTCGGGCCAACGACCCCGTTATTCTGGGACCAAGGAATACCTGCTCCACCAATGCCCGAGCCCGGCTTTGTAATGGGAACCCGGCCTCAAGCGAATCATACAGTGCTGAGTAGTGGTGTAAAGTGTCCATGAACCGACCCACGAAACCTTCCTCCTCTCCTATGGCCTTTAATTCCTCTTCCACTAGTGTCACCAGTCTTGGATTCAGTGTCTTAGATCCGGATAGAAACGAAGCCACTGAATCCGAGGTCCGATAGCTAAAATGAGGCAAGTGAAGCATGCAATTAATTATTAGAGCTTCTCCTCGGACTAACTTGAGATTTGTTGGCTTAAATATTTCGTCCGTGTCCAATCTGCAGTGATGAAACGAAAATGGCTGACCGATAGATGCGGCAAAAGCTGTTAACCGACGGCCGGTCTCTTGGACCGTCCCGAACGACCGACGGCCACTGCCACTCCTTGACAATGCTGTAATCCGAAGGTGGGGAGTTGGGGGACCATCTTTTCTGGACACCAAAGCTTGCATTAAGGAAGCCCATTGAATTCCTTCCATTATATCATAGTCCACAATATGGACTCTCCTATCATGGACGACGGATTCCAAGATAGCTTGATTTGCTGTGAAATGCCCAAATTTGACAAAAGGAGACATGTCCTGCAATAGTTGAAAAGCTGCCAACACATCCCCCCGATGTTGCTCGTCTTTGTAATTAGGGGAAAATACGTGCTTAGCATGTAAGGTTCCGGAAGCGGCGCCGTCGAGCAAGGCCTGCAAGGCGTCAGTGAAATGCGCGGCCAATCTCTCCATGTTGGTGGCGCCGTTTGGGGACGCCAATTCCTTGAGCCGAACCAATATCACTCGAGCCAACTCTCGGCTTTTGTTCACGCCGGTTAACGCCTCCGCGGCCGCCATGAGGAGGTGGACAAGCTTCAGCCCGGTGATGTCTTCCGATTGGTTGTTATAAGAGTCTTGTGATCCTTCTTCCTCTATCATCCCAGCAGAATCCTCCGAGGTGTAAAAGCAATTACCAGAGGAATTGTTTCCCCGGATCATGGATTCAATTAGATCTTGGAAATTATCGCCGCCAGAAAAAGCATCCCAATCGAAAACCGGCGACCAGTCATTCCATGTACAACGATGATCATCTTCAGAAGAAGAAGAGGTGGAGGTTGTAGTGATAGTTGTTGTGGGTGTGCTTAAACAAGCATAATAATCAAAATCTGAGATGGTTTCATCAACCATCATCTCCATAGCTAACGATTCTTGCACTTCAAGTGTTTGTTGTTTTGCCTTACTCAAGATTTGTGTGTGAGAGAGAGAGAGAGATTTATAAACGGCAAAAGAAAGGAGCTGAAACAAGAGACAATGTGTAGGAAGCTGATTGAGATTAATTAAAACATTAATAAAACAGGATTAGTACTCTAATAAATAGAGTGGTTCCTTGTTCTATAGTTTGGTTTGGTTTAAATTATCCCATAAAAGGGTGTCATCAAAGCTGATTAATCATGCATTGGTTAATTTACTCTTTTACCCCAGATATAATTTATTTAAAACTTTTGTCCCTTTAATTTTGTTTATCAATATAGTCCTCTACCAACTAGAAGGTCGGATGTTTTGAGGTATATCACAGTTTCAGATTGCAAGAGCCTTAGATATATTTTATTTGATGTGTGAGGTTCCAGAAAAACAAAGGGCATTATTTATTGTGCATTATTATATTCAAGAAGTCTGTGCCATCCATATCATATTGTATATTTTAGACAAAAAAGATCTGTTAAAGAAGTCCCCATGGACCAATTTATATTCGCAAAGAGATAACAAGTCACTTCAAAATTGTAAAGTGTGGTAAGAATGTGGGCTATTCATATATATTTTCTTATAGCGCTGGGGGTCATTTTAGTAGAGTTATGCAGAGATACAGTAATGCATAAAGTAGTTATAAGTGAACTTATATATACGCTTTTATGAAATTATTAACTATGCAAGAATTCGTTATTCATCTTTTATCATGTATCAAATAATACATAGATTGTTTCATAATTTATACATATATTAGTTATACGAGTTTTAAATCATCAATCAAACACTATATTAATTATGTAAATTAATAATTTATTTCCATCTACCTACCAAACGTCGTATGAGTTACATGAAAATTAATTAGCACATAGATAATTTGTTTCTTATCCAGCAACCAACCGAACCCTTAGTGTTTGCGCTAGTTTTAAGTACCTAAATTATTTTATCCGATATCTGCATAAATATCGAATAACTAATCGCTATGACTTAGATATTTGAGAAAAAAATGACTTAAACTTTCCAAGTGTGGGAATTGGGATGTGCATATTTATTTCGATAAAATAATTGTTGTACATAGTATTTTGGTTACCGTGATGTTTTCTTAGGGAGGAAGGGAAACAAAGTATAGAAGAGAATTTTTATGGAATTTGTAAGATGGTGTTGAGTATCAATTGGTTACTGATGGTTATTTGGTCTTGTTATATTATTAACTTTTGAAATCGAGTAAAATTGCAAGATCTATAACAGTTTAGAATTTAATCTTTCATGAATTACATATCATTAACTTAAAAAAAAATATCATCATAGACTGTTTGTTGGATCAATTATCAATTTTATAAGTTTCCAGATCATACTTAATTACAAACTAGAGAGCCTCTCATTTAACAACTGATATGAGAAAGTAAAAAAATCCAAATAATTAAGGAAAGGAAAACGAAAACAAAGCTAACTTACCTCAGCTAGTGGCTGATGCTTCCTGCTTCCCATAGTTGTAAGCTTTTTAACTTTTTCCTTTTCACCAGGGAAAAGAGTAGGAGGTAATGACCCTAAGGATCATTTTCGAAATTTTTTAGAAAATTATTATTTTACTCCATTCAATAGTTATTTTGAGTCATGTTTAATTATTTTGTGGGTTTGGCTTAAGAACTTTATTGAAAAGTTGAGGAATTTTGAAGTTTTTGAGTTTTTTAAGGCTTAAGTTATTCCAAAGTGATTTTTGATTCCAACCGGATCTACGAGTCTCGAAATAAAATTTCGACAGTTCCATTAGCTCTGAAATAGATTTTCAACGATTCTGTTGGATTTAGGAGGTGATTTTAGCCCTAAGTTGAGATTCAACTTATTTTTCGGGAACTCCGAGGCCATTTTGGTCTGTTTGATCTTTAAGTTAGTTTAGTTGTGACTTAATGAATTTCAAATCAAAGAGACCTCAGATCCATGAGTCGATTATTCTATTGAATTCTGAACACCGATTTCAGTAGAATAGCATATACGATTTGTGTGTAGAAATTTCAAATAAACCCCGAGGATTGATTTCAAATTGTGTGTTGGTTGAATTATTTTGTGTGATTTGGTGTTGCAGGTTCCGCTTAAGCAATGGCATGATTACTAAAGCGACCACTGCTTAAGCGGAGTCCTAATTGCTTAAGCTATGGCCTCTTTCTTGGCCGGGATCCCTTAAGCGGATCAAGGTCCGCTAAAGTGGTAGATGCAAAAGCGACCCTAACTCGCTTAAGTGAAACCTGCTTATTTCGAGCACATTGCAAAAATGGTCCCTAAGCCGCTTAAACAACATCAAAGGTGTCTTTTGAGACTAATTTCGAGGTTTCTTCCCAGTTCTTTAATTTTTATGTTTTGAGAACTCTTAGATACCCATTTTAAAGTGATTTTTCAAAATTAATTCATTGGGTGAGTGATTTTGATCTAAAATCTTTATTTTTTCATTAATTATTTCATAATTTTAATCATTATTTCTAGGTCTTGAGCTTCAAATTTCATGGGTTTTATCGATACCATAAATTTTTGATAAATTTAGAATTATGGCCTGAATTCAACTTCATTTTTAAAATGGCTTTCATCATTAATTTTCAAATGTTTTGGATAATATAATTATGTATTAATTTTCATTTTCGAAAATGAAATTTTGACTCATTCCAACTCTGTTCATCAAAATTAATAAATTGGATGTCATGATTCTTGTATTCTTATTGCGATTTCAAAGTTGAATGGACTTATTGATTCGTAGGCCCATCACAAGGGAAAGGCTCATGTTTTGGAGTAAAACTTTGATTAATATTGAGGCAAATGGCTTTTAGGATCTTTTCTCAAGTGCATAGAAATTTGTATTTCCATATCATTGTTGAAGAGTAATGTGACTTGGTGAAGGGTTGTCATTATATACATACACCCATGTTAAATGACTCTAATAATGAATAAAAAGGAAACTAGAAAGACAACGTAATAATATAATCATGTAGGATGTGTCGTGAATGATAGCCACTTGTTTGATTCCCTATTGATGATGAACATGAACATATTGATATGGATTATAATTTGATATTGATAATTCTCATCCTCTCATGAACATGCTATACTTGCATCAGTTTTGTGAATTGATATGATAAAATATTTTACGAGAAGTGATGAGAAATAGGGGTTAGGCCGCACATTCTGTGGTAGGTACTATATGAGGGGTTGTGCCACATGCTCCATAGAAAGTTCTATATAAGAGGGTCGAGGCACATGCTCTATGCAGGTGCTATATCCGAAATCGATCCACAAGCTCCGCGACAAATTCATATGTCCACCATGGATTTCAAACTGTGATTCAACAAGTATATCGTTAGGGCAAACATGCATCATTCCTATGTGACATTTACATAGCTTGCACTTCATCATTTGTAATTGAATCTTGTAATGGATGTAAATTAAAATCCTTTTCCTATTATTTATGTGGATGAAAATGATTGATTACTTTGATATGTTGAGCTTTTTTATTGGTTCTTTCCTCTGTTGTGTTACTATATGCTAGGTTGGGGTGTTTATTTCATGTAGTTTGTAGTGATGGAAGTTTGAGTGGAGTGTGATGGGATAGTTGATCTTATATAGCTTTACTTAGGGTGAATAAGACTTCTTATTGGGTATCATGTTGTTTAGTACTCACCTCTTACTTCTACACTTGTATAGGTTGTGAGCTCAGACCCCATTGATTTCCTTATCCCTATTTTCACTCCCAGGCATTTGGTGGAAGATTGAGAGATTGTTACTTGTCTCTTCAGTGGGCCCTCATATTCCTTGACTATGCTCTTGTTCTATTTGAGACACAAGGACATTGTGATTTGCATTTATTTCAATTTCATATATACTTTAGTTGCTTGTATATGTGATACCAGTTTTTTTTTTGGGGGGCGGGGAGGTGGGAGGTTCAGAGTTGTGGTTTACTTATCCGTTTATTTGGCTTATTCGAGTTGTTATTTCCATTTTTTTTACTTTCACTATTATTAGTATTGTCGATGTCATACATTTTGAGACCGACAGATGGTGAATAAGATATGTCTAGGAAGGACCAAAAGGTGAACTAGATACTACATAGCTTGCTAGGTTTTGCATGCAACACAACGAACAATATCACCAATGTTAAACGCATACTGAGTAATATGTCATAGGAACTACAACCCTAGTCTCTTCTCATATTGTCTGGAACCCTAGTTTGTTAGATTCGTATTCGTAATCCTAGATACTTATCTTCGGCAGTATTAAAAACCCCATTTTTTTTATCTTTTGGTATTGTTTGTTTTTCTAGAAATAGAATCAACGACTAAAATAAGATAACTGGTAGACTTGTTTCAACCTATTCCCTGTGGGATCGATCCCGACTCTTAGTTGGATAAATAGATTGCTAACAATCATTGATATTATGTTAAAAGAGTATGCTTGAACGTTATCGGTTGCATCAGTTGGTTAGTCAAAGTTGGAAAACAATGACAATGGGGTGCTCAGGATTTGTTCGAAACTCCGTGCATGCAAATAAAATATGTTATCCCATCAAATTCCAGGCTCAATAATGCACTCAAAATTTTCAATGGGGATCGTTTCGACAAAAAGTGAAATCCTACGCCCAAGCACTACTTTAAACCAAAATCCACAAGAGTGCTCAAAATGAGACTGAAAGCCTTGGGACATGTAAGAAAAGTCGTTCTGGACCAAAGTTGTTGTTTGGAGCTAACCGTGCTGACGAAATTCTCATGGGGGCATGATTTCCAAGAATGTTGATTAAAGTCAAACTTAGGTTAAAACTTAAAGACTACAACTCCTAACGACACAAAATCGAACGGATAGCTTAGGGAAACGAGCTTATCATACTCTTGGCCTAAAATGACCATTCCGGAGGTAATAAAACTAACAGAATTCCATTCTAAGGTTATTTTCCTAGAGTTTTGACCGAAGCCAATCGCTCCTACTCCAAGTGTTCCAAAACACAAAAACAAGCATAAAAATCAATCGAACGACCAAGCGATCGAATTATTAATGCTAGCAAGTCATAAATAGCTTAAGGTTGCTATAGAAAAATCCCTAAATGCTGAAAAGATTGGAAAGCAAAAAAATAACTTGAAGAATTATTTCACTTTATTAATTAGGTATATACATCCGATGCCGGATTAATTTTTCCATACATATGTACGAAAAGATGTTGGTGTCATCACCAATCTATACTGTACCAAAGTTATAATTTTGCTTTTAGAGCCCGTTTGGTAGGATGTATTAATTAAAATAGTTTTAGGATTAGAATTTGGTTCACCTAATACAATGTTTAGTTGCGCAATGCAAACATGAGTTACCTAATCCATGGATAACTTAATACATCACATGTGGTCTTATTTAATACCAAGGATATCAAAGGATTAGTAATACCGGGTTTAGTAATCCTTGGATAAGAATATAAAATGACTTAACTATCCTTTAAAATAAAGGCTTACAATTTTTCTAATAAATTAGTTTAGAGTATGTGTGTTGCACATGTACATTACGTCAATTCATATTAAAAGATAAGACGAATAATCTATTCATAAAAAAATATTTAATGGTACATTACAAACAATTTTTTAATAAATAATGAAAATTAATATAGAAGTACCTAAGACCAAATTTAAATTGAATTCAAAATATGAAGTAGGATTAATTATAACCAAAAAAGGAGTGAGGATTAATTATAACCAAAAAAGGAGTCATGCCACTCCTACGGTAGTAATGGTTTTATTTTGCCAAAAAATTATGACAATTTATATTAACATCATATTTTTATCTTATATTTTACTTTAATTATATATTCTAGGATTCCTTAATCTTTAAAATATTTTTCTCTTATCATATATTTTAGAAATCTTTAATTATTAATTATTCAAATACCTCTATTTATATATTTTAGGACTCCTTGACTTTTAACTATATTTTTCTTTATCATATATTTTAGGATTCCTTAACTTTAAAAGATATTTTCCTCTTATTGTATATTTTAGGACCCCTTAATTTAAATATTATAAATATAATCAAATAATAATTTGAGGAAAATAGTAATAACAATTTTATCTATTATAATGTCTTTTAATGAAGGATAAAATTGTGTCAACTTAAATGAATATTTCTAAGAACATGCATATTTTAATATAGTATAGATATATACGGATTATGACTTTTTTAAAAAATGGACTATGATTTTCTTTTAAAAAGAAAAATAACAAACATGACAAAATTGTTTTTGCTCTAGCTAGTTAGAAGGCTATAAAAATAATATTATCTGGCAATTATCCACATAAAATATAAAATTTCATAATAGTTCAAGGTTATAAGTGAAAAAAAGGTTTTCGGTGAAGTTTTAAACTAAACTCAAAATTAAATAAAAAGCAAATAAACTAAACACTTGACAAAAAATAATTTTTATATTATTAATCCTTGTAACGCTAATCCCTCCATTATCGATGTTTGTATCAAACGGCCCTTACTTTTTTGTCCGTCGTCAAGTGGAATGCATTCTTTCTTGTAATTATGCTGAGATGTGAAACATTACATTAACCAAATACATTTGAGATCTGGTACAACTAAATAAATAAAGTCAAATCATCAACTTAATGCAACCAGCCGACCGTGCAGTTCTGAGCTTTCAGTCCTTTTTTACTACAGTAAATAGAAATAATTTTGAAATAAAAATATATTTATTCTTAAATTGATATTTGATTGGTGAATTTGGGATAATTTATTTTGAGACTAATAAATAATATTGGAATAAATTATTTCTCTTTTTGGAAGGTATATTAATCTCCAGATAACTTATCCGAGATAAAAAAGGTAAAATGACAAAGATATTCTTTTAAACCTTTTTTATATCTCATTTTGTATATTTAAATTATTTTTAATACAATATATAATAACATTCACATTCTCCACTCTTTATTTTTACGATACTTTTTCGTATTTTTCTATTAGCAAATTATATTATATAATTTTTATTGACTAATTCTTATTTTTTTTTATATTTTGATTTTTCACAAATCCTTTTTTACTTTAACAAACTTAAAAATAGAAGTTCTATTTTAAAATTAAATAAGAAGAAAGTTTTATCTTAAATACATGCGGTATTATCATGAAAATAAATACATACAAATATTTAAGCTAAATAAGATGAAAGATTTATTTTAAAAAATAAATATTGAATAACTAAAGCTAGCAAAGAGAAAACATAAAAAAACTAATAAAGTGAAGTATTTTTGTAAACAAACAACGTAAAATTTATGCAACAGATCAAATATTCAATAAGAAATAATCTCAGCATAATTTATCCCATTATTATTAATCCCAATATAATTATCCCATCATAACTTATCTTACCATAACTTATATTAAAAAATAACTCGCTGAAAGATGGATATGAGATGTAAAAAATTATAAAAATGAATCCACTACAACAACGAATTTATGGTAGTTTAGGGAGCTTCCGTGAGTATCCTAATTATTTAGGTATTAAACTCGTAAAACAGTGGTAATCTATGAGGATTTGATCTGATTTACTTTTAAAAACATCTAAACTACCACTTTTGAAAAGTGTGATGTTTAAGTAACATGTCTCGAAGAGATATTTTATTATATATAGGATTATAATAATTGAGGAGAATTTAATGAGCACCCAATAATTTAATTACATATTTGAACTAGTAAAATGGTATTAGAATAAAGATTCGAAAAAGGATTTAAACCTCATTAAACTATTGAAAACGGTAGAAACGTATCCTTCATCCATCTGTTGGGTTTAAAATATCCTTATCATCCATCTTTGAATCCAAAAATGTCCTTTATTTACCTTTTTGATTCACTCATATCCTTGAAACTAACAATACTTTTTTTCTTTTTAAAAATATTTATTTTGTTCATTTTCTTATGGAATAAAGTAAACTCCATCCTCAATTTTTTTTTTTACAAAAGAAAATCTTATAATATTCTTTAATTTTTGAAAGTATATTGTGGGGTTATAAAAAAAAGATATTATTTGTTTTGAAGAAAATATGTGAAAATTCAAATTAAAAAAAATAAACTAGTAACTGTAGTTTTTTCTTTGAATTTTTTTTAGGATAATGAAGAAGGTATATTTTTTCGAATTTAAAAAATTATGGGGAAATTTTTTTAAATAAAAGAACTCATAAAAAATCTAAAGTTACGACAATACATATTTTGATTTTTTTTTAAAAAAAATCTGCACATGTATTTTATTTTTACAAAATAAATATCTATTTAAGATCAAAGTGATTTATTAGAACCGATTTAGCTTTCTTTAATTTTTTATTTAATCAAATTTGAATAGTTTACGTTATTTTTTATCATGACATTAAAAAAAATAAAAACTTATTCTTTGAATAAATTAAAAGAAATAGAGATGGAGATTTATTTTATTCCATAAGAAAATGAAATATAATAAATATTTAAAAAAGAAAAAGAAAAAAGAGAGGGGCCTGGGAGGGGGGTAGTTTTAAGGGTATAAGTGAGCCAAAAAGATGAACGGAGGGTATTTTTGGACCTAAATATGAATGACAAGGACATTTTAAACTAAATAAATGGATGAAATGCATTTTTGTACTATTTTCAATAATTCAATAAATTAATGAATGTAGTATATATTTATTTCCATCAAGTTTGATTGCTTCAAACTACTCATTGTTTGCAGAAGCAACTACAACTACGAATCCTTGTCTCTAGCTTTTCTTCTTTCTATTTTGTACGTTAACATGAGTTTCTGTTCTTCTTCCAAATACTAAAATGTTACAAGAAAAGTTAAAGCTCAGTGTACATTCACAGGCAAGGAAGACAAATTTGAGATATAAAACATAGCACAAAGCAACAATTTAATAGAATTGATCCAATTTCCCTGGAAATCATCAATTTGAAAGCTCAGTTACAAGATGTTATTTGAAAAGCTAAAAATTGATTGTGAACCCTTGAATAATAATTTGAGTCCAATATTCATAGTACGGTAGCTTCAGAGGGGAAATATCTCACATTAATAAATAAAAAGATTGGAAAGTAACAAATAAAATGTGAAAATACACTATGATATGAATTCCTTTTGAAGAAATTCGTAGGATTGGCAGAATCATAACATGTAAATTATATTTTTGGGCTGATTTTGCCCAATAATTAATATCAAGGTTAGATATTTACTGTGGTGAGTATGAAAAATAATAGAATGATAGTATAGGGAACTGCTTGGGCATGTGGGATGACAAATAGAGTGTGTTTGGTACGAAGGAAATTATTTTTTTAAAAATATTAAATATTTTATATGTTTTCAAAGTTTATTCTTGAAAGATATTATAAATTCATTTTTTTTCTTACTCTATCTTTATCCTCACAAAAGATATTTTTTTCTTTTACAAAAAATTTAAATTTAAAAAACTCAATTTTTTTTACTGCACTGTTATCTTTGACCCCTACCAGCTCAACCCCCTACCCCCAAACCAATAAATAAATAAAATGTTTAAACTTTTTTTCTTGCCCCACCCTACCCTGACACCCAGCTTCCATCCCCTTTTCTCCCAATTTAAAATAGCCAACTAGAAGTTTGTTATTGTTTTTCACCTTAAAAGATATTTTTTAGAACATATTTTTGATTTACTAATCAAACATTAAAATATATTTTTTCAAAAATATTTTTTATTTACTAATCAAATATTTGAAAATAAGTGAAAAATCAATTTATTTTTCATGAAAATATATTTTTAAAAATATTTTCTTTCATACCAAACACACATAGTGAATCTCAACAATTGACTCGTGCATCATAATGTGGCATAAATTGAGAAATTATTGAGTGTGCGAATGAAATCTTACATTGATAATTAAAAATATTGAGAAGCAACATATAATATATAGCACCACTCTTACTAGTATGAGGAAAAAAGTGAATTAAATTGTACGGATTTTTTTAAAAAAGAACAAAATTCTATAATGTCAAAAGTATATATTTTTGGATTGACTTAGTCCAATAAATTTCATCTGAAAAAAATAAATTAAAGTTGTGTTCCGTATGGAGGAAAGTTTTCTAGAAAATGTTTTCTTCTTATATTCGATTGGTCAAAATTTATAAAGAAATATTTTCTTTAGAAAAACAAGTTGCTCAAAATTGAGAAAAATGACTTCCTTAATTATATTAGAGAAAACAAGTTTCACAAATAAAATATTTTACATTGATTGTGTACGTTCTCCCCACCCACCACCCACTATCACCATACCCCATAGCCCGATTCCTGCAGGCTGAGTCATTTGACGGAAATGGAATGCTACCCCCATCATATCTCTTATAATATATAAGTAGATTATATATAAATATTTTTAGGATAATAGTTTTGACGAATAAAACTAATTTTACTGAATTGATAGTCATCCTATGGCTGGCATAAGCTCATTAATTAGGATGCGTGACTGACGTATCTTTTTTTTTTTTTTAAATGATCTTAGCATTTTCCTTTGGGTTAGGAGAGCTCAACGACATTCATTCACATTTTTTAATTAAGCGAGTCTTTCAAGTACGCCCGAAAAAATATTAAAGTATTTTAGCTATGCCAAGAGATCACTATTTTGATATGGTCGGTTCCATTGATCATTATTCAGGAGAAGTCCCGAAAATGAACTAGTAAATTGATAGGAGCTTGATCGACATCGGGTAAAGTGTCAATAGAACAATTTTTGAAGTGCTTTCCTCGTTGAAAGTGCACTAGCTAAATGTCTGAGTTAATATACATTATCTCACACTAAAATAGCCTTGTGAGTTTTGAATTATTTCAAGAGAATTCAACGTCATTTCTATTTTAGAGATTTTTAAAACTTAATAAACATAAAACAAATTAAAAAAAGAAAACTCTGTTGAAAGGTGTTGTGTGGGGGACTATGTCATGGATGTCACTTACCCTTGCCGGCTTGTCCGGCTCAACGTTTTCACCATCAATCTTCATCTGGTGAGAACTTAATAGAAAATTCAGTAATAGTAACACTGACAACATATTAATCAATAAATCCCAACGTCTGGTTTTAACTATATTAATAGTTATTATGACACTCCTTAATGGCCCAGTTAGAAATCTTTTTTTATTGCAAATGAACGATTATATTGAAGTCAAATGAATGTGATTGGTTTCATTTCACGTCACTGAAACTTTTATATTGAAATTTCAAGAATTAAGTTTAATTAATTTTTAAAGTTAAATTTGATTCACATTAATTTGATATTTTAAAATAGAAATTTATATATTAAAAAATTATAAAAAAGTACTACAAATTAAAACGTTTTTCATATAATATATCTTGAAAAATTATTTTAAATTTATATTAGTTGACTCTCAAAAAGTATAATGTGAGAATTAAAACGGAATGAAAAGAGTATGTCGTAGAATTAAGTATATATTTAGGAAAAAATGTAGGGCCGGGACTACATACCTTACATCGGGTAAACCCTAACCATTTCTTCAAGATGTTATGTGATACACAATCGTAGCGCCAGATTAACCTATGATTTCTTCTGTGTTGTGTAGCATTCGAATTATTATGTTCTAATCCCACAGAATGTACATCCCATACATCACTCTTCACCAGATCCTAAGCTATTTATTTATTCCTTTTTATTTTTTTAAGTCATCTTATCACCTCCTCTAAGCCTCTATTTCTAAATGTTGGTTGTTCAAAATATGTTGCCTACCTCACAAGAACTTACCATAGGTAAATATAATTTAACTATTCAAAATCTTTGTAATATCCGCAAACATTAAGAATTCGCTTGACAAAAAAAGTTGAGATTATGAAAAACAATTATTTAACAAGGTTTTGGAGCTACTATATAATTAATACCAACATTATTAATACATAATTTTTTAAACATATTTCTACCAAATGATTTGTAAGTGTGCAACACCTTTCATTGACAAAAATGAATTGTGCTCCTTAAAGAGTTAGGGAATACTTTTGATGGCAAAATCTAAGAGTGGCATGAAATTTGAGTGTTATTTATTCACCACAACAATTCAAGTTAGAAATTTAATTTTCTGTAATTCTGCCTTGTCTCTCTTTTCATCTTGCCCTGCCTAAAAACGTCCATGTGTTTACTACATTTGCTACTGCCTGATTTCGAGTAGAAGTCAGGTGTGCTAAACTTGGGCAAAGCGTTGAAGGCATTCTAGCACTGTGAACACAACACTACTTGCCAGCATAATTAACATTTCAAAATCAAATCCTGCGACGTAAGAAGATTGGATCACCTAGTTTTGATTTTCTAATTTTTTCTTTCCAAAGTGACTAAGTTAATTAATTACTATGTTTGATCCCAGTTTGAAAATAGACCAATCAAGCATGGACGTCCCTAGGAAAATGGAGTGACTTTCAAAATTTGAGATGGTACAATAACTTAATATTTTAGTGAATTGAAGTCAGATATGGCACTTTCAAAGGATTTGAATTGATTAGAACCAACTACAATCTTCAATTTAAAATCATATGGACGGCATGTTTCTCAAAATGACGCACTCAAAAAGTACCATTAAATTCGAACCATTCAAATAATTAGTCTGACCATCACACACTAACAAGAGGTATGTAATTAAATAAATATGTAAAAAGACATCTACATCTAAGAACATATAACAATAAATTCAGTCCAATTACTATTCCGTCAGCAAAAAGGTTTTGTTTGGAAATTGGAAGGATTATTGTTAATATGTCAATATCTCATACTACCTGTTATATAGAGGGGGGAATATGTAGTTTGCTTACCTAATCCTTAATTAATGAAAAAAGAAATTGACTTAAAATGTTTACACTAAAAGTTCGCTTAAACCATGAAAAGAAACTAAAAAATTGACTATACATTCATTAGATCTAGTAATACGCAAAAAAAGTGTCCATCTACCCCCCTGACAAACAATAACCTATATAAGCGTGAGGTATCTAACCTTGGACCTCGTGTTATACACACAAGAGGACGTTGCTTGTCACAATCTGATCTCTCATGTTGTGATGATATCTACCCTGATCAATTGATAGATAAGCTTAAGCCATAGCCCAAAATTATATATAGGCAACGAACTATCCCGTGGAAGACAACCATATGAACAAAAAGTTGCTAATTTAAGAAGTACAAAATGTTCGTATTTTGGCAGCAAATCAGTATGGTGATTGCCAAATCCTACATTACAATATAATCTAGGCATAGAGTATGTGTTAGTGCATTGGAATGTACAAACTAAGTGAGCATGCAATATAATATATCATTATACAATATGAGGATGCAATAGACCAAGCTAAAATCACGCAATCATTTGAAGTACTATTTAACTCATGGAACATAGTCAATGCAAAAGCTTGTAAGTAGGGAACATATATTTTTTATGATGTAGTAAAATTCATAAACCATAAGAGAAGCATGGACCTTGTGAAAGACATTAATGGCCATAATAAGAAGTACCTTAATCATTGATAAAGAGCCTTTTTACCTTTGGAAGAAATATCATTAACCAAATTAAGGGACACCTTAAACATTGTGAGAGTTACCATTAACTGATATAAACTATGTGAATCATAACATGAAGTCGCGATGTTGCCTATACACTAGAGAAAGGGGGAGACTACTTGCCAAGGTAAACTCCTAATGCCTATGTGGATTGATACATGATGGACCAAGCCTCAACTATGGGTGACCCTTAAGAAATCAAGCCTCTACTACAAGTGATTCTTAACCTATAGTGCCATGTAATTATGTGAGAATGAGATCTTACTATGGGTCTCTTGCCTCTACTACGGGAGATTGCCTCTATCCCAAGGTCCACTCTATGCTAAATAATCTCTTAATGGAATAGTCATAATCATAAGTTATAAAGTCAACATTATGTGGGAGGTTCTACCTCTACTACCGATCCACTTATTCATAAAGCATAGTCATAGAATAGCTCCTCAAACTTACGTAATGTGGGTATAAAACTTTCATCATTATACATTCATACTTAGGTGAGAAGGACCACCATCATTCATACTTGACTTGAATTTTATCATAAAACTTAGTCCTTACTTTTCAAGTAACTTGCTTGAAAGCCTTGTAAATACATGATCATAACATAAAGTTTATCTTTAGAAAGTAGGGTCTCATGCATGGATCTATATGGAATCACAAAATCATGTAACTGAATTGAAAAAAATGCATAATCATATAATTTGAAAAATTTCATATTTAATTAGGAACGATTATAACAATTGAATTCCTAATTACAGGAACCTACTTAAACCTAGGTAAAATCTTGTAAAGAAATCACTTTCAAGTCATCAAAATAAGGTAATAAATTAGCAATTCATCATTAATTGAGTAAATAAACATAATTAAAATGTAGTTCATACAATTTGATTAGAATTGAATAAGACCCATAGTATAAATCATGAACCTAAATTAGCATTATTGAGAATTCATAATAAAATTATTGTGAGACACCGTGTTTCGCGTCTTCCATAATTTATATAGTGTGACGTTATATAAGCCACATGTGATTTTTGCTAGCACCTAGGGATAATAAGGCTCACAATAAGAGGTAATATCAAGCACATAATGTTTCAAGTCAAAGCAATCCCCTAAATACACATTCGGGGTTAAAGAAATGACCCTAGTGGCACCTTGTCCTTTTTGGAAGGTTTAAACTAGGTTTCACTTTTTGTGTGGGACTAAAAGTGTATAATTTGATAATAATGGATTTTTAAAAGTTATTTTAATAGCACAAAGGTCATACATTAAGTTTTGGAATCAAGAAAATGGCAAGATAAAGGTTGGCCAAGATTACCATAAGTTTCTTTAAGAAATCCTTCTTAAATTTGGGTCAAATGTAATAGGCCATATCTCCCAAATTATAAAGAGTTAGAAGGTCCATGACCTATCAAATTAAAGATCCATGAGTCTAGTTTGGAACACACAAAATCGCGTATCAAACCGACCTCAGAATAAAATGTTATGACCGTTTTACCGAGACTGCTCGAGCGGAAAACCGGGTCATGGGTTGGGTCGGGTCGACCCACTTTAATGTCGGCTAATTTGAGCTTTTTAAAGCTCAAATCAGTGCCATTTCATCCCCAAATAGCTTAGAAACGGAAGGAAAAGTTCCTTCAAGGTGCCAAAGGGATTTGAGTAAGTTTTTCGCATTTTTACCATTAAAATTTGTCTGTGTGCCTAGAAATGCGTGCCTTACGCTTTGCAATTGTTTTCCCCCATATTAGCTATGTTTGGGGCTGTTTTTGAGCTGAAAAAAGTGGTGTTCTTGTTGGTATTGTTGTTTTGCAACTGGTGTTTTTAGGTAATAATTTTGGGGCTGTTTTACAGTCATTTTTACGAAGTTTTATGGACATTTCCTCGCGTAAATGCTCCTTGCCGAATTTGGTCATTAATGCTAAATTTTTAATTGTTTATAGGTATCTTTAAGCTGCGTATATATAGTCGTTGTGAAGCTTAGGACGTAAGGAACAACTTTCGTGAAGGAACTTTGAGCAATTGGGCGATTTTTGGGAAGGTATGTTAAGGCTAAGCTCCGTCCCTCCTTTTAGCACGAAATTCGGAAAGTTTCCCAAAACGTCAAAATCAATATCTTACTATTCAGTTGCTAGAAAGACCTTCTGGGAAAGACATTGGGATCGTAGCTGAGTTATTTTCATGATGGTATTAGGTTGAAATTTCTTTCATTCGCTTAAACTGGACATTCAATATCTCTATATTATTTTGTCGGTTTTCCTGGCTACCTATTCATATGTTCGAGGTGTTTCTCTTCTTGGTGTAGTGCCATTAAAATAAATGTAGAATGTGAAGGGAATGTAGTATTCATAATTAGTCCTTCTTCCATACAAAAATATAATTGAAGCATTTAACAGGTAACGCGTTGGTTTCCAATAGTCTCCGGTGAAATGCTCCTATTTAAACAACTAAGGCATTTGATCCTGTTAAAATACTTTCTTTTACTAATTGACATGGGACCAAATATAAGCATTATGTAAAGCACCTTTATGAACATTTTCAAAGTTAAGGCTTCACTCTAAATGTTGGGTTAAGTTCCCAAACTTGTTAAAAAAAGACATATAAGATCCCACGAGTCATGTGTATATGCTATGACAACGATTATAATGATATGAGAATAAGTGTACCAATGAGAAAAGATTGGCTAAATGACAATAACTATGATGCTATGAGAATAAGTGTATCAATGAGCCAAGATTGGCTAAGTTCTTGCTATGACCTACTATGTGCATTCAACATTCATATCATACATTGCACGTTATGCATGAAGTTTGAGCTATAATAGAAGTTATGAGGCCTATTTGGCCAAATGATTATATATATATATATATATATATATGTATATGGTACAGATGGCCACAGGTTGGCAGATATGATGCCGGTTAGCTACCGGAAAAGGCCACCATTGCTAGCATTTGGTTGGGTATGTCATGCATTTGCATCTATATATATATGTATTCATGACATGCGATACTCGAGTATACCATGCATATTTGATCACTAGGAGGTTTCTTATTGGCCATTAAGGCTACTTGAGTTTTGGTTATAGGTGATATTTCTATTAACCTTTTTACTACGGTTATCTATGGTTTTACTTCCTGCCTTACATACTAGTACATGTTTATTCGTACTGACGTTCCTTTGCCTGGGGACATTGCATTTTATTTTGTACGTGCAAGTTCAGGTAGGGGTTCTGATTTACCCCTCCACTAGGAGCCCCGTTCAGCTGTGAGTTGGTAAGCTCCATCTCTTCCTGGAGCTTTCATAGGATGCTTACTCTTTGTTGTACAGTTCGGTATAGTTAGGGCCCTGTCCCGGCAGTGTTAGTATTGCTCTTAGAGGCTACATGTTATTGTGGGTTGGTTCTTTTGTGCCTTTCAGTCTCCAGTCATCATATTGGCATGTATATATAGTGTGTGCCTGTACCTCTATTGTTGCAGCCTTGTTGCCTAACTAGTACTCTATCATTTTGGTTTACCTATCTTGATGTACATGATTTACTATTGACCAGGTCATAGCCTGATATGTCTAGGCTTAGTCTTTCAGACGTCATGCTGCCCGATTTTCTTCTGGTCCCTAGTTTAGTTAACTAGCATGTTTAGTGGCTTACCCGACCAATAACGGTATCGGGTGCCAGTCGTGACTCCCCTCTCTTTGGAGCGTGACAATTATCAGTTTCATACAATTATCATTAATTCATGTTGAAATAGGTTGATAATCACAACTAGGTCATAATTGAAGAAATTGAGAAGACCCATAAAATTTCATACTTAAAATTGAATGAAAAATTAAGAATTTGAATGATTTTCTGTAGTGACCCTTTAGGTCATTTCTACTTTTCTACGTATTTGGCGCTAGTTATCGTGTTCCTATAGTAACCCTAAGTCATTTGTGACTTTTTGGCGCTAGTAGTTCAGTCGCTTGGTCGTTCATTTGGAAGATATACAACTTTCCATGTTAAAAATATGTTTAAAGTTGAAAAATGAATTTAGCAGTATAGTTTGAGTAAATGGCCTAGAGTAAAAGAAAATTTCATTAGCTCTAAATTAGTCAAATTAGGATAGAAGCATATTTAGTTATAGTATTGAGATTTTTAATGATAGTTTATATTGAATTTTGCATTTTAGCCTTCAGAATAGGTTAATAATCGACTTTAGTCAAATTCTTAGAAAACGCGCCCAAATGGAAATTCTAATAGCGTAGTTAGCTCTGAAATATTCAATTTGTTCTAGGATGATCTTTCGTTAGATCCCCGAGGTTTCTGGTTGCATTTTGGGCCTTTTAGTGGAAATTAAGTAATTTTCAAGTTAGAAAGTGAGACTCACATTTGATCGTAACGATCTCTGATGGGAATTTTGACTACACCATTGAGTTTGGACAATTGTTTCCAATCAGATTCCATATAGAATTTGTGTTTTTTTGACTCTAGATGAGTACGGAGCATTGAAACCATGGATTTGATGTAAGTTGAAAATTTGGTGCATACGATTGTGATTTGGTGCAGGAGGGTCCACACAATAATGATGGTCTAAAGGAAGGGAGGGTTGTGATTGCGACCTACAGGACATTGGTATCGGGATGAGGATATCAACAACTATAAAGGGCTGAAAATTCCAGATTTCACGAACAAACATAAGAAAACTTTGATCGGTGATATTTTATTCATCTGGAGGCTAATTTCAGAGATTCAAAAGGCTATTGGTATAATTTTTCGAGAGGAACATCATGAAAGTGCTATAAATTGCATTTGACATGTCATTCGAGGTAAATTTTATAGTTTTTCTTCTATATATAATTTTGTTGATTGTCGAAAACTTCTGATAATAATTTCTTTGTCATTTCGGATCAAATTTCAGTAAAATTTAGGTCTATCTTGTGTGTTTTCTCTAGGTGCATGATTTGGTATTTTCGATATTCATCAATTGAGTTAAGTTTGAGGTAAAAGTGCTATGAAGCTTGCTGTACATATTGTTATATATGTAAGAATATATTTGTGTTCTTGGGCTGTTTCGTATCATTTTAAGTATTGGACTGAACCTGAATTTGAGGTACAATCTCGAGTAAGTATAAGGGTCACTATACAATCTTTGTTTTGACTTTGTGTTGTGGGCCTGCTTTCCCACCTTTTTAGCCTTGGGATTGGATTTAAATCCATTTTTAGTGATTTTAGTGTCGAAATGATCGTATTGACATTGTGGTTCTAACTATGATAGCTTGGTGGCATTTTGAGATCATTCTAAAGGGTAAACTACCTGTGGAGTGATTCAGAGTGCACGTGATCCGCGTTTAGGTAAGCTGCGATCTTTTCCCTTCTCTAGACTGAGTCTGAATGTGTAAATCCTATAGGGATGGCATGAGTATTGAGTAGGGAATTGACTAAAAGCCTTCTACATAAAAAATAATTGTACTAGTTTATACATATCACTGTCTGAATATACTATCTGTCATACTCATGATTATTTTAAGACTATTATATTGGCTATCTGTTGTATTGATTTGGTTCATCTAGTTGTCCATAATGTCTATAGTTATCAGATGAGTGTGTACTATAAGTTTTGTCTAGCTAATTGTTGCGTTGGTGGGTACTAAATTTGTTCTATGATATTTTCTTTGCTTGTTAGTACCTCGCTTGTGATTGAGTTGTGGCATATGTTGAGGAATATGGTTAAAAATGTGATATATAAATATATGCATGTGTATGAAGGTATGTTGAGCTTACTGGTGATTAGTAAATGGACTGTTTGTGATATTTTGGATGTCTAATTTATATATAAGTTTGTTTGAGTTTTTGTTTGGCTTGTTGAGACTATTTGTGATTAGCACACTGGCTGTCTGTTGTGATCATGATTATCTAAGACTAATGGGATACTTACTGACACGCTGAGGTCCCTTGTGATTGATTGTCTATCACAGTTATGATTATATGATGAGCTTAAGATTTGAGTATGGGTTGTTGTTATATTTTGGTTATCTATTGTTGTTGGGCCTTAATCTAGACTTAGGCTAGTGATGCCCTAGACCGACGTTGTTTAGGATTGGTTTGGATTACTGTATATGCTTTTGGGATGACTTGAGAATCGTAGATCCTTAAAGATTAGATTAACAGACTTGTGTCTGGTATAATAAAGCCTTAGTTACATCTTATGCACCACCGATGCGATCTTATTTTAGCTCCATAGCTTGTGTTGAAGTCTAGAGCATAGCCTGAGCTAAAGTCCATATAGCCTGTTACGACCCAAAATAGGATCCCTGCTAAAGAGAATAAAGTAAAGCGAAAACAACCACAACATTTAATACAAATTCCTAAAACCAAAAGTCCATATGTTGACATTTGGATTGTTCGACACTCTGACAATCTCCTTGGCATCAAGGTCATCCTCTAGCTCTTAATTGAGCAATACTTTTTCTTGAGGATCTTTAGCCTCAATATGATTGATTGCAGCCTCTGCATCAAATAGTGTAATGGCTGCCAAATCTTCATACATGGTCAACCTTGTCATGAGCACACATAGTCAAGTCCCCGGCCACAACATCTATCAACTCTCCTTTGCTGCCAAGAATGGGTATCCCAGAATGACTGGGACTTATGGGTTTGATTCAGAGTGAAGGATAAAGATCCTCCTTGGACTAAGACATCCTCTATGATCCCGTCTGGTATGGCTATCGTACGATCTGCAAGCTGAAGTAGGATTATAGTTTGCTTTGGGTCTACAAGAACCTACTTTTTAAACATAGACCTGGGCATCAAATTGATGCTTGCACCCAGATCACGCAATCCCCTTGCGTTAAGACAGTTTCCAATAGCCACTTGATCAGTGAAGCTCCAAGGATCCTTCAATTTGGTATGCGACTTTGTTTTATTCAGGATCTTAGACTACACAATTCAGTGAGTCCCACAGTCTCGTACTCAGCCAACCTGCTCTTGTTGGCCACAATATCCTTCACATATTTGGCATATTTTTGGGATGCCCTACAAAAAAATCAATCAAAGGCAAGTTAATCTAAACCTGTTTCAGGAGCCTAATGAATTTCTAAAAGCAGTCATCCTTCTTTTTTTAAACTTTTGAGGAAATGGAGGAGAAGGATTTTTCTTTGATTCAACCTCAACACTTGGAGGGCTGGGATTGCCAACCTCATCTTTTTTCTCCATACCTTGGGCTATCCACACTCTTTTGTTTTTGGACCAACTCTGTCATAGGCTTTCCACTCCTCATTCTAATCGTATTGACTTGCTTTGGGTTTGGTACATGGTCACCCGGCAGGCCACCTTGAGGTCTAGCATTGAGCGCACTTGCCAGTTGCCTGATCTAATTTTCAAGTTCTTAAAGTCTAGATGATTTTGGAGAATCTCGATAGCATGCTTAGCTAGTTCTCCTTGACCTCTATGCTGATTAGCTAAGATTTATTTCAACACTTCACTATTACTCATGCCTATCACGTTTGTTGGCTTCATGGGCTACTGTGCTTGCTAATTATAGATTTGTCCACCACCTTGTGGTTTGTATTGAGGTGGTCCTTGACTTTGCTGATTACCTCACCACAAAAAGTTAGGATGGTTTCTGCAATTAGAGTTGTAAGTATTTCAAAATCCTTGCAGGCCTCCTCCTCTATTTGCTTTTCCCACAAAGTTAAAGGACTCAGGATTTGACTCATAATACTCAGCCGTGTGGTCCCACCACTACAAACATCATACCATATAAATTGCTGCTGTTAGACCAGATTTACTGAGCTTGTTCCTGACCTAAAGATAGCTTGTTTAAGTGGGTGGTCAACATAATTTGCATGGCTGAGACACTGGGGCCTGTAAGACTCATTGCATCCGCCTCCAACACACGTGGTTGTATTTTTTTTACCATAGGTCTACTTTATCAACCGTTCCACTCTGGATTTCCTTGTGCAATCTGATGTAGAAAAGGAATACAACTCATCATATGTCTTCTCTAAAGCCTATCCACTTGCAACAAAATTAAGTAAAATCTTGGTGTTGGGTTCTAATCCTTCAATGAAGGTATGGACCAACACATCATTAGTTTGGCAACGATGAGGGCATTAATAAGTAATGATTTGAATCTATCTTAAGCTTGGTACACGTTCTCTCCTAGATTTTGTCGAATGCTTAAGATTTCACGCCTCACCTTTGCTGTCTTTCCAGTTGAAAAGAATCTGATTAAGAACTTCCATGCCAGTTCATCCCAAAGTAGTGATAGAATTTGGTGGCTCAGTTTGCAACCATCTCCTTGATTCCCCAAGGAGTGAGAAGGGAAACAAAGTCATCTTTACATAGTCAGAGGACATCCCATGAAAAATGTAGATGTCACTAATCTCCAAGATGAACTTAGGGATCTTCATGTGGAAATCCCGTGAATTGTCCGTTGGACTGCAAAAAGTTGCACCATGTTCTGCTTAAGCTCCCATGTCCCACAGGTTCTGGTTTTTGAATGCAATTTGTAACATCAGTAGTCTATGGGATTGCCACGTCTCAAACTGGTTCGCCATTCCCATGTCCCACAGGTTCTGGTTTTTGAATGCAATTTGTAACATCAGTAGTCTATGGGATTGCCACGTCTCAAACTGGTTCGCCATTGGTTCAGGAATAGGGTCAACCACTGGATTTGGATTGATGTGGGTTTTTGGTTGAAGATCAATCACTACCTCTTCCTTATTATCTTCCTGCTCTTCTTGTTTGATGAGGGCTATTGATAGAATTAGATATAGGATACCTGCCTTCCTCTTTCTTTGCTGGAAATAAGGTTCTGGTTCTGCCAGTGGATCATACTGAATTCCTGCAACAAAATCATGGCTAAGATCAAGTGTTGTGAACACTACATAATAAAACAACATTTGACAAATAACCGATTGCTAACATAAAGTCCCCTGACAATGGTGTTAAATTTCTTTTGCTTCCCTAGCACACACAAGTGTACGTGGTCAACTAAATAATATAGTGGCTCTAAAAGAGCAAGAATATCGAACCCAAAGGACTCCAATAAGCTTTCAATTATTAACAAAAGATGACTATGCAATGTGTGTTGTTCAAGAAAAGTGATTATTGATTATTAATACTAAATAAACTGAGACTAAGATCAAATGATTGCTAGGAGATCATCAAATTAAGCCAGATTCCAGGACTATAATCGTTTCGACATATGCTTTTGCCTTAATTGTTATGATTATTCTTTGGTTTTCTAATTACTGATTCATAGGATTTAATTCACCAACCAAGGTTGTACACCTCTTCCGACCTATTCTCATTGACAACCTAACTACATTGTTGAGTGGGGATATGCATGATCACTGAAAATGCATTAAAGCTATCTTACTGTATTTTAACCAAGAAATATGGATGAGTATGTATCGCAAGTCTCCCATACACGAATCATCCTACTCTCCTAGGACAAACAACTCCCTATACCATGTGTTCTATCACTCTAGCATCTCTCGAATCTAGAGCAGACAACAGTTGTATTTCACGGTTGGCCAGACTATGAAATATAGGTAATAGGAATATATGAGTAATTACGCGAAAATCCATTCATAAATCATAAAAATTAATGTCTAGAACATAGTCTATTGCTACAATCCAGAACATGGGAAATCAGTCATTGATTGGTTGTCTCAAACACATAAATAGTCTAAGAAACATCCAAGAATGGATTTAAAAGAGGAAAAGATATAAGGATTAACCCTAGATAGAAGTTTTTTTTGTCTCTTCTCCCATTCCTTGCGATATCTAATGCTAAAACTAACGTCTAAAAATTGTATTTAAACCTAAAAATTCCCATTTTCCTATTTTGCCTGTGTGTCTTCAAAGTCTGCCACACGAACTTTTCTTCCCAATGTGTATTTTGCAAATCATGCTCATCCGGCCAATTTTGATTTTTCTGCTTCCAAGTTCGCGACGCAGACTTGTGTCACCATTACGTGTTTCGTACTTTTTTCTCCCTTTTCAAACCCCTCAACCTCTGTACACTGATCACATTGGTCCGTGATGTGAATTTCCTCACTTTTCAGGATTGGTTGACTTTTGATGCTCCTTTATGCGGTTGCGTCCTTCCTTAGTTTTCGGCTACAAACCTGGACATGCATATCTGCTCAAAAACATGGAAAACACAATCAAAAAGCACTCTCACCCAAGGATTAGCGAGAAAAGACAAAATTACACTAAAAACAATTAAAATCTATCATTTTATCCTCTAACTAGGCTCAAGAAATGGGTAAATTTGGCTAATTTGTCGTATAAATATGCCTAAGATCAGACGCTACGCATCAAGAGATGAATTTTGAAATTCATAATGGTAAAAATTAGGCTTAGGGGCAAAATGGTCAAAATTTAGGCTAATATTTGAAGTTCTCGAATCTGGAAATTGACTTCAAAATTAGGTTCTACACCAAAAATGAAGTTCGTGGGGGAATGTCCCACAAAATCGAGTTCAATCCAAAGGAGAAATCATCGTTTAAAGTTTTGAATTCTTAGACTGAAAATCTCCAATTTCGGACATTCAAAATCATGAAATTCAAGAAAATTCAAGACGAAACTCATGGAAATTAATTAAAATGTTGTTAGACATGCTTACCCAAAAGAATTCATTGAAAACCCTCTTCAAAAATCACCCTAAAAGCTTGAAATGTTAGAAAATGGAGTAAAAAAGGTGGGTTTTCAGATCTAATACAGTGCAGATGAAAACTGCACTCTGCAAAATGTGGGTGGGGTCCCGTGAATGTAGAGGAGGACAATCTTTAAACTTCTACGAATGCATAGGTCAAATCCACGAAATCGGAGAAGAGGAGGGGCGCCACTGGTAATACTCCGCAAACACGGAGGATCCCTTTCGAATGCAGAGAGAGGATCATTCACATCTTCTTGAATGCGGAGAAGAAAATCAACTTACACCAGAAAAATTGCACCAACAATGCACAACTATAACCGACACCCATAATGGGCACTCAAAACTCATTTGAAATAAGAATTACACAAACAAAAAATATGTCCATACCAGAAACAATGATCCGGACTCAGCAGAATCATCAGAAATTGATTTCAAGGCTACCTCGCCACAATTACTCATGCAACTTATAAAAACTAGTTTAAAACTCAAAATATCAAAACTGCCCTCGGCAACTCTAAATATTATGACGAGACCATTTCTAGCATTACTTTCACTATTCGAAACTACTAAACTATCATAAATTTTGATCTGAGCTTTCGAACTCTTAATGTTGGCCAAAGTGAAGCCTTGACTCTAAAAAAAGCTAAAAATACAACTTTGGGTGTAAAAACCTCATTTTAACTCCGGATTTAGTTCTGTAACTTCTTCTAGACCAGATTTGTCATTCAGGAGCTAATGGAATAGGCAGATCTCCGACCTGACGTCAAAACTCAGAATGGTACCATAACTTACTTTTTAAATAACTTAAGCTTCTAAAAATGCTAAAACTCATATTTTCAACTTTGAAAACTCTAGATTTTAGTTCCAACAATACAGATAGTTCAAAATAGGCCCAAAACAACCTAGGAAAGGGCAAAACTATAATTTTTATAGATAAGTTAAAAAATGACCAACAAGGTCATTACATCATTCACCACTAAAAATAATATTTGCCCTCGAACATTAAGGGAAAGGAAGTACCTAAATCCTAAAAAAGGATGGGGTATGGCCCACATATCTGACTCTAAATCCCAAGTAGCCTCTTCAACAGGACGGTGTCACCATTGAACCTTCACTAAAAGTATATCCTTGGATCTCAATCTCCGAATCAATCTATCCAATATAACTACCGACTCTTCCTCAAATGAAAAATTTGGACCTAACTCAACATAATCATAAGAGATCACATAGGACTAATCTGGAATATACCGATAGAGCATGGAAACATGGATAATAGGATGAACCACTAATAATTTTGGTGGTAAGGCCAACTCATAGGCCACTCACCAACTCTCTTCGAAATCTCAAATGGGCCAATGAATTTGGGATTTAGCTTGCCCCTCTTCCTGAATTTCATCACACCCTTCATGGATGAAATTTTCAGACAAACACTATCACTAACAGACAGCTCAAGAGGCCTAACTCTCCGATCGACAAAACTCTTTTGGCGGCTCTGAGCTGTCATAAGTCTACTCTGAATCTGCCTAACCCTATCAATAGAATCCTGAAGCAAATCAACACCCAACACCTTGGCTAAACTTGAATTGAGCCATTCGATTGACGATCTACACCTCATGCCATACAAGGCCTCAAATGGTGCCATCTGAATACGGTAGTGATAATTATTGTTATATGCAAACTCTGCCAACGATAAGTGCTAGTCCCACCGGGCCGCAAAATCAATCACAAAGGCCATACACATGTCCACCAACACCTGAATGGTAAGCTTAAATTGACCATTAGTCTGAGGGTGAAAAGCTGAACTCAAATCCAATCGGGTACCTAAACCACACTATAGAGCCTGCGAAAAGTGGAAAGTGAACATTGATCCTCTGTCTGGTACTGTAGACACTGGCACTCTATACAATCTAACAATGTCCTAGAAATCAAACCTAGACAACTGCTCTACACTATAGCTAGTCTTCATCGGTAGGAAGTGAGCCGATTTGGTCAAACAATCAACAACTACCCAAACAGAATCGATCTTGCCAAAAGCCATGGGCAAACTTGTAACAAAATCTGTAGTCACCCGCTCCTATTTCCACTCAGGAATGGGCATTCTTTGCATTAATCCATCAGACTTTTGGTGCTTATACTTGACTTGTTGGCAATTCAAACAATTTGTCACGAATTCAGCTATATCTATTCTCATCCCGAACCACCAATAATGCTATTTTAGATTATGGTACATCTTTGCCACACCCGAATGGATGGAATATCTAGCATAATGGGCCTCCTCTAATATCAAACTCACCAAATCCCCCACCTTAGGCACACAAACTCTACCATTAATCCTCAATATGCCTTCAGAATCAATAACAACCACTTTGGCCTCACCCCTCAACAGTTTATCATAAATCAAGCATAGTCTAGCATCCGCAAACTAATGAGCACAAATCTGATCAAGCAATGAAGATCTTGCCTCAACAAAGGCCAAAATGCTCTGAGGTAGGGAGATATCAAATTGAACCATCTATCTCGCAAGCAAACTAACCTCCAAAGCTAAGGGCCTCACAATGCTAAACTCCCCATACTAGTAGCCTTCCAGCTCAAAGCTTCTGCCACTACATTTGCCTTCTTAGGGAGATACAAAATAGAGATGCCATTGTTTTTTAGCAACTCCAACCACCTACGTAGTCTCATGTTCAAATTAGGTTGAGCAAAAATGTATTTGAGACTCTAATGATTGATAAAGATCTCATAATGCACCCTATAAAGATAATGTCGCCACAACTTCAACACAAACACAACCGCATCCAACTCGAAGTCATGGATAGGGTAGTTTCTCTCATGCACCTTCAACTAGTCAAAACGATCATCAATGTGAGGCAAAAGATATTTGTTCTTGATGGTCACTCTGTTCAGCAGTCGATAGTCAATACACATACGCATGGTTCCATCCTTCTGCTTTACAAATAATATTGGAGAACTCAGGCAGATATATCCAGACGAATAAATCTCTTTTTCAACAAATCTTCCAATCGCTCTTTTAACTTCTTCAATTTTGCCGGAGCCATCCTATAGGGGGCAATAGATTTGGGCTTAGTGCCCAGCTCCACATCAATGACAAAGTCAATATCACGGTTTAGAGGAACCCCAAGTAAGTCAGTCAGGAACACATCCATAAATACTCTAGCACCATAGTAGTCTCCAATGATGGTGACTCTTGAGAACATGCCCGAACATGAGCCAAATACGACAAGCATCCCTTCTCCATCATCCAATAGGCATGTTTATAAGAAATAACACCCTTAGGATAGGAGCTAGGAGCTCTTCTCCACACCAACTGAGGCAAGTTGGGGTAAGATATGGTCACAGTCTTTGCATAATAGTCAAGAATAATATAATAAGGTGATGACCAATCCATGACCAATATCACATTTAAGTCACCATATCCAACAATATCAAGTCAACAACAGTATATCTCCCCATAAAAGTCAGCGCACAACCTCGATATACTTGATTTAACACTAGTGATTAACCTATCGGGGCGGAAATACAAATAGGCTTAGCAAGTGGCTCATACATAATATCAATATCAGAAGCAACATAGGCTGACACATAGGAATAAATAGAGACTAAATAAATAAAATTGAAGCTGAACGGTGGCACACTGGAACCATACCTGTGATAACTGCATTAGAGGTCTCTGCTTTGACTCTATCTAGAACAACATAATAGATACTATGCCCATCACTAGCCTGTGGATCTCTATGGGATCCATCTCTCATTGTACCACGACTTCCCCTAGTACCACCCCTCATACCTTGGGAGCTGTCTCTCGCTGCTGTTGTTGGGGTTGGATAGCTAGCTGAGACCTTAAAGCCGGGGGGGGGGGGGAGAAATGCATGATATGGACAATGGTTGGTGAAGTCCCTAACCTTACCATAAACATAACAATCCCTAGGGTCTCATAATTGAGATGACTATCTCGAAGAACCACTACATCTAGCTGCACCAAGAGAGCTATCACGGCCTGTCTAAGTAGGCCTGAGCCTATCAGCACCGTCAAATGCTAGGATGGCTGTATGGACTGCTCGGCTCTGCCTCTAAAAATCTCAATCATATAGCGGGGTCCACTAAGCAAACTGTGTTGATAGAACCTTTTCCCACTACTTTATCTACCGTGTCTGATATGCTCCATCATATGATTATTATCCACTACTCTAAGATGAGCCTCCAACCACAACCAAGGTAGCTGTAGGCTCCTGAAGATACCCTACCGATCCCTTGGCGAATCATCGAATTCTTTCGAACTCAATAGGGATACTGGACCAGGCATATTTGGACAAGGTATGGAATTTAGCCTCATAGTCCGAAATTGACATAGAACCCTTTTGAATTCTGTCAAACACATCCTGACGACTATCCCGAAGGCTATATAGTACAAAACTCTCCAAGAATAGCTCTATAAACTGCTCCATGTCATGGATGGAGATCCAACCGTCGATGAAAAAAATTGATCTCTATCACTCCTTAGCTAGGCTAGTGAACTGGTAAGAGGTATAAGATTCTCCATGCGACTCATGGATGGCAAAATTACATAGCCAGTCCTAACACTTTGGTAGGAATTCATAAGCTCTATCACTAGGGGTGCTATCACATCTCTGGGGAGCTAATCATACAAACCACTCAAAGCTCTTGTAATTAGCTGTGGACATAGCAAGACTAACAGAGGATGGGGGCATAAAAAATCTAGGTGGTGAAATAGAAGGAGCAATGCATCCTTGAAGATGAGAACTAGAACTCGGCCGATGTCTGAGGCGGAAACATAAAAGTCATCGGAGGATCTACTGGGACTGAGGAAGGACCCACATGAATCATGGCCGGCTCTACTAAAGCTATGGAAGGTCCAACTGATGCTGTAGAGACCAGTGTATTAGTAGTAGCTATGGCAGGAGGTGCTCCCGCTAATCTAGCTAATACTCTCAAAAGTAACTTCTGAACCGAGGGTGTAGCATCTGGGACTGAGGGTGGTGGAATAGGATCCATAGGTCCCTCTGTCTCATAATCAGGCTCTGGAGAAGCCGATCTAGTCTATCCTCTAGGTGGAGTTTCCC
This sequence comes from Solanum rostratum, assembly GCA_029948455.1. Taxonomy (NCBI): domain Eukaryota; kingdom Viridiplantae; phylum Streptophyta; class Magnoliopsida; order Solanales; family Solanaceae; genus Solanum; species Solanum rostratum. The sequence goes on from CM057049.1 coordinate 25,015,115, forward strand.
CTCTAACAAGTCCTCATCCCACGACCCTAGTAGAACCCTATGTTGGCCTTGAGTGGGAGCCACCACAACTGACGCTCTTCCACTGATCGGTAGGATCTAGTAATTAGCATATGTGTAGAAGGAGTAAATTAGACACTTTCAAAACATGTGATATGAAAAAATGCATGAATAAAAGCAAGATATGAATATTTTCCTATCAAGTGCCCCGTAGCCTTCTGAAGATGGGTATGGATGTCTACATACCGATATGAGAGACTCTACTAGACACCTTGATCTTGACTCACGAGCCCTACAAACCTAAAGCTTTGATACCAAACTTGTCATGACTGAAAATCAGATCGCAACTAAAGAGAATAAAGTAAAGTGTAAACAACCACTACATTTAATACAAAATACCAAAACCTTGAGTCATGAGTGCAAGAGCATCTATAATAGTACAAAAGAGTAAATACAACTATCTCAAATGAAAATACAATAATGTTTGATAATATCTAATACAATATCTAAATGGAAAGCAACAATACGGGAAATATCAAAGATCAATGGTGACTTGAAGTCTAAGCCTTACCTCTAAGATTTGTATAGATGGAAAAGATCTCTTATAGAATGAATCAACTACCCTGTACCGGTCCTTGTGCTTGATTGTAGGGAGGAAATAAAGTAGGGGTGAGTATATCTAAATGTACGTAGTAGGGTCAATCGGCTGGGTAAGTGAAATTAGAAAAATACATAATATTTAAGATTCTCTACCACCTACATCACAAGGCTAGTACATTATATATACATATACATATATCTATATATAAGAACAAATAAAGATAATCGATATAGCCAATGATGTAATGCTTAGGGTCTTACCAGACCATGTGTGAAATGTCTCTCAACCTTGCCACCTGCTCGTGGTCAAGGGGTATCATATGAACATATCCAATAACTCAAATCCAGTCCCAACAAGGTTAGCCAAACCTATCACAATACCGAAACCACACTCGGACAAACTTCCAATCAACTCAAGCCTCCAAACAATTCCTGAAATAATCAATCACTATCAAAAATAGATACTATGCATCAAAAGATGAATTTATATGCCCATATTGGCATGAAATAGGCTTAGGGGCAAAATGGTTGAAATTAGGGCTAGAATTCAATGTCCCCAAGGAAATTGACTTTGAAATTGGGTTCTACACAAAAAATGGAGTTTGTGGGTGAAAATCCATAAAAATTGAGTTCAAATCAAAGAAGAATTCATCATTTAAAGTTTTGAAATCACAGACTAAAAATCCCCAATTTTGAACATTCAAAATCATGAAACTCAAGACAAAATTAAGACAAAACTCATGGAAATGAATTGAAATGATGTTATTTACCCAAAAGAATTTCTCAAGAATCCTCTTCCGAAATCGCTTGCAGAGCTTGAAATATTTGAAAATGGTGTAAAAATTATAGGTTTTGGATTTAATACAGTGCAAGTGTGAAATACACTCTGCGAATACGGCTGGAGCCCATGAATATGGAGGAGAACATTCTCGAAACCGTCGTGAATGCGGAGAAGAGTAGGGGGCCACAGGTAATGCACCGTGAATGCAGAGAGAGGATCACTCATACCTCCGTGAATACGGAGAAGAAAATCAACATGCACCAAAACAATTGCACCAGCAATGTACAACTATACTCGACACTCGGAATGGGCACTTGGAACTATCCAGAATAAAAAATACACAAACCAAAAATGTATCCATACCAGCAATGTACAACTATACTCGACACCCGGAATGGGCACTTGGAACTATCCAGAATAAAAAATACACAAACCAAAAATGTACCATACCAGAAAAAATAATTCGGACTCAACAAAATCATCAAAAATCGATTTCAAGGCTTCCTCACCACAATTACCTATGCAACTCATATAAACTACTTCAAAAAGCAAATACCAAAATTGTCCTCGACAACTTTAAAAATTATGTTGAGGTCATTTCTGGCATTAGTTTCACCATCCGAAACTACTAGAACTGTTAAAATTTCGATCTGAGCTTCCGAACTCCAAATGTTGACCAAAGTCAAACTTTAGCTCTAGAAATAACTAAAAATGCAACTTTTGGTCTAAAAATTTTAATTTACCTTTGAATTGAATTTTGTAACAGATTCGACGTTCCGAAGCTAATAGAATTGATGGATCTCTAATCCAACACTCAAAACATAGAATGGCACAAAAGCTCCCTTTTTCAATAACTTATACTTCCAAAAATTCCTAAACTCATATATTGAACTTTTGAAACTCAGAATTTTAGTTCCAACAATACAAATAGTTTAAAATAAGCCCAAAGAAACTTAGTAAAAAGTAATAATTTCCATAGATAAGTTCAAAAATGACCAACAAGGTTATTATATAGCTTATGTTGAAGTCCAGAGCATAGCTTGAGTTGGAGTCTAGAGCATAGCCTGAGTTGAAGACCAGTGCATTGCCTATTTTAGCGTCCATGGCATAGCCTAATGCTTGAAGTTTAAGCCACGACCTACATTGAAGTCCGGGGTATTATTTGAGTTAAAGTCGAGGGCATTGTTTGAGTCAAAGTTCAGGGTATAGAATGGGTTGAAATCCAGACCATGGGGTTCTATCAGAGATGAGATTATTCAGGAAGAGTTATGATAATGTGTATAGGATTGGGTAACATACATTTAGATATCTGGTGCGCGGGTTTACCTAGTGGGCTTATGGGGAGCCCAACGGGCATATAAGGTTAGGGTATATAGTTACTTACACCTATGTACCTATACGTCCTACATTTTTCTATTAAGTATTCCTTGGTTCTACTGTATATAACTAGTATGGCATTTTAGTTAGGTGGTTCTATCAGAGTTGTGGTTATGCATACATGTTTAAGGTATGAGCTTAGTTCAAATTGGATACCATGAACCTTACACCTATTAACCCTTCATTATGCGTGGGTGTACCTTCTAGGCTTATATGGGACCAATCAGTGTTTAGGCACAGATAGTAGGGCCTTACACCTATGTTCATCACTACACCCTCGCCTAGCTCGTGCTACTTAGTAGTTGTCCGCATACTTACCTTGTTTTTGTGATTAGACAGTTATGGAGTTATATTCTGTCTTGTCCCTGCCTTATTTACTGTTCTTACTTAGTTGTTTTGCAATATCTACTAGGTTCCATCACCCTTACATTCTGAATTTATTTCATGGTGCAGGTCCTAGAATGAGCAAAGTTGACTCTTCCTATGATAGCTGTATATTCAAAGACTAGTGGTGAGCATTCGACATCCTTAGATCCTTCCAGTCTCTTTCTGTATTAGTGGTTGTCTTTTGTTATTCAAGATTTTCTATGTACTTTTGGGTTTCATATATGTATATAGACTTATGGTCCAGTATGATATGTCGTGTCTATAGTAGTTCTGTACAAGTGACTTACAAGTCCTAAGAGGGTGTTTGTAGTGTTATATGTATACATATTTAGTATTAGTTTGATTTTATGTCAGTTGTTCATTAGACTATTTCTATCATATTCCTTACTGGTAGTTCTAGGCTAGGGCTAGGCTCGCCTATTGAGGGTTAATATAGGCACCATCTTACCTGTAAGGTCAGGTCATGACAAATTGGTATTAGAGACCTAGGTTTGATGGTGTCACCTGTATATAACATCCATCTAGTAGAGTTTTCTAGATGGGTGCAAAGACATCCTCAACTTATTTTCAGGAGGCTACATGATGTGTCAGGAAATCAATTTGTGATTGTATCCTTCATGCGATTATCGTGTTGGCTTACTGGAATCTCATTTTGCTCATTCTATTGCAATATGGCTTGCAGAGGTCAACCTTTGGGCATAGACTAGGATGCAACACAAGTGCTAGACCAGGACTTTTCTCTAGAGTATTTTGAGGAGCGTTTGGATACCCCTGTTCCCCCATAGACAGAGAGACTCACAGTAGTGCCACTCCAACTACCCTTGTTATGATTCCATCACTTAAGGCAATTATCACATAGTTACTTAGCTCTTAGGAGTGCACAACAGGTACCAACCCTAGATCTAGTGCCACCTGTGCAACCAATGTAGCCTCCAACTTCCGCTCTAGCAGAACATGTGGCCCTTATGGCTCAGCAGAGGCTACTAAGAGGGTGAGACCATATAAGGATCAATGAGTGCTTGGCTACTTTCTTAGATTGGGACCTTTAAGGTTTGTAAGATTTATTGGAGAGAAAGCTCACGAGTTCTTGATGATATGTCTGGAGAGGCTGCAAACTTTGTTCCTGTTAGAGTATAGAGGGGTAGATTTTGCATCATACTAGTTAGATGGAGTTTCTAAATAGTAGTGGCATGTATACTTGGATACCATGCCAGCTAAGTCACCGCTAGTGTCGTGGATAGAGTTTTTTGATGTATTGCTAGCCCGATTTGTCCTAGGAGCCTCAAAGATAGACTTTATGATTAATTTTCTAGATTAGAGTAGGGCAAGTCTAGACATTCATATTAGGCTTCATTATAAGCTTTTGATGGTAGTTATCGGTCACTTGATGCCTCCACAAAGTGCAGTCCTCCTTATCCTTCGAAAAGGAGGCCAAGGGATAGATTTATAGTAGTTATAAGCCAGGTTGGGTCCTCTCATTCAACTAGTCAAAGATCTAGAGCATTAGTGACAGACACTACAGATTGAAGTGGTTGACGCCGTGGTGATTAGGCATTTTTGGGGTGTTATGATTGCAGGACATTAGATCACTAGTCCCAAGAGTATCCCCCGTAGAGAGAGATGTACTTGACTTCTTAGGTAGGCTAGTTAGCCCTACCATCGATGATTAGAGGCAGGGATCCAGATTAAGGCCATTAGGGTGACCACGAGGCTCTATAGATGACCTGCATAGGTCTAGGGATGATTTTATCCTAGGCATGATTACTTTACGTCAGTTGTATTTTGACTTCTGTAGGAGACTTGTCTTCTTTTCTAGTAGTGGATCATTATGGTACTGGATTTACATTTGCTATTGTGGCAGATTAGTTTTATAATTGGTGTTTGATTCACTTGCGTTGTTTGACCTTTCATTTTGTCTTCCTTGTTGTGCTTAGTTTGGTTGTTTATTCCCTACTACCATTTTTGTTACCTGGAGTGAGGTTGCGGTTGAGAGTAGGTGTGATGATAGAAGTGGTTCTATCGGTATGCCTAGTTGATGTTGTGGGCGATTTTCTATGTTAGTGGGGATAGGTGTTCTAGATGGTAAGGTTATTGAGTTCTCTTGTGTCTTGTATTTTTAATTAGGTGGTTTCAATGTGGATTAAGTTTCTTGAGTGATTTTGATAATTTCAGCTGTTCTCGGCTTGATTAATTTGGAACTAATGCTAAGGTAAAATTGAAGAAACTCATGGAAGTTTTGAAGTAAGTTGAGTTCTATTGCTAGATCAGAATGCTATTTCAGTGTTGCTTGTTTCGTGAAGGCGTTAGTGGGTCCAACAGGGCATGCTGACCCCATATTTTTATTTTTTATACTTGAGACTACAATTGTTCTTGACTCTTATGGATGAAAATTTTTGTAATAGTGGATGTGTTAATGAATCTCCAGGTCATATGATTTTCTATGTATTTTGCTCTAGTTGGATGGTTTCTATAGCGATGCCAAATCACTTGTAACTTGTTAGAACTAATTGCTTAATCATCTAGTAATTCATTTGGAAGATATTCGTCTTTCCATGTTAAAGGCCTCTTTAAAATTAAAAAAATGAGTTTAATAGTAAAGTCTGAGTAAACGGCCTCGAAATGAAATTCTGACAGTTCCATCAGCTCTAAAATGGACTAATTAGGCAATGGACATGTTCATTTAGAGTACTGAGGTTTTTGGTGATAGTTTATACTGAGTTTTGCTTTTTAGCCTTCAGAATGGGCTATTAATTGACTTTAGTCAAAATTTTTGAAAATATGCCCGAATGGAAATTTCAACAATGCGTTTAGCTCTTAAATATTGAGTTTGTTCTAGGAGAACCTTTCTTTCGATCCCTGAGGCTTTTGAATGCTTTTTGGGCTCTTTAATGGAAATTAAGTAATTTTTAAATTAGAAAGTGGGACCCACATTTGATCGTAATGACCTCTGATGGGAATTTTGACTACACCATTGAGTCTAGAATATTGCTTAATCAGATTCTACATAGTGTTTGTGTTTTTTTTTGACTCCAAATAAGTGATGAGCATCGAAACCAAGGACTTGATGCTAGTTAAAAATATTGTGCATAGGCAATCAGAATGGTCCAGTAGAATGGAGGGTTGCACTCTCGACCTATAGGCCATCATGATCATGAGGAGGAGATTAATCGTTATAAAGGGATAGAAATTCCTGGTTTCACGAACAAGCATAAGAAAACTTCGATCATAATATTTTATTCGTGTGGAGGCTGATTTCAGTGATTCAAAAAGCTCTTATATAATTTTTCTAGAGGAACATCAATAAGTATAAAAAATTACTTCAAGTATAAGGGTCATTATACAAACTTTGTTTTGAGTTTTTGGTGTCGGCCCACTTTCCCTCCGTTTAGCCTCAAAATTAGGTTAAGTCCATTTTTTGTGATTTTAGTGTCGAAATGACTGTATTGACATCGTGGTTCTATTTCTTATAGCTTGGTAGCATTCTAGGATCATTTGAAGTGCACTTGATTATCGTTCAAATAGGCTATAGACTTTCTTCTCCTCTAGACTGAGTCTGAATGTATAAATCCTGTAAGGATGGCATGAGTATTGAGTAAGGAATTGATTGAAGTCCTTATACATTAGAAATAGTTACTAGTCAGGATTATTTGAGATTGTTGTACTGACTATCTGTTTTATATTTATTTGGTTCTTTTGGTTGTCTACTATGCCTGTTGTTATTGGATAAGTGTATATTATAAAGTTCTGTCTAACTGATTGTTGGCATCGATGGGTACTAGATTTGTGCTATGATATCTTCTTCTCTTGTTGGTACTTCACCTATGATTGAGTTGTGACATATGTTGAGGAATGTGGCTGAGAATGTGATATTTAAACATATTCATGTATATGAAGGTGTGTTGAGCTTAATAGTTATTAGTAAATGGATTGTTTGTAATATTTTTGTTTTCTAATTGATATTTGAGGCCATCTGAGTTTCTATTTAACCTGTTGAGACTATCTGTGATTAGCACACCAGCTATCTGTTATGATCATGATTATCTGAGATGATGTGATACTTACTGAAATGTCGAGGTCCCTTGTGATTGATACACTGATTGTCTATCATAGTTATTATTATAGGTTGAGCTTACTTGAGATTGGTATATGGGTTGTTGTTATACTTTGTTATTTGTTATTGTTAGGCCTTAGTCTAGACTTCGGCTAGAGTTGCCCTAGATGTGCATTGTTCAGGATTGATGGATTATTGTATATGCTTTTTGTATGACTTGAGAGTTGTAGATCCTTGTAGACCGGATTAGCAGACTTGGGTCTTATAGAGTAAAGCTTGGATTACATCTTATGCACCATAGGTTCAAGCCCATGTTGGGTCTGTAGCATGCATTGAAGTCTAGAGCATAGCTTGAGTTAAAGTCCAGAGCGTAGCCCATATTATAGTCTAGAGCATGGCCTGAGTTAGAGTCCAAACCATAGCATGAGTTGAAGTCCAGTGCGTTGCTTATGTTGGAGTCTAAGACATAGCCTGATGCTTGAAATCCAGGCCACGACTTGCATTGAAGTCCAGGTATTGTCCGAATCAAAGTCCAGGGCATTGTCTGAGTTAATCTACTGGGTATAGACTGGGTTGAAGTCTAGACCATGAGGTTTTATTAGAGACGAGATGATTCTAACAGAATTGTGATTTCGTGTGTAGGATTAGATTACGTACATTTGGCTATTTGGTGTGCAGGTGTACACATTGTGATTTTTGGGGCCCAACGGGTGTATAAGGTAAGGGTAGATAGTACCTTATAGCTATGTACTTGCCTATCCTACATTGTTCTATTCAGTATATCTTAGTTCTACTCTGTATCATTGGTGTGACATTTAAATAAGGTGGTTCTATTAGAGTTGTGGTTTCACGTATATGTTTGGGTTATGAGCTCAGTCTATACTCGACACCCCGAATCTTACACCTATTCACCTTTCAATGTGCATGGGTGTACCTTCTGGGCTTTTAGGGGCTCGGGCGGTGTACAAGCATAGAGAAAAGGCCTTACACCCATGTACTTCACTACACCCTCGCCTAGCTTAGGCTACTCGGTAGTTGTCTGCATACTTACCTGGTTCCCGTGTTTAGACACTTATGGAGTTACATTCTATCTTATTCCTACCTTATTTACTATTCTTACTTAGTCAGCTATGATGTCTATTGGGTACCTTATTCCTGTTACTCACTCCTACTTTCTGTATATGTTTCATGGTGCAGTCCTTACACGAGCCCGTGTTTAGACATAATTACCTGGTTCCTGTGTTTAGACACTTATAGAGTTACATTCTATCTTGTTCCTACCTTATTTACTATTCTTACTTAGTCAGCTATGATGTCTATTAGGTACCTTATTCCTGTTACTCACTCCTACCTTCTGTATATGTTTCATGGTGCAGGTCCTAGCACGAGCCAGTACGTTGACTCTTCTTGTGATAGTTGTATATTCGAAGATTAGATGTGAGCATTGGATGTCCTTGGATCCTTTCGATTTCTTTCTATATTAGTGGCTGTCTTTTGCTATTTACGATTTGCCTTGTATATTATTTTGAGTTTTATATATGTATATAGAGTTATATTATGGTCCAGTATGATGTGTTGTGTTTATAATATACAACACCGTACGTGTTGATAGGCCTGGAAACTAAAGGATAGGAAATTTTGAACTAACTTAGTTATATGAGACAATCTATGACTTGTGGATGGGACCACAAGTCATAGAAAGGCTTCGTAGTTGGAGCCTATAGAGATGGAAATTTTTTTGAGTATCTAGAAATCATATTATTAACAGGAGAATAGGTTGTGAATGGAACCATGGTCCATGGAAAAGCATCATGAAAGAAACCTCTGAGGCATGAAATTTTTCTAAGTCTGAAAGCTACACTACGAGGGGCTTCACGGTTCGTAAAAAAACTATAGACCATGGAAGGTGTTTCATGGTTTTAAAATAAAATTTCCAGTTGCTGAATTTTGTGATACCTGTTCTATGAGGGCCAACCATGACCCTTGGATGACTTTACCGCCTACACATGGGTGGTCGTAGACTACTCCAGAAGATTTTGATTGAAGGACTTTATTGTCATTTCTAATTCATTTAATCCTAAAACTATGTTGTTTTGACCCTCTTAACTAATTTAACCAACTCAAACCCTATAAATCCTATTCCTAATTCATTGTATCTCATTCATTCTCATAATTCTCTCAAAGGCTTTCATAATTTCTCTCTTTAGACAAGGACTCCATTGAAGCTAAGGTTGTAGCTTTGGGTTAAGGATTTTCAAGGTTATGTCACCCCAAATTCTAAGGCTCTTTACTTGAGGGCTTTATTCATGAATTAGTTTCATTTATGAAGCTCAATATAAATCCTCTTTTTTCTCAAAGTTTCATGGTGATTTCAAATGGATTTTTATGATATGATTCCAAATGTACGTATTATCATTATTTTATGGTTATTATACCTATTTATGCATGAACTAGGAAGAATTACATGATTTCTATGAATTTCAAGTGAAAAGTATATGATGATTAAATCTTGTTGAATCGATGTGGGTTCCTTTACTAATGATCCAACTTAATTTCATTTGCATGATTCCTCTATGATTTCATCTAATTACATGATTTTAATTCAATTTCTCATGAAACCACACATGGCCCTAGTTTTCTATAATTAAGCTATGGTTTTCATGAATATGAATCTAAGTATGGAAAGCATGATTTGATGATGTTATGATGATAATATTGTGATGGTGGTGATGATACGATAATGAGGGTGACTTAAGATCCGAATGTTTATGTAATGATGATGTTAAGATGGAGAGTATACCCACACTATGTGAAAGCTATGTAGATAGGCTATTCTTATGGTATGAGATGTTTTCATAAAGTTATTATGAATATTTTACAAGCTATGTAAGTATGATTTTGACAAAGTATAAATTGTGTTGAAAGATACACACACATATATATGCAATATTTTATGTATTTCGTGGGATATGATTTAGCACTAAGAGGGCTTTGGTAGATTCTATTGTGCCATAACGACATGCCACCATAGGTTTATGATGATGTTTATGTGACTATAAGGCTAGCTAATGGATCCCTATAGCTTTATGATGTGACACTCACCGTTCTAGAATAGAGCCTAAAGGGTGGGGTCTTTATGTATATGTGATTCTCACCGTGCTAGGATAGAGCCTATCGAGGGAGGTCGATTATACCTTGGAAAAGTAGACTCCTCTTTGACTTGGTGTAGAGGGAACATCAGGATTGCATTTAATAGTTTGCATGGTCTTATTGTCGGTTAAGGTCTTATTCCCACATATGTAATCTAGGATTATGAAGGTTTTGATGATGTTTCTTCTCATGGTTTTAAACATGCATTGACCATTCATATTGAGTACTTACTATATTGATTATGTTTATGCATATTGATATTATGTTGTGATATTCCCTGAAGCATGGCATACCTACATACTTAGTACATTCCACATACTAACGCATACGTCTTTTCCTACATGATCTAACCATGTAGGAACGGATGACGAAACTACTCTCCTATTTCATGGATAGATTCGGAGTTGAGATTTTGAGCACTTGTGGTGAGTTCCCATTCTTCGGGAACAACCCCTTTCCATATTTGTTTTTCTTATGATGAGACTGAATAACTTTTCACTGATGTATATCTCTAGGGTGAGCTAGTAAGCTATGCTCTAGTCTCCACCAAGATCATTATGTAGTGGCATGTATTAGACCTAATGCTGATGTAATTTCCCCAGGGGAAACATTTGAGTCATATGGTGTTATATTCCACTTGCTATTCTCTTATGATTTGCTTACCTTACTTTATGTATGCTTATGATATGAACACAAGGCTTGGATGGAGCACTTTTGTGTGTCACATTCACCATGTTACTACTAGGCCCTAGGTTCGGGTAGTGAAACAAGTAGTATTAGAGCATGAGATCTGAAAGCATCCAAAGGAGTCCAACATGCCACATCTAGTAGATTCTTGTTCACAGGTGTGAAGCACACCACATCCATGAGCTAGAGGTTATGCAATGTTTAGGAATTTTCGCTTCTTTTGTGATCCATGTCATGCGTTCAAGACTCTCATTCCCTAATGTTTATCCTTTGATATTTTCATAAAATGCCTTCACGATGCGCTCCATTGCCTAAGGGAGTTCATACTTATAAGGACCAAGTTCCTTTGGCTCTTCAAGGTCCTCAAGCTGATCAAGTTACTAATGATGAGATTAGGGTCGCTATTATGTGTTGGCTCAAGTTGTTTTTTTCCCCAAAGACTCCTACTCCGATTCGAGGATAAGAGATTTTGCGAGGATGAATCCCCTGAAGTTCGATGGTTCTAAGGTGGATAAGGATCCATGAGAGTTCCTTGATGAAGTCTACAAGGTGATTGAGATTATGGGGTTATCTTCTAAGGAGAAGGTTGAATTGGTGGCTTACCAACTTAAGGGAGTTTCTTAAGTTTGGTTCATATAATGGAAATCCAAGAGGGTTGAAGAAGGATCTATTGATTGTGAGATGTTTAAGGCCGCTTTCCTTGATTTTTTCTTCCCACTTGAATTGAGGGAAGCTAAAGTGATGGAGTTCATGAATTTGAGGCAAGGTGTTATGAGTGTGAGGGAGTATGCCCCTAAGTTCACAAAATTGTCTAAGTAAGCTCCTTCTTTGGTGGATGACTTTAGGGTCCACATGAACAAATTTACCTTTGGTGTTTCTGACTTGGTGAATATGGAGTGTAAGGCCATGATGCTCATTATGGAGATGTACATTTCTAGGCTCATGACATATGCCGAACAAGTAAAGGGTGAGAAACTTCAAAAGATGAGGATGGGGGAGTCCAAGAGAGCTCATTTTGATGGTGGATCTTCTCATGCTAAGTCTGGTGGTTGCATTTTCCAACAAGTCCAAGGGTCATCTAAAGGTTCTTCTCAAAGGTTTGACAAGGAAAGAGAGCCTAACCCTAAAGCTCAAGATGATGTGACAAAAGGTGGTTCTATTCCTCCTAGGTGTCCCAAGTGTGGAAAGAACCATGTTGGTGAATGCTTTGCTTGTTTTTCGTATGGAAAGGTAGGACACAAGATCTCTAAAGTCCTCATGTTGCAACTAAAGGGAAAGAAGGGCGTTCACAACGTCAAATGGTTTAAAGAGGGAGTTCAACAAAGTGCATGAGCTCAAGGAGGTGGTCCACGTGGTAATCGGGGTTTTATGCTTTTCGTGCTAAGTAAGAGGTTGAGGAGTCCCCTAATGTGGTTACCAGTATGTTAAGAGTCTTTGATTATGATGTGTATGCTTTGCTTGATACGGTGCTAATACGTCTTTGGTTACTCCTTAACTTGCCTTAAAGGTTGATATGTCTCTGGAAGTCTTGTTAGAACCTTATCCGGTTTATACTCCAATTGGTGAGTCAATCCTAGCCAAGAAAGTCTATAGAAAATTTTCCATGTTGATCTTGCACAAAGTCTTTCCATGTGATATTATTGAACTTGATATGATAGATTTTGATGTATTCTTGGTATGGATTGATTGCATGCATCTTATTCTTCTATTTATTGTAGAATTTATAGGATCTCATTTCAAGTTACTAATGAGCCTATCCTTGAGTAGAAGGGAACAAATTCGGTGTTCAAAAGAAAGCTTATTTCTTACGTAAAGGCTATGAACAGGATTTCCAAAGGTTGCATATACCATGTTGTCCGAGTCATGGATGTTGAGTCAAATGTTCCTACTCTTGATTCGGTTCCTATAGTTAATGAGTTCCTGATGTCTTCTTCGATGATTTTTTCGATATTCCTGCTGAAAGGAAAATTGACATTGGCATTAACCTTTTACTCGATACCTATCCTATTCCTATACCTTCATATTGAATAGCCCCGACGGAGTTGAAAGAATTAAAGGAACAATAAAGGGGCTTGCTTGAGAAAGGGTTCATAAAGCCTAGTGTATGACCAAGAGAGGCTCCCGTATTGTTTGTTAGAAAGAAGGATAGTTCACTTTGGATGTGTGTGGATTATCGACAATTGAATAAGGTGACTATAAAAAACAAGTATCTACTTCCGAGAATTGATGATCCATTTGAGAAACTACAAGGAGCAAGATCTTCGATTCGAATATCACCAATTGAGGGTGAAGGAGGATGAAATTCCTAAGATGACATTTAAAACTTGCTATGATCATTTTTAATTATTGGTTATGTCATTTGGACCAATAGATTCTCCCACCGCTTTCATGACTTACTGAATAGGATCTTCGAATCGTATTTGGATATGCTTGTGGTTGTGGTCATAGATGATGTATTGGTCTATTCACGAGATGTAAAGGAGCATTAGGATCATTTGAGGATCGTATTGCAAATATTGAGAGATAGGGAACTCTTCGCCAAGTTTAGCAAGTATGAGATTTGGCTATGGGAGGTTGCGTTTTCGACCACATTATCTCAGATGATGGCATTAGAGTTGATCCAAAGAAGACAGAGACAGTGAAGAATTGGCCTAGACCATTGTCTCTATCTAATATTAGGAGCTTTTTGGGTTTGACAAGATATTATCGGAGATTTTTTGAAGGGTTATATTCTATTACTTCTCGTTTGACTAAGTTGATCCTAAAGAAAGTAGAATTTGAATGGTCCGATGACTGTGAACGTTTCCAAATATAGAGGGATCGTCTTACTTTGTCTCCTATTTTGACATTGCCCAATGGCCCGGATAGTTTTGTTGTATATTGTCATGCCTCACAAATAGGCTTCAGTTGTGTCTTGATGCAACATAGAAAAGTCATTGACTATGCCTCAAGGCAATTGAAAGTGCATGAAAAGAATTATCCGGCTCATGATCTTGAATTATTGGTCGTTCTATTTGCATTGAAGATTTGGCGTCATTATCTCTATGGGGTGCATGTTGATATATCTACCAACCACAAGAGTTTAAGATATGTTTTTAGCCAAAGGGAATTTAGCCTAAGAAAAAGAAGATGGTTGGATATTTATAAATATTATGACTTGATTGTGATGTATTACCCCGAGAAATAAAATATTGTGGCTGATGCATTGAGTAGAAGGTCCATGGGTAGCACTGCCTATGTTGAGAACCAAAAGAAAGAGTTGGTTAGAGAAATGCACCATTTAGATTGTTTCAGTGTGAGGTTGAATGGGTTGAATAATGTTGGTGTTTTGACATCCCGAGCCTAAGACCTAGTCATCCCACGAGTAATGAGACACCCATAGGCACCTTATCCAAGCCATTTTAGCATATCAAGTATTCATAGGCAAAAATTCATTCATTTTGAAGAAATAAATTGGATAGGGTCTAAGGTATATCTCTTGAATTAGAAACATCATCTTAAAACATACATGGTGTCCATAAACAAACCACTAGAGCATGGATAAACAGAAATCGATAACGGTCAGTTTTCTTAAAATAGAATGATTCCAAATTTGGTCTTAGAAAGTAAAAGCCTTCATTTTAAAAACCAAAAAATACATCGCATCCAAAATACATAGCAAGAAGGAAAATAGGTTGAGTCCCAAACTACGGGCCCACCACAATAAAACTGGTATTAGAGAGTCAAAATAACTAGCCACGAGCCGAGGAAAGAGCACCTGTCCCTATATGGTGAAATCATGTAAGCAAAATATCCGTTAGTACTTTTGGAATATACTAAGTATGTGAAATGCAATGCAAGTGTTAAATTGTAATTCCATCATTTATAAGGTAAAGACTTTAACGCATGAAATATTAAGGACAACATTAACATGGGCTTAAGCACGCACAAGAAATTACCTTCAACATGACTAAAAACAATGCATAAATGAAACACATATAATGGAACAAAGACATCAATATCATACTTTTGTGTGAATGGTTGTAACTGACATATAAGACAATGTGAGATACTACATGAAATCCAACATAACCCTCTATGTTGGCATGAGGAGACCACTTGCCGAGTTGTACTTTGTCACATAGCATGCATCATCATGTATAATAATTGGCCTACATGGATCCACTAACCTAGCCTACAAGGGATTGCATATAATTAATAAGGCAAAGGTTGCTTCTAGGTTTTCCTTACTGAACCCCATCTCAATGCCTCATTCGGTGCTAAGTCATCCCACAGAATCTTTAAAACATAAGCTTACTCAAATAGTGACACTCAAAATCACAGGAACCACCAAGTGAGAATTGTCCCTTCATCTTGGGGACCATAATAAACATCATTTAGGACATTATAAATATGCTTATATCAAAACTTCAACTTGAAACCTTTCTTTCATGCCCTGCTTATTATCACACAACATGCAAGGATTAGCTTTAAACTTTGTGGGCCTAATCATAAGTTGTAACATTCATAAACCATAAGAGTCATGCATGATCATGGAAAACTATGGTTATTCAAAACATACAAAGTAGCCCACACATCAGCATTAATCATTGAGGTCATCACCCTTAACTCAGAATTCATGAAAATATTTAGTATAACATCTCATGGTACATTAAAGACCTATTATAACAAAATACATCATGGAATCATCATTAGCATGCATGACAGTATTTAATTAACTTAAGGGATAGGTAAAAGCTTTCAATGTAGGACTTTGTGGGTGAAAAGAGTCCCATAGATCAACTCACATACATTGGGTAAGGCTATGAAGGAGGAATTTTATGTTATGGAAGAGACCCTTGAAACCCTAGCCTTCCGTTCCTTGTTCTTAGAGAGGATGGATACCTTAGGATTTGTGAGAAAGTGGAATGATGTAAAAAAGTATGGATTCTAGGGATTTAAGGTCTGAATAGGGGCCTAAAGAGTCATAAAAATGATGTGGTTTAGGTTTAGGATTGGCACAAAGGACGAATTTCCCTTCATTAAAGGTGCCAGATTCAATCCACGAGACCTTGATTACAGGCTGTGGATGAAACCACGAGTCGTGGTTCTCGTCGTGCTGTTATCCTTTTCCAACCTTTCAAAACTAGTTATCTACTACTAACCATAAAAACCCAATCCACGAGTCGTACATCAATCCACGGGCTGTGGGTGGCCTCATGGAGTCCCTCTACACTTAGTGAAATTTCTAGTTTTCTGGACCTTGACTACGATGGCTAACCACGGGCCGTTTATGGGACTAAGAGCCATCCTGTGTGTTGTGGGTTACCTTCCAGAAACTTCAAATTTTCTTCATATTTTGAACTAACATCCAGAACACAATCGACAGGCCGTGTTTCTCTCCACGGGCCATATGTGCCTTTCATGGAACACTTTACTCTGCGAAAAATCTCCACTTTTTGAGGCTCTCATCCACGAGCCTGGTCTACAGCTTGTGGCTCAAATCACAGGCTGTGAATTAACCTCTGAGCATTTCTAGCCCAACCTTTTTTCGGAGATTCTAGGCTCCTAACTTGAGGGTCCTTACAATATCTCCTCCTTGGGATTATTCATCCCTAAATATACTTAAATGTAGGCTCTAAGGAGTAAAACATCAGCTAACAACCCAACATGCATGCAAAAATGAAATTTGAACATCTTTTCTAAAAATTTCAAAATCCATACTTCACATTGTTCTTGAAACAATCCATGGTATGAAAATCAGTGTATGCATCATGTAAAACTAATATGCAAGGAATTGGAGATTTTGGGTAGAACTTAATACCTTAGGCTTTAGTAGAGTGGAATATATACGGGTAACACTTCATCATATCCGCTTCTGCTTCCTATGTTGCACCTTCAACTTGTTCATTCTTCCAAAGTACTTTAATGGATGCAACTTTCTTTTTCCTTAGATTCATTACTTGGAGTATAAGATTTCAACTGATACTTCTTTATAACTCAAGTTCTCTCTAATGTCCACTTCTTCCAAGGGAACTATGGAGTTTGCATCATCTATGAACTTTCTCAACATTGACATATAAAGACCGGATGAATCAAATTTATACAATAGTTATGTGTAACGTATATGCCATTTTCCCACTTTTCTCACTACCTTGTAAGGTCCTACATACCTAGGTCTTAGTTTCCCCTTCTTGCCAAACCGGATCACACCGTTCATGGAAGAAACATTCAAATAGACCCAATCACCAATGTTGAACTCAAGATCTCTCCTCACATCAGAGTAGGAATTTTTGTGACTTTGGGCTATTTTTAACTTTTCTCTTATGAGCCTCACTTTTCCATCACATCTATGACTAAATCCGACCCTAGAGAGGCTATCTTTCAACTTCAAATCACCCAATAGGTGATCTACACCATCTACCACACAATGCTTCAAAGGGTGCCATTTCGATGCTTGGATAAAAGCTATTATTGTAGGCAAATTCGATGATAGGAAATTGCTCATTCCATCTCTCTTTAAACTTCAACATAA
The DNA here is from genome assembly GCA_029948455.1 of Solanum rostratum. NCBI lineage: Eukaryota > Viridiplantae > Streptophyta > Magnoliopsida > Solanales > Solanaceae > Solanum > Solanum rostratum. The sequence goes on from CM057049.1 coordinate 25,032,659, forward strand.
AAGCTCTCAACATGTCTCCCAATGTTTCAATGGTTCTCTTGGCTTGCCCATCGGTTTGGGGATGGAAAGAAGTATAGCTTCACCTTAGTACCGAGAACCCTTTGAAATATTTCTAAAAATGAGAGGTAAATTAGGCACCATGATCCTATATAATGGATATTGGAATCCCATGCTACCTCACCAATTCTCGGATATACAATTGAGCATAGTTTTTGATACTAAATGTCATTTTGACCAGTAAGAAGTGATCCTACTTACTCATTCAATCCACTATCACCTATATGGATTCAAAGTATCTCTTGGTCTTAGGCAACCCCACTAAAATGTCAATATTGACTTCTTCCCTCTTCCAAGTAGGAATGTCAATATCATGAGCTAGTGCACCTGGCCTTTGATGCTCAACTTTGACTTGTTGGCAACTGGCACACTTGGACACAAATTTGAAAATGTCCCTCTTTATTCTGTTCCACCAATAAACCTCCCTCAGATCTCTATACATTTTCGTAGAACCGAGATGAATAAAATAAGAAGAGTTGTGATCTTCTTGCAATATGAACTTTTTTAACTCACTGTCATTTGGCCACACAATCTCCCTTGAAATCAAAGTACACCATCTCCCCCTTGTGAGAAAACTTCTATCTTCACTTCGACCTTTAAATTCAACTAAAGTGGGATCAAGGTCTTGATTGGACTTAATATCCTCAATCAAAGAGCATTCGAACCCTTATAGCACCATCACACCACCACTTGCGACTTCAACTTTACTCCAAACCTATCAAACCAACTCACTTTTTCCATCATCTTCTGTATGAGACACACTACCTAGGGAAACTCTACTAAGAGCATCGACTTTCCCCGGGTGATGCTTCACACTAATGTCATGGCCTTTGAGAAGCTCTAACTACCCCGTTTCCTCATGTTAAGATTCTTGTGGATGAATATGTTGAAGGCTCTTGTAATCGGTGAAGACATCTGCACGGACCCTACACAAGTAGTGATGCCAAATTTCAAAGAAAATACTATGGCCACAAGCTCAAGATCATGAGTCAGGTAGCTCTTCTCATGTACCTTCAATTGCTTTGAGGCATTGGAAATCACTTTATCATGTTGCATCAACACACACCCCTGCCCAATCCTAGAAGCATCATAATAGACAACAAACACATCATTTCCTTCGAGAAAGGTCAAGATTTCAACTGAAATTAACTGATCCCTCAAGGTTTTGAAACTCTTCTCAGACTCATTTGTCCACAAAAACTTTTCTTTCTTTTGAGTCAACTTGGTCAACCGGGATGAAATGGAGGAGAAACCTTCCACAAACCTCCTAAGTACCCGGCTAGGCCCAATAAAATCCTATTGTCCATATGAGTAAATGGCCTTGGCCAATTTCTCACCGCTTCTATATTATTAGGATCAACCTTGATGCCATCACTTGACACCATATGCCCAAGAAAGACAACCCGACTTAATCAAAATTTGCACTTGTCAAAGCTTGCAAAAAGCCTTTGATCCTCCAAAGTTTGTACCACTACTCTAAAGTGCTCCATATGATCTCCTTTACTATGGGAGTATATTAGGATATCATCAATAAACACCACTACGAAAATGTCAAGGTAGGGCTTGAATACCTTATTCATAAGGTCCATAAAGATAGCTGATGCATTAGTGAGACCAAAAGATATTACCCCAAATTCAAAGTGACTATTCCTAGTGCGAAAATTCATTTTAGGAATATCATTCTCATTCACCCTTAGTTGATGATACTAGAACCTTAAGTCAATCTTGGAGAAATGCATAGCCCACTATAATTGATCAAACAAGTTGTCTATTCCTGGGAGTGGATATTTATTCTTAATAATGACCTTGTTGAGTTGCCAGTAGTGTATGCACATAAGGTACTTAGCTCATCCTTCTTCCTTACAAACAAAGCCGGAGCACCCCATAAAGACCTACTAAGTATATGAAACCCTTTTTCGACAAATCTTTTAATTATACTTTAATTCTTTCGACTCCATGGGAGGCATTCTATAAGGAGGAATAGGGATCGGTTAAGTGTTAGGTAAGAGGTCTATGCAAAAATCTATTTACCTTTCGGGAGAAACACTCGATAACTCATCCAAAAAGACAATAATGGAACTCATTAACTATGGGAATCGACTCAAGAAAAGGGACTCTGGAGGTAAAATTTTTGACCCTTACTAGATGATATATGCACCCATTGACATCATTTTTTTGGCCTTTAGAAAGGAAACAAACCGACCTTTATATGAAGAATTTCTATCCTTCCACTCAAAAATGGACTCATTTGAGAATTGGAACTTGACTTTGAGTCATACAATTGATGAAGGCATAAGAAGCATGTAATTAATCCATCCCAAATATAACATCCAAGTCAACCTTGGAGAGTTCTACTAAGTCACAAAACACTACATTATTCAAGAATGAAATGTGACAATCTCTATACGCTCTTCGTGCAACAATGGACTCTCCTACAGGGGTACATACTTCATAAGGCTTATTAAGGATTTTGGGGAATTCATGGAATCTATTTGCAAGAAATAGAGTTATAAATTAAAAATTTTCCCCCAATCTAACAAGGCATATGCATCAAAATTATAAACTTTCAACATAATAGTAATAGTATTCAAAGCCTTTTTAACTTCTTGTCAGCCATGAAGAGCATGGAAACAGTTGGTCCTTAGAGCATCGTGGACTTGCCTTCTATGGACTTGGGGCCTTGCACCTCCAGTCCAATAATTCTTTGCATGGTGCCTAGGCTTTCCACACTTAAAAGCATGCGTTTGAACTGGACAAACACTCTCCTTTGTGGGGCCTTCCACACTTGGGCAATTTAGGATTTGTAGCTTTAAAAGTACTCCTTGTCTTTTGTAGATTAGGATGAAGGAGTTTCGGTAGACCGTTGGCCACCTTGCTTTTGGCCACCTTAGAATTTATTGCAGCGTCCACTCCTTTGATGAGAATATCCCCCATAATTAACCCGAGTCCTCGTGACTCCCTTTCCCTCCCCCTTAACTTTTCCTTTTCAGTTTGTTTGTCATACGTCATCAACCTGGAGATTTCTATCTCTTTCATAAGTAAATAGGCTTGCACTCCTTCGACACTAAGTTTAAGACACCAGATATGAACTTGCTCATCCTGGCTCTTGGATCTGCTACCATAAAAGGGGTATATTTGGAGAGTTTGGTAAACTTAAGATAATACTCTCTCGCTCTCACGTGACCTTGCCTAAGGTTGATAAAATTTTGTATCTTAGCTTTCATCAAATTTATTGGGAAGAACAGGTCTAAGAAAACACCCTTGAACTCCTCTCATTTGATTGGACCCGATCTTTAGCCCCTTTCCTCTACCCATTGCTCATACCATGTCTTGGCTACTCCCTTTAGTTGTTAATCCACCAACTCATCCTTCTCCTCCATGGGAACTCTCATTATTAAAACAATCTAGTAAGTCTCATCAATGAAGTTGATAGGATCCTATTCCACGTTAGAACCGAGGACCTCTAGAGGACTCATCCTCATGAAATCTTTAACCCGTGTAGCTAGAGTAGGAACTTGGGGAGGAATGATAATCCCTCTATAGTCTTGATTAGCCTAAGCTCGGGTTAGCAAGGTGAATGGGGCTGCAACCTCTGCATGAGACACCCTATTATTTTATTATAGTGGAGGGGCTTGTTTCTTGGGTGTTTCTTTGGTTGTGGAGCTCTTCATGGTGGCTTGATCTAGAAATAGAAAATATATCATTTTTAGTTGTAAAAGAACCATAGATAACTCTAAAGGAATGACATGAATATGAAAGAAGGGAAGACTTTTCTAAACGTCTCATAGCCTCTCATTCAAGATTATGGCGCACTTCACAACCTTCAATGAGATTCTACTCGACGTGGTATGTTTGGATATTCGAGGATCATTTTGAAATCTCATGCTCTAATACAAAGTTTTTAAGGAATTGAGCTAAGGTCCTAGTCGTCACATGGTGAATAACACCCATAGGTACCTCACCCAAGCTATTTTAGCATGTAAGCATTCATAGGTGAAAATTCATTCATTTTGTAGAAATAAACAAGATAGGGTCTAAGGGATATAACTTGAATATAAAGCATCATGTTAAAACATACATGGACATAAACATACCAACTAAAACATGGACAAATGATTATGATAACGGTGGATTTCCTTCAAATAGAAAAGATTCCCATTTTGGCCTAGAAAGTAAAAGCCTTATGCTTAAAAACCACAAAAATAAATCATGTCCAAAATACATAGCAAGAAGGGAAATAGGTTGAGTCCCGAACTAAGGGCCAACCACAATAGAATTAGTCTTGGAGCATCGGAAGAACTATCCAGGAGCTAGAGGAGAAGTGCATATTGCTACATGGTGAAATGATATAGGCAAAACATGCATTAGTACTTTTGGAATGTACGAAGTATGTGAGATGCAATGCAAGTGCGAAATTGTAATGCCATCATTTATAAGGTAAAGACTCTAATGCATGAAACGATAAGGTCAATATTAACAAATGCGTAAATATGCACAAGGAATTACGTTCAACACGAGTAAAATTAATGCATAAATGAAACATATGTGATGGAATGAAGACATCAATATCATACTTTTATGGGAAGGAACTGTAACCAACATATGAGATCATATGCGCTACTACATGAAATTCGACATAACCCCTTACATTGGCATAGGGAGACAACTTTCCAAGTGGTACTCCATCACATATCATGCATCATCATATATCATAATTGGCCTACATAGATCCATTAGACTAGCCTACAAGGGCTCCTATGGTGGCACATAATTAATGAGGGCAATGAGTTACTTCTAGGATTCTCTTATCGAACCCTACCTCAATGCCTCATGTGCTATGTCATCCAATGAAATCTTTCAAACATAAGCTTAGTCAAATAGTGACACTTAGAATCATGAAAAACAATCTTAAGAGTAGCTCGACACTTAAGGAACAACCAAGTGAGAATTATCCTTTTATCTTGGGGACCATCATAAGTATCATTTAGGGCATTATAAATATGCTTATATGTTTGAAAAAACTTTAACTTGAAACCTTTCTTTCATGCCCTACTTATCAACATATAACACACAATAATTAGATTTATACTTGGTGGGCTCAATTGTAAGTTGGAAAATTCATAAATCATGAGAGTCATGCATGATCATGAATAACTAAGCTTATTCAAAATATGAAAAGCATCCCACATATATCAATATTCAAAGCATTAATCATTGGGGTCATCAACCTTAACTCAAAACTTATGAAAATACTTGGTATAACATCTCATGGTACATTAATGAATTATTATAATAAAATACATCATGAAATCATCATTAGCATGTATAGTATTATTTAAGGAACTAAAGGAAAAGGTAAAAGTTTTCAACGTAGAACTTCGTGGGTGAAAGGAGACCCACAAATCAACTCACATATATTAAGTAAGCCGATGAAAAAGGAATTTGCTATTAAGAATGAGACCCTTCAAATCCCAGCCTTCCTTGGCTTGTTCTTAGAGAGGATGAATGCCTTAGGATTTGTGAGAAAGTGGAATGATGGAAAAAATAGCAATTGTAGGGCTTTAGGGTCTGAATAGTTGCCAAAAGAGTTACAAAAATGATGTAGTTTCGATTTATGATTTGCGGAAAGGAAAACATTATCCTTTATTAAAATTGCCAAATTCATCTAAGAGATCTCAATTACAACCCATGGAAGGAACTATGAGTCGTGGTTCCCATCGCTCTTTTCTCCATCTTTAGAGACGGGTCACCAACCACAAACCACGAAACCCTTATCCACAATTGTGGTTCAGTCCATGGGTCATTGATGGTCTCGTGGAGTCCTTCCACACTAGCAAAATTTCTACTTTTCTAAACCTCTGATACGAAGGCTAACCATAGGCTATATATAGTACTACAAGTCTTCCTATTGGTCATGGTTTACCTTGTAAAAACTCTAAATCTCCTTCGTGTTTGGAACTCACACTCACGACTCCATCGACAAGTTGTGTTTCTCTCCATGAGTTGTATGTGCCCTTTGTGAACCTCTTTACACTTAGAAAAATTTCAACTTTTCGAGACTCTCACCATGAGCCTAGTCTACAACCCATAGCTCAAATAATGGGCCGTGAACTTGGCTTCGTGTATTGATCCCTGAGCATTTCCAACCCAATCTTTTCTGCAATTTTTAGGCTTCTAACTTGAGGGTGCTTATAGGTGTACAAGCATCTTTGATAACAAAAGTTAAAGAAAATCAAGACATCTATTCTACTTTGGTTGAATTAAAGAAGCTGGTGGTTGATAAAAAAGTTCAGGTCTTCTCACAAGAGAGAGATGGAGTATTTCGTTACCAAGGGTGTTTGTGTGTTCCTAATGTAGATGGACTAAAGGAAAAGATACTTGTAAAGGCTCATAACTCTACGCATTCTATTCACTCGAGATCCACCAAAATGTATGGGGATTTGATAGAGGTGAGTTGGTGGAATGACATGAAGAAAGACATAGCAAAGTGTGTGATGGGGTGTGCCAATTATCAACAAGTGAAGGTAGAACATCAAAGACTGGATGGTTTAGCCTAAGATATTAAGATACCTAATTGAAAATGGGAGAAAGTAGATATATACTTCACTATGGGCTTGCCAAGTACTAGGAAGCAATTTGCCTCAATATGGGTGGCTATTGATAGAATGACGAAAACAACCCATTTTTTGCCTGTGAAGACTTCTTATGGTGCCAAAGAATATGTTGAGATTTACATTCAAGAATTGGTAAGGTTGCATGGGGTACCATTTTCAATAATATCATATCTTGGTGCTCGGTCACTTTTCATTTTTGGAGGTCTTTCTAAAAAGGCCCGGTACAAAGGTGAAACTTAGTACTGCATTTCATCCAAAAATAGATGGACAAGTCGAAAGGACAACCCAATCATTGAAAAATATGTTGAGGGAATGTGTTCCTGATTTCAAAGGAATTTGGGATGAATACTTATCTATTATTGAATTTAATTGTAACAGTAGTTTTCATTTGAGTATTGAGATGGTGTCATTTGAAGCATTATATGGTAGATAGTGTAGGTCACCAATGGAATCGTTTGAAGTTGGAGAGATATCCATGATTGGATCAGATTTGGTACTTGATGCTATGGCTAAAGTGAAGGTCATAAGGGAAAGGTCAAAGGCTTCCCAAAGTTGTCATAAATAATATGCCAATGTTAGAAGGAGAGATCTTGAATTTGCAGAAGGTAATTGGGTACATTTGAAGGTTTCACCAATGGTGTAATTCATTTTGGCAAAAAGGAAAAATTGAGTCCTAGATATGTGGGACTTTATGAGATTGTGAAGAGAAATGAGAATGCAGCTTATGAGCTAGATTTTCCTATGGAGTTATCTATAGTTCATCTAGTGTTTCACGTGTCAATGTCGAGAAAATATGTGGGTGATCCTAATTCTATTGTTCCAATAAAGTATGTGACTGTTGAGGAGGATCTGACTTATGAAGAACTATCGGTTGAGATTTTAGACCGTCACATGAAGAGATTGACAAATAAGGATATTGCATCCATCAAAGTGTTATGAATAAAGCAATAAGTATAGAGTACTACTTGGGAAGACGAGGATGACATGATGAAATGATATCCTTACCTCTTTCCTTCTATTCTAGCCTAAGGTTCTAAATATGATCTATTCTCCCAAATTCTAAGAATACATGTTTCCTTATCATATTGCATGCATGCACAGTCATGAGACCATTTTTGAATGAATTTGATGCATAAGTTTGATGATTTTGTGAAAATGATGTTTATGTTGCATTTTTGCGTTCATGATGAGTTGATGGTTATGTTTCTACTCTACACACGCTTGCTTCTGTCTCATTTGAGGACGAATGACCTGGAGAGAGAGATATTGTAACACTTTACATGTTGACAAGCTTGGAAACTAAAAGATAGGAAATTCTAAATTGACTTGGTTATACGAGCCAATCTACGACTCGTGGATGGGGCCACAGGTCATAGAAAGGCTTCATGGTTGGATCCCAAAAAGATGGAAATTTTTGAATTTCTGGAAGTCATGGTACGACCAGAAGGACATATCGTGAATAGAACCATGGCCTATGGAAACGGATCGTGAAGGGGACCTCTGGGGAATGAAAGTTTTCTATGTTTAGAAGCTGAGGGGGTTTTATGGTCCGTAAAAGGACCTACAGACCGTGGAATGTGTTTCGTGGTTTCAAAATGCAATTTTCAATAGTTATATTTTTATGACATGTGTTCCATGAGGGCCACCACGACCCATGGATGACGTTACAACCCATATATGGATTATCATAAGCTGCTTCGATATATTTTAAATGAAGGGTGTTTCAGTCTTTTCCAATTTGTTTAACTCCTAAACTATGTTGTTTTGACCCTCCTAACTGACTTAACCAACTCAAACCCTATAAATCTTGTTCCTAATTTATTCTTTCTCATTCACTCTTATAATTCTCTCAAAGACATTAAAAATTTTCTTCTAGACAAGGACTCCATTAAAGCTACGGTTCCAGCTTTGAGTCAAGGATGTCAAGATTATTTCACCCCCATTTTTAAGGTTCTTCACTTGAGGTATGTAGGGCCTTATTGATGGACCCAATCCAAAACCTCTTTTTTTCTCAAATATTCATGGTGATTTCTCATGGATTTTTATGATATGATTCCAAATGTACATATTATTACTATTCTATGGTTATTATACCTATTTATACATAAACTAGGAAGAATTACATGATTTTTATGAATTTCAAGTGAGAAGTAATGGTACAACTTAATTTCATTTGCATGATTCATCTATGATTTTCATCTAATTTATATGATTTTAATTCAATTTCTCATGAAACCACACATGGCTCTAGTTTTCTAAGATTAAATTATGATTTTCATGAATATGAACCTAAGTATAAAATCATGATTTAATAATGTTATGATGACGACGATATGATGGTGGTGATGATATGATGATGAGGGTGACTTAAGATCGTAATGTTTATGTAATATTGATGTTAAGATGGGGAGTATACACACACTATTTGAAAGCTATGAAGTTGGACTATTCTTATGGTATGAGATGTTTTCATAATGTTATTATGACTATTTTACAAGTTATGAAAGTATGATTTTGATAAAGTATGAACAATATTAAAATCTTTGTATATGTATGATTTATATATTCCATGGGATATGACTTAGCACCAAGAGAGCTTTGGTGGATTCCATTGTCCCATAACAAAGTGCCACTGTCAGTTTATTTAGGAATTCTTCAAGCTCTAATAGATCGGACAAAACTACTTTTGAAATAGAACCTTATTCCAGATACATGAGATACTTGTATATTCAGTATTGGACCACCCATAGCAGTAATATCTATCTTTCTAAGTTATTCAACAATTCTTTTTGGTGATCACCTTGTTCTAGCTGATCTTAGTATTAGTTTTTTTTATGGATTGCCATTTAAAGTATTGCTCCCGTTGGACTTCTTATGTCGGGGTATGGATCAAATAATAAATATTCCTTTTTGGGTGGTCTACGAGCAGCGACTCAATCAATTAGTCATAAATTACCATTAGCTTTATGGTGTTATCAATATTTCTACATGTGATTCAATTGATGTTTATGTTCCTATAAGGATAGATAATGGATCTACATAGCTTTATGATGTGATATCACCATGCTAGGATAGAGCCTAAATAGTTGGGTCTTTATATATATATATTTGATTCTCATCGTGCTAGGATAGAGCTTATAGGTTGAGGGTTGAGTCTACTTTGGCAACGTAGACTCCTCTTTCACTACTTGTAATGGGAACATCAGGACTCCATATAATACTTTGCATGGTCTGATTGTCAGTTATGGTCTTATTCACACATATGTATGCTATGATTATGAAGGTTTTGATGATGTTTCTTCTTTTGGTTTTAAACATGTATTGATCATTTATATTTTGTCCTTACTTTATTGATTATGTTTATACATATTGATATTATGTTGTGATGTTCCTTGATGCATGTCATACCTACATACTTAGTACATTTCACGTACTAACACATACGTCTTTGTCTACATGATCTAATCATGTACCGATGGACGATGAGACAACTCTTTCATTTCGTGGTTAGATTCAGAGTTGAGCTTTCTAAGACTTATAATGAGTTCCCATGCTTTGGCACCAAGCCTATTCCATATGATGTTTTCCTTATGATGAGACTTTATGATTTTTTTTTGATGTATATCTTAAGGGTGATCTAGTAAGCTATGTTCTAGTCTCCACTAAGATCATTATGTAGAGCATCTATTGGACCTAATGTTGATGTAATTCCTATAAGGGAAACATTTGAATCATATGATGTTATGTTCATCTTTTTATTCTCTTATGATTTGTATACTTTACCTTATGTATACTTATAATATGAACATGAAGCTTGGATGGAACGCCTTCGGGTATCACATTTTTCGTGTCACAGCTAGGCCCTAGGTTCTGATCATGACATAATAGTTCAGTACATGTGACTTCTAGGTCCTTGGAGGGTGTATGCAGTGTTATATGTATATATATTCAATATTAGTTTGGTTTTTTGTCTGCTGTTCATTAGAGTGCTTCTGTCATACCCATTACTAGCAATTTGGGGCCCAAGCTAGGCTTGCCTATCGAGGGTCATTTGAGGCGTCATAGTGACCTGTAAGATTAGGTCGGGGCATCTCCATAGAAAGAATTCCATGGAAAAAGACCACATACCTTGAGTGATTGGTTTGAGAAAATATGAAAATCAATGGAGGAATTAATTTTGTCTTCAATGGAGTCTTACTTGAAGAAGAAGATAGCCTTCAGAGTAATTTTAGAGAGAGAATTTTTATAAATTGTGAGTTGGGTGAGAATAAGAGAAGTTGGAGGGCATAGGTTAGTTTATAAATTGAGATTTAGTCCTAAACGTTGTACGGACATGGGCCATGAAAGGCCTTAACGACGCGTAACAATATGTTTCCATGCAATTTTGGCCTGGGTTCACCTTCAGGGACCCCTTCACGGCTCACCCACCCCTCCATAGCTCATGAAGGTGGCCGTGGAGGTGGCCTTGGGTCATTCCTAGGCTGCCCATCCTTGTTCCAAGATTTTTAGTCTAAGGGCCCTCCATGTTGCCTTTCACAGCTCGTGAACCTCAGCACTGGCCATGAAAGGTCTCGTGGAAGGGATCCTTTTCCTTGGTTGCCACTGCCTTTCCTAGGGGTGCCACTATGGGCACTACCGTGGCTCATGGACCTTACCATAGACCATGGTATGGTCTGTGAAGGCACACTTGGCCTTTGTTTAGGGCTTCTTTTGCTGGGGATCACATCTTGTACCTTGGGGTAGCTTCACGAGTGGTTTCATGAGTCGTGAAGAGCTTCATGAGCCGTGAAAACGAACCATACAAGTGCCAAGTTTAATTTTGAACTCCGTTCCATTAATGGCTCTTTGATAATTTAGTTCAGTTCCAATCCTTTTCAAGACTTTTTATGGATACTTTAACCTCCAAATCAGTCCATACCTTATTCCTAACACTCATTTCAAGTTAAACACTTAAATTATTTCATCTATTAATGTGCTGTCAAAAGCATAATGCTTTAGACTTAGAATTTTGCATATTCTCTAAGAAATGTTAGTAAATTTGATGTGCTTTTATGTTGTTTTTATAGGATTACATATTCGGGAGAATTTTGTGAAGATTGCCAAGTTTATTAGATTTTTGGTGAAGTACGAGATCACCTACGACCCATGGTTTGATCCACGAGCCATAGGTAGAGATTTGTGCAAAGATTCAGAGTTGGATGCATTTCCGGAACTTCCTTAACGGTCAATTGGATGGGCCATGGATCATTCCATGACCCGTACACATGTTCATTAGAAAAAGATTCAGAGTTTCAAGAAAGTTAACTGGACAGAGAGGTGTACGACTCGTAGTCCAAACTACAAGCCATAGAAGGAGTCTCGTACATAGAGTTCAGATTTCAAGAAGGCGGTCTACAATCTCCATCCCGATCCATACATTTATTTATGAGCCATACATTGGCTCGTAGATGGGTCTGAATTAGACTTTCCTAATCAGTTTAAGATTGTGTTTTTAATGTGTATAAATAGGGTTTTTAGTTATTTTTGGACGGGTAGACTATTAGAGAACATATTGTTACTTTCTTTTGAGTAGTTCTTAGAGAATTTGAGTTGATGTAGTTTGTGCTTATATTTGGATCTTGATATTGCTATTTACTTGGAGTATTTTTTGATTTTACATTCTTCAATTCATTGTTGTAAGTGTTTAATTATGCAAAGGTCAAAAATGATTTCTTTATCTACAACGATCGTAAGTAGCTAAATCCACAACTAGGGTTATGGGATCCATGAAGAACTAACAAAGTAAAAACAAAATAATTTGTAACCTTTTGGAAATTTTGCATGCATGTATTATTTATCTCTTTGTTTTGATTGCTTTTTAATGGTTGAAAATGTTAGAATTTGCCTATTCTTACTTGCCAGGCCAAGAGGGTAATGAATGGGATAAGGGATAAATAACAGGATTCAATGTGAGTACTCTTGTTTAATCAACCTGAACAACCCAAGGGATGGTTGTACTGGGATAAAGGTAAGGGTTAATAATGTGACACCCGTAGACAACCCAAATTGCATGGAGAAATTTGCCTAGTCGCGGGCCCAATGAATTAGGTAAGCATAAATTACCAGTTTTGCATGGCACAAACTAGAAAATGTTACAATTATTAGGTTATACTACATTATAAATTCATGGGGATTACAATACTTTAGTTACTTCTCTCACTAAATCAGTAATACTTTCATGCAAATTGATCTTTGTATAGAATTTAGTAATTGCATTTTTACAATAAATCCACGTTTTGGAAGTTAGTTTATTAATTCTTTGAAATTACTTTAACTATTCCAAGTCTAGACCATATTCCTCGTGGGATCGACCCTAACCATTGTTAGGTTCTAGATATAAAACAGTCACCACTTATACCTAAATTGAGAGTGATTTGGGCGTGATCAAATTTTGGCAGCGTTGCTTAGGAATATGGTTTTTAGATCGACTTGATTAGGGTAATTAGAGAGTTAATCCTTATTTCCTTATTTTACATTTTTTTATTGTCTTTGTTTCTTTTTTAGCATACAAATATAGTGCATGCCAGTACTCACGTTGAGGAAATCCCTTGACTTTATCTGATCCTGAATACAAAGAACATTAAGAAGAATGGCCTAAGACAGTGCCAACAATGCTATGAATAAGGCACTTAACTTAAATGAACAAAGCCCACCATAACCACGTGTGGTAGATAATCAGCCGCCACAAGGTAAACAAGCAGTAGTAGATAGGCGAAATCCATACAAACTTGATCGTACGACAGTGGACGTCACAAAAGCCATTGTGTTACCTCATCTACCGATGAATACTAAGTTGGTTATATGAAGTGGGTAACTACAGATGTGGCAACATAGAGGGTCGTTTACAGGCTTACCATCAGAAAGTACGTATAACCATCTACACAATATTTTCTTCGTTTGTAAAGTATGATGGAAAAATCAAAATCTATCCATGGACGTCGTTGCATTTCATGAAACAACAATATTGTTACGTGAGCTCTCTCAGAGCTCTATATCTACGTGGGCAGAGATATAAATAGCCTTTTTGAAGAGGTATTTACCCAAATCAAAGAAACTGAAGCTTAAGGATTGTATCAACAACTTCGAGCAAATATATGGTGATTCCATAAGTTCTACATAGGAGCAGATTGTGAAGTACTTGCGGAGTGTGCGAGATCATAAGATTATTGATGATTCCTTAGTAGAGATCTTCTATCAGGCCTTAGATGATAACTGCAAAGCAGTCACTGACACTATAACCAGAGGATCATTCTCAGATTGCAATTTGCAGATGTGGCTTAGTGACTGGACAGAGTAGTAAAAACTAATCGTGCATGGGGCAAAAGGGTTCAACAATAACAAAGAGTTCTTTCTCAGTCAGTACAAACATGGAGCAAGCTAAAATCAATGAAGATATGCTACAAGAGTTGGCTTGGATTAATAATAATGTACATGGGACATCATATGACTGAGTCATTTGAACCAGTGCAAATAACTTCCAGGACCCTAGCAACATCAACTTTCATCTAACCTTCATGTATCACTTCAGAATCATGTCGAATTTCAGTTAACAACATCATCTAGTTGCCAACCTTAAATGATCATGTGTTCTCACCAGAAGAATTACCCATGCATACCACTAAGAGCATAGAACACATAATAAGAATGGGTTCTCCATCAACTCTCTCTCTCTCCAAAGAGATATCTTGTGTTGTCTCTAGTTTCCATAAGCTTGCGCTTAATGTATGACTTTAACCTAGTAATAATCTTACTCGAAGGATCACAGAGGTCTTTTATTTGGTTGTAATGTGGGCTACAGGCTGGTGGGATAAATTTATGGCTGTTGTTGACATGGCTCGATTCCCAAGTGCTCATAGCTTATATACAATTCTTTGACTCCATTACTTTTAATCCTCCATGCCTTAACACCCTTTATGTCGCTATAGAGCATACGAACTTCAAAACACTATCAAATATTTATATTTATATATGCATACAAATCTTTCTTTTTTCTTATTTATTTATTTTTCTCAAAACAGTCACTCTCTGCGATGGGTCCGTGACGCACACTGGTCACGACTATTACTGGTTTGGGCCAGTAGTTTTCTAATTTTTCTTTTATTCATTACACTACCACTTATCCTTTGGATGTCCATTCAAGCTCCCTTCCCTCTGACTTATCATGCCAAAGTGCTTAGGAATTAGGATCAAGCATGGTTTAAACTCGAAAGAATGGGTTTGGCTTGAAATGTGGCTAACCAAAGGAAAAGGCCAAAGCCGAAGGGGGATGACTAAGAATTGTCTATATTAGGTGGATAAAAAGGCTGCAAAATTAGTAGGGCTACCAAATAAATGCCTAGATCCTTTCCTCCAAGTTCGATTCCTACCAAGTCTAATCCACATACCGGGCAAGTTCTAGCAACTATTGCAACACAGACTCGCAGATAAGCTTACCCCTCTTGGCACACTCTCATCATAAGGTTAACACTAGACTTACAATCACCTCATTATCATGAATCTATGATTACACAAATCCATTCCTGAAGTGCCAGACTCAAGTATTACTTCCTAGGATTCCAAGTGATTAAGTTATCTTGATTCACATGATCGACATACAATGCTTGATCAATTGCCGACGCTCTAAGCGAGACTCAATTCACCAAATACCCTTAGGACAGTCGTCATCTATCCATCATAGGGCCCCATCACTCAACTATGACTACTTCTAAATTCCCAACCACAATACTCAACAACCACAAGTATATAGCTAAAATGATGCATAAACTAAAACATTCACATGTGTACTAAAATTCAAGCATTACCTACTTAATAAATACAGACCCCATGAAAAATAACAATGAAAATGATTTCAAACAGAAAACTAGAAACATCAAGTCTTAGTACAGGCCGAATTAACAAAATAAAGCATGCTCAAAAGATGCCCACCCCACACTTAAATGTAGCATTTCCCTTAGTGCTAACCATACATAACATGTGGTAGGGGAGCCTAGTGGTCACTTCTCTGAGCCTGGCAAGATAGTCTAACCCCTAACAGTAATAGGCACTTCCTCGTCACTCTCATCCTCCTCTGTGTTGGAACTAATCCATGCCTCATAAGGGTCACTGGGGACGTCATCCTAGAGGGGCTCGACAAACTGAGGCCCAATGCCCAATACCGCATTGGCATGGGCATTTAGGCTGTAATGGACCTCTACCTCCTCAAGCTCTTGCTGTGTGGATAGGTGACCAACTGTCCTATGTCGCAGCATCTTGAGCCCATACATGCGTGACATGATCAACTCATACCTATGGCCCCTCTCTGTTGTAGTGACCGGACCAGAAGATTCCTCAGGCCCCTTAATGTTAGTGACATTATAAGAAGGGGCCTCAATACATGGACAGAAGTCAAGATCCTCTGTAGGGACACCTGCACGATGACAAAGCTCAGTTATAAGGATACCAAATGCATACCTGCACCCCTTGTTCACCCCCGTCTTCCGCATTGCTGATTTTAAGATCGACCCAAAGTTGAGCTACATCCCAATTATTAGTGCATAAACCAAACATATGCTGTACCTCATGACAACTGTGAAGAACAAGTAGGTCACAATCTTCACCCAAACACGAGCCTCCCTGTTCATATGGGCAAATAGGAAGGACTGATGGTAACCCCTATAAGCATGGCGAAGGCACTTAGCTGTGGAATTCACCCTGACGAGAGTGTGACGGATGGCCATATATGGAGGATGAAGCTGAAGCTCGGTGAAGGTACCTGTGGGAACATCTATGGTGCCCAGGATTCTATTGATCGCCAATGGAGTGATGCTCATGTCCACCCCCTTAACTATCACCACCTGAGTTCGCGACTCTCTTTTCATATTGGCGTAAACCTCCTAAACCACACTGAGGTTGCATTGCACCGGCTTATCAAATAAAAATGTCAGGTGGTACTCCACGCAATGCTGGTATATCTTGGGGTAGTCCTTGGCCAAGAAATCAGCATCAATAGGGATGTCCAAGAAGTACTTAATTGTGTGCCTTGTACGAGCGCTATCCATCCCTGTCAATAGCCTTAAGCCCATAACGTAATCTTTGGCCCCTGTGCTCCGGGGGTCCCTATTTCTTCTCCTGCTGCTCTAGGCACCTTCCTCACTAGCTTGGCCTATTCTGCGTGCACGGGAAGCCGTAGGAATCTGCAAAAATAATTAGATCTCATCAAACCAGGTGCAGTTAATAATGACCCGCTACATACCCCAAGGATGCCTGACCCCACACTTAGAGTAACACCACGGGGGTGAAGAGGGTACTCAAACATCCCACCCAATACGCACAAGTAAACGACCAACTGAAAGCATACACCACAATGTATTGCACACAACAATCCCCATGCTTTCATTCTAACAATGTTGGCAACACAAACACGTTTACCTTGTTCTAGCCCACAAGTTCGAGCATTCCACTCAATTGATGAAAGTAGCACACAAGTCAACCCGGCGGGGCACAAAACAAGGAACATGCTTCAACAGAAAACCCCACACTTAGAATTTGGCAAAACCCACAACAATTCATCACAATGACAATAATTTAAACATAAGATTACCAAAACCCTCAATTTTTCCCCAATTACAGCCTAGGGTTTTCACCCACCAAAAACAAGCACAAAAATCACTTCCTCTAAGAAATGAGGCCTAAAATCTCAACACCCAAACCTATGCTAACAACAATATGCAACGAAATCATGCAACCCACATAAGCACATATAAAGTTAAATAAAAAAAAATGACTAACCCTAAAAAGAATAAGCAAAGTGAGAGTAGAACACTAACCTGCTTGAAAAATACAAGAGCGGGAGATGAAGATCTTCAAAGATATGGTGTGCGACGTGGATTAGTGTGAAATTTTGGATATTTGGAAGAGTAAAAGAGAGAAAAACTTGAGGGAGCAAGGTGGAATTTTGGGTAAGAAAGAAGGGAATAGAAACAAAAGTGTGTGTGTGTGTGGGGGTGGAGGGGGGGGGGGTTTAAATAGGGGCTAGGTTGCATGGATCTCGAGGAAAAAATGCACATGTCCATGCCAAAGGCGCGATGTGGAGTGGGTTCGGACAATGCCTTATATATAAAAAATGTATGTCTTACATAGGCCCAAAAGTGGAGGCTGTATGCGACACAAACGCATCACTTGCCTGGGGCGGACAATTACTATTTTGGGGCTCGAAAAAATTAATATTTGAGCTACGTGCCCCAAAAAATTCTCAAACACATGAATATGCGGCAAAATATTGAAACAGGTTAATCCGGCAAAAAATTTACAAAAAACATCCAAGGGATCATACAAATTGAAGATGCCAATTTCCGCACCAGAATATGCAATATCCATGATGCGTTGCTTTCGTGGACATGCACTTGGTGCAAACTGTTAATGTTCTATGGGTTATTTTTTTGACATAAATTAGGAATAACTAATGTTACCTCACCATACGTTGCCTCCCGTGCAACGCCCAATTTACTATTGCAGCATGACTCAACATTCATATTCTTCATTGGCCAACTCAATGGCCTCTTCGTCTTTGATTGTGTCTTCACCATAGTAGTGCCTTACACGTTGACCATTCACCAAAAAGTTTTGGTTCATGGCCCCATCCTTCAGCTTCACCATTCGATGTGGCATCACAAAACACAACATATGGTACTCCACTTCGACCAAAGCTTACCTAGAAACAGTTTCAAGTGGGAGTTAAAAAGGAGTACCTGTTGTCCGACTCAAAGTTTCACTGGATGATGTGCCGGTCTTGCTATGTTTTGGTCTTTTACTTATACAACTTTGTATTCTTAAATGCTTGGAGCTGGACTTCATCAAACTCCACCAACTTCTCTAATCTCATTCTCCCAGCAAGCTCAGGATCAAGATTGAGCCTTCTTATAGTCCAATACGCTTGGTTCTCGAGCTACACCGAGAGATGACATGCTTTCCCATAGACCAGCCTGTATGGGGATGTGCCGATAAGAGTGTCTTTTATGCATCCTGTATGCCCACAAGGCCTCATCCAGCTTAATAGACCAATCATTCCTTGGGACATTGATGATATTTTGCATGATATGTTTGACCTCTCTATTGGATACTTTTACTTGACCTCGCGTCTGTGGATGATATGCTGTGGCTACCTTATGTTGCACTCCATATATCGCCAACAGATTCTTCATAATTTGATTAATGAAATGTGTACCCCTGTCACTGATGATGGCTCTCGGAGTTCCAAACCGTGTAAAGATCTGCTTCTTCAGAAACTTTCTCACTACCTTGGAGTCATTAGTGGGTAGAGTTACCACTTGCACCCACATAGAAACATAGTCCACTGCCACCAATATATAATGATTTCCAAAAGAGGGTGGGAATGGACCCATGACGTCTATCCCCCATACATCAAAGATCTCCACCTCCAAGATGTTATTCAGGGGCGTCTCAGCCTCTTGGAGATGGTGCCGGGCTTTTGGCATGCATCATAGGCCCTCACAAAATGCACAACATCTTGAAAGAGAGTGGGCCAAAAAACGCCTAATTGCAGCACCTTGTGAGCTGTCTGCTCACCTCCATGATGGCCTCTATAAGAAGAAGAATGAAACCTTTCTAAATTCTCCACATCTCTACTTTAGGCACACATCTTCTTACCATTCCGTCATCTCCCATCTTGAAAGGGTACGACTCATCCCTGATGTAAGCTTTCGCATCATGAGCTAGCAACTTTCTTTGCTGATAGTTAGCCTCTGGAGGAAACACCCCACTCACCAGGTACTTTACTATATCTGCGTACCAAGGTAGCTCCTCTGCTTCTAATGCCAACAACTACTCATCTAGGAATTCTTCCTTTATCTGCATTTGTTCATCTATGTGAGCGTCATTCTCCAGATGAGACAAGTGATCAACAATCTGGTTCTCGCACCTATTGTAATCCTTAATCTCAATGTCGAACTCTTGGAGCAATAGGATCCACCTGATCAGTCAGGGCTTCACATCCTTCTTGTTGAATAAGTACTTCATAGCAGTGTGGTCGGTGAACACTATGGCCTGGTGCCCATCAAATATGATCTGAACTTAATGAATGCATGCACTAATGCCAACATCTCTTTTTCAATCACTGTATAGTTGCTTTGTGCCGTATCTAGAGTCTTTTGCTAGCATAGTAAATGGAGTGAAACACCTTATCTCTGTGTTGTCCCAACACTGCACCCACAACATTGTTACTAGCATCACACATGTGCTCGAAGGGGAGCTCCCAATCAGGTGCTATCAATATTGGAGCCTCAACTAGCTTCTTTTTCAACAACTCTAAGGCCTGTAGACAAGAAGCATCAAAGTTAAAGGTACCTCTTTCTCCAGGATGGTACACAACGAATTTACGATTTTGGAGAAGTCCTTAATAGATCTACGGTAGAACTCCGCATGTTCAAGAAAACTCCGGACCCTATTTACTGATAATGGTTGTGGCAACTTCTTTATCACCTCAATTTTCACCCTATCCACCTCCGAGCCACGTTTGACACCTTATGCCCCAAGACTATCCCTTTCTTAACCAAAAAGTGACTTTTCTCCTAGTTAAGAACAAGGTTAGTCTCTTCATATCGCGCTAGCACCCTGTCTAGATTATGCAGACATGTGTCAAACGATTCCCCAAGGACTAAGAAGTCACCCATTAACACCTCTACAATGTCCTCCACCATGTCATGGAATATGGCCATCATGCACCTTTGGAAAGTTGCTAGCGAATAGCATAGTCCAAAGAGCATGCATTTGAAAGTATAGGTTCCATATGAACAAGTGAAGGAAGTATTCTCTTGGTCCTCGGGTGAAATAGTGAATTAGTTGTACCCCGAGTATCCATCCAAGAAGCAGTATTACTCTTTTTCAGCAAGCCTATCTAACATCTGATCAATGAAGGGCACCGGGTAGTGGTCTTTTAGGGTGGCATCATTCAATTTCCTGTAGTCCATACAGATATGCCACCCGATCACCCTTCTAGTTGAAATCAGGTCATTCTTATCATTGGTGAAGTCCGTCAATCCCCCTTTCATGGGTACACATTACATCTGAGTCACCCACTGTCTCTGAGATAGGAAGATGATCCCTACATCCAACCACTTGATCACTTCTTTCATTACTACCTCCTTCATGATTGGATTCAATCTTTTCTGTTGTTAGGCCACCGGCTACTGACCCTCCTCCATGAAAATCTTGTGCATACACAAGGCTGGGCTAATGCCATGGATGTCTGACATTTGCTAACCCATTGCTCTCTTCCGTCTCTTCAGCACTACTACGACATCTTCCACCTTGGCTGTAGTCAATTACATAGAGAAGATAATGGGTAAAGTGTCATTTTCACCAAGAAACACATACCTGAGATGTGATGGCAATGACTTCAACTCAAGCTGAGGCGTTTCTTCAACTGAGGGTTTGAGTGGAGGTCCCAACACCTTATTTAATTGCTCAGCTCCTTCCTTAAGCATACTGACATTGTGACTATTCTACACACTTTCTATTTCCCTCGCTTCTGTGTCATCCACTAACCCTTGATTCAATAACACTCTAGTCAGTGGGTCTGTGATATCTACCTAGCTCACTGTAGCTACTATATCTAACACTGGGATGGCAGCCAAGTCTTTATATGTCGCAGGGGGCTTTATAGATTTGTAGACATCAAAAACCTCAACCCTATCATGGGCTCTTATGGTGAGTCTCCCTACTACTACATCAATCAATGCCCCTACTGTAGCTAGGAATAGGCAACTAAGAATGAATGGGACCTCCGGGTCTGGTTCAAAATCCAAGATGACAAAGTCCACTGGAAGATGAGAGATCCCACTTGGACTAAGACATCCTCAATCACACCATCTGGTCTCGCCATTGAATGAGTAGCCAATTATAAGACAATGGTGGTGGGCTTTGGGTTTCCAAGCCCCAACTGCAAAAACATGGAACTAGGCATGAGATTGATGCTTGTGCCTAGATCACATAAGCCCCTTGCCTTCAAACGACTCGCAATAGTTACTTGCACAGTGAAACTCCCCGTATCCTTCAACTTAGTTGGTAGTTGGGACCAATTGAGAATCCTTGAGCTACATGCTTCCGTGAGTCCTACGATATCGTATTCCACCAACTTGCTCTTATTGGCCACAATGTCCTTCACTTATTTGGCATACTTTGGGGTACCCTACAAAACACAATAAATGGTAAGTGAATATGTACCTATTTTAGGAGCCTGATGAACTTTTGGAAACAATTATCCTCATTTTTTTCAATATATCTGTATGAATGTGAGAGAAGTTTTAGGCATTGGGGCTCTCTCTTTAGGGGTTGGGCTAGGATTGCCAGCCTCATTACTATGTGCAGTACCTGATTAAGCCCCATCTCGTTTCTTTGGGATCAACTCAGTCAAGGGTCTTCCACTCCTAGGGCTGGCTGCATTAACTTTCTTTGGTTTGGAGTCAGTGTTACTTGGCAAGCCCCCCTGAGAACTAGAGTTCACAGTATCTGCCAACTGCCCCAACTGTCTCTCCATGTTTTGGAGACCTTGCTTGTTCCTTTGAATCTCTTCCTCTTGCTTATTATGGTTTTCCAGAATCTATCTCAGTACCTCACTGTCTGTAATATTGTTTGGGTTAGCCTGCTTTGTAGGCTGCTGCATCTGCTGATTACAGTAAGCGATGCCCCCCTGTGGTCTCTACTGAGGTGACACCTAGTTTTGCCTATGTCCACCTCACGGGAGGTTGGGGTGGTTCCTCCAATTTGGGTTATATGAGCTCCCAAATCCTGGATACCCCCCATGTGTTGGCATTTCCCACAAAGTTTACTGCTTCTTGATTAGCTCCATAAAACTCAGCAGTGTGGTCTCCTCCTCCACACACATCACACCATCTAGGTTGCTGTTGTTGTACCGTATTCACTGGGGCTGGTTGCTGAACAATAGCTATCGACGCTTGCTATTGCTTACCTAATGCTAGGTTGTTGAAGTGAGTAGTCATCATATTTCGCATGGCTGACATTTGAGCTTACAGGGCAGTTATAACATCAATCTCCATCATACCAGCTTTCTTTTGGACTATGGTTGGCTTGATCCTCCATTCCACTAAGGATTTCCTTGTGCAATCCAATTGAGAAGAGCATACAACTTATCATTGTCTTCTCCAATGCCTTTCCACCCGCAACAGAATCAAGAAGAATCTTTGTGTTGGGTTTCAAACCTTTTATGAAGGTATGACCCAACACATCATTAGCCTGACAATGATGGGGAAAATTAATATGGAGAGTTTTAACCCTATCCCAAGTTTAATATAAATTTTCCCCAAGCTTTTGCTTGAAGCTCAAAATCTCACTACCAAGTTCGGCTGTCTTGCCAGACGAGAAGAATCTAGTGAGGAACTTGCAAGCAAGATCATTCCATGAAGTGATGGAGTGAGGTAGTTGAATCCATAGTCATCTTCGGGATTCCCCCAATAGTGAGAAGGGAAACAAGGTCATCCTCACAGTCTCTATTCACCTATATGGGAATGAAACTATCAGCAATCTCCAAGAAGTTCTGAAGATCGACCTGTGGGTCTTTATGTGGTTGCCCTGTGAATTGTCCAGCGTTGCATAACAACTAGAACATATTCGGTTTCATCTCCCATCTACCATTGGGCTCTTGTTTAAGAAAGCGACTAGTAACATTGGTGGTTCGCAGGATTACCACATCCCGAATGGGCTTGGGTGCTGGTCGTCTAGGTTCTAGTGGTGCAGGCAGATTTGCTTCTTCCATTTCTTCCCTGATAGGATCTGGTTTATTTTAATTATTCTCTAGATCCTCCTGTTCTATGAGTTCAATTGGCGGAATTCGGAACAAGATGCCTGCTCTCCTCTTAGATTGAGGAAAGCAAGAGTCCTGGTCTTCTAGTTTAGCGTAAAAAACATGTTGCTTCCCTAGCACACGCAAGTGTTCATGGTCTATACAAGTAATATAGTGGCCCTAATATAGGGGCCGAGATATCGAACACAAAGGATTTAAAGGAAATTAGTAACGAATCCAAGCTGTTATGTTTAGAGTGTTTTGAGGGGGAATGGTGAAGAAGTTTAAAAAAAGAAATGAAACCACTAACTTAAATTACTATCCTGGGCTAGTTTGTTATTAACTATCAATTTAAGAGCAATTATGGGATTGTAGCCTTATTGACGCCATTTTAATCTTAATGTTCACACATATGTTTGGGCTCCTACCTACTGGTTGACATATTTAAGATTACCTAAATACAGTAGCATGCCTCTACCATACTTCCATTATTGATTGCCTAACGACATCGTTGAGTGGGTATAGACAAACCAATAAAAGTGCTTTAATGTTATCTTCCTGTATTATGAACCAAGCGAGGTGTAAGGGTAGTTGTCATGGGGATCTTTTACATGAATCAATCTAGTCTCCTAGTTGAACAAGCTCCCTAAATTACTGTGTTTTATCTATTCCAACATCTCTTGAATTCAGAATAAAAAACGAGTTTAACCCCTAGTTGGCAAGACTATGAAGTATAAATTGAAGTAAAATAAGAGTAGTCGACAAACCCATTCATATGTATCTAAATCAAGAACTAAAACATTGTCTATGGCTACAACCCCAGAATATGGGAGAATTAGCCACCCATAGTAGGTTCATACATCAAGAATAATCTAACAATTATTAACAACCAAGAAAACAAGGATGAATACTAACTGAACTTGCCCTAGAAAGAGTTCTCCTTGCCTCCCTCATTTTTCTTGCCCAAAAACCTAAAGCTTAAAATAAAACATAACTTAAAATTTCGTAACTCAATTTTTTCCATTCATCCTCGAAGTCTATGACGCAGACTAGCATGATTTCAGCAGGATATCGCTTATTTACTGACTGGACCAGTTTTGCACTATTTTTGCACCAGTCCGTGACACAAAGTATGCTTTGTTCCCTATTTCACACCTTTTTTTCTCTTCTTTTCAGTTCACACAATTTCCACCAAGTCTGTAACATGCACTTGAATACTTTTTGTGAGTTAAATGATTTTTCTCCTTCAATTCTAGGCTGTACTATCCCTCGTGATCCGGGTCTAGCTCAGGAATAGCAAAATTTGGTCAAACTCTGCAAAATCACAACCAAACGACGGGCTCAGCCCTCGATTCATAAAAATAAACAAAATCACACTAAAAACACCTAGACTCTATGCATTTACCCTTTAACTTTACCCTATGTATAGGTGTATTTGGCTAGTTCAGCGTATAGATATGTTAACAATCAGGGGTTCTGGGTGATGAGTCCGAGGCTTACATCGATGCTTAAGTACCAAGGTATTTTCCTTTTTACCCCTTCATTACTTTTTGGGATTATTTTGATGCATCGAGGATAATGCAATATTTATTTTTGATGGGGTATGGGTAGTTTTAGGCCTCAACGAAGTCTGAGTAACCAAGGCCTATGTGTTCCTATTTTTGAGTCCACAGGGTTTTCTTACCTATGTTCTTTCCCTAATGACATTTATTTTCTTTTTAACAAGCATGTTTAGGATGTATAAGTAGTATTAGTAGTGCATTGTACTGATGTCTATGTCATATGTCAAGTTATATTGAAAATGATACCCTTTTATTTTGAAATTGCTTTTGGATGATGTGCTTGTAGGTTGTTTTGATAGTAACCACATTGGATCTATATATGAAATGGTTTGTTCTGATAGGATAGGGCTGTTTGTGATAAAAAAACATTATATGAATGTTTACGTTCGTAGTGTATTTAGTGCCAAGTATGTGTGAGCTTTATTACATGATTCTTATACTGTGTTTTAACTAGAACTTTCCCTAGTAGTCTAACTGAGACCGTAGGATTGTTGGTTAAGAAAAATTCTAGGCTATGGTTCATAATAATCCACTTAGCCTAAAATAACTAACCAAATACCAAGTGTATCCTTGATCCGAATGTTTGAGCCATACATATGCCTTTTGTTTGTATATACCTAATACACCAAACATTTTTGTCTATGTAATTCTTGAATTTAGACTTGGTCCCTCTTTGAATATTGCGCACCTTGGCTCCGATTAAAAGCCTAAGTTGAGGGTCGCTATCAAAAGCGGCCCTTGCTTAAAGGTTGGATATTGTGTACCTTAGCTCAGGACAAAATCCTAAGTTGAGGATAGCTACCACAAAGAAATCACGACAACTCGAGATAGGAGTCAAAGTACTACAATGAATAAAGGGAAAAATACAAGATGGGCATGGAAATATTAAATGAATTCCAAAAAGAGAGCTGAAAAGAGAAAGAATTGAGAAAAATATAAGGCAATAATCTTGATAAGTATATAAAGGCACCAAAAAATGTTCAAAATAGGTGGAAGAGAATGATGAGTTATTACAAATATCAGGGTTTCTAGGGAGATTGGTCACTATGTTCTAAATATATCATGCCATGCCCCCTAAGCCTACTTTACAAGCCAAGAAAGTCCTATAGTAATCATAGTCTAACTAGTCGAATGTTATGGTCAAGAATATAGGGGCTAGCCTATGGCGTTGTATGGAGTTTTTGAATATCATGTGAGTGTATTTGTTTAGTCCCCTAGCAATAAAAAGAAATACATAGTTTTGTGTGTGAAATATGACTTCGTTTTTTGAGGGCACTTGAATTACAGTGTGAATCGCGGACTAATTTGATTGTTGCTTATATACATTGCCTTGCTTGTCAAAGTTACCCTGTCATGTCTTGATCTGCATGAGTTATCTTGATAAATGTCTTGTATATACACTGATGGTTCATGAGGGTATCTATGATTTACTCAGACATGATGTAAACTATTAGATTGAGGTCTGTATATTTTCTGTACTACTTATGTTAGATTGAGTCTGTTGCTTGAGGACAAGCAACAATTTAAGTTGAGAGTATTGATGTGCTACTAAAATATGACAATTTTGAATCTAAAAACTTAGAATTTTATGTGTCCTCTAAGCTATGTTAGAAGATTTCATATGTTTTTACTAGAATATAGGATTTGGGAGATTTTTGTGAAGATTTCCAAGTTTATCAAATTTTTGGTGAAGTACGAGACAACCTATGGGTCGTGGTTTCACCTATGAGCCATAGGTGGAGGTTCATGGAAAGATTCAGAGTTGGATGGATTTCTGGAGCTTCATTGACGATTAATAGGATGAGTCATGGTTCATTTTGGTTGCTTTTAACGGTTATAAATATTCAAACGCTCCTTTTTTTTGTATGCCGACCCAAGGGGGTAATGAATGGGATAAGACATAAATAACAAGATTTGATGTGAGTACTCTCGTCTAATCAACCTAAACGATTGAAGGGGTGGTTGTACTGGGACGAAGGTAAAGGTTAGTAATGCAACACTCGTAAACAACGTAAGTGATGTCCCCAAGTTAAACCTATTTTTTAGAGGATAAAGAAGTCACTATCAAGAAATAGAAACTAAGGTTAGGGTTGAACCCACAGGGAGTACATAGACGCAGTACAAATTCGCCAACATGCAATCCAAGTAGTTAATCAACGCAATTCCCCAAAGGGGGGTTTTGATAAAATTAATGAGAAACATAAACTAACTAACTATCACGAGAGAAAGATCAATAAAGGAGAGAAACTAGGGTATTGTCTTCCCCATGATTCCCTAACTCAATATCATCAGATAATCTACGTCTTGTCTAGTGTATAACATGCAAGACAGTAATTTAAGTTCACCAAGCCCTTTGGTCAAAGGTGAGAAACGACTTTCATTATATGACTTAGCCATCTCTATAATGTTATTACTAACCATTACCTATAAGTCCCAGTACAACCTTTCCTTGGCCCAGTTTTGTTGATTAGACGAGAACACATCAAATGAATCAGTTGTTAATTAATTTCTTTTCCTATTCATTACTACCTTGGTCCAGTCAGTAATACTAGGCGGGTTCTAATATTGGCCACCATCAGAAAACATTCAAAACAAAGAGAGTTAATTAATACATGTGTATACACCTTCCAAGAATCGTGAATTATCTGGTTTTATTTTGTTAGTTCTTCGCGGTTCCCACAATCCTAGTTGTGGATTTTGCTACTCATGCTTTGTATAGATGATGAGATTATGAATTTAGAATAAATAATTAAACAATTACACAACTGAATTAAGAACAAGCAAATTTAATGTCAATGAATATTACAAGCTTGAAGATTGAATATAAATCACAAGTATTTTCAAAGGCTCTCTTACAGTTTTGTCTTTAAGAATATTGAGTTCTCTGAGCACTAACCTAAAACTAAACTATACTTACGTGAATTGGTGAGAACTTGTGAAAAATACCTAAAAGACATATTTATAATAATTAAAATAAGTCTTTAAAAAAATAGGAAAACTAGTCATCAAACTCTACAAAAGCACTTTACGACCTGTATTGTCTTCTACGGCTCGTAGTCGGGGTCTCGTAATCAGCTGCTAGAATTTTTGACTTCACTTCTACGGCACCCCTTTACAACTCATAAGGTGGTTTATAACCTGTAAAAGGGGTTTCGTCTGATGAACTTCAGAAAGTCTTCATTCTTTGACCCTCAAGGCACGAAACCTCTTCTACGACTCGTACATTAATTTGAGGCTTGTCTGCATGTTTGTAGAAGTAATTTTAGAAACTTAGCCCCTCACTGGAATTTCTCACAAACCAACTTTACCGCTCGTGGAATGATTTATAGCCCATAAGGTGTCTCATATAACACAAATCTACAACAACTTTATAACTTTCCCTAAAAGCATTGGTCAACCTGTAATCCTGCAAACATAGACACAAAAACACATAAAAACAACTAAAGTCGCATTGAGAACAAACAAAATCCTAAGTTTTAAGCATCAAAAGTGCTGTATTTTGGCAGCACATCAACACCCCCAACTTAAAATTATTGTGTGTCCTCAAGCGACAGACTCAATCTATATAGACGATACAATCACACACATACCTCAACTCAATGACATACATTACATGCATCTCAGACTCAAATACCCACACCAACTCTTCAAAATGGGATTAGATAGCTATTTAGCAAACCAATGAAAACTGGTGCATGTTTCAACACAATTATGACACGCAAGGTATTATAAAAAATGCACAATCACTGAATAAGTCTAATGCTAATAATGTAATGCAAATGCCCTCATAGAAATAAGACCCATATCTGACACTCAATGATACTTCCATGTTTTAACATTAGGACTGTGCAAATTCACTCACTCCTACAACAAATATTCATGCATAATTACTAATACCATAGGCTTGCCCCTATACTACTAATGACTCAGACCTTCAACTAATTAGACTAGGATCACTTTAGGACTTTCATTGCTTGTAAAGTAGGCTCAGGGGGATTTGGTATGGTATTTTTGGAAAATAGTGACTAAAGGCTCTCCTTAAAACTTTGTTTCTACACTTTCACCCTACCAACTTTGTTATTTTCACCTTATTCTCCCTTTTTCCTCTTTCAAGCTTTTCTGGGTGCTTTCTTATCATTTTAAACTTTTCGCCTTATTTTCATAGTTTATTTTGCTTTTTAGCTCTCAATTAAGGTATGTTTCATTTTTCTTGCACCCGGTACATGATTTTTCTCCTTTTTCTTTGTATTCCTAACTCACCTCCCTTATTTTTGTGCTTTACCCTTACACAAGCCACCCTCAACATAGGTTTTTGGACTGTCTAAAAATAAGAGAAGCTAATAATAGAGATCACATATTGTACTTCTTGAACTTTAAATGAGAAATTTAACATTTTGATTTGTGCGCAATAAATTCAAGAATATAATTATATTTTTCCTCCTCCTTACGTTCGTCTATATGCTCAAATGATTTGATTAATACCTTATCATCTAAACATCATGCAGAAAAATGATTGGAATGTGGTCTAATGCGTCCTAATTAATGAATTATATTATTATTTACATCCTCATGTATACACACACTAGAAGTTTTAAGGATAATATTATCTACTTCTTCACATAACTCTCGTGTACTTTTCTCAACAGTGACAACATAGATAATAGTATGATCAACAGGTTGACTCTCCAATTTTAGCTCTTCAAGTTGGCTTAGAAGCATTTTTTCTTCCTCACACAATTCATAACTAGCTTGTTGAATGTCAAATATATCAACTTTTACGCTCAACTCACTATTTACAATGAGGGCATCTAAGCCAAATTGATGAACATTTGACATAAGCATATAGTTGTCTAAGTCAAGATTTTCTAATATTTTAAACAAGTACATATTGTGATACAAAAAATTATATACAACCCCTCTTATCGCAATACTATAATCATCAAATATTTCATTAACTACGGGTGTCATATTAATAAGAACGAAATAGAAAAAGAACGAAAACAAAAATAAAACATAAAATGTGGGAAATAAGGATTAACACTCGAATTACTAATAATTTTACTAGGTCTAGCCATATTCCCCGACAACGACGCCAAAATCTTGATGTTGCCCAAGTTACACCTCCTTTTTAAAGGATAAATCAATCTCTGTCAAGAAATATAACCTAACCATAAAACGGTTAGGGTCGAACCCCCAGGAAATATATAGACTCAAGACAAATTCACCAATATGCAATCCGAGTAGTCAATCAACTCAATTCCCCGGGGGGGTTGTGCAAAAGTCGATAAGAAAAATAAACTAACTAACTATCATGGGAGAAAGGAAACTAGGTATTGTGTTCTATGGCAAACTCCACGAAAACAGTTTATGACCCGTATTGTCTTCTACGGCTCATAGCTGGGGTTTCGTAATCAACTATTCGATTTTTGGACTTCACTTCTATGGCACCCCTTTAAGACTGTAACGTGGTTTACGACCCGTAAAGGGGGTTTTATCTGATGAACTTCAGAAAGTCTTCATTCTCTGTGCCTCAGGGGACGAAACCTCTTCTATGACTCATATATTAATTTATGGCACGTCTGCATGTTCGTAAAAGTAAATTCAGAAACTTGTCCCTTCACTGGACTTCCTGACGAACCTACCTTACAACTGGTAGAATTGTTTATGGCAGTAAGGTGTCTCATATAACAGCAAATCTGTAGCAACCTTATATTCCCCAAAATCATTGGACAACTTGTAATCCTACAAAGATAGACATAAAAACACATAAAAACAACTAAAGTCGCATTGAGAACAGACAAAATCCTAAATTTTAAGCATCAAAAGTGTTGTATTTTTGCAACACATCAAGCTAAACCTCCTTTTTGAGGCTAAAACGGTCGTTGTCAAGATATATAACATAACCGATGTTAGGGTCAATCCCACAGGGAATATGGTAGACTTGAAAGAATTTAAAATAATTTAGGTAGATTAACTTATTTTCCCAAGGGGTGGGGGGTTTGTAAAAACTATTAATCCTAAACTAAGACAAGAGTGAAATCAATATAAGGAGTAACTAGAGAATTGTGTTTCCCAAGATTCCCTAACTCAGTATTACCAGATAATCAAATTCTTTTTCCAGTGTGTAGCATGTAGAATGATAAGTTAAGTTCACTGAACCCTTGATCAAGGAAAGCGGCAAATTTCACCACGTGATTTGATCCATCCCCGCAGTGTGACATTACTAACCCTTGTTGTTCAAGTACAACCTCCCCTTGGCCTTATTTTATTGATTAGACAAGAAACATCAATCGAATCTTGTTAATTAATCTCTTTTCTATTCATTACTACCTTAATTTTTTAGTAATACTAGGCGAGTTCTAATGTTTGCCTCTATTATAAAGCATTCAAACTGAAGAGAATTAATTAATACATGCATGCACACTTTTCAAGAATTACGAATTATCTGGTTCAACTTTATTAGTTATTCATGGTTCCCACAACCCTAATTGTGGATTTAGCTATTCATGATCAATGTAGATGCAAGAATAATGAATTTGAATAACATAATTGAGCACTTACATAAGAGAATTAAGCACAAGAAATCCATACTCTTCACCAAGAATCACAAGATTGAATTAAACGCGCAAAATAAAGTTTTACAAGTGTTTCTCACAAGCTCTCTACTATTCTCTGCTGTTCTATAACATTCCCTATGAAAATAACCTAAAAAACCTATTTATAATGTTTAAAATGCAAAACCAAAATGGATTAAGAGAAATGGGTCGGCAGATTCTAAGGGAGCTTCTACGGGCCATATAATGTTTTATGACCCATAGTCGGGCTTTCGTGGATTGGATCTTTAACTCTTAGGATGACTTTTACAAACTCTTCTACTGCCCATATAAAGTTTTAAGGCTCATAGGGGTTTCATTTGATGACTTTTCAACAACTCTCCATTTTCTGATCCTCAGGGCGTGACACAAAGTCTACTACTCTTATAATCTTCTATGAGGCTCGTCTATATGTTTGTAGACTTAACTTCAGAATATCACCCTTCACTTGAATTTTGTACAAAATCATATCTACAGCTCGTAGAATCCTCTATGGCCCATAAAGGGTCTCGTGAAGCGTCAACTTTAGCAAAATCTGCACACTTAGCCCCACAATACTGCTAACCTTGTAATCCTACAAAACAAACATAAAGACGCATCAAATCTACTAACATCTCTTTCAGAACACACAAAATTCTATGTTTTTAAGCATCAAATGTGTTGTATTTTTGTAGCACATCAACACTCTCAACTTAAATTGTTGTTTGTCCTCAAGCAACAGAGTCAATCTACATAAGCATCACAGTAACACACAGACCTCAACCTAATGGCATACATCACATCAAACTCGAGCATAGATTCCCACACTAATTTTTAAAAATATATCACATACACAACAACAACAACATACCCAGTGAAATCTCACAAGTGGGGTCTGGGGAGGGTAAGATGTATGCAGACCTTACCACTACCACGTAGGTAGAGAGGCTGTTTCCTAGGAACCCTCGTTACAAAAACCCATCAGCAAAATAGGCTAGATATGGTAAATACGCAAGAAAGAGAAGAACACATGATAATACGTAGATACATGATAGTTAACATATAAAGGCAGATAAATAACATATAAAAGGCAGACAATTGACCACTCCTTCCTATCTACCCTATTAACATGCTACTCTAATTCTCGACCTCCGCTCCTTCCTATCTAAGGTATGTCCTTGGTGAGATCAAGTTTCACCATATCATGTATAATCACCTCCCCCCAATACTTCTTTGGTCTACCTATACCCCTCCGTGTAGCTCCCAAATCTAGCCTCTCATACCTCCTAATAGGGGCATCCGTACTCCTTCTCTGCACATGTCCAGACCATCGCAGTCTCGCTTCCCTCATCTTGTCAACTACAGGGGCCACCTCTAGCTTCTCTTGAATGACCTCGTTCTAATCTTATCACTCCTGGTGTGACCACACATCCATCTTAGCATCCTCATTTCTGCGACCAACATCTTCTGAACATGTACATTTTTTATTAGCCAACACTCCACCCCATACAATAAAGATGGTCTAACCACCATTCTGTAGAACTTACCTTTGAGTTTAGGTGGTATCTTCTTATTACACAATACTCTAGAGGCCAACCTCTATTTTGTCCAAGCCGCCCCAATACGATGTGTGACATCATCGTCGATATCCCCACTACTCTGGATGATGGACCCCAGATACTTAAAGCTTTCCTTCTTGGGGATAGGGTGAGCCGCAAGTCTCACATCAATGTCTGCTTCATCCCTCGAAACACTGAATTTGCACTCCAAGTATTCTGTTTTGGTCCTACTCAGTTTGAATCCTTTGGTCTCCAAAGCGTGTCTCCAAACCTCCAACCTATCATTAACTTTGGTCCGGGTCTCATCAATCAGTACTATGTCATCTGCAAACAGCATACACCATGTGACTTCCTCCTGGATAGATCGCGTCAGCTCATCCATCACCAAGGCAAATAAAAAAAGGCTCAGCACGGATCCTTGATGAAGTCCTATCTGAACAGGAAAATAGTCAGAGTCTCCTCCCACCGTTCTTACCCAAGTTTTGGCCCCATCATATCCTTTATCACTCTAATATATGCCATTGGGACACCTTTCATCTCCAAACACCTCCATAGGACATCCCTCGGGACTTTGTCATAGGCCTTCTCAAGATCAATGAACATCATATGAAGGTCCTTCTTACTTTCCTTGTATTTCTCCACTAATCTCCGAACAAGGTGGATTGCTTCAGTAGTCGACCGACCTGACATGAATCCAAACTGGTTTTTTGAAATAGAAACTACTTTTCTCACCCTCATCTCCACCACTCTCTCCCATGCCTTCATAGTATGACTCAACAACTTAATACCCCTGTAATTATTACAGTTTTGAATATCACCCTTGTTCTTATACAGTGGAACCATTGTACTCCTCCTCCATTCATCCGGCATCTTGGCCGTCTTCATGATAGTATTGAACAGTCTAGTCAGCCATTCTATGCCATCCTTGACCATGCTTTTCCAAAAATCTATAGGAATCTCATCCAGTCCGAGCACCCTCCCTCTCTTCATCCTACTAATAGCTCTTCTAACCTCCTCAACTCTGAACCGCCTGCAATAACCAAAATATCAGTGACTTTTGGAATTTGCCAACTTGCCCAGCTCAATATCACTATCTCCTTTTTCATTTAAAAGTTTATGAAAGTAAGCTTGCCATCTTTGTTTAATAGAAGTCACATCCATTAGCACCTCACCCTCCTCATCCTTGATGCACTTCACTTGATCCAACTCGCGAGCTTTCCATTCCCTCTCCTTAGCAAGCCTGTACATTCGCTTGTCCGCGCCTTTATCACTTAACTTCTCATATAGGCGCTCAAATGCTACTATCTTAGCACTCATCACCGCCATCTTTGCATCTGACTTAGCCGTCTTATAAATCTTCTTAAGCCTTTGTTTTTCATCCTCATCCCTACACTCCAACCACTTTGTATAGGCTACCTTGTTAGCTTTTACTTTGTCTTGAACTTCTTCATCCTACCACTAATCACCTTGATGTCCCCCGAAGGTTCCTCTCCAAACCCCTAGTACCTCAAAAGCTACCTTTCTAATGCAACCAGCAGTATTGTCCCATATATTATTCACATCTCCACCACTACTCCAAGCCTCTAAGTTTCTCAGCTTTTCTTCCATCTCATGAGAGAGGGCCGGAGTTAGGCTCCCCCATCTAATCCTCGATTGGGCATAGACAATCTTCCTCTTCTTTTCTCTCTTAATCTCTTAGTCCATCACTAGAAGCCTATGTTGAGTGGAAATACTCTTAGTCGGAATAACTTTGCAATTCTTACAAAGGCTTCTATCACCTTTTTGTAGAAGTAGGTAATCAATTTGAGTCTTAGCTACCGCACTCTGAAAGGTTATTAAGTGACTTTCTCTCTTCTGGAAACATAAGTTAGCAATAACTAACTCAAACGCTTTGGCAAAATCCAAGAGAAACGTCCCCCCTCCTTTGCTTTCCCCAAAGCCAAAGCCTCCATGGACATCTTCAAACCCACTACTGGTAGCCCCAATATGTCCATTAAAGTCTCCCCTAATGAAAATCTTTTCCGTCATTGGTATGCCCCTCACCACCTCGTCCAATTCTTCCCAAAAGAGCCTCTTGACTTCCACATCTAGACCCATTTGTGGCACATAGACACTAACTACAGTCATTACGTGCTTACCCATCACCAGTTTAATAGACATCATCCTATCGTTAAACCTCCTAACCTCCACCACATATTCCCTAAGGTCCTCATATACTAGTATACCTACACCATATCTGTCCCTAGAACCTCCCGAGTACCATAGCTTGAACCCGTCTACATCCCGAGCTTTGGTCCCTACCCATCTAGTCTCCTGAATACACGCTATATTAATTTGTTTCCTCTTAAGACATTTTACTAGCTCTATGAATTTCCCTGTAAATGTACCTATATTCCACGATCCTACCCTTAATTTAGATAAGCCTGTGCCCTTCCTATCACCCTTACCTCTTACCCCCGACCCCGACCAACGATATGACCCTACTCCACCATCAGATCCGGACGCCATCAACTACGAATTACTCTCACTAACCACTCACAATTAGTCAGATAAGCAAACTCCAATAAATATCAAACTAATACAACAACAGCAGTAAATGTAACAATACTAATGTAAAGCAGTAATGTAACCTAAGGTATAAGAATGTAACAACAGTAATGTAACTAATCCAGTAGTATAAGGTATACTACTGGAATAACCAAATGTATAAAAAATCAAAGTAACAAAGGATTCAAAAGCTACAACAGTAAAAAGGAGGAACGATAGAACCTGGGTTGTTTTCTTGAAACAGATGTCGCCGAAAAATAGTTGCTGGATATTCTGGAATCTGTTTTTGGCTGGAAATATACCGCCGGAATCTGACTGATAGATGTTGGTCGGAAGCGTCGCCAGAAACTCTACACTGGTTGTGAAAGCTAAATTTTCGCCAGAAGACCACAGAGAGAATGACCGAAAAATCAATCTGGTAACGGGCAAAGTCATCGTTGAAGGAGAACGACGATAGTCAACGATGGACCGGCCAGAAAATTGATGGTACCGGCGTTAGTCAAGAACCAAGAACGAGGCAATCAAATTGTTTAGCGTTGGAATTAATGCGAAGAATGTTTATTCATCTGGAGAAGAATCAACAAGAATACCTACACACGTTATTCCTGCTACCGGAAGTGAAATCTGAAGAGACGATCGATCGATGGAAAAGATGGAAACAAAATGTTTCTATGGAGAGGAAAAGATGGAAAAGATGCAAACTATTATCAAAAGAGATGTTGACCAGAAATGTTCCTGAAACAGTGAAAGAAAAAAATGCAGTCGGAGAGTGGTTGCTCTTGTCGGAAAATGGCTGGTAACGGCTGCCGGAACTATTTTGTTAATTATCAAGAATACCAATACATATTAACATATGTGACAGTGCAACTATGACAAGTAAGGCAATTGTCAACAAGCAACAATCACTAGTTAGTCCAATGTTGACAACGCAATGCAAGTTCCCTCACAGAAAGTAGTCCTATATCCCTCTCATAATGATATTTTCAGATTTAATGCTTGGGACTATGCAAAATCACTCACTCACACAAAAGAAATTCAGATACCATGCTTAATACCATATGCTTGCCCCTATACTCATGATTATG
Source organism: Solanum rostratum (assembly GCA_029948455.1). NCBI lineage: Eukaryota > Viridiplantae > Streptophyta > Magnoliopsida > Solanales > Solanaceae > Solanum > Solanum rostratum. The sequence goes on from CM057049.1 coordinate 25,069,489, forward strand.
ACCTCGGACTACTTGGACAATGATCACTTTAGGACTTTATTAGCTTGTAACGTAGGCTCAGTGGCTTTGGTAGGATGTTTTGGTAACATAGTGACTAAAGGCCCTCCTTGACACTGTGTTCTTCTATTTTTTTGCCCGACCAATACTGTTATTTTTCACTTCATTCTTCCCTTCTCCTATTTCAAGCTTTTCTGGGTGCTTTATTCTCGTTTTTAGCTTTTTATTTTTTTTTCACATTATTTTTTGTTTTTAGCTCATTGATTAGGAATGACTCATTATTCTTGCACCCAGAACACATTTTATTCCCTTTTCCATGTTTCACAAGTTTTTCTCCCTCATTTTGTGTTTACCCTTGCACTAGCCACCCTCAGCTTAGGCTTTTGGCTTGAGTTAAGGTGCACAATATCCAACCTAAGAACTAGGGCCATTTTCGGTAGCCACCCTCAACTAAAGCTTTTTGCCTCAATCATGGTACAAAATGTTCAAAAAAGGACCAGGGACAATTTTAGGATTTTACATCTAATAAGGCTAGGCAACTTAGGTTTTTACAAATAAAAAGGTACATGTAAGGCTCAAACATTAAGATCAAGGGATATTTTACACATTTGCTTGGTCACTTAGGCTAAGTGGACTATATTGAACAACGATCTAAGATCCTTTCTTAATCAACTACCCTACAGTCTAAGTCAGAGTAACAGGACAAGTTCTTAATTGAAACATAGTATATGAATTTGGCAAAGAAAGCTCACACTCATATGCCACAGATATTAGTACTATATGCTACCAATACTACCTACACATCCTAAACATGCCGGTTCAACAGAAATTAAATATCCACGGGGAAAAAGAACATGGGCAAGAAAACCCCTAAGATTCAAAATTTGGGCTATAACTTAAACATCACTAAGGCCTATAACTACTCACACCCCATAAAAAAAGAGTTGCATTGTCCTTAATGCACTAAAATGGAAAAAAAGTACAGGGGTCAAAAATAACATACCCGGGCAACTAATATAAACCCCCGTAAAATTAGCAAAATAGCCCTAGAGGTAGGGTATGCGCGTACGACATCTTCCAATGCCCGTATGATAAATTAGAGGCTGGATTTGCGATCAACATGAAAAATTGAGTGAGAAAATGGTTTAGGTCTATTTTTAGAATGACCCGATCAAAAGATAATTTTGTTATCCGAAGCGCAAAACAGTGAAGGTGCACGACAGAGGCGTGTCACACCTCTATAGCTGAGTCACACTTATGTTTTTCCAAAATTTTTGACAGGATTGAGAAAACGCGTTCAGAAACTTTTTGTGAAAATGCACAGTATGCGACCAGTCTGCATCACGAACCGGGCTTCTCCGAATTGGGAAAAAATTCTAGGTTTTACGAGGGGCATTCATGTTTATTCCCAATCCTTCCCAAACACTATACACGATCTAATTAGGTCATTTTGACGTAAAAAATATTTAAAACCCTCATTCTAAGTCCTATTCCAATAATCTAACAATGTTAGGGCTTGAGGAAAGAGGAGAAGAGCTTGAGGTTCAACAAGTCAAGAGGAGATCCCTGACATGATTGATTGATAACTTCATCATAGGTATGTAAGGATAAACTAAAAACATGGGATTGTTCTCTTGTGTGCCCCATAGATGGTCATAGATGAGTTGATTTGGAGAGTCTACATACATGAATCCTTGATGTGTTTTCTTGAAAATCCACTTAAATACATATATTTTCCTATGTTGATGATCATCATAAATATGTTTTCTTGAATTGAACATTTTCATGAAAAATTGCATAATCCTACCTGACTATTTTTGAAAGCATGTATAATGAACATAAGAAATGAGTCTAGATCCTTGAGTCGAGATTGTCGATTGTGATTGTGATTGCGATGAGAGAATGATGATGGGTCGATAGAACTCGATAGCCCTATGAGTCCCTATAAATGAACTCTATTAACGTGTCAATTTGATTGTTTCCTAATAATTGTTCTAAATCTTGAGTCATTGATGAGATTTATTGATGAGAGGGCTAAAGTCCCTATGAGATGTTGATTAATAAGAGGGTTAAAACCCCTATGAGATTGATTGATGATAGGGCCAAAGTCCTTATGAGTTGATTGGATGAATGGTTTTATGAGCATTGAGTTTTGGTGGAGTATCGAGCACCGAAAGAGTGAGAGTTGGTCCAACTTGAGCTCGTCAATTAACATTGCCAAACGTAAGTGAGGCTTAGAACCATCACATATATTGTGGTTCCCTCTTAATTAGAGGTCCCTGAAAGCAATAACGGACTTATTAACGGCTGACTCCATATTGCGTGAGCAAATATGGTTTCAATATATTTTCCGACCTTGCAAGTTTGGAATGGCGGTGGCAACATCAGTGTGATTGTTATGCATTCACTGGGTCATAAGTGATTGTTGTCGTATAAGAGAAACTCTCATAAATTTCCTACCTTGAGTACTCTAAGTCGAGATGAGATGAGACGAGAGGAGGTGAGCTCCTTTGAGATGAGTTTGATTCGATTGATGAGGTCGATTGGTTGATTAGTCACTTGTCTACTCTTTATTCTTGCATAGATAGATATTTGACAATTTGATTTGATATTGATGATGGTATTAAGTCGATGTTGTTTCATATTATTCTAATTGTTTCTTTCTCAGCTATTTTACATACTAGTACATTTCACGTACTGATGTCCCCTTCGGATCGCATCATTTTATTATGCAGAGGCAGGTACTAGAGATTGTCAACAGACGCTCTGTTGAAGATCTGAGATTCTTAGCTGATTGGTGAGCTTCCCATACTCAGGAGGATCCACTATTATTATTTCTTCTTGCTTTAGAGTTAGATTTAACTATTCTTACATTTTGAGTTGGGTAGCCATGGGTCTGTCATTGGCACCACATGATTAGTGATAGAGGCTTCATAGACAATGGTTGAATGTTGATGTTGAGATTGGGAGCTAGTTCATTCTACTAGCCCTTATTATTATCTTTATCATTTTGAGATATTAGATGAGATGTGCCCATTTATTTACTTTCATTTTGGCTGTTCAGTAGAGTTATTTGATTGAATGAATGTGATGAGGCTAAGTGGTTTGCTTGGGGACTAGCAATAGTCTCTAAGTGCCAGCCATGCCAAGGGTACCCTGCTGGGGCGTGACAAACTTGGTATCAGAGCACAGAGCGTAGAGTTCAAGTGTCTTAGGAAATGTATGAAGCCGTGTCTAGTAGAGTCTTGTTTATGAGTGTGTTGTCGACCACATTTCATAAGCAAGAGGCTATAGGACATTAGGAATTGTTACACTTTTTTCTTATTCCAATTCATACGATAGATTTAAGCTCTATGAATGCTCTCTCCTAATTCGTGTTTTATGCGTTTGTGCAATAAACTGATGAGGAGAGACAACATGAAAAGGAGGAGATCAAACGTAAGGAAGCTAAAACATACATCCATGAGGTTAGATAGAAAGGGAATGACAACTGATTTCCAGCACCATTATTTGCTAGTGCACCTATGCCTAGAGGCAGGTATGATCAGAGACCTCAGAATATGGAAAATTATGGACCTTAGTCACAAGATAGTGTGGCCCAGGGTTCACAAGGTAAGCCATAGTGTGATAAGTATGGCAAAATGCACTTGGGGCAATGTCGTGATGGGAATGATATGTGCTATAAATGTGGCCAAGCGGGTCACTGCCAGAAAGATTGTCCAAAGTGGGTTGGCCGGACTCAATCAACTACACCAGGCTCGCCAGTTAGAGGAAACTAGAGGGGCACTACATCAAGCATAAATGGAGCAACAAACCATTTTTATGCCATGGGTAGTCGCCAAGATCAAGAGAACTCCCCAGATGTTGTGACCAATATGATTCCAGTCCTTACTTTTGATTGTTATGTCTTGATGGATTCGGGTGCCACATTTTCATTTATAACTCCTTATGTGGCCAATAGATTTGATAGAACCCCTGAGGGTCTTCTTGAACCCTTTGATATTTCTACTCCAGTGGGTGAGTCTATTCGAGCTGAGAGAATCTATCGAGCTTGTGTAGTTTCCATCCATCATAGGGATACTCTTATTGATTTGGTTGAGTTAGAGTTGGTTGATTTTGATTTGATTCTTGGCATGGATTGTCTTTACGCCTGTTATGCCTCCATTGATTTTAGATTCCAAACCATTAAGTTCCAATTTTCAAATGATTTGGTTCTTGAGTGGAAGGGTGATTTTGTTGCACCTAGGGGAAAGTTTATCTCATACCTCAGGGCCCAAAAGATGATCTCCAAAGGTTGTATCTATCGCCCTATGCGAGTTAAATCTGATAATGTTGAGTCTCTTACTCTTGAGTTCGTCCCGATTCTGAATGGGTTTCATGAAGTATTTCCTGATGATCTTCCTGGAGTCCCTCTTGATTGGGAGATTGACTTCGGGATTGATGTTCATCCCGATACCCAACCTATTTCGATATCACCTTATAGGATGGTTCCCGCTAAGTTGAAAGAACAGTTGAAAGATCTGTTAGAGAAGGGCTTTATTAGACTGAGTGTTTCTCCTTGTGGTGCCCCGATCTTATTCGTGCGAAAGAAAGATGGGTCCCTCAGAATGTGTATTGACTAAATGCAACTGAATGAGGTCACCATAAAGAATAAGTATCCTCTTCCAAGGATAGATGATTTGTTTGACCAACTTCAGGGTGTCTCTTTTTTTGTCAAAGATAGACCTAAGATCTGGCTACCATCAGTTGAAAGTGAGGGAATGTGATATTCCAAAGTCATCCTGTAGGACTAGATATGGCTATTTTGAGATCTTGGTCATGTCCTTTGGGTTGACGAATGCACCTGCAGCCTTTATGGATTTGATGAATAGAGTATTTAAACAATATCTTGATATGTTTGTGATTGTATTCATCGATGACATTTTGGTATATTCGAGAGATGAGGAGGAGCATGCTAATTACCTAAGAGTTTTCCTCCAAACGCTTAAAGATCACGAGTTGTATGCAAAATTCTCGAAGTGTGAATTCTTGCTTAAGTCAAGTGCTTTTCTAGGCCATGTGTTTACTGGTGATGGTATTTGAGTCGATTCCTAAAAGATTGAAGTGGTAAAGAACTGGCCCAGACCGACCTCCCTGACTGACATAAGAAGTCTCTTGGGGTTGGCAGGCTAGTACCGCAGATTTGTTTGATGGATTTTCTTCTTTATCCGCACCATTGACTAAATTGACTCAGAAAAAGGTCAAGTTTTAGTGGTCCGATGAATGTGAGAAGAGTTTTCAAGAGTTAAAGACGAGATTTACTACTGCACCAATTCTAACCTAGCTCGATGGGACAAAGGATTTTTTAATCTATTGTGATGCTTCGAGTATTGGATTGGGATGTGTGCTGGTGCAGAGGGGGAAAGTGATAGCCTATTCTTCCGGACAACTTAAGGTTCATGAGAGAAACTATCCAACCCATGATCTTGAGTTGGCACTAGTGGTGTTTACACTTAAAATCTGGCGCCACCACTTATATGGAGTGCTTGTGGATGTGTTCACTGACCATATGAGCTTGCAGTATGTCTTCAGTCAGAAAGGGCTCAATCTGCGATAGAGGAGATAGTTGGAGTTGCTCAAGGATTATGATATGAGCATTCTCTACCATCCTGGCAAAGCTAACATTATGCTGATGCTCTTAGCAGATTATCAATGGGTAGCACAACCCATGTTAAAGAAGGAAAGAATGAGTTGCCCAAAGAAGTGCATTGATTGGCTCGACTAAGACTTCAACGTGAGGAGAATAATGAGGAAGGTGTTAATTTTTAAAATAGGTCTGCTTCATCCTTAGTTGCAGAAGTGAAGGAAAAGCAAGACCAAGATCCTGTCATACTCCAATTGAAGGAGGCTATCCATAAATAGAAATTGATGGTTTTCTCCAAAGGAGGAGATGGAGTTTTGAGATACTAGAGTAGATTGTGTGTTCCAAATATTGATGGTATTCGAGACAGAATCATGGCTGAAGCCCATAACACTAGATATTCTATTCATCGGGGCTCTACCAAGATGTACCACAACTTGAGAGAAGTATATTAGTGTAGTGGAATGAAAAGGGATATTGCTGAGTTCTCTTCAAAGAGCCCGAATTGCTAGCAAGTGAAAGTCAATCATCAAAGGCCATGTGGATTGGCTCAGAACTTTGAGATTCCTGAATGAAAGTGGAAGATGATCAATATGGACTTCATTACTAGTATACTAAATCAAAAGCGCCATGATTCGATATAGGTGATTGTAGATAAGAACAGTAAATTGGCTCACTTCTTAGCAGTTAAGACATCCAACACTGAAGAGGAGTACACCAAGTTGTACATCCAGGAGATTGTGAGAAGAGGAGCTCAATTCACCTCCGAATTTTGGAGATCATTCCAGAAAGGATTGGGTACTAAAGTGAACCTAAGTACAACCTTTCATCCACAGACAGATGGTTAGGCAGAGCGCACAATTCAAACATCAGAGGATATGTTGAGAGCCTGTGTTCTTGATTTCAAAGGAAATTGGGATGATCACCTACCATTGATTGAATTTGCATATAACAAAAGTTATCATACAAGCATTTAAATGGTTCCTTATGAAGCCTTGTATGGGAGGAGATGTAGATCATCGATTGGGTAGGTTGAGATAGGAGAAGCAGAGTTTAGTGGGCCTGATCTTGTCAACCAATCGATGGAGAAGGTCAAAGTGATTAGAGAGAGATTGAAGACCGCCGAGAGTCACCAAAACTCTTATACCGATGTGAGAAGAGGAGACTTAGAGTTTGAGGTAGATGATTGGGTGTATTTTAAAGTGTCACCTGTAAAGGGTGTTGTAAGATTTGGGAACAAGCGAAAGTTGAGTCCACGCTATGCTGGACCGTATCAGATTTTAAAAAAGATTGGAAAGGGTTCTTATGAGTTAGAGTTGCTTTCCGAGTTTGATGGAGTCCATCTGGTATTCTATGTATCGATGTTGAGGAAATGCTTGGGAGATCCTGCCTTGGTGATCCCTGTTGATAGCAGTGGAGTGAAGGATATCCCGTCTTACGAAGAGGTTCCAGTTCAAATCCTTGATCGTTAGATTCGTAAGTTGAGGATTAAAGATATAGCCTCAGTCAAAGTCATGTGGAGAAATCAATTTATTGAGGAAGCCACACGGAAAGCTAAGAAAGAGATGGAGGACAAATATCCACACTATTCGTGCCAGATGATGAGTAAATTCCTTACCCTTCACTAAAATAATTGATCTATTCTTGATGTGACTTTCTATTCTTAAGTCTAAGTAGTATTGATTGAGGTCGAGAAAAAGTCGAGAGTTTGATTGATTGATTGAGTTGAGTGTTGAGATGAGTCTATTTTTGAATTGATATCCACTTTTACTCATCATTCGAGGACGAATGATCCTAAGGGGGAGATGATGTGACACCCGGTAAAATTACCGAAATATCCCTAGAGGGAGGGTATGCGTATAATGCATCTTCCAACACCCGTATGGCAAATGCGAGGCCAAATTTGTGATCAGCACGAAACATTGAGTGGGAAAATGGTCTCGGTCAATTTTTAGAACGACCCGATCAAAAGATAATTTTTCAATCCAAAGTGCAAAACATTGAAGATGCATCACAAAGGTGCGTCGCGCCTCTGTAGTGGAGTCACACTTATGTTTTTTCAAAATTTTTCAACGGAATTGAGTAAACTTTCTGAAAGTGCACAGTATGCGACTAATCTGCATCGCGGACTTGGTTTTCCGAACGAAGATACAATTCTAAATTTTACGAGGGGCATTCTGGTCTATTCCAAACCCTCCTAAACTCTATACACGATCTTGTTAGGTCATTTTGACATAAAAAAGGGTCTAAAACCCCAATTCTAAGTCCTATTCCAATAATATAAGAAGTTAGTGCTCGAGGAAAGAGGAGAAGAGCTTGAGGTTGAGCAATTCGATAGGAGATCCTTAGCATGATTGATTGATAACTTCATCCCAGGTATGTAAGGATAAACTAAAAACATGAGATTTTTCTCTCGTGTGCCCCATAAATCTCGTGTGCCCCATAAATGGTCATAGATGAGTTGATGATTCGAAGAGTCTATTCGATTGTTCCCTAATGATTGTTCTAAATCTTGAGTCTTTGATGAGATTGATTGATGAGAGGGCTAAAGTCCCTCTGAGATGTTGATTGATCAGAGGGCTAAAGTCCCTATGAGATGTTGATTGATGAGAGGGTTATACCCCTATGATATTGATTGATGATAGGGCCAAAGTCCCTATAGGTTGATTGGATGGATGGTTTTATGAGCATTGAGTCATGGGAGAAGTATCGAGCATCAAAAGAGTTAGAGTTAGTCCAACTTAATCTCGTCAAACTATGTTGCCAAGCACAAGTGAGGCTTAGAACCATCACATATATATGTGGTTCCCTCTTTATTAGAAGTCTCTGAAAGTAATATCGGACTTATTAACAACTGACCCCATATTGGGTGAGCCAATGTGGTTTCAATTCGTTCCCTACCTAGAAAGTTTGGAACAATTGTGGCAACATCAGCGTGATTGTTGTACATTCACTGGCTCATAAGTGATTGTTTTCGGATAAGAGAAACTCCCATTAATTTCCTACCTTAAGTACTCTAAGTCAAGATGAGAGGAGAAGAGGTGAGCACTTTTGAGATGAGTTTTATTTGATTGATGAGATTGATTAGTTGATGGGTCACTTGTCTACTCTTTATTCTTGCATAATAGACATTTGACGATTTGATTTGATATTAATAATGGTTTTGAGTTGATATTGTTTCATATTATTCTACATGTTTCTATTTGACTCAGCTGTTTTAATGCCAGTATATTCCACGTACTGATGTCCCCTTTAGACTGCATTATTTTATGATGTAGAGGCAGGTACTAGAGATCGTTAATAGGCACTCTATTGAAGATCTTGGATTCTCAGCTGATTGGTGAGCCTCCCATACTCCGGAGGATCCACTATTATTATTTCATCTTGCTTTAGAGTTAGATTTGACTATTCTTACATTTGGGTAGCCATGGGTTTGTTATTGGCACCATATGATTAGTGACAGAGGCTTCATAGAATATGGTTGAACGTCGAGGTTGAGATTGGGAGCTAGTTCTTTCTACTAGCCGTTATTATTATCTTTATCATTTTGAGATGGTAGATGAGATGTGCCCATGTATGTACTTTTATTTTGTCTCTTCAGTAGAGTTATTTGATTGAATGAATATGATGAGGCTAAGTGGTTCTCTTAGGGACTAGCAATAGTCTCTAGGTGCTGGCCACGACAAGGGTACCCTCTCGGGGCGTGACACTTAAGAGTCGGTCTCTAGCTCAGTCTGGCAGCCCTCAACCTTCCTGGTGACCTCCTCAATGGTAGAAGCATGTCCAAAGGGGGAAACACCCCTTACCCTCTCAAGCTTTGTAGCCTGCCTCATCTCCTCATCCTGTCTCGATCACATTCTAGCAAGCTCGAGTCCTTGCTATTCTATCAACACCACCTGTAGCCTCACTAAGTCTGAATCATCCTCTGTGCGGGGCCTCTTCTCAAGGATAGTCTGTGATGACTCTTTAGGAGAAAACAAGTCCAATATCAGCACCAAGGGCACAGTCTATGGGAATGCCACCGGTGCGGCCAAAGCTGTTGTCATGTCGACCCAGAGCTACTTGATTTCCATCTGAATGGCCATCATATTGTTGGCCATGTTATGCTATGGATTTGCCGGACCCACAACTTAAAAGCATCTATGCAGGCATCCATGGCTGTACGTCATTCCTGAATAGTAGCGATTATGAATACCTGTATGCATCCCTTGGACTCTATAATAGCCTGACGGACCCAGAGCTCGATTTACTGAAGTAACTGATTCAATTGGGACTCAGTGTGGGCCAGTCACAGTGCCATATCTTGAATCGACAACACTAACACATAGACCATGCCAGTGGGTGCTGTCGGTGCAAGAATGAACTGTGGGGCAGAAGCAGTGGTGGTGAGCCCCCTCTCCACATTAGTCTAAATCTTTGGGGGCCTCTCTTCTATAGTAGCAGCAACAGTGGTGGTGGGTGGAATCTCAAAAGGTGGCTCTGTCGCAAATAACTCAGGCATTTGAGCTGGCTGACGTAGTGCTTGCTATAGTGCCACTAGATTATCCTCATCCTTGATCAGACTGGCTTCCAAAGTATACTGGACCTCAATAAATGAATCTAGATGATGTAGACTCTCCACCCCCAACTCTATACAAAGTCTGTAGATCGAGCAAGGAAAAGGGATGGAGATAGACTCTTTAAGGCCGCCTCATGAATCTGCTCTTTGATGAGGCCGACCCAATCAATCTCATAGCCAGCTAAGATTCTGGCAACTTAAATAGCACGGTTAGGCATCGAAGTGTTATCTGCAAGAGTCATCCGAATTCGTGATATCACAATAGCCCACCAGAATTTGGTAGGAATGTTGAGTGAAATCTTCACTATAGGCTTAGCAGAAGTGGGTATCCATGCAGGGTCTGGGCCTGCACTGCTATCTGTGCTGCAACCCATCTCATCAAGCCGGCTCTGGAGCTCTAGTCTCTTATCAGGGTCATGTCCCGTCTGTCTCAATCTACGATCATACTCTGCTGTGGTCTGCCCCAATCTGCGATCATAAATTGATTTGGATTTGGGGGCTGGGAACTTGGGCCCAAACAACATACGACAGATGGTAGTCTAAAAAATGTCCACCTATCAGCTCCTCACTCTAGTGTGTGTCAGTCTGGGCTGAGCGAGGGGCCTCTTCCCCTTGGGAGGAGTGCTGAGTACTGTGGTGGCATAAGAGGCCTAGAACTCTTGAACTCTGGTCAGGGAATACTTCCCCAGTGCTTTAGCCAACGACTGGAGCCCATATCTACTACTAGTGTCCTAAATGCCAGGGATATTGTCTAGTCTAGAAGTGATCATCCAATGCTCCTAAAAAATAAAACAGTTGGTTTACCCTGCTCATTCTACCACATGCCACAGTGTAGATATTTAGTTTGCCCTCAATGCATCACCAACTAGATAGAGCCTCAGGAGGTTATGCTGACGCCTGAGATGGTACGACAGAGGATTCCATTTCTAACTCTTTACTGGACTCTGATTGTGACTATGACTCCACTCTGGATGGAGTCATCAAAATGGAGCTTCCACTATAGTTTCCTCCTTCCTCAGATTGGGGAGTGGGATCAACAATGGCCTATGTTTTGGCCTACCTAAGTCTGGCGATGGCCCGTGACTATGGTCTCTCAACTTTCGAGTCAGGCCGAACACTGAGATCCTCGAGTGATCCACTTGCCTCAGGGGTTTTCTACTCCCCTGAAGTCTCATCCCATAGCCTCCTTCGCATGGCTCGAATCTCATCACGTCTTGGATTAGGGGCCATAGTAATTGTAACATAGACATATGGAAAACATGGTTAGCCCCACAAGTCGAGAAATGAAAAGCAAGATCAAATCAGATTTGGTCACAAAAGGAACTACAAAGGCACTTCTATAGGCCGTATTCAAAACTACGAGACGTAGAAAGCCCTTGTAGAAACAGTGTTCACAAATTTTGCTTACTAGAATTGCATCTACAAGACTAGTATGACTCATGGAAGAATTTATGAGTCATAGATATGTTCTAGTGTTTAAAATCTTACAGACAGGGATCTACGAGACCCGTCCACGAGTCATACAGTATTCTATGGCTCGTGGAAGGTCTCATCTGATAGACTCTCATAAACATCAAGTTTCAGGATTTTCATACGAGGGTCAACTACAACTCTTGGAAATTTCCATGGGCCGTAGAAGACCCTCGTAAAGTAAAAAACCCAAAGACTTGAGTTTCTAAGTCTATCAACACGGACCCCAAATCATAATTTTGACAACTATTTCAACATCGAAGCAATACACACACACCCCTACGTGGTTCAAATCAAACACCCAACACCCCATATGCAATTCACTACATAAACCCCATCAAATATCACTTTGCACATTTTCCCAAGCCACCCAACTCCATATGAATGAGTTAGCATCTAATTATACACACATATCATCACACATCGAATTATCATGCAGATAGTCAATTCAATTAAGATGATATGTGAACATATGGTTTTCACACACATCATTCAAACACAAAGACAAGGGCATACACTCCATTTTCTGACTTTCAATCTTATGCAATTATTGGCAACATATTAGTTATGTTCAAATTTTAAGCACAAACAATAATATACATGGATTCATACTCATACCCATAGGGTTACCATACCCATCAAAGAATTTCACCATAATCATATCAATGTCTATAATTAAAAGTATTTAGGGAAAAAACATACTGAATTGAGTGAAGATGATGCAAAAATTGAAGGGGGAACCAAGGGTTTGAAACCCTAGATATCGCTCGAAGTGGTGAAAGAGGCTGTCAGAAAAATAGAGTGGTGGCTGGTCGGAAAATGCTTGGGGATAAGAGTCAGGTAAATTTGGGGAAGAATGGGGTCAAAATAATTTGACCCCTCTATTTATAAGTTGATCAAGTCAGCCAAAAGGTCCTAGGCTCCAAGAAACCTCGATTATGGGCCATAGATGATTTTACGGCCCATCAATCATGGTTTCATTAAATTCTCAAACCCTAATTTTGAGGACTGGGTTTCACAAATCAATCTATGAGTCATAAAATTTAGTACAACTCGTAGAGTTGGTTGTAGAGACCTCCATAGTTAGCCAATGAACAGAAAACTTACTTAGGGTCCACGAGGCCCATTCACGGCCCATAGTTTTATTTACATGTCGTAAAGTTGGCTCATGTTCTTGAGTGCACAACTTATTTCTCATTGAAAGTGTTCTACAAGAAAATGTACGAGTTGTACATTTACATACGGCTCATAAAACCAGTCGTAGAAACACTTCTGGATGCATTTTCAGCCAAGGATGGCAAACTCAATCATGTACCTGCACATAGATCACAGAACACACTGTTACCCTATATGCAACCAGTCCAATATCCATGAATTATGACCAAAATGTGAAATATTAAACTACCTATAAGTCCAAAAGCTTAAAACAAAATAAAACTATAATTATTACATCAAATATCTTGAGTTGCCTCCCAAGTAGCACTTGATTTATAGTTGGGGCATGACATGGACAACTTGGTTACTAGGGTTTCACCAAGTGCCCAAACATCCTTCTACAGGTTCTCTTGACTCTTCATTGACTGACAGATGTTGAAGACAAATTCTTCGTCATTTAATCTCAACCTTTGTTGTCCAACGTTCATATCCACAAGTGCTTGGCCAGTAGCTAGGAAGGGCGTTCTCAAGATAATTGGGACATCAAAGTCAATTTTGAAACTTAGGATTGCAATGTCTATGAGGAATATGAATTTCTCAACTTTGATGAGTACGTCGTAAAGTATCCCTACATACATCTTCATCGTGCAGTCAGCCATGAAAAAGCGCATGCTTGTCGGAGTAGGGGCTTTCAAACCTAGCTTCTTGAAGACAGCAAAGGGTATCAGATTTATACTAGCACCGCGATGAGACAATGCCCTTGCGAACTCCATATCTCTAATAGTGCAGGGCATGGTAAAAGCGCCAGGATCTTGACGATTTTACACCAAGGACCTTGTAGCAATTGCACTATAATGTTGAAGCTCTTGGGAGACCTCCTAACTCACAGTGCATTTCTTTGAAACCAAGTCCTTTATAAACTTTTCGTACCTTGGCATCTTCTCTAATGCCTCAATTAGACGGATGTTGATAGAGAGTTCTTTTAACATGGAGAGAAAGTGCTTGAACTTACCCGACCCCTCCTTCATTTTGATTCTTTGAGGGAAGGGAGATGGAGGTCTAGGAATGGGCTTCAGCTTCTGTGTCACCTATGCAGTGTCACTCACCCTATCCTTGGCATGATCATCTTCGATCTTAGAATCTTTGACCTCAACGCTCTCCTCTTGAACCTCATCATCATCTACCGGCATAAGAGAATCAATGGCACTCTTACCACCACGAGTAGTGACCTATATACACTGCCCTCATTCTTTGAGTTTTGAACTGTGTTGCTAGGCAGTGTACCTCTCTTATGTTAGTTGTGCTGAGTTTACACTTGACCAAACTGCTGCTCCAACTATTTGGTAGCAACAAAATGAGACTCGATTTTCTAATTTATTTAGGAGATGTCAGACTTCATCCCCCTCAAGGTCTTATCTTGTGTGTTAGCCTTCTTCAATAGTCGGTCAAACATTTCCTCAACTAAGGAACTACTAGCACCGGTATAATGATTGTGTCATGGCACATAAGCACCATTTCTATAGCCGTCTCTACGACCATAATCTTCATTTCTATTATGGCACTTATTCCTATCGTAGTAACCTCCACGGTTGTCTCTAAAAGCACCATTTCTATTATAGTTCCGACCTTGGTTTAATTAACCTTAGTGCCAATAGACTGCCAATAGACCTAGTTGGACTCTTGGGTGTTGGTCCAGAAACCCCTCATCTAATCAGTAATAAAGCAAGCCTCCTCATAGTAAGGCTTCTCATAATTGGGTGCTCGTGAAGACTGATGAACAATCGCATTAACTCGTTTCTCATTCTGCTTCATCATTATCTCCATGTTAGTACTAATCCGAGAAAGCTCTTATCTCCTTATTTATTTTAGCTTGCTCCAAATTAATAATGACATCACACGAGCTCTTTGTTGATGATATGTCTCTTGGCCCCCATGCACGATTCGTCTTTACCAGCTTTTCCAGCTTCTTAGCAATCTTTGCAAATGGTTGATCTAAAAACATGCCCCCCATGATAGTGTTAGCACATGATTGGCTATGCTTGTCCAGGGTACGGTGGAAAATCTCCACTAAGGCATCATCAATAATTTTAGGGCCAGGGATACTTTTCAAGCACTTTGTGAATCGCTCCCATGTAGTACTGATCGAGTCACCAGGAAGTTGCACAAAGTTGTTGATTTGATCTTTCAACTTGAGCTTCTTGCATCTTAGAAAGAACCTCTCCAAAAAGGACTTTTGCAACTCATCCCAACTGGTGGTTGAACTCTGTGGGAGCTCAGCTTGCCATAGCACTGGATTGCCTGTTAGAGATAATGGGAAGAAATGAAGCCCCACAATATCCATAGATAGTTTCAATGTTCCCATTACACTCTTACGGATAAACACAAAGTTGTGTAAATGACTATGCAGATTCTCTAATGGTAGGTCCGCGAACAACCCATGATTTTGTAACATCTGAAGCAATCCTCTCGAAACCACGAACTTTGTGTAATCCAATAGTGGTGGTAACACAATATGTCCTGTCACATCAATAGCCATAGGATTTAGCTGATATTGATTCAACTGATAATTTTTGGCGATAAAGTCCTGTGGTTGCGGATCAGTGTCCTTAAGAGGTGGTGGGTTGTCATTATTAGCGACATTCATCTCATTGTTTACATTAACTTGGGGCTTCCTTCGTAGTTTTCTCTGGATCTCTAGGTCAAACGGAGTCAAAGGAATGCCTCGACTTCGTGTATTGGGCATACATTATACCTGTCCCCTGAAATAAAACAAAAACAACAAAAATGTAAAATGAGGGAAATAAGGATTAATTCCTAAACTATTTAAGTTAAATAAGTCTAGCCATATTCCCCGACAATGGTGCCAAAATCTTGATGTTGCCCAAGCTACAACTTCTTTTTTAGGCTAAAACAGTCGCTGTCAAGATATATAACTGATGTGCTGTAAAAATACAATACTTTTGATGCTTAAAACTTGGAATTTTGTGTGTTCTCAGTGCTATATTAGTAGATTTGATGTGTTTTTGCTTTTGTTTTGTAGGATTACAAGGTTGGCACAATTTTTGGGCTAAGTGTGCAGACTTTCCTGAAGGAGAGTTCCACTAGACCCATTATGGGCCGTAGAGAATTACATGATCGTAAAGATGGTTTTCGTAGACAATTCTAGTGAAGGGTGAATTTTTGAAGTTAAGTCTACGAACATGCAGATGAGGCATAGAAATTTATACGAGCCATAGACTAGGTGTCGTGCCCTGATGATCAAAGGGGGGAGAGTTGCTAAAACGTTATCAGACAAAACCCCATATGGGTCGTAGAACTTTATATGGACCATAGATGGGTGTCATAGAAGTCATCTGTAGATTTGGTGAAGTATTCAATGAAAACCCATTTACGGGTCGTAAAACATTATATTTCAGGTAGAAGCTGTAGTAGAGTCTGCCGATCTAGTTATCCTATAATGTATTGGATTTGTATTTTAAACACTATAAATAGTTTTTTAAGGTTATTTTTCATAGAGGATGAAAGAGAACGAACGGGAATAGTAGAGGGACGTGATAGAACATTAAGAGCTTGAGAAACACTTGTAAAACTTTATTTTGTGATTTCAATCTTATGATTCTTGTTGAAGAGTTCGGCTTTATTGTGCTTAATTCTCTTGTGTAACTGCTCATTTATGTTATTTAAATTCATAAGTCTTGCATACACATTTATCATAAGTAGCTAAATCCACAACTAGGGTTATGGGAACTATGAAACATTTACAAGGTCAAATCAGATAGTTTATAATTTTTAAAAAGTGTACATGCGTTTATTAATTCATTCTCTTTGTATTGAATGCTTTATAATGGTGGCCAATGTTAGAACTCACCTAATGTTACTGACTGGATCAAGGTAGTAATGAATAGGAAAAAAGATTAATTAAGAAGATTCGATTGATGTTTCTCGTCTAATCAACCAAACTGGGCCAAGGGGAGATTGTAGTGGAACAATAGGTAAGTCTTAGTAGTGTCACACCCCGGGATGAACAAAATCACATAGTGAAAATTTTCTCTCGCCTAGGCCTAAGGGTTTGGTAAACTTAACTTACCATTCTGAATGCTACACACTAGAAAATAATTCGATTGTCTGATATTACGGAGTTACGGAATCATGGGTAACACAATATCCTAGTTACTTTTCATGCTGGTTTAACACTTGTCTTGGTTTAGTATTACTTTTTATAGTTGTCACAACCCCCCTCCTCGCCGAATTGCATTGGATCTCCTAAGTCTATCATATTCCCTGTGTGTTCGACCCTAACTTTGGTTAGGCTATACATCTAGACAATGACCACTTTAGCTTAAAAAAGGAGGTGTAGCTTGAGTAACATCAAGATTTTTGTGCCATTGCCGAGGGATACGGCTAAACTTGTCAATTTCAAGTAATTTGGGAATTAATCCTTATTTCCCCTATTTTATGTTTTATGTTATGTTTGTTTTATTTCAGGGTATAAGTATAGTGTATGCCCAATACGGGAAGTAGAGACATTCCCTTGACTCCATTTGACCAAGAGATCTAGAGACGACTAAGAAGGATGGGATAAGATAATGCAAATAATGCGGCAAATGCAGTTCTGAACCATAATGAGAATGAGAATGCGAATAATGAAAACCCACCTCCTCTTGAGGACTTTGCTCCACACCCATAGGACTTTAATGCCGAGGCTTATCAATGGAACCAATATCGGTTGAATCCTATAGTTATGGAGGTTATTGGAGCTATTGTGTTACTACAACTATCGGTTGACACAAAGTTTGTGGTTTCGAGTGGGTTACTTCAGATGCTGCAAAACTGTGGATTGTTCGCTGGCCTATCATCAGAGGATCCACATCGTCATTTAAACAATGTTGTGTTTATCTATAAGAGTGTAATGGGAACACAAAATCTATCTATGGATGTTGTGGGATTTTGTGTCTTCTGATTATCTCTGACTAGCAATGTAGCGCTATGGCTATCCGAGCTTCTGCAGAATTTGATCACCAGTTGGATTGAGTTACTAAAGGCCTTTTTTTAGAGGTACTTCCTGAGATCGAAGAAGCTCAAGTTGAAAGACTAAATCAACAACTTTGAGCAACTTCTTGATGACTTGATCATTACTACATAGGAGCGATTCACAAAATGCTTGAGTAGTTCCCCGGACTACAAAATAATTGTTGATGCCTTGGTGGAGATCTTCCACCATGCCATAGACATAAACACCCAAGCATATGCTGATATCATAATGGGGGGAATTTTCCTAGATCAATCATATGCAGAGATCGCTGAACAGCTGGATCTGACAGCCAAAATGAATCGCGTATGGGGCCAAGGATTAGACCCTCTACCAATATATCATGTGAAGTTAGCATAAATTTGGAGCAAGTATGGATAAATAAGGAGATTATGCAAGTGCTTGCTAAGAATATTACCATCATGGAGGTGCTGATAAGGTATACCCAAGAACTAGTTGATTCTAGAGATAAATGTGGTAGTTACTACTATGGGCATAGGGGGTAGGACAAATATGCAGATTGGGATTGCAAAAAGGGCTATAAGAATGGTCATTACGTGCCACTACACAATCATGATACCGAGACCAGTAGCTCCAGTGTTGAGGAGATGCTTAACCAACTGTTGGGGAAGGCTAACATAAAAGATGAGACCTTGAGGGGAATTAAGTCTGACATCTCCAATATAGATTAGAAAATCTAGTCTCATTCTATTTCTATCAAACAACTAGAACAACAGTTTAATCAAGTGTCAACTTAACTCAACCAGCATAAGAGGTACACTGCCTAGCAACACAGTACGGAAGATAAAGAATAATGAGCAGTGTAATATGGTTATTATTTGTGATGATAAGAGTACAGTTGATCCTACAATAATGACTGATGATGATGGTTGGACCCTTGGTAAAGTCTGAGAACTCAAGTTGTTTATGTCATGTCACGACAATAAATCAAACGCTCCTTGGGAGGTAACCCAAGGTAGAGATTGACGCTTAGGCACCTAGGTATGTCCTTTTTTACCCCAATGTTTTATTTTGCATCTTTGGTATGCATTGAGGACAATGCACCTCTTTTTTAATGGGTTGTGGATAGTTATAGGCCTCAGTGAAACTTGAGTAGCCTTGACCTATGACTATCTTAAATTTTGAATATTAGAGGTTTTCTTGCCTATGTTTTTTTCTCCATGTATTTTTAATTTCTATTGAACCAACATGTTTAGGATATATATGTTATACTGGTAGCATCTATTACTAATATCCATGGCGCATATACATCTTTGTGCTTTTGTGTGAAAAATGATATCATTTTTTTTGGTGTGAAAAATGATTCCCACAAAATATTTAGATAGCAACCATGCATGTTTAATTGTGTTGACAATGCTTGTTCTGATAAGTAATGATAAAAGTGAGATAAAAAGCATGATCTGAGAAACTTTCCCTGTTATGCAAACCTAGACTGTAGGTTAGTTTGATCTTAGGCCATTGATCATATTAGTCCACTTAGCCTAATTGACCAACAAAATGTGTGAAATATCCCTTGATCCTTATATGTGAGCCTTACATGTACTTTTCTTTGTAAAAACCTAAGTGACCTAGCCTTATTAGATGTAAAATCCTGATATTGGCCCTGGTCTTTCCTTGAACATTATGCAGTTTGACTGCGGCAAAATGCCTATGTTGAGGGTTGCTATCACAAAGTGGCCCTGGTTCCTAGGTTGGATATTTTGCATCTCGACGCAGGCCAAAAACCTAAGTTAAGGATGCCTGGTGTAAGGGTAAATACAATGGGGAGGGGGAGAGGAACTAGTGATCCATGGAAAAGGAGAAAAAATATGTATTGGGTGCAAGAAAAATGACTGATGCCTTAGCAATGAACTTAAAAGAAAAATGCTGTGAAAATACAAGACAATAAGCTGAAAAATGAGAATAAAGCACCCAGAAAAGCTTGAAATAGGAGAAAGGGAAACGAAATGAAAAGTAACAGTGTTGGTAGAGCTAAAGTGTAGAAAAATGCAGTGTTAAGGAGGGCCATTAGTTACTATGTTCCCAGAACATCATACCAAAGCCCCTAAGCCTATATTAAGAGCCAGTAAAGTCCTAAAGTGCCCTAATCCAAGTAGTCAAAGGTCATAGTTATGAGTATAGTGGCAAGCATATGGTATTTGAATGTATTTGTGCGAGTGAGTGATTTTTCATAGTCCTAAGATTATACCTAAAATATCATTGTGAAGTACGATATGAGACTTCTTTCTGTGAGGACACTAGCATTGCATTGTTAACAATAAACTAAATAAGTGATTGTGGCTTGTTGATAATTACCTTGCTTGTCATAGTTTCATTCTCACATGTATTGATCTGTGTTGGTTTGCTGGATAGCTATCTTATGTTTTTTTTAAAGTGGTGTGAGTATCTGTGCTTGAGTTTGATGTGATGTGTGCCATTAGATTGAGGCCTGCGTGTTACTATACTGCTTGTGTAGATTGAGTCTATCGCTTGATGAAAAGCAACAATTTTAAGATGAGGGTGTTGATGTGCTGTCAAAGTACAACACTTTTGATGCTTAAAACTTGGAAAGTTTTATGTTTTCACTGCGATGTTACTAGATTTGATGTGTTTTTGGGTTTGTTTTGCAGGATTGCAGGGTTGTAACAATTTTAGGGCTAAGTAAGCAGAATTTGCTGAAGCAGAGGTTCCACGAGACACTTTAGGAGCCGTAATGAATTCTAGAAGCCAAAAAGATAGTTTCATAGGCAATTCTAGTGAAGGGTGAATTTCTAAATTTGTCTATGAATATGGAGACGAGCTGTAGAAATTTATAAGAGTGGTAGACTTGGTGTCGTGCCTTAACAATCCGGAAGTGGGGATTTGTTGAAAAGTCATTAGACGAAAGCCCCTATGGGCCGTAGAAAGGTGTCGTAGAAGTTAGCCCTAGATTTAGTGCAGCAATCCATGAAAGACCATTTACAGGCCATAAAGCATTATACGACCCGTAGAAGCTACCGTAGAGTCTGTCAACCTAGTTATCCTATTCCATTTTGATTTTGTATTTTAAACACTATAAACAGGTTTTTAGGTTATTTTCATAGAGAACGAAAGGGTATGAAAGGTAACAGTAGAGGGACGTGATAGAAAATTAGAGAGCTTGAGAAAAACTTGTAAAATTTTATTTCGTCTTCAGATTTTTATCTTGTGATTCTTGTTGATGATTTTGGATTTCTTATGCTTAATTCTGTTGTGTAAGTGCTTAATATGTTATCAAATTCATAAGTCTTACATTTAAACTGATTATGAGTAGCTAAATCTACAACTGGGGTAGTGAGAACCATGAAGAACTAACAAGATAAAATCAGATAGTTAGTAATTCTTGAATAGTGTGCGTACATGTATTAATTAATTCTCGCCATATTGAATGCTTTATAATGCTAGCTAACATTAGAACTCGCCTAGTGTTATTGACTGGATCAAGGTAGTAATGAATAGGAAAAGAGATTAAAGAACACGGTCCGATTGATGTTTCTCATCTAATCAATCGAACTAGGCCAAGAGGAGGCTGTACTAGAAGGACAGATAAGGGTTAGTAATGTCACATTGCGGGGATGGACCAAATCACAATGTGAAATTCTCCTCTCACCTGGGCCAAAGGGTTTGGTGAACTTAACTTATCGTTCTATATGCTACACACTGGAAAAAAATTCGATTATCCGGCAATACTGAGTTAGGGAATCATGGGAAACTCAATACCCTAGTTACTTTTCATACTAGTTTAACACTTGTCTTAGTTTCAGATTACTTTTCATAGTTGTCACAAAACTACCCTTCTCCCCTTTAGGGAGATAAGCTGGTTAATTAACCAGAATTGCATTCAATTCTTTTAATTCTACCTTATTTCCTGTGGGTTCGACCCTAACCTTGGTTAGATTATATATGGTGACAACAACCACTTTAGACTAAAAAATAATTGTTTCTTGGGCGACATCAATAACCTAACTTAAGTTAAGGTCAATCCTACAGGGAAATGGTAGACTTAGAAGAATTTAAAACAATTCATGTGGATTAGTCTTCCCGGGGGGGGGGGGGGGGGTTGTAACAACTATGAATAGTAATCCTAAACCAACACAAGAGTGAAATCAGTATGAAGAGTAAGTAGGGTATTGTGTTCCCCATAATTCCCCAACTCAGTATTACCAGATAATCGCCTTTTTTGACAATGTGTAGCATGTAGAATGATAAGTTAAGTTTACCAAACCCTATAAAAAAATAACCTAAAAACCTATTTATAACGCTTAAAATACAAAACAAAAATGGATTAGGAGAACAGGGTCGGCAGAATCTGCAAGAGCTTCTACGGGCCGTATAATGTTTTGCGGCTCGTATTCAGGCTTTTGTGGATTGCATCTTCAACTTTGGGGCTAACTTCTACGACACCCACTACTAGAAATTCGATTTTTTGGTATGGTTATCTAGCGACGGTTATACAACTGTGGCAATAGACGGATTATCGCCACCATTGTAACCGTGGAAATATATATTTGAGCGTAGCAGTAGAATTATTAAAATAAACCATGCTATTACTGTGTAAACTGTTGATATAGATTTCTTAATGCCACAGTGTTTTGTATCTATCGCAATAGATTACCTATGGCCACGGTTAATTTTAGCCAAAAAATAAAAGTTCTCGGGAAATAATTATATTTCCCTCTTCCACTAACGCGCCTAACCTAGCTAATAAAGAATATTTCCCGCTTTGCCACATTATTTCACTCTTTCAGAATGGAGACTCAGTGAGAGGATGAAGAGATCGACACATGCAGAAGTTTAAGAAGAAGAATCGAGCTTTCTTCTTTGAGAAACAGAGTCAAACTTAGAGAAACAGAGTCAAAGTCATCTTCTTGTTCTTGATTTTTTCTTACATGTAATTTTAGATGCTTTATCCTTTTTGGAGGTTTGTATTATTGTGTTAGTTGAGCTTTTGATTGAAGTTTTGGGAGTAAAATTTATTGGTTTTAACTACTTTAAGGTAATGGCTCTCTGAATGTAGGGCATTTCATCAAGCTTGGATGGTGGTCAACATTTCTGGTCTCCAAATAGGTCTTCATCGGCACGGTGGTCTAGAAAACGTCCATCGTCGATCTCTGTCTACACCCAAAACCTCCGTTCATCCAAGGATTTTTGTTCATTGAAAAGTTTGAACTTCTATTGGTACGTTTTGTGATTTATCTGCCTATTTCTTAATTTCTAAGTCCCCACAAACTCTAATTTATAGTGCATGTACTATATTGTTCAAAATAAGAAATTCCATTAAGGGTTTTGGAAAATCATAAAGAATAACACATTGGTTTTTGAAATCTATGTTATTTGTTGATTTTAGTCTCCAATTTTTTAGATTATTCAAATATTTTTTTGTTTCTAGTGTGATTTTAGTTTTGGATTTTCTAGAAATTCTCTTGACTTCTCATAAAAACGTTTCGTAGACTCAAGTGCTTAACTATCAGATATTGTTTGGTCGCATTTTTGTTCATTTTAAAGTTTTGTTTTTGTTTACTTTGGATTATTTATTTGGTTGTGTGGGCTGATTTGGTGTTCTGATGGATGATACATTACACATTTCCATCAGACTACTATTGTTTTTGACGGATTAAGAAAATATGGATAACATAATAATTCTCGAAGTTATGAATCTAGCTAGATATTAATTAGAGAGGCTCAAGGATATACAAGTTCATCGACATTAGTATATAATTATTTTCGCCCGCAACAGATTGCTTTGGAACATTGTATCATTTTGGAAGCGGAAATACATTCTAGATTGAATCGTACATGTATCAGTTTGCTTTCATCACCTTCTCGAACGCGTATTTGCATCCTTTTGTTATGTTCCTTAGGGCCACCCTTTTTAATTTCCCTATTCCATTTGTCTTCTCAGCTTCCAACATTGTGTCTTGACCATATTCTTTGACATTTTCCTACAATGATATATAAAAAGAACCAAACGCTAAAACTAAAATTAGTCAACAGATGTATAATATATGAGTTATAGTTTACAATCTATGAATAATGGAAAAGAACAGTAAACAATGAATCATACCAGCTATTTATGTAAAAGTCCCTACAAAGAATGAAAACAGATATATGTTGATTCTATTTTCAGTGACATATATAGTTGTGCTAATTTCGATTAACAAGTGAGAGCTTCTAGTTGTTTGAATAATCTATTGCAAACTAATAGAACATATTAGCAATCAATTATTTATGAACAAAGAAGCATTGGAATGAGCTTGGCTCAAATATGAAGAATATTTACAATGATATGTATAACTGATCTCAACTTTGTCTAATATCGAGGTGTAGTTGCTTGATAGACTAATACATACCGAAGCTAAAATCTTGTTGAAGGCTATAACATCTGCCAAGGATCAGACTTGAGTGTGGTCTAAATTTTTAAGATATGAATTTAAATCCATCTTGAATTCAGCAGAAAGTGCTATAACAATAGCATTGTAGACCAAGTAGATGTGAGGTGTTTCCAGGTTGTCGACTAGCACTGCTCCTTTTTGTCTTCAAATAGATTTATCCAGAAGAAAAAAGTTCATCTCTTTATTAGGACAGCAAGTCAAACTAAACTATAGAAAGGAAATAATACATCAGTAGACACGTTAACCTTAAGAAATATTAGAGCGTCATTAGAGCGTTTACTTGTCAGTTGAGGCCAATTTTGAGTGCCTATCTATGTTGTATGCTCTACAAAAATGCAGGCAAAAAATGAAAACATCACCTTAAAGTGTTAAAATGCTATTGGTAAGTTTTGATGTCATTGGAACCCAAAAGATTCTTTGGAATTCCTAGTCTTTTATCTCTGAGCCCGCTAGCCTTAAGAAATTGTCAGTATCCGCCATGAGGAATGTAAGTGGAACTTTTTTTAGTTGTTGTAGGTTGAACCTTTTTTAGCTGCTTCTTCTGGCCC
This sequence comes from Solanum rostratum, assembly GCA_029948455.1. Taxonomy (NCBI): domain Eukaryota; kingdom Viridiplantae; phylum Streptophyta; class Magnoliopsida; order Solanales; family Solanaceae; genus Solanum; species Solanum rostratum. The sequence goes on from CM057049.1 coordinate 25,094,276, forward strand.
TTTCCACTACATGTGCAGGTTGCTCATTAGTGTCTGGATGATTCTCATATATTCCATTCTTTTGGGACAAACCTTGGTAATGAACTACATTTTTGTGTGTGTATGTCTTAATGATGTCATCCAAATGTGAGGGAAGTCAGGATGAAGTTTTCGAAATCATTTAGAGGAAATTGTGGAGTTTTATGGTGATAGTATGAACAAGTTGCATGAATACGTTTTGCTGTAGGATTTTTTTCATAATCCTTTCGTGTTTGAGGGACCGACTACAGTGACCTCTCTTTTTTACGTGGGGTTCTGAAGTTACTTAACTACTAGGTATATGGTGTTAATGGATATTACTATTAGTAAGTAGACATGACTGAACCACTGAGAAGTAAGGCTAACTGAAGCATTTCTGAATAGGACTTTTGACCAAATTTATAATATTTATTAGTATCGTGTTTATTTTATACTGACATGGAGTATCACACACAAGATATCAACGGTCATACCCATGTATGACATAATGACATTGCTATCTTCATATGTTTGTTTAAGTTGAGTCTTTCGAAGTTTATTTCAAAATGCCAGACTTAGGTTGATCATTGTTCTTTGGCTGAAAGCATTATTCAGTTTCTATTTAACAAAGTTTTGCCAAACAAGATGAAACAAGACCTGATCTTGAAGGTGGTAGAAGATGTTGATTCCTTTTTCTTGCCAACACCATCTAACTTGAACGTTAGCTCGTTCCTTGATACATTGGTTACTCTTGTTTTTCCTTTAGCTTGATGCCTTCGTAGGTAGTGCCTTGGTGGGTGCTATCATTTTTGTTTTTCATTTCTATTGTTCGGATTATTCTATCTCACTTTTTGAGAACAGCGGATATCCATAATCTTTTTGGCAGTCCAAACAATGAATCTTCATTTTCTTGATTTCTTTTTGTATTTTATGTTGGAAAATTTTCAATTTTACTGTAAAATTTAAATCTATAAATGTCACTGCAGTATCAAGGAAAGCAAGTGGAGGAGCTTATCTACAACGTGGCATACATAGAATTTCAAATTTATTTGCCGTACTTCAAATACTCGTATTCTCTGCCCATGCCAGTAAAGGTACTTTACTGCCTCGTCTGCTAGAGATGTACAAATGTTAAGTTTGATATCTTGTGCCTTCGTTTCTAGATGGGGGATTCTTATTTGAGTCTATAATGTGACTAGCTGCATTGAATTTTATTCTTTCTTTCAAATCTTATTGTGGAAAGATAACAAATGGTTTTGTTGTTACTATTACTTGTATACATTCTCTTGGAGGCAAACTGTGTATATCTTGGCTTTGTTGCAAATAGGATTTTTTTAAGTTGATTAATGAAAGGTGAAGTTAGTGTCATATCTCCAGCGCTGTTGTTGATTAAGTTTTTATTTTGTGTATAGGTGGCAATGTTGAAACTGAAAGCAGGGATTAAGTTTTTATTTGTGTTCTGGTGGCAATTTTGAAACTGAAAGCAGGGACTTGTAATCCAAATTGCAATACCGTCATTCTTAGAATTGCTACTCTGCAAAAGACACGTATAAACTCTTTTGGCCTTGAATCCTTGCAACTGGGAGAAGTCTTGATATCCATATCTATTCATTTGTTCAAGTTCAATAATTGCCTCGAGTCGTTAAGTTTATTTTTTTAGAGTCTTTCCTATCTTGCCTATGAGTTGTTGAGATGAGGGTTCTCAGGAAACAACCTCTCTACTTCTATGAGATGGTGGTAAGGTATGCATACATTCTACCCTCCCCAGACCCCACTTTTGGGATTCCAATGGATATGTTGTTGTTGTTGTATTGTTATTTTTGCTGATTAATCTTCTAATATGCCAGTTTCAACAACTCTCATTCGTTACAGTTCTTCCTTGCCAATATCTGCTAGTGTTTTCCTGCATACATACTGCAAAACTTTGGTATTATAATTAGACGTTACGAAACTATTTACATTGTTAGTGCACAAAACTTTACGAAACTATTTATATCAAAGGCTTATATTCTAGTTGTTGCTTCAGAATAATTGTTTTCTTGCTTCTATAAGATGTTGACTGTATCAATCATCCTTGGTGCATTACTTACTCATTTATGTTTTGATTAATTTATTGCCTATACTATTTTGGTCATGTACGTAGGATATTAAATGGATATAGGAGATAAAAGTTAGATGGATCTCCGAAGATCCACCGATGAATATATTCATGGAGTTAATAATTTTTTTGATAAGGCATTTGAACAAGCTTCCCAAGGAAATGAAATATTATGTCCTTGTAAGAAGTGCTTTAATCGTAATTGACATTGTCGAAATGTAGTGGAGGATCAAGAAATATAGCACAGCCAACCAATGATGATGAAACTTCAAACATGCATGATGATTTTGGTAAACTACTTCATGATACCTTTCAAAATGTAGAAGATCTAACACATGAGGGAGTTCAAAAGGGTTTGAAGATGCAAAAAAATTCTTTAAAATTGTAGATGATGGAAAACAACAACTTTATCTGGGGTGTAAAAATTTTTCTAAGTTGAGTTTCACCATCCGATTGTACTTGTTAAAATGTATTCACAAATTGAGTGATGTTGCCTTTTCAGACTTGTTAGACTTGATAAAAGAGGCATTTCCATTTGCTCAAATACCTGAGTCTTTTTACAAGGCAAAAGAGGTGATAGAAGATTTGGGTCTTAATTATGAGAAAATTCATGCATATGCTAATGATTGCATGTTATTTTGGAAAGACAATGCAAAGTTAGATAATTGCTCTGTGTGTGGATCTTCTAAATAAAAGAATGTTCCGAATGACTTAACAAATAAGGTCATTAAAATCCCGGTGAAGGCTTTGAGGTACTTTCCTTTAAAGCCTAGTGTCAGGACCCGCCACTATTTTCGGCCAACGGGACAGAATCCGAGACGTTCGGGCAGCGCGGGAGACTCCGAATCAGTGTAGATAATTCCAGCATTGTGTTGTCTTTTCTAGAACCAAGTAGAGAATTCTAGAGAAGGACTTTCTTGTAAATAGGGGAAGACTTATATGTAAATATGGAGGACTAGTAGTGTAAATAATATTTACACCTTGGCCCTTTTTGAGTAGTATAAATAGAGGGGGCCATTTCACTTTGTAAACCATCCAAGAATCACTTGTAAAGCATTCTCTTAAGTTATAAAAGTCTTCCTTTCTTAAGCTCTTACCTTTCTTTCTTAGAGTCTTCTTATCTAGTGCTCCCTTAGCGGTCTCAATTGAAGGCTTACTAGTATTTGCAAGATTGTTAAAGGCTCATGAGCAAATTGACTAGTGCCGCGCGGAAGTCTTAGCTTGAGTTCTAAGGCTGTGACAACGTGGTATTAGAGGGAGGTTTGAACTAAGGGAAGCATGGAAAGCGAATGAGATATCAATTTCACCAACACCGCCAATGTCACGCTGGATGCTGGCAAGAAACGCAAGGGAAAGAAAAGCTCCAAGAAGGTGGAGGAGGTGCTGTTCAGACCGACACCAAGCGAGGTCATAACAACCCACTCCCCCTCAGCCGCTGAGTTGAGTGATGAGGAACGAGGCGAGGAGCCTGCCGACGTCACGCTCGGCATAGGATGGGCCGCAAGGGTGGATGTTGCTAGATAAGTAGTAGAGTTCTTTGGCAAGCACTTAAATCAGTTCGATGGAGAGTTTCAGACCTTAGAGGAGTTCACCCTTGAAGAAAATGATAGTATCCAAAAGGAGTTGGGCGGATAATAGGTTGTTGTATACGAGCTAAGGGAGACAATCAGTTCCAAGGAGTGCCGGCTCATAGAGGCACCGAGCAAGATGGAGGCCATGAGCACCACTATAGAGGCCATGGGTGCAAGGATGAGGGCACTCGAGGAAGGCGCAGCTGACGGGAGATGCGCAGGGGTTGTTAGAGAAAGGGAGGCCAGGATCGAGGCTCCCAAGCCACCTGTCTTCAAAGGCGTCCGTGACGCGCAAGAAGTGGAGAATTTCTTGTGGCACTTGGAGAACTACTTCAAGTGCAACAAGGTAAGGAACGATAAGACAAATATCAACATAACCGTGTTGTATCTGACAGAGATGGCCATGTTATGATGGAAACACAAGGAGTCAGAAATAGGGAAGGGGCTATGCGCCATCGACACATGGGAGCAGTTTACGACAGAATTCAAGAAGGCCTTCTTCTCGAACAATGTCGTCTATGAGGCCAAACGGAGGTTCAGCGAATTGAAGCAGACTGGCAGCATAACGGCATACGTAAAGGAGTTCACGACTGCAATGCTTCAGATCCCCAACCTTCCGGAGGAAGATATGATGTTCGACTACATGGACGGCTTACAAAATTGGGCTAGGACCGAGCTGGAGCGTACACAAGTGACTACCATAGATGAAGCCATCACACACGCTGAAGCCCTGATGGACTTTAAGCATGACAAGGGCAAGGCCAAGGAGCAGAAGGGTGGCCATGCCAAAGGTGGGGGAGATCGAAGCAAGGGCAAGGAGTCCCACCCACCTAGACGCCAAGATTGGGCTGACGACAGAAGGCCTGGCCGTCAGGAGTTTGCCGAGAAAAAGGAGCAGTCATCCTAGTGAAGCGACTGCTACATTTGTGGAGGCCCTCACGGGTATGCTAGGTGTCATAGATGCAGTACCTCGGAGCCATCCTATGGGAACACAAGGAGAAGGAGGCGCAGGACCAAGGGCAAAGATCGAGCACCACCCAAGTGGGCATGATCGAGTTATGTGCCACTACCGCCAAGCCAGCCGGTAAGCAGGAGGCTTACCCAACACAAACGTGGACATGACCTTTAAATGGGAAACCGGTACGTGCCATGGTGGATACAGGTGCGGAGGCCAACATCATGACACAGTCAGCGGTAGCACGGTTGGAATTGACCTACAGTCCAAGAAACACCCGTCTCAAGACTGTCAATGCCCCACCGACTCTTGTGTGTGGCGTAGCACAGGGGGTAAGCGTCATCCTTGGGAAATGGCAAGGTACGGCTAACTTTGCCGTTTCTCCCTTGGATATTTTCGACATCATCCTCGGGCAGGAATTCATCAAACAATGCCATACCATGATTGACCCCTACCTCCAGCGCATGCTTGTCATGGAGAAGGAAGGGTCATGCATGGTGCCGTTGATAGAGCTTCCGAAGCCGGAAGGAGTCTCCCACTTGTCAGCCATGCAGATAGTGAAGGGGCTGAAGAAAGGAGAGCCGACATATCTAGCCACCATCATAAGTTCGGGTGAAGAAGATGGTGCTAAAGAAGTCATGCCACCATGCATCGAGGAGGTGTTGGAGGAGAACAAGGACGTAATGCCCGAAGAGCTGCCAAAACACTTGCCTCCTACAGGGGAGGTAGACCACCAGATAGAGCTAGATGCAAGGACCAGACCACCCGCCTACCCGCCTGGCCGTATGGCACCACCGGAGCTAAAGGAGCTGAGGAAGCAGTTGAAGGAGCTCCTCAAAGCTGGCCATATCAGACCCTCTAAAGCACCATTTGGCGCACAAGTATTATTCTAGAAGAAGAAGGACGGATCGTTGCGCCTATGCATAGATTACCGGGCGTTGAACAAGGTAATCATAAAGAACAAGTATCTGATCCCGCTCATTGCTGACTTGTTCGACCGACTTGGGCAAGCCAAATACTTCACCAAGGTGGATCTCCGAAAGGGATATTACCAAGTACAGATCGCGGAAGGGGACGAGCCAAAGACAATGTTTGTGACAAGGTACGGATCATACGAGTGGTTGGTTATGCCTTTTGGTCTAACTTACGCACCCGCTACCTTTTGCAACCAATGAACAAGAACTTTCACCCCTACCTAGACGACTTTGTGGTGGTGTATTTGGATGATATCGTCATCTACAACATCACCTTGGAGGAGCACGTGCAACACTTGAAGAAAGTATTCCAAGTCCTACGAGAAAACGAGCTCTACATTAAGCGGGAGAAGTGCGAATTCGCCCGGCATAAGGTGCACTTCTTAGGTCACATCATCAATCAGGGCCAGCTAAGAATGGATGCAGCCAAGGTTCGAGCCATCCAAGAGCGGGAGACTCCCACAAAGGTGACAAAGCTAAGGTCGTTCCTTGGGCTTGCCAACTACTACTGCCGATTTATCAGTGGCTACTCCACAAGAGCCGCTCTACTCACCAAGATACTGAAGAAGAACAAGCCGTGGGTTTGGAGTAAAGAATGCCGGGAGGCATTCGAATGTCTAAAAGTTGCCATTTCGGAGGAACCACTCCTTGCTTTGCCCGACCTCTCCAGAACGTTCGAGGTGCATACAGATGCTTCGGACTACGCCATCGGCGGTGTACTAATGCAGGACAGACACCCCATCGCCATCGAGAGCCATAAGCTGAATGAGACAGAACAGCGATACATAATTCAGGAGAAGGAAATGACTGCCATAGTGCATTTCCTACGCACATGGAGGCAATACCTATTGGGGTCTAAGTTTGTGGTCAAAACCGATAACGTTACTACTAGCTATTTTCAGTCGCAAAAGAAGCTCACGCCCAAACAGGTTCGGTGGCAGGATTTTCTAGCAGAGTTTGACTATGAGCTAGAATATAAACTGGGCAGAGGCAACGTCGTGGCCGACGCTCTGAGTCAGAAAGCTGAGCTAGCTGCCATCACTATGACACAGTGCGACATCGGAAGGTCATCAAGGAAGGCTTGTTGCACAACCAGAAGCCAAAAGACTCGTGGAGTTAGTGTCCCAGGGCAAGATACGACGCTTCTGGTTGGAGGATGGCCTCTTACTCACCACGGGACGGAGGATCTATGTGCCAAAGCATGGAAACATTAGGCGGCAAATTATGAAAGAAAGCCACGACACGTTGTGGGCCGAGCACCCAGGGCAGCAACGTACGAGACCTCTCATTGAAAACATTTATTACTGGCCACGAATGCGGGATGATATTGAGTGCTACGTACAGACTTGTCTTGTATGCCAGCAAGACAAGACAGAGCAGCGCCAACCTGGAGGACTCTTGGAGACACTACCAGTTGCAGAACATCCGTGGGAGAGCGTCACCATGGACTTCATCACTTGCCTTCCGAAGTCCGATGGGTATGGGACGATCATGGTTATGGTAGACAGATTTTCCAAGTATGCCAGCTTTATGCCCGCCACAGCCGGATGCACAGCCAAGGAGGCCGCCCAACTATTTTTCAAGAACGTAGTAAAGTACTTAGGGCTGCCAAGGCACATCATAAGCGACAGAGACCCGCGATTTACTAGGAACTTCTGGAGAGAACTATTCAAAATGCTTTTCACGGAGTTGCACTTCTCCACCAGTTTCCACCCTCAAACGGATGGCCAAACAGAAAGGGTCAACACCTTGTTGGAGTGCTATCTCCGACACTTCGTGAGCTCTCACCAAAGAGACTGGGGCAAAGTTGCTTGATGTTGCCCAGTTCTCCTATAACCTGCAGAGGAGTGAAGCCACTGGTAGGTCGCCATTCGAGTTGGCCACGTCCCAACAACCCCAAACTCCCCATTCGTTACCGGCAACATTTGAGGGGAAGAGTTTGGGGGTGTACCACTTGGCCCGAGGTTCTGAGAGAAGCTGGATACCGCTAAGTCTTACTTAGACAAAGCGACCAAGAAAATGAAAAAGTTCGCTGATCGCAAGTGCTGCCCCACGGACTACCAGATTGGAGACTTGGTCTTGGTAAAGTTCAACCCAAGGCAATTCAAAGCTCTGCGAGGCATACACCAGAACCTGGTTCGGAAGTACGAGGGACCATTCAGGATCGTTGCCAAGGTAGGCAAGGTCTCTTACTGGCTAGAGCTTCCACAAACATTCAAGGTGCATCCCGTGTTCCATGCCAGCATCCTCAAGCCATACCATGAGAACAAAGAGGAGCTAAGTCGAGGACAGTCACAGAGGGCACCTTTTATAGTCACCGCCTTGTACGATCGGGATATAAGGGGCATCATGGACTACCAGGCCAAGCAAAAGAGGGGACAACCAGCTACTGCAATGTTCCTCGTGCACTCGAAAGGCCAAGCACCAGAGAAGGCCACTGGGAAAGGTACGAAGACATGTGGCAGTTCAGGGACAAAATGCGGGAGTTCTTGTAGCAGCAGTGCGCCGCGGTCGTTGCTACAATAGGTGGGGGAGAGTTTCAGGACCCGCCACCATTTTCGGCTAACGGGACAGAATTTGGGACGTTCGGGCAGTGTAGGAGACTCCAAATCAGTGTAGATAATTCCAGCATTGTGTAGTCTTTTCTAGAACCAAGTGGAGAATTCTAGAGAAGGACTTTCTCATGAATAGGGGAGGACTTATATTTAAATATGGAGGACTCGTAGTGTAAATAATATTTACACCTTGGCACTTTTTGAGTAGTATAAATAGAGGTGGCCATTTAGCTTTGTAAACCATCCAAGAATCACTTGTAAACCATTCTATTAAGTTATAAAAGTCTTCCTTTCTTAAGCTCTCTTTCTTTCTTAAAGTCTTCTTATCTAGCGTTCCCTTAGAGGTCTTAGTTGAAGGCTTACTAGTATTTGCAAGATCGTTAAAGACTCGTGAGCAAATTGACTAGTGCCACACGAAAGTCTTAGCTTGACTTCTAAGGCCGTGACACTAGGCTTCAGAGAATATTCATGTGTTCTAAAACATCTATAGCTATGAGATGGCATGATACCGAGTGATCCAAAGATGGAAATCTAAGACATCTTGCTGATGGAGAAGCTTGGAAGGATTTTAATTCCCTTTACCCTGACTTTGCTAATGATGCTCGTAATGTTAGATTGGGTCTTTCAAGTGACAGATTCAATCCATTTCTAACTATGAGCATTTTCCACAGCACATGGGCGGTTATGTTAATGAATTACAATTTATCACCATGGATTTGCATGAAGTCAGAGTACATAATGTTGTCAATGATTATTTCAGGTCCATCATCTCCCGAAAAAGATATTGATGTATACTTACAACCACTGATTGAGGAGTTGAAAGAATTGTGGGAAGTGGGAGTGATTACATATGATGTTGTAGCTAATCAAACATTTATGTTGCATGCAGCATTACTGTGGACAGTTAGTGATTTTCCAGCATTGGCAATGCTTTCGAGATGGAGGACCAAGGAGAGATGGGCATGTCCCACTTGCAATCATAATACATATTCCCAATATCTCAAACATAGTCGTAAGATGTGCTACATGGGTTATCATGCATTTTACCTTTTGATCATTCTTTTAGAAGAGATAATAAATTATTTGATTGTAAAGAGGAGCCTAAATCTGCACCTATGCCCTTATTGGGTGTACAAGTGCTGGAAGAACTTCGTGATTTCAATAATGTTTTTGGAAAGGGAAAAAAAAAAGAAAACGAAAGAATGATGGTCCATGGAAAAAATCCATATTTTTTGAATTGCCATACTGGGAAGCCAATAAGTTGAGGCACAATCTCAATGTAATGCATATAGAGAAGAATATTTGTGATAGTTTGCTTGGGACTTTATTGGATATATTTGGAAAGTTCAAAGATCATATAAATTCGCGCTATGACTTGGGTGATATGGGGATACGCAGAGAGCTTCAACAAATGGAAGATTGTGATACTAGAAACATTCATCTAGCTAAAGCTTGTTTCTCTATGAAACCAGAAGAGAAACAACTATTTTGCACTATTTTAAAAGATGCCAAATTGCCAAAAGGGTGTGCCTCTAATATATCAAATCGTGTGCAAATGGAAGAGCTGAAAGTATCAGGATACAAAAGTCATGATGCTCATTTCATACTACATTACTTGATCCAGATTGTAGTCCGGAAAGTGTTACCCAAGATTGTATCTTTAGTCTTGATTAGGTTGGGAAACTTTTTTAAAACCATATGTAATAAGGTCATAAGAAGAAGCGATCTTGATAAGATGAAGGCTGAAATCATTGATATACAATGTGAGCTTGAAAATATTTTTCCTCCATCTTATTTTGATATAATGTCACATTTTCCTATTCATCAAGTAGACGAAATTAAGCTTGGGGGACCAACTCATTTGTGTTAGATGTATTCTTGTGAAAGAAACATGTGTGAATACAAGGGGCTTGTTCGTAATCGAAAAAATCCTGAAAGATCAATAGTAGAGGGTTGTAAAGGTGTAGTGTGTTTGACCTTTTGTTCGAGATACCTACCTGATGGGGTGAAGACAAGATTTAGTAGGTACCAAACTGAGGATGATGAGGACATTCAAATAGCGGGAGATGATGTTCACTTTTATTTCCTAAGACAGGTCATCCAATCAGAAGTAAGAACAAAGGGAAAGGCAAGACTTTTAATATGGAGCATGTTGCATGGTCTGCAGCACATCGATACACTTTGTTTCGTACCAGTTATGAAAGAGTTGATGCATTTATCAAGTAAGTGTTGAAACTTCATTTATATGTTATGATTAATGTATTTTGAATTTCATCAACAAGTACATTGATTAAATTGCACTACATGCTTGCAGGGAACATACAATTTTAGTTGATACTCGTACCAGAGGAAGTGCCTGGGTAAAAGCATAGATCCATAGTAGAGAATTTAGTGATTGATTTAGGGACAAAGTTAAAAATGTTGAAGTGTCTAATCATTTAAGATGTCTTTCCAAAGGGCCTAGTTTTGTGGCTAAAAGATATACTGGATATTTCATTAATGGATATCGTTTCCATACGAAGACACGGGATGCTCCTTACAAAACTCAAAATAGTGGAGTGACATTGTCAGCAACAACAGATAGTTTTACTAGTGCTGGGATCAAAATCCTGTTGATGCAATGGTTATCTATTATGGAATTATTCAGGACACCATTGAGATTGATTATTGGAGTTGTTTTAGTGTTGTACTTTTCAGATGTGATTGGTTTCATAATGAAGTTGATGAATATGGCTTGACTCGGGTATACTTTAATAAAAAATGTTGTACGGATGATCCTTTTGTACTAGCATCTCAAGTACATCAAGTTTTTTATGTGGAAGACCCAATTGAGAAAAATGTTTATTATGCAAGAAATAAAGTTCCAGTAGATTTGTATGATTTGGCGGAAGAGAACTGTCCTAATATTGAAGAAACATTTTGGAGGGAAACTAATGATGATATTGTTTCTTCAGAAAGATTAGTCGATGTAGATGTTAGATGGTCGAGGGAAGATCTCCCAGTTGATATCATTGATGCGCTTTCCATCTCACATCATTTACAATATGTACCTCCGGAAGAATCGGAGGAGGAAGATGACTTCGATGATACTGATGGGATTGGATGGAGGGCGATGATTGACAAAGGATCTTCCGAACTACTTCAAATACATTCTCTTCTTCATTTTTTGCAGTGAGTAATGATTACCTTTTTGAGTTGCATCCTATCAATTACGAATGTCGATTAGACTCTATTTTCTATCTTTTTTCCTTGAGAATTCTCTCAGAGCCTCAACTGAATAAGAGGAAGAATTCCTCAATTGTATTTTCTGTTGGCGCTACTGTAAATTCTCATTGAAATGCATTAACACTATATGATCCCTTACTGAGATCTTTCCTATTGATTTAATTTTGTCAAAGACATGCAAACCTCTGAATGTGAATTCTCCTTGTGTTTTAAGAGTATATTTTGTATGTAGTGTTCTATCGGGACATTATTACCTGAAGTTATATCCTCGTAATGAATTATTCATGGGAGAGATCCTTAAATTATTTTCTTCCACAAACTGTTCTAGCCTTGTAAAATATTCACTGATTCATTTACTATTAGATTCACTGATTCATTTACTGATTTAGTTATATCCTTATATTCACTGTTAGATTTATTATTAGATTCACTGATTCATTTACTAATTCAGTTATATCCTTATATTCACTGATTCATTTACTTAATGATTGAAAAACTATTTTTTATTAGATCTTAACTATCGCTCTAAATTTTGTGCAGGTCTTGATAGTCATGAGTCAACAAGAGTCTTCAAAAAGTAATAAAAAACAAAACAAAAGGCATAAGCTTAACCTGGATCGTTATTATTCTTGGCAAATAAAAAATGACGGTTATTGACAACAAATGAAGTAGTTGAAGCTATAGAGTCGGAAAAAGGACATCTGCTGAAATTAATTGAAAAACATCAGTAGCTCCACAGTCTGAAGTAAATGGACAATCTGCCGAGGCACAAACTTTCGATGATCATCCTTTTGAGCAGTAGGCTGTTGAGGATCAAGTGCAAAGGAATTCTGTCAGTCCTCCAATAGATGAACAACCTGAAGAACAAGGTAACATATAAGCTTAGGAACTTACTTATTTCATTCATGATTTCTAAGTTATATTTTCTTGTAGTTGAAGGCATTCCCACTAAAAATACAAGAAGTAGAACGATGATGCCTAAAGTACATAACCGACAAGAGCGTAAATTAATCCCATTGAATAGTTTAAGTCAGCCGATTGGACCTACTGAAGACGACGTAACAGAGCTAAGTAGCTTCTGAGGCACATTAGCAAGAAATGTGACCCTTTGTCTGTATGATATATTTGATTGGAAGAATATGGACACTAAAAAGGATTTATGGTATTATACCAAGGTTTGGACTTTTCGATATTTAATTATTCTTAAAGCAATTTTACTTCTCTTTGATAACTTGTTGACACTAAATTGTAGGAGAAATACGATATTCCTAATGCGACAAAAGCTTGGACTTTGGTAACAATTCGAGATGTATGGAGAAGTCATAGAGCTGAGTTGAGGAGAACTTATTATGACCCATATGACAATGATACAATTCAAATGTCAAAAAAGCCTGGCCATATTCTAGAATGTCAGTTTAAAGAACTCCTCAAATATTGGAAGCCTGAGAAATTCCTGGTAAAATGTTGTTCCGAATCTAAACTTTCAGCTCATTCTTTTCCTAATCTCTTATATGATATTGTTTTGTTGCAACTTTATTTATTCATTAAAGTTGATTGTTGCCAAATTGTCGATCACTTTACAAACATTATTGATTTATTTATTTGCAGAAGATGTCGGAAAGAAATACTAAGAATCTAAAAAAGTTGATGAATCCACACACTACCGGCAAAAAGAGTTTTGATGTAATCCGTAATAGATTGGTGTGTTTTCTTATTTAATATCTAGTATTAATCTATCATTTAAGCAATTTCTTATATCAATTCTCTTGTAACTAGGAAAAAGATAAGAAAAGTGTATCATCTAAGGAGCTCTTTGTGGTCATAAGAACGAGGAATCCTCACCGTATGTACAAGTCCTCCTATGAAAACACTGCTAGTAAAATTGTATGAATACTGTATATTAATAGATTTATAATGAGATTGATTCTTTTTTTAGAATTATATACAAGAGTCTGATTGTAGGATATGCTTTGTTAGGCTGAAATGGAGGAACTTAAAGCACAAACGAGTGCAAATGGCCAGTCTGTTGATTCATTTTCAGTAGTCATGGGTCCTGAACACCCTAGACGTCTAAGACCATATGGAGCGGGGATTGCAAAGACTACTTTGAAGAAAATAGTTGGCAATTCTGAACCAACTTTAAATGCGACAAATGGTGTAGTGAAACAAATGGAAGAAAAGATCGAAAAAATGGAGAAACAAATGGAGGAACAAAAGAGAACTATGAGATAAGAAGTTATTGCCGATGTAATTGCACAACTACATCATGCCGGATTAATTAACCCTAACATACTTGCAACATTGACTGTTCCATCACAAAGTTAAGCTGCTTCTGCACAAGCCGTCAGACAAGGTTAGTGTTGCTAATTTTCTGTTTTGAGTATTTCTTCTTCTTCTTTTTCTTCTTCTTCTTCTTCTTCTTCTTTGCTTTTCTATTGCGCCCCCTGTTGTCATTGCTTTTCTTTTCTTCTTTGCGCAAGCGGTCGGATAATGTTATGATTGTTACATTGATGTATTACGCCCGCTGAATCGTTTTCCAGTTCTACTTTATTTATTCTGTTGTGAAGTGAACGCTTATTGTTTTGACTGTTGTATGGATGCTGAATCTTTATTTATTCAGCAGTAAGGCGGCTGAATCTTTGTCTTGTTCTATTGCGACCCCTGTTATCTTCTTCTTCTTCTTTGTTTTTCTATTGCGACCCCTGTTATCGTCGCTTTTCTTTTCTTCTTTGCACAAGCGGTCGGACAATGTTATGATTGTTACATTGATGTGTTGTGCCCGCTGAAACTGTTTCCAGTTCTACTTTATTTATTCTGTTGTGAAGTGAATGCTTGTTGTTTTGACTACTGTAAGGCTGATGAATCTTTGATTAGCTCTGTCTGGTGATAGATTTTCTTCTATGGCCTTTATCTTATTATTGATTAGCTTATCTCAATGGTTTATATTTGTTACATTATGTCATGGAACCTAGCTTACATTATTATTTGTTACATTATTTTGTGGACTTGCTGTATGGCTGCATGGTATGTTATTTACAGGGGAGATGACATTATCGTATTACCTAATTAGCTTACTCATCATGTGTACTTCACTGTAGTCACCCAAAACACCCTAACTATTGCTATATATATCCTGTTCGTACACTCAAGTGCTAAAAACTGACCACATTATTTCGTCAATAGAGTCAGTTTTGTCAACTTCCCAAAATCTTCTGGTACTTTTCCTGTCAAACTGTTGTTACTCAAATCAACAGCATCTAAATTCAATGACAAAATTGTCTGAGTATTTCCCCTGACAACTTGTTACTGTATAAAAACACAACACTCAAATTCTTGAGCTGAAACAAACCATCAGGGATACCACCACTCAATCTATTTATCGACAAATCTAACTGCTCAAGATTCATCATTTTAGCAATATACTCCGGGATTTTTCCAACCAAATTTGCTTCTGTCATCCAAAACCTTCTCAATTTCTTCATCTTTGTAAATCCAGATGGTATAGCATGAGAAGCAAAATGATTGGACCTCAACATAAGTCCTTCAAGATTCAACATATCACCAATCCCTTTAGGTGTATCACCATTGGTGTTGTTGACAGTTAAATTTAGGTAATTAAGATTACTCGAAAGACGGTTAATGTCATCAGGGAGACTACCATTCATATAGTTATAAGAAAGGCCCAAGAATTCTAGATTTGAACAGCTGTAAATATCAGGGAATTTTCCAGGGAGGAAATTGTGGTTAATATCAAGAAAGGTGAGATTTTTAAGATCACAAATGAATTTTGGGATTGGTTTTGAGATATTTAATTTCCATAAGGGATTTGAATCCCAGAAACTGAATTTTGCTGGGTACAAATTATTCCTTCCCAAAAGCAATAATTTGATGAAGAAATCCATTTTGTGACATCAGATGAATTACATCATGTCACGGAACCTAGCTTACATTATTATTTGTTACATTATTGTGTGGAATTGCATCTTGTTCGTAGACTCAAGTGCTAAAACATTACCACATTATTTTGTATTTTCATTTATTCCACTGTGTATGTTTTTATTGTTGTATGAAGGTGATGATGGAATTTAAGAAGTGGATGAAAGTGTTGCGTGCAGCTGACTATGGATCTGAATTGAAGAAGGAACTGAATTCTTTATTTTTGCATTTCTCACTTTACCTAGCTATGTTCTCACTTTACCTAGCTATGTTCCAAAAATTCTTTATTTTTGAAGATTGAAAACAATGTGGTGCACGTACTCTCACCTTTTTGAAATATTTAAAACATACTTATGTACATGTGTTTTGCTTTTATCACTATTACCAACACTATGGATCAATCTTGAATTAGTAGTTTAGTAATGTAAAGTTTCTTATGATTTTAATTAGTAATGTACATGTAAAGTTTCTTCTTATTCTAGTAATGTAAAGTTTCTTCATTTTCTATTATAAAATTATTGTCACTACTCAATATAAAGAGCATTATATATAGTTACAAGCAATAAGAGTGTGTCAACAATTGATCTAACTTTTACACATTCTACTGCGACGGTTGCAAAATCGTGCCAATAAGAGCATCTACGACGACGATTAATCAGACCGTGGTTATACGATCTACTGCAACGAGCATAACAATTGTGTTATAAGCTCTACTGCTACAGTTAACAGAACCGTGCTATAAACTATATTGCGACGGTTGCTACCAGTGCCAATATAGTACTAACCGTAGCTAATTAATTATACAGAAAATCGTGGTAATAAGGTATTTATTACGACGGTTAAAAATAGTAGGAACAAAATGTGGCAGTAGAGCTATTGCTATGCAATCAATTGTGACGCCTAGCTCAACTGTGGTCATAGGCTATGGCGATGGTTTTTGAGTCTTTAGCAACGGTATTTAAACCATCCCAATAGATCAAATTTCTAGTAGTGCCCCTTCTACAACCCATATATATTTTTACAACCCATAGAGGGTTTCGTCTAATGACTTTTCAACAACTACCCACTTTCTGATCCTTAGGTCACAACATTAAGTCTACCGGCCATCTGCATGTTTGTAGACTTAACTTTAGAAAATCACCTTTCACAATAATTTTGTATGAAACCATATGTATGGCCCGTAAAGGTTCTCGTGAAACCTCGACTTTAGTAAAATCTGCATACTTAGTCCAATAATAGTGCCAACCCTGTAATCCTGCAAAACAAACATAAAAACACATCAAATATACTAACATCACTTTGAGAATGCACAAAATTTCATGGTTTTTAGCATCAATTATGTTGTATTTTCGCAGCACCACCAAGTTGTGTGGTGAAATTTGTCTAGTAGCAAACCTAAGGAATTAGGTAAACATAATTTACCAAATTTACATGCTACACACTAAAAAATATTATAATTATTAGGTTGTACTGCATTAGGAATTCATAGAGAACACAATACCCTAGTTACTTCTCGCATTGAATCAGTAATACTTGCATTCAAATTGATCTTAATATAGGTTTTAGTAATTGCTTTTTTTATTACAATAAATCCCCTTTTTGGAAGTAAGTTGATTAATTCTTCGAAATAGCTTCAATTATTCCAATTATAGACCATATTTTTCATGGACTGACCCTAACCATTGTTAGGTTCTATATTTTAAATAGAGGCCCCTTATACCTTAATTAGGAGGTGTAATTTGGGCGTTATCATCCACTCCTAAGAATTTCTCTCCATGTTACTCCTTCAAGGGATTCAAGCTAGGGTTCTTATGAAAATAGAGTTTGGGCTTCATGATTGAATTGGAATCATGATTCAAGCTAGGGTTCTTATGGGCTTCCAAGATCAAGCTCAATTCACTTCAATTTTCCATAATTCATCAAGGTATGTGTGGTTTCATTCATGATTCCAATTCAATCATGAAGCCCAAACTCTATTTTCATGAATCTTACTTACTTTAAGCTATGATCTAATTATGAACTTCATGGTTTTGATTTAATTTACTGAAATTATGTTATGGTCCTTCTTAAATGATGAAATAAGCATGAATTACTTCTTATTACATTGATTTATATGATTTTCATGGGAGCTTGCCTGTCCCCTTTAAGCTTATTTTCAAGCAATGGGTAGTTTAATTTAGTAGCCAAATGATGATTTCTTTATGGTTTATGTATGATTCAGTCTTAATTTCATGATTTAAGTGCGAATTTCAAGTACCCATGCTACTCCCTCATTCTTCATGTCATATGTATGCATGAACATGACTTTTCATGAAATTTTATTATAGATTTGACTATCAATTAAGGATATGAGTATGATTTCTACACGAACACATTCATGACTTGATAATGAACTCTATGATGATCATGAAATCTCTTTAAGAACTTACGGGTATGTATACACCTACATGTATAAGTACGAATGAACTATTCCTATGCATGTAAGCATGTTTTACGCTATGATTTGGTTTTCAGGCGCGAGTATGCATGAATTATGATTTAAGTGGTTTATGATCCTATGCATGTATTAATGTCGCCCAAGTTACACCTCTTTTTAAGGATAACGTGGTCGTGGTCAAGAAATAGAATCTAACCAAGGTTAGGGTCGAACCCAAGGGAATACATAGAATCAAGAGAATTTAATGACTTTAATTTGAGTAGTTAACCGACTTACTTCCCCGAGGAAGAGGGGAGGGGTTGCAATAATCAATGGAGAAATAAAACTAACACTTAGTGAAATCAATATGGGGAGAAACTGGGGCATTGTGTTCCCCATGATTCCCTAACTTAGTATCACCAGATAACCTGATTCTCTTATAGTTTGTAGCATGCATGACATTAAGTTAATCTCACCAAGCCTTTGGTCAAAGGTGAGAGTCAAATTTCACTATGTAACTTAGCCCATCTCCATAGTGTGCATTACTAACCCTTACCTATTGGTCCTAGTACAACCTCCCCTTCCCCCAGTTTGGTTGATTAGACGAGAACAGTTCAATTGAATCTTGTTAATTAATTAATCTCTTTTTCTATTCATTACTAGCTCGGTCTAGTCAGTAACACTCGGTGGGTTCTAATGGTGACCACCACTAGAAAACATGCAAAATGAACAGAGTTAATTAATACATGCATGCATACTTTTCAAGAATTATGAATTATCTGATTTTACTTTGTTAGTTCTTCATGGTTCCCACAACCCTAGTTGTGGATTTAGCTACTCATAATTTGCATAGATGCAAGACTTATGCATTGGAACAACATAATAGAGCACTTACAATGTTGAATTAAGAACAAACAAATCAAACTTCAAATAGAATCACAAGAGTAAAGATGAAATCAAAGTACAAGTGTTTTCAATACTCTCCAATGTAATCTTACTTTTCTCTCTCTCTAATTATTGAGTTTTCTGTATACTATCCTAAAACTTCTGAAAAATAACCTAAAAATCTATTTATAATATCTAAAATACATGTCCTAACCAGAAAAGGATAGCTGGGTCGGCAGGCCTCATGAACTGGTTTACGGGCCATATTGCTTTCTATAGCCCATAATTGAGTTATCGTATAAAGCTGTTGGAATTCTGGACTTCATGTCTACAACACACCCTCTACGACCTGTAAAGTTGTTTTTGACCCGTAGGGGGTTACGTCTGATAAATCTTCAGAAAGTCCCAATCTCTGATTCTCAGGGTACGAACCATGTTGTACGACTCATAAATTATTCCATGACTCATCTGCATGTTCGTAGAACTAACTTCAAAAAATCAGCCCCTTACTGGAATTGTCCTTGAAACCACTTTAAGAACCATAGAATGACCTAGGCCCATAAATGGTCTCGTGCTGCATAAAAAATCAGCAACTTCTGTATTTTTTCCTCAAAATCAAGGCCAACCCTGAAATCTTGAAAATGTAATACAAAATAGATAAAACCAACTAACATCGCACTAAGAACACAAGAAATTCAATGTTTTAAGCAGCAAAAGTGTTGTGCTTTGACAACACACACCCTCAACTTAAAATTGTTGCTTGTCCTCATGCGACAGACTCAATTTACATAGGTAATAAAATAACACACAGACCTCAACCCATTGACGTACATCACATCAATCTCAAAATTAGATACCCACTACCACTTTTTCAAAACAGAATCAGATAGCCATCTAGCAAAGCAGTACAAACTAGTGCATGTGACAACATAACTATGACAAGTGAGGTACTATCAACAATCCACAATCACTGGATAAGTCTGATGCTAACAATGCAATGCAAGTGCCCTCACAGATGAAGTCCTATATTTGTCACTCAATGTTGTTTTCATGTATAAACATGGGATTATGCAAAACCTCTTCATCTCATAAAAGATATTCATGCATCATCCCTAATACCATAGGCTTGCCCCCATACTCATGACTAAGACCTTCAACTACTCGGACTAGGATCACTTATGGATTTCCTAGGCTTATAACGTAGGCTTAGGGGGATTTAGTATGGTACTTTGGGGACATAGTGACAAACAACCCTCTTTGACACTACATTTCATACATTACCGAATCTGTTATTTTCATTTCTTCCTCCCTTTCTCCTATTTCAAGCTTTTCTGGGTGCTTTCTTTTCATTCTTTTAGCTCATTGCCTTGATTTTGCAATTCATTTTTCTTTTTTCAAACTCACAACATAGGCATCACTTATTTTTTTAACACCCAATACATTTTTCATTTTTCTCTGTGTCACTAACTCCCCCTCATTTTTGTGTTTCATCCTTACACCAGCCACCCTCAACTTAGGATTTTGGCCTGAGTTGAGGTGCATAATATTCATCCTCCGAACCAGGGCCACTTTTGGTAGCCACCCTCAACATAGGATTTTTGCCTCAGTCAAGGTGCACAATGTTCAAGGGAGGACCAAGGCCAATTTCAGGATTTTACAACTAACAAGGCTAGGTTAATCAGGTGTTTGCAAAGAGTAGGTATATGTTAGGCTCAAACATTAGGAACAAGTGATATATTGCAATTTTGGTTGGTCATTTTAGGCTAAGTGGACTTTTAAGAACAATGGCTGAAGATCCTTTCATGATCCAATCATTCTACAGTCTAACTTAGAGTAATATGCAAGTTCTGAATTAGCACACAACATATGAATTTAGCAATTTAAAACTCACACTCACATGACAATTACATTATTAACAAAAGACTCTCACATCATGCTTTTAATCTCAATTTATCCTCACTTATCAATACACACGTTGTCAATACACCTAGACATACATGGTTACTATCTAAACTAACTAATCAACATTGTGTGGGTATCATTTTTCACAGAAATGTAAAAACAGGCTACATGCAATAGAAAATAACTATCCATGGGAAAAAAGAACACAAGCAAGAAAACTCCAGGGTCAAAATTTGGGGTAGTTATGTACCCAAGCTACTTAGACTTCATTAAGGCCCATAATTACCCACACCCCATAAAAAAAAGAGGTTCATTATTCCCAATGCATACAATCAAAAGAAAAATAACGTATAAGGGGTCAAAAAACATACTTGGGTGCTTAAGCACCAGTCTCCACCTTGGGTTGCCTCCCAAGTAGAGCCTGATTTATTGTCTCAGCACGACATAGACAACTTGGTTACTCAGACATCACCAAGTGTTCATGCATCAACTTCTTCTTCCACCTTGAACTTATGAATTGTACCCCTAATTTCTTTTCTAATTTTCTATTATGCTCATAGGGTGGTGGTATAAAAATAAGAAGAACAAACAGTAAAGATCACATATTGTACTTTTTGGCCGTTAAATGAGGAATGTAATTTTTTATTTTGAGCCCAAAAAATTCAAGAATATATATATTTTTCCTCCTTATATTCTTCCGTATAATCAGATGAGTCGATTAATATCTCGTTATCTAAACATAATGTAAATAATGATTCGAATGAGGTCCAATGTGTCCTAATTCATGAATTATATTATTATTTGCATCCTCATCTTTACACGCACTAGAGTTTTTAAAGATAATATTATCTACTTCTTCACATAAATCTCGTGTATTTTTCTCAATAGTGACAACATCAATAATAGTCCGGTCAAGTAGTTGACTTCCAATTTTAGCTCTTCAAGTCGGCCTATAAGTATTTTTTATTCTTCACACAATTCATAACTAGTTTGTTGAGTGTCTGACATATCAGCCTTTACACTCAACTCAACACTTAAATTGTGGACATCCAAGCCAAACTGATGAACATATGATAAAAGAACGTAGTTGTCTAAGTGGAGATTTTTCAATATGTTAAAGAAATACACGTTGTGACTCAAAAATTATCTACAACCCCTCTCATGTCAATAATCCAACCATTCAATATTTCTTTAACACAGGGTGTCATATATAAAAGAGAAAAAGAAGAAATAAAAACTACGAGGGGAATTAAGATTAATACCAAAATCACTTGAATTAACCAAGTCTAGCTGTATTCCTCAGTAGCACCGCTAAAATCTTGATGTCGCCCAACTTACTACCTCCTTTTTTAGGATAAAATGGTCGTTGTCAAGAAATAGAACCTAACCAAGGTTAGGGTTGAACCCAAGGGAATACGTAGACCCAAGAGAAATCAATGACTATAATTTTAGTAGTTAATTGACTTTTCCCGAAAACATAGGGTGTTTGCAATAATCAATGGAAAAATAAAACTAACACAAGAGTGAAATCAATATAGAGAGAAACTAGGGTATTGTGTTTCTCTTGATTCCCTAAATTAGTATCATCGGATAAGCTAATTATCTTCTAGTGTGTAGCATGCAAAACGGTAAGTTAATTGCACCTTGGCCCATTTCCATAGCACGCATTACTAACCTTACCAATTAGTCCTAGTACAACCTCCGCTTGGACCAATTTGGTTGATTAGATGAGAACACATCAATCAAATCCTTTTAATTAATCTCTTTTCCTATTACAATTGTGGTCCAGTTAGTAATAGTAGGCGGGTTCTAATTTTGGCCACCACTAAAAAATATGCAAAATAAAGAGAGTTAATTAAGACATGCATGCATACTTTTCAAGAATTATAAATTATCCGATTTTACCTTGTTAGTTCTTCATGGTTCGCACAACCCTAGTTGTGAATTTAGCTACTCATACTTTACGTAGATGCAAGACTTATGAATTAGAATAACATGATAGAGCCCTCACACAATTGAATAAAGAACAAGCAAATCCAACTTCAAAGAGAATCACAAGATTAAAGATGAAATCAAAGTACAAGTGTTCTTAATACTCTCCAATGTAATTTCACTATTTTCTTTCTCTAATTATCGAGTTTCTGTGTACAATCCTAAAACATATGAAAAATAACCTTAAAAACATATTTATGATATTTAAAATATCTACTAAACAAAATAGGATAGCTGGGTCGGCATGCCTCACAAACTGGTTTATGAGCAGTGTTGTATTCCACGACCCATAATTGGGGTCTCATATAAAGCTGCTGGAATTTTGGACTTCAATTTTATGACATACACTCTATGACTCATAAAGTGGTTTATGACCCATTTAAGGAGTTTCATCTGATGAATCTTCAGAAAGTCCAATCTCTGATCCTTAGGGTACAACCATGTTCTATGACTTGTAAATCATTCTACCACTCGTCTTCATGTTCATAAACTAACATTAGAAAATCAACCCCTCACTGGAATTGTCCACAAAACCACTCAATCACCCGTAGAATAACCTATGGCCCATAAAGAGTCTCATGTTGCATACAAAATTAGCAACTTTTGTACTTCTTCCCAAACTCAAGGTCAACCCTAGAATCCTGAAAATATAACACAAAAACACATAAAACCAACTAACATCACATTGAGAACACACAAAATTCCAAGTTTTAAGCATCAAAAGTGTTGTATTTTGACAACACATCATGTATATACACTTCTTATTTCGTGGATGATGACTTATACCTTTGGTTACTTAAGGACTCCCTTTGGGAGGTTACGTGTTACTCTTGGGCTCCTTTTGGAAGTCTACGTGGTTACTTGGACTCGCTATGTGAGGTTACATGGCTAATCTTGGATTCATTATGTGAGGTTATGTTCCACCTTATATTGCTTGCGATCATCTCTACATATGTTTATGTAATAAAGCACTCATGCACCATGGTATCTTACGGCATCTTGTTATGAATATCCTTTCTTATATATTTTATTTCTATATATATGCCCTTGTTTATCTAATATGTCTAATGTAGGTTTATTATGACTTTATTGCATACCATACCCGCATACTTAGTACATTCAAAAGTACTAATGCATATTCTATACCTACATTGTATCATAACATAGAAGTAGGTGACCCTCTTGATTATCCTCGTGTCTAGATCCTGATATTCCCATGACCCTGATTGAGTGAGTCCTCCTGCTTCAAGGACAGAGCGTACTACTTTATTTCTCATGTTTTCTTTATGCATTTGAGACAGTCTTAATCTACATTGTAGGTGAGCAGAGACCTGTCTGAGCCCTCATCTTATGTTATGTTTAGAGGCATGTTTTGGACATATGTATCTACTTCAGTTTCAGACTTGTATACTCTACCTTATGATCTATTCTATGCCATGCCTTAAGCTATGATTATGCTTCCTCTCATGTATCTATCTTTCATTTACCTTTAATGTTTGTATGCCTGCTAAGTTTTAGTTTGAGGTTCCTTTTGGGGATCTCATGCACTGGGTTATGGTTGGGCCTGTCACGACTCAAAAGCAGATTGCAACTAAAGAGAATAAAGTAAAGCGGAAGCAATCACAACATTCAATGCAAAATCCCAAAATTTAGAGTCATGAGTACAAGAGAATCTAAAATAGTACAAAATAATAACTACATCTATCCTGAATGAAATACAATGCTGATAATGTCTAGTACAATATTTGAAGGAGAAAGCAACAAAAGAAATCTTAAAAGGTCCACGATGACTCAAAGTCTAAGCCTTACTGCTAAAATTAGGAATAAATGGATGGAAAATCTGGTAGGGTGAATCAACTACCCTGATGGAGTCCCTGTGCTCGACTTATAGGGAAGAAGGAAATTAGGGGTGAGTGCACCAAATTTATCCAATGGGTTTTCCCGACTAGATAAGAGAAATCGAACAAGTATGTAATAACGAAGAGTTCTTATCCCCTGCATAAAAAATGGTTAGTGTACAAATAAATATACATAAAAGTAAGATAAGACATTTATAATAACCAATGCCACAATGTGATGAGAGATCTGAGTAAAATGCATGGTGTCTCATCACGCGAAAGACTAAGTGTCTCTCAAACTTGCCACCTGCTCATGGTCATGGATATCATAATATGTCAACCTTGCCACCTGCCCATGGTCAAGGCCTACCACAATATATCAACCTTGCCACCTGCCCATTTTCATGGGATCTAAAAGGTGTACATCTAACCCTTACCTCTTGCGGGTCAAGGGGTTGAATAATATGTGGTGCGGTATCAAAACAATGGAGCACCTTACTCTTGCCTCCTACCAGAATCAAGGGATAACACAGTGCAATATGGAATAAATGCATGTCAATGATACAAAACAAGATATATATATATATATATATATATAATGATAATAATACTGATACATAACTCTAGTATAATCATGGAGAATAACACCAAGTGCAACAACTAGTTCCTCAACCATCATCATATCTCAGATTAATATATTATATTAATAGACAAGTGTGCCAACAATACTGGACCTCACTCGTCCCAACAAATACACATGATCCCGAAATGTATATCATAAACCATCAAATTACAACATAAGTGCCTAAATAGTATCACAAGTCTTATATTATCACAATATTATCCAAAGTCTCTTAATAAGATTTCATCTTAATTTACCATTAGGATCATAATTTACGCAATTTTCAGCATATCTGGAATCACAATTCCATCTAAATTCCATCATATTAGTCCATTTACTAATTAGTCAGTATATATCTTATAATTATTGTATGAATAAGTACAATAAATATATCCAATCCCATAAAGGTCAGCCAAACCTACCTCGATGCCAAAACCGCACTCGAAAAAGCATTCAATCAACTCAAACTTCCAAACGATCTTATAATTGATCAATCGCTATAAACAATAGATACTATACATCGAGAGAGGAGTTTTGATATTTTTTTGGCACTAATTAGGCTTAGAGGAAAAATGATAAAAAGTAGAGCTAAAATTCGATGTTCTGAAATCTGTAAATTGACTTGAATATCAGGCTCTACACCAAAAATAAAGTTCATGGGTGAAAATCCCACTAAAATCGAGTTCAAATCAAAAGAGAAATCACCATTTAATATTTTGAAATCATAGGCTAAAAATTCTCAATTTTAGATATTCAAAGTCATGAAATCAAATATAAAATCAAGATAAAATCATGGAAATTGATTAAAATAATGTAAGAAACACTTAGCCAAAAGAATTCCTCGAAAACCTTCTTAATAAGTCTCCCCAAAAGCTTGAAATAATTGAAAATTGACAAAAATGGAGGCTTCATGGATTAAACACTGTCCAAGTACTAAATAAACTCCATGAACGCTCGTGGGGTCCCCTGAACGCGGAGTGGAACAAAAGCTATACATTCACAAAGGTGTAGTTCTAATCCGGGAATGCAGAGAAGAAATAAGGGGACACAAGTAATACTCCACGAATGTAGAGGATCTCCCGTGACAGCGGAGAGGAGGTCATCCATACCTCTGCGAACGTAGATATTCTCCCGTGAACGCGGAGAAGAAACTAACTTGCACCACATACAACAAAACCAGCTTAGTCCAAAACTCAAAATAACCCCTTGGAACTCATCTAGAATCAGAATTACAGAAACTAAATATTTATCCATACAAGAAGCAGTGATCCAGGCTCATTGAAATAATCAACTATTGATTTCGATGCCTCGTTGCCCTATTTATCAATGCAACCCAAATAAATTAGTTTAAAACTCAAAATAACAAAATTACCCTCGACAACTCTGAAAATTATGACGAGACCATTTCTAGCGTTAGTTTCACCATCAAGAACTACTGAATTTGGTGAAATTTTTATCCGAGCTTTCGAACTCCTAATGTTGTCCAAAGTCAAACTTTGGTTATGGAAACAACTAAAACACAACTTTTGGCCAAAAAGCCTCATTTTTACTATGAATTTAATTCTGTAGGTTCTTCCAGACAAGTCCCGATGTTTCGGAGCTAATGGGATTGATGGATCTCCGATTTGACACTCAAAACTCAAAATGGCATTAAAACTCACTCTTTCAACAACTTATGCTTTCAAAACTGCCAAAAATCATAATTTCCACTTTTAAAGCTCAAAATTTCAATTTTAACAATACAAATAATTGAAATTGGTCAAAGCAACATACGGGAGGGAAAATTGATAGTTTTGATAGAAAATCTCAAAAATGACAAACCTAGTCATTACAACATTCACCAGTAAAAATAATGTTCATCCTTAAACATAAGAGATAAGGAAGTACTTAAAGTCTAAAACATGTTAGGATATCTGGGCCATATATCTGATTTTAACTCCCAAGTGATGTGTTGTCAAAATACAACATTTTTTATGCTTAACACTTGGAATTTTGTGTGTTCTCAATGCAATGTTAGAAGATTTGATGTGTTTTTATGGTTGTTTTGCAGGATTACAAGGTTGACACAATTTATAGACTAAGTGTGTAAAATTTGCAAAAGTTGAGGTTCCACGAGACCTTTTACGAGCCAGAGAGAATTCTACGTGTCGTAAAGGTGGTTTTGTAGACAATTCCAATGAAGGGTGAATTTTTGAAGTTATGTCTACGAACATGTAGATGAGGCATAGAAGTTTATATGACCCGTAGACTTGGTGTTGTGCCTTGAGGCTTAGAAAGGGTGGAGTTGCTGAAAGTCATTAGACAAAACCCCCTATGAGCCCCAGAACTTTATACGGGTTGTAGAATGGTGTCATTGATGTCAGTCCCAAATTTAAAGAACAATCCACGAATGTCCATTCACGAGCCGTAAAACATTATACGACCCATAGAAGCTATTGTAGAGTCTGTCGACCCTGTTGTCCTATTCCATTTTTATTTTGTATTTTAAACATTATAAATAGGGTTTTTATATTATGTTTTAGAGAAAACAAAGGAGGAACAATAAAGGGATACGATAAAACATTAGAGAGTTTGAGAAACACTAGTAAATTTCATTTTTTATTTTCAATCTTGTGATTGTCATTGAAGAATTTGGAGTTCTTGTGGTGAATTCTGTTGTGTATGTTCTCAATTATATTATTCAAATTCATAAGTCTAACATTTACACTGTTCATGAGTGGCTAAATCAACAACTAGGGTTGTGGGAACCATAAAGAACTAACAAGGTAAAACTGGATAATTCGTAATTCTTGAAAAGTGTGCATGCATGTATTAATTAATTCTCTTCGTATTGAATGCTTTCTAATAGTGGACAACATTAGAACTTGCTTAGTGTTACTGAATGAATCAAGGTAGTAATGAATAGAAAAGAGATTAATCAACAAGATTCGATTGATGTTTCTTGTCTAGTTGATGTGCTGTCAAAATGCAACACTTTTGATGCTTAAAACTTGGAATTTTTTGTGTTATCAATGCGACGTTAGTTGGTTTTTATGTGTTTTTGCGTTATATTGGTAGGATTCTAGGGTTCGCCTTGATTTTGGGAAGAAATGCAGAAGTTGCTAATTTTGTGTGCAGTACGAGACCCTTTATAGGCCGTAGAACACTCTACGGGTTGTGAAGGGCGTTTCGTGGAAGATTCTAGTGAGGGGATGATTTACTGAATCTGGTTCTATGAACGTGCATACAGGGTGTAGATTTATTTACGAGTCGTAGACCTTGGTTCATGCCTTAAGGATTAGAGTTTGGGACTTTCTGAAGATTTATTAGAAGAAATCCCCTACGGGTCATAAACCACTTTACGAGTCGTAGAGGAGGTGTCACAGACTTGAAGCCCAGTTTTGCACCAACTCTATACGAGAACTCGGTTACGGGTCGTGGAATGTAATAAGACCTTTAAACCCTTTTGTGAGGCGTGCCGACCCAGTTATCCTAATGTGTTTAGGACGTGTCTTTTAAATATGATAAATAGATTTTTAGGTTATTTTTCAGACGTTTTCACATTGTACTCAGAAAACTCAGTAACTAGATAGAGAAAAGTGTGAGATAACATAGGAGAGTTTAGAGAAAACTTGTACTTTGATTTCATCTTTAATATTGTGATTCTCTTTGAAGTTGGATTCATTTGTTCTTAATTCAATTGTGTAAGTGCTCTATTATGTTATTCCAATCCATAAGTTTTGCATTTACACAAATCATGAGTAGCTAAATTCACAACTAGGGTTATGAGAACCATGAAGATGTACCAAAGTAAAATCGGATAATTTATAATTCTTGGAAAGTCTGCATGAATGTATTAAGTAACTCTTATCGCTTTGCATGTTTTCTAGTATTGGCCAACATTAGAACCCGCCTAGTATTACTGAATAGACCAAGGTAGTAATGAATAGGAAAGAGATTAATTAATAGGATTCGATTAATGTGTTCTCATCTAATCAACCGAATTGGGCCAAGGGGACGTTGTACTGGGACTAATAGGTAAGGGTTAGTAATGCACACTATAGAGATGAGCCAAGTCGCATAGTAAAATTCGCCTTTCACCTTTGACCAAAGAGCTTGGTGAACCTACCATCTGGCATGTTATACACTAAAAGAGAATTAGGTTATCCGGTGATACTAAGTTAGGGAATCATAAGGAACACAATACCCTAGTTTCTCTCCATATTGATTACGCTCTTGCTTTAGTTAGTTTTATTTCTCCATTGTTTATTGTGAAACCTCCCCCGCTTTAGGGATGAAAGTCGGTTAATAACTCAAATTAATGTCGTTAAATTCTCTTGAGTCTACATATTCCCTTGGGTTTGACCCTAACCTTGGTGAAGTTCTATTTCTTGACAATGACTGCTTTATAGTCTAAAAAGAGGTGTAACCTGGGTGACATCAAGATTTTGGCACCGTTGCCGGGGAATACGGTTAGACTTAGTTAATTCATAAGTGATTTGGGTGTTTATCCTTATTTTCCACATTTTATGTTTTTTTTTCTTTTTGTTCTGTTTTTAGGTTGAAGGTGTAGTTTGTGCGCAACTCACGAAGTCGAGGCAATCCCTTAACTCTACTTTACCTAAAGTTCCAGAAAATGTTGAGGAGAATGGCCCAAGATAACGCCAACAGTACAGACAATACAACTCTAAACAGGGACGAGAATGAGAATACTTATCATGAGAACCCACCCCCTCTTGAGGACATTGCTCCACAACCTCAGGATGTTAATGCCGACGGTTATCAGTGGAATCAATATAGGCTTAATCTTATGTCTATGGAGGTGACTGGAGCTATTGTGTTGTCACCACTACTGATTGACACAAAGTTCATAGTTTCAAGTGGGTTGCTTTAGATGTTGCCGAACCGTGGGCTATTTGCAGGCTTACAATCAGAGGATCGACATAGCCATCTACGCAATTTGCATTCATTTGCAAGAGTGTGATGGGAATATAGAATCTATTTAGGGATGTTATGGGACTTTGTGTCTTCCTATTATCTCTTACAGGCAGTGCAGCATTATGGCTATCTTAGTTCCCGTAGAGTTCAATCACCAGTTGGGCTCAATTGCAGAGGGTCCTTTTGGAGAGGTACTTTCCTAAATCTATGAAGCTCAAGTTGAGGACTAGATCAATAACTTTGAGCAACGTTTTTGTAGTTCGATCAGTACTAATTAAGAGTGGTTCACCAAATGCTTGAGGAGTATCCCAGACCACAAGATAGTTGATGATACCTTGGTGGAGATCCTCTACCGTGCCCTTGATGAGAATAGTCAGGCTTGTACTAACACTATCATGGGGGGCATGTTCTTAGATCAGCCATTCGCAAGGATAGCAAAACGAATGGAGAGAGTGGTCAAGACTGACTATGCATGGGGGTAGAGAGGCAGAGCATCCACCAAAACTTCTCATCCTGCCAGTGTTGCTTCGGAGCAAGCAAAGATCAGCGAAGAAATTATGCAAGAGCTTGCCTGAATCCGCACCAGTATAGAGGTAATGATAAAGCAGAACCAGGACGAGTCAATGTAGTGGTTTATCAACCTACATGTGCTGCCATGTATGATGAGCCTTACTTATGAAAAGGACACTCATTTTTTTGTTGATTAGATGGGGTTTCCGAAACAATGCCCAAGGGTCCAATCAGGACTATTAGCACCAAGGTCAAGGAAACCAAGGTCGAAACTTCTATAGAGATGGAGCTTTCGGGGACAACCATGGAGGATATTATGATCAAAATAGAGGCCCGAAGAGATGCATATTGGGGGTCACATAGATGGTTTCAGAAATGTTCCCTATGCTACACCACATAACCACGACTGCGGTGCAAGCAGTTCAAGGATTGAAGAGATGTTTGATTGCCTGTTGATGAAAGCTGAGACACAAGATGAGACTTTGAAGGGAATGAAATCTAAGATTTACTGCATCAGAGGGGCACAATGCCTAGCAATATAGTTCAAAACCCTAAGAATGAAGGGTTATGTATAGCCGTTATTACTCAGGGTGGCAAGAGCACCATTGATCCTCACATGCCAGTTGATGAGGATAATGTGCGATAGGAGATAGTTGCGGCCAATGATACAGATATAGGAGATGATTATGGCAAGGATGGTGTGAGTGAAGCTTCTGACGCGTCACAGAAGTTGAAGCCCATTCCGAGGACTCCCCTTCCTTTCCCTCAAAGAATCAAAAAGAGGGAGGAGGAAGGCAAGTTTAAGGACTTTCTCTCCATGCTAAAACAACCCTCTATCAATATCCCTCTTATTGAAGCATTAGAGAAGATGCTAGGGTATGCAAAGTACATAAAGGACCTGGTTACGAAAAAGCGCGCTATGAATCAGGATCTCTCCCAAGAGTTTTAGCTTTGCAGTGCTATTGCTACGAGACCCTTAGTTCAAAAACGAGAAGATCCTGGTGCTTTCACCATACCCTGCGCTATTGGAGATATGGAGTTCGCAAAGGCACTATGTGATCTAGGTGCCAACATTAATATGATGCCGCTTGCGGTGGTTAAGAAGATAGGATTGGGAACCCCTACTCTAACGAGCATGCAGTTGTTGATGGCAAATTGCATGGTGAAGAAGCCTATGGGGATACTATATGATGTGTTGATCAAAGTTGAAAAGTTCATTTTCTACACAAACTCTGTGATCCTAGATTGTGAAGTTGACTTCGATTTTCTAAATATCTTGGGAAGTCCATTCCTGGATACTGGGCGAGCACCAGAGGATATTGAGGCTGGTCAACACACGTTTGAACGACGAAGAGGTTGTCTTCAATGTCAGTCAATACATGAAGAGGCTAGAAGATTTGAAGAATAAAGTTTGGGCAATTGGTGAAGTCTTAGTAACCAATTTGTCTAAGTCGTGTTGCGATGATAAATCAAGTGACACTTAGGAAGCAACCCAAGGTGGATTTTGGCGCTTAGGTGCAAAGGTATGTTTTTTTACCCCTTACACTTTGTTTTGCTGTGATTTCGTGCACTGGGGGCAATGCACATCCGTTTTGATGGGGTATGGGTAGTTATGGGCTTTAGTGAAGTCTGAGTAGTTTGGGTCAAAAACTATCCATATTTTCAATCTGGGGGTTTTCTTATCTATGTTCCTTTCCCCATGGATATTTACTTTTCATTGAACTAACACGTTTAGGATGTTTAGGTAGTATTTGTAGCATATAGTTTTAATACCTATGACATATAGCATGCTTTTTGTGTTTTATTTAGAAAAATGATACCCACAAAATTTTTTTGGTTTGTTAGTTAGTAGCAACCATGCATGTTTAGGTGTGTTGACAATGATGTTCTGATAAGTGAGGATAAATCGAGATAAATAGCATGATTTGAGAGTCTTTTGTTGATAATGCAGTTAGTGCCCTGTGAGTGTTAGCCTGAAATTGCTAAATTCATGTGTTGTGTGCTAATTTAGAACTTGTCGCGATACTCTATATTGGATTGTACACTAATTTTATTAGGAAAGGATCTTAGGCCATTGTTCATAAAAACCCACTTAGCCTAAATGACCAACAAAAATTGCAATGTATCCCTTATTTCTAATGTTGAGCCTAACGTGTACCTAATTCATTGTCAAATGTTAAGCCTAACGTGTACCTAATTCATTGTCAAAACCTGATTAACCTATCATTGTTAGTTGTAAAATTTTGAATTTAGCATTGGTCTCTCCTTGAACATGTTGCATCTTGACTGAGGCAAAAAGCCTAAGTTGAGGGTGGTAACCTAAAGTGGCCTTGGTTCTAAGGACGGATATTGTGCACCTCAACTCAGGCCAAAAGCCTAAGTTGAGGGCGGCTGGTGTAAGGGTGAAACATAAAATTAAGGGGGAAGTTAGTGATACAGAGAAAAAGGGAAAATCATGTTTTGAGTGCAAAAAAAATGAAAAAACAAAGCACCCAAAAAAGCTTGAAATAGAATAAAGGGAGAATGAGATGAAAATAACAGAGTTGGTAGGGCAAAAGTGTAGGAAAATGTAGTGTCAAGGAGGGTTTTTAGTCACTATGTTCCCAAAATACCACACCAAATCCCCTCGAGCCTAGGTTACGAGCCTAGAAAGTCCTAAAGTGGCCCTTTTCTAAGTAGTTGAAAGTCTTAGTCATGAGTATAGGGGAAAGCTTATGGTATTAGGCATGATGCATGAATATCTTTTGTGAGAGTGAGTGATTTTGCATAGTCCCAAGGTTATAAATGAGAACATCATTGTGTGTCAGATAGGGGACTTCTTTTCTATAAGGGCACTTGCATTACATTATTAACATTAGACTTATTCAATGATTGCGGATTGTTGATAGTACCTCACTTGTCATAGTTGTGTTGTCACATGCACTAGTCTATATTGTTTTGCTACACGACTATTTAATTTTATGTTGAAAAGGTGGTGTGGGTGTCTGAGATGGAGATTGACGTGATGTATGCCATTGGGTTAAGGTTTGTGTGTTGCTGTATTATCTGTATAGATTGAGTCTGTCACTTGAGGACAAAAAACAAATTTAAGTTGAGGGTGTTGATCTGCTGTCAAAATACAGTACTTTTGATGCTTAATACTTGGAATTTTGTGTGTTCTGAATGTGGTGTTAGTTGGTTTTATGTGTTTTTTTGTTATATTTGCAGGATTCCAGGGTTGGCCTTGATTTTGGAAAGAAATACAGAAGTTGTTGATTTTTTGTGCAGTACAAGACCCTTTACGGGTCGTAGAACACTCTACGGGTTGTGAAGGGGGTTTAGTGGAAGATTCCAGTGAGGGGCTAATTGTCTGAAGTTGGTTCTATGAACATACAGATGGGGATAGTTTGATTTATGAGTTGTAGACCTTGGTTCATGCCTTGAGGATCAAGGTTTGGACTTTCTGAAGATTCATCAAACGAAACCCCCCTACAGGTCGTAAACCACTTTACAAGTCGTAGAGGGGGTGTCATAAACTTGAAGCCCAGTTTTGAAGCAGCTCTATAGGAAATCTTGGTTACGGGTCATGGAATGCAATACGACTTGTAAACCTTTTTGTGAGGCGTGCTGACCCTGTTGTCCTAATTTATTTAGGACTTGTATTTTAAATATTATAAATAGGTTTTTTAAATTACTTTTCAGAAGTCTTTGCATAGTACTCAGAAAACCCAGTAATTAGAGAGAGAAAAGTATGAGATAACATTGGAGAGTTTTTTAGAAATCTTGTACTTTGATTTCATTTTTAATTTTGTGATTCTCTTTGAAGTTGGATTTGCTTGTTTTTAATTCAATTGTTTAAGTGCTCTATTATGTTATTCCAATTTATAAGTTTTGCATCTACACAAATTATGAGTAGCTAAATCTATAACTAAGTTTGTAGGAACCATGAAGAACTAACGAAGTACAACCAGATAATTCGTAATTCTTGAAAAGTATGAATGATTGTTTTAATTAACTCTCTTCGTTTTGTATTTTTCTAGTGGTTACCAACATTAGAACCTGCCTAGTGTTACTGACTGGACCAAGGTAGTAACGAATAGGAAAAGAGATTAATTAACCGAATTCGATGATGTGTTCCCTTTAAATAAACTGAACTGGGCCAAGGGGACATTGTATTAGGACTAATAGGTAAGAGTTAGTAATGCACACTATGGAGATGGGCCAAGTCATATAGTGAAATTTGTCAATCACCTTTGACCAAAGGGCTTGGTGAACGCAATTTACCATCCAGCATGCTAAATACTAGAGGATAAATAGGTTATCAGGTGATGCTAAGTTAGGGAATCATGGGGAACAAAATACCCTAGTTTCTCTCCATATTGATTTCACTCTTGTGTGTGTTAGTTTTATTTCTCCATTAGTTATTTCAAAACACTCGCTTTGGGGAAGTAAGTAGGTTAACTAGTCAAATTGCGATCATTGAATTCTCTAGAGTCTACGTATTTCTTTGGGTTCGACCCTAACGTTGGTTAGGTTCGATTTCTTGAAAACGATCGTTTTTCCTCTAAAAAGAGGTATAAATTGGGTGACACCATTAATCAACCAAATTGGGCCAAAGGGAGGTTGTAGTGGAAAAATAAGTAAGGGTTAGTAATTTCACATTACGGAGATGCTCCAAATCACATAGTGAAATTCGCCTCTCGCTTGGGCCAAAGGGTTTTATGAACTTAACTTACCGATTTGCATGCTACACACTAGAAAAGAATTCAATTATCTGATAATACTGAGTTAGGGAATCACAGGGAACATAATACCCTAGTTACCTTTCGTACTGGTTTAACACTTGTCTTAGTTTAGGGTTACTTCTTATATTTGTCACAAACCACCCCTTAGGGAGATAAGTTGGTTAAACAACCCGAGTTGTATTGAATTCTTCTAAGTCTACCATATTTCTTGTGGCATTCGACCCTAACTTTGGTTAGGTTATATATCTTGACAACGACCACGTTCGCCTAAAAAAGGAGGTGTAGCCATCAAGATTTTGGCGCGTTGCCGGTGAATACAGCTAGACAAAGTAATTTGGGAATTAATACTTTTTTCCCTCAATTTATATTTTTTATTGTTTTTGCTTTATCTCAGGGTATAGGTGTAGTGTATGCATAATACACAAAGTATTATGAATTGGAATGGGACTTAGAATGAAATAATGAAAATCTACCTCTTGTTGAGGACATTGCTCTACAACCACAAGACTTTAATGTCAAAGCTTATCAGTGAAACCAATCTCGGCTGAACCCTATGGCGATGAAGGTTACTGGATCTATTATGTTACTGCCACTACCGGCTAATACAAAGTTCACAGTTTAGATTGGGTTGCTTCAGATGTTGCCAAATTATGGGTTGTTCGCGGGCCTACCATAAGATGATCTACATAGTCATCTACACAATATTGCATTTGTCTGTAATATGGGAACATAGAATCTTTCTATAGATGTTTTGGGACTTCGTGTTTTCCCATTATCTCTGACAGACAATGCAGCACTACTACTATCCAAGCATCGAGAGAGTTCGATCACTAGTTGGGTTGAGTTGCAAAAGGCCCTTTTTGGAGAGATACTTCACAAAATCGAAGAAGCTCAAATTGAAAGATCAAATCAACAACTTTGAGCAACTTCCTTGTGACTCGATCAGTAGTACATGGGAGCATTTCACAAAGTGGTTAAGGAGTATCCTGACCACAATTGTTGATGATGCCTTGGTGGAGGTCTTCTACCATGCCCTGGACGAGAATAGGCAAGCATGTGCTCATACCATCATGGGGGCCATGTTCTTAGATTAACCATTTGCAAGGACTACTAAGAGGATGGAAAGGGTGGTCAAGACAAATCGCGCATAGGGGCAAAGAGACAGGTCATCTACTAGAAATTCGTGCGTTGTTAGTTTTTGTTCGGAGCAAGCTAAAACAAATGATAAGATTATGCAAGAGCTTTCCTAAATCCATATAGGTATGGAGGTAATGATGAAAGAGAATCAGGAGTGAGTTAACCCAGTTGTTCATCAACTTCCGTGAGCACTCTTGTACGTAAATCCCTACTATAAAGGGTATACTTGCTTCATTGCTGATCAAATGGGGTGTTTCTAGATGAACACCCAAGGATCTAATCAGGACTATTGGTGCCAAGGTCGGACTATCACAAAGATAGTTCTTTGAGAGATAGCTATGGAGGTAACTATGGCAGGAATCGGGACCAAGCAAGAGATGCAGATTGGGGCCGCAGAGTTTTCTACAGAAATGGTCCTTTTGTGGAACTACACAATTGTGATACCAGTCTAGTAACTTTAGAATTTAAAAGATGTTTAATTGCCTATTGAAGAAGCCTAAGACATAAGATAAGACCTTGAGAGGGATGAAATCTTACATCTATAACATAAATAAGAAAATCAAGTCTCATTCTGTTGCTATCAAATGACTTGATCAACAGTTTAGTCAAGAGCCAACTCAACTTAACCAACATCAAAGAGGTACACTGCTTAGCATCACAGTTCAGAACCCAAGGAATGAAGGGCAGTGCATGGTAATTATTACTCGTGGTGGTAAGAGTACCATTTATCCTCCCATGCCAGTAGATGATGATGATAATGATGTTCGAGATGACATAGCTGGGGTCAAAGATGCTGATACCGGAGATGATCGTGACAAGGATAGGGTAAGTGATACTGCAGAGGCGCCACAGAAGCTGTAGCCCATTCCTAGGCCTTCTTGTCCCTTTCCTCAAAGAATCAAAACGAAAGAGGAGGAGGAAAAGTTCAAGCACTTTCTCTCCATGTTGAAACAACTCTCCATCAACATCCCTCTCATTGAGACATTGGAGAAGATTCTAGGGTATGTGAAGTTCATGAAGGTCTTGGTTACAAAGAAGCACACTGTGAGTCAGGAGCTCTCCCAAAAGCTTCAACAATGCAGTGCAATTGTCACAACCTTGGTGCAAAAGAGAGAAAATCTGGGCGCTTTTATCATACCCTACACTATTGGAGATATGGAGTTCGAAAGGGTATTATATGATCTCAGTGCCATCATAAATTTAGTGCCCCTTGCGTTCATGAAGATGTTAGGGCTGATAGTCCCTACTCCAACAAGCATGCGATTGTTGATGGTTGACCGCAAGGAAATAAGCCTATTTGGGATACTTTATAATGTGCTTGTCATAGTGGATAATTTCAAATTCCGTGCAAACTTTTGGATCCTGGATTGCAAGGTTGACTTTGAACTTCCTATCATCTTAGGGAGGCCCTTCTTACCCACTGGACACACCTTGGTAGACATGGGGAGGGGCTAACTCAAGATCAGATTGGGAATAGATGAGGTCGTGTTCAACGTCCGCCAATATGCAAAGAAAGAGGATGATTTTAGGGTAGTCTCTGTTATTGAGAGTGTTGATGATACAGAGCTAGAGGTACCACTTTAGGAGAGACTAGGCGTCGACACTCCGGAAGCTATATTGGTGAATTTTGAGTGTGAGGTATCCCAGAGTATGAGGAGAGAGTAAAAGCGTGAGGGTTATCTTACACCCCTAGGCGTCAAACCATGTTGGAGTTGGACTTATAGAATTGAGCATCACCACCTACCAAACCATCCATAGAGGAGCCACCGATGCTAGAGTTGAAGGCTCTTCCATCTCATCTGAGATATGCAGTTTTGGGCGTCAACAATACCTTGCCAGTCGTAGTCGCTACAGACCTAAATGATGAACAGGTGAATGGTCTTGTAGAGGTACGTAAGCAGTTCAAGAAGGCCATTGGGTGGATGATCGTAGATATCGTTGGTATCCCTCCAGGGGTATGTACTCACAAAATTCAATTGGTCAAGGACTACAAGACAAGTATGAGCATAAAAGGCATCTCAAACCCCCTATGCAAAAGGTCGTGTTCAAGGAAATCATCAAATGGTTGGACGCAGGGGTGATCTATCCAATCAGCGACAGTCAATAGGTGAGCCCGATTTAGTGTGTTCTGATTATAGGAGGTATCACCATGGGCTCAAAAGCAAGCAATAAGTTGATTCCCATGTGTCTAGTCATTGGGTGGAGAGGTTGCATGGACTATAGGAAGCTCAACACGTCAAAAAAAAGGACTTCTTCCCTATGTTGTTCATGGACCAAATACTAGACCGGTTGGCTAGAAAGGGCAACTACTGCTTCCTAGATGGTTATTTAGGCTACAACAAAATCCCCATTTCTCCAATGGATCAGGAAAAGACAATGTTCACATGACCCATGGCACCTTCATATTCAAAAAGATGTCATTCGGGTTATGCAACGCACTAACAACATTCCAAAGATGCATGATGTCCATCATGTTAGAATGGCAGTTCGAGTATGGAAGTAATATATTGAACTAGGCAATTGTAGTGTTGAAATGGGAGGCTGCGATTAACATAAAAGTAGAATTTAACTACAAATAATTATAAGATTCAATTTGAAACAATCAATAGAAAAAGATGTTGGGGGTGTCTAGGTATGGATCATGATCTAATTAATCAGGTTTAAATACCTGAATGTTTGAGTTGATAATACATGAATAATCTAGAGTTGCTGGTAACCACTACTTCTATTAAGACAATAATGGTGTTTCACGTGAACTTGTTACGACTTCATATGTGAATCACGCAAGGAAATGCTTGGACTGACTAATTGTAGGAAAATCTTCTACTACTTTAGTCATTAAACTCGATTTTATGGCATTCAACTGAAAGTCTGAAAGATATCCAGCTATCATACTCATTACCCACTATAATCACTCAAATTAATGAAGTAATTGAAGACCTAAAGATAACCAAGAGTTTGCAACCTCATGATTATAAGTTATACAGGCAATAAGTATGAACTCACTCCGATTAACATCAAAAAAATTCAAAATATAATAGACCCAGCTAATAATTCAACTGACTATATCAAATACACACCCCCAACAATGGGGTTTTGGCTATACATGCTTAAAAGTAAGAAAGAAGTTCTAGTATTTGTAGCCATAGATATGAATAAGAGAAATTACAAAGAGACAAGATGGAATTTCTTTTCCTAATCCCTATAATTCTCCTCCCAAACTTGAAGATCAAAACCCTTGTACTTAACCCTAAAAAGGTTCTCTATACTCTCTTTTTTTCTCTCAATTTGGTAGTCAAGAATATAAGAATAATCAGAATATGTGTAAGATAATGTATAATTTCTGTTTATATTCATACACATTTTTCTAACTTAACAGACATTTTTACCATTTGGCGGTCAAGGTCGACCATCACCGAGCACTTCGGTGATGCACCGAATGTGCTCTTGGTCGCCTTTCAATGCACCAACTAGAAGCACTGGTCTATGCAACTTTCAGCGATGCCATTCTTCATCACCGATCATGTTTGGCGATCTTTCAAACCTTCACCAACATCACTGTTTTGTGAGGAACTTGAGGGTTTGAACACTACAATATTAGGCAACCTCGATTGTGCTTTGGCTATCCGCCAAATGATTCAGCGGTATTACTTTTGATCGCCTTTATGGCATTTTTGCTCTATTATCTTGAATTGTTTAGTATTCACAATTTATGCTCTTGTATCCTCATTATTAGCATAAAATATAAAGATCAATGAATACGTGAGGCATAATAACACATTGACATTAATCTTTCTTCACTTTTTAAGCTCGAAATGAATCCTAGATA
The DNA here is from genome assembly GCA_029948455.1 of Solanum rostratum. Lineage (NCBI taxonomy): Eukaryota > Viridiplantae > Streptophyta > Magnoliopsida > Solanales > Solanaceae > Solanum > Solanum rostratum. The sequence continues at coordinate 25,134,359 of CM057049.1, forward strand.
TGGACTCATTAACACCCCTAACTTTCACCTTTGCTTGTCCTCAAGAAAATTCAATGCCAACCATTCCAAAGCTCGATGATAGAAAATAGGGCCCCAAGAAGCAACACGTATGATCCCCCAGTTGTCTTTCATCCTAAAAGCTTACACAAATCACTTGCGCAATTTTGAAGCCTCGGGAGATGGCTAAAGAGTGCTTAAGACATAACTATGCTCACAATTGATCATATGGCTGCTAATCACTGTCTAAAAGCATCACCACTTGCCCTTATAACAAAGAAGATCCATATACTCATAAAGGTAGCATACTAATTCTAAGGATCTAATCAACACTCACACTCACAAATGAGAAATGACTTGTAAGCTTCAACTCATAGGCTTGCCCTTATTCTCAATTGGTGTTCACTCGATTTTTTGTAAAATAGGATCACGAAAGACTTTACTAGGGCTGTAATGTAGGCTTAGGACGTGAAGGACAGCATATAGGTAATGGTGGCTCATCCCTCCTTGAACTCTACACACACTCATTATGATCATGAATCATTTGATCCTCAATCTTTTTCTTTTCCAGTTGACATCCTTTTACTTTAATTCTCGACCCAAGGTGTCCCCATTGAAATCATTCTTCAATAAATTTTTGGAGAGTCCCTTTTTTCAGTCAAATTCCTTTTCTTTCATCATTTTTTTCAACATTTTCCCTCTTTTTCTTTTTCATCACTCAAGGACTCCTCCTCTTCTCTTTCTTTTTCTTTCCTCAATCGTTCAAATGGAAGGCACCTCTACCAACACCCCCAACTTTGGCCTTTGACCACTGCTTTGTCTCACATAAGCTCAAGGGGGGAATGGTAAAAACAAGAAGTGATTATCTTTCAAAATAAAGGTCAAGGATAAATGTTTGCCATAGAAAGAATCAAGGCTCAAAAGGGCTCACTAGGGATTCAGGTCAATGTCAATGGAGGCTTATATGGTCAAGGTGGACTTTAAAGAAACCAAAGAAGGCCTAAGGTCCTTTCCTAATCCGGATTCAACCAAGTCACCCCTCAAAATAAACCGAGCAAGTCCAAGATGCTACAAAAATTCCTTTCAATAATTTTCTAAACTTACATTGGTAAAATAGATCCACATTCAAATAGTGGCAATGCCCACTCAAAATTCACGATCATCACATATACAAGCTAGATACTCACATAGTCAACTCAAGATGCTCCTAGTCCATGCATGGATTCTTCCCATAAGAGAAAGACTATTGGGTGAGTTAGTAAATGCCCTCCAACCATGGCACCATTTGAATCAAAGATATGGGCTATCGATACTTGGATTGCTAAGGAATAGAGACACGATAAAATCCATTTGAATAGCTTTTCATGTATGCACGAGTTTGCCAACAACTCAAGGACATCATTCATAAATATTCAGAAGCATTCATCCATCAAAACAAAATGGAAATTAAAAGAAACTACTTATCTATTACAACACAAAATAAAAGAATATTTACAAACCAAAAATAAAGATTGTCTAATATTCTTATCAACAAAAACTAAAATAAGCATTGTCTCATCCAAACGATCAAACTAAAGATGAAAATAGTTAGTCATCAACAAATCATAAAAAATCAATGGGATTCAAATTGCTCACCCCCTCCTAAATAGAAAACATCATCCTTAATATGGATGAACAATCTTAATTGTGCATAATAAGGGGTGAGAATTAGAATCCCCCTGAGTATATCAATCCTGTAATGGTGGTGGTGGTGGACCTGAAGAAGAGGTTATGGGGGCATGAATGCCCAGATCCTGTAGTGCACTCTCTAGGTCAATCAGTGGCATCCCGAGCTCTGGCTTATTTGCATCCGAAGTTCCAATCATAGAAGCGTCCTGGAGGGACACTACGGCTATGATGTCCTCTTCCATCATCCTCAACTCCTCAAGCTTCGACTGGCATGGCTTAATTCCTAAGGTGTCTTCATTAGTCTCCGAGGAGTCTAGAATATTAACTCATTCATTCCCCTCGCTCGAAACATAAATTTCTCGATCCCAAATTGGATCGTAACTAAAGAAAATAAAGTAAAGTAGAAATCATCAAAAAATAATTTACGAAATCCAAAAACCATGAGTCATGAGAACAAGAGCATCTAAAATGATACATAGAGTAAATATCACTATCTCAAAGGGAATATAAAGCTGATAATGTTTGATACAAGATTTGAAAAAATAATAAAAGAAGTCTCATAGATCCACCGCGACTCGAAGTCTAAGCCTCACCAATATGATATAGAAAGGTGAAGAAATGCTCAACTAGAGTGAATCTACTACCCTGCATGGGTCCCTGTGCTCGATTTGTAAGGAGAAAAGAAAGTAAGGATGAGTACACCAAAGTGTACCCAATAGGTTCAACCAACTTGGTAAGACAAATCGAACAAATAAATAATAACTAATAGTCTCTACCACCTGTAACCAAAGGTTAGTACACAATATAAACATAGATAGAAGTAAGTAAAGATCGTAAATTCAACCAATGGTGCCATGCGATGTAATTTAGGAATGCAATGTCATCACAAGCCATATATGAGGTGGAATCACGATCTTCCCAAGGCCAATGCATACATCTATCAAGCGAAGCTACCAGATATAACCCTGGGACATCACATGCCATGTACTCAAATATCTCAAGGTGTCATGTGCCATAATCAAAAGTATCTCTAGGTGTCGTAGTCCTCATACTGATGTGTCTCAAGGCATCGCAGGCCATATAATAAAATGGCTCAATATATCATAATATTTCAAATGGTACAGATGCAATAAGATGTGTGCATACTAATGTGACCAGTCCAATATTAGATATGTGCATACTAATGCAACAAACCAAGAACAAAATGTGTGTATACCAATGAAACCAATCAAGATTAAGATGTGTGCATACCAATGCAAATAGTTAATTATCAGGTATGTGCATACCATTGCATCTAGTCAAGGATATACATAATAGCAATATGAACAACAACTAATTTGTACAATAGTCATCACATCAAATGGGCTATATCATGTGCATCAACTAGTAACACAAGGACATAATTACTTCTCAAATCATCACTATCTCATCAACAATCAAGATGTCATATAGGGCTCCTCAAGTAACAACGTAAAATCAGAAGTTCACCATAGTTATCACCAATTAAACATAACACTACCTCAAAAGCTATCACAAGTCCCAATTATCACAATGATATCCAAAATTATCTCAATTCTCATGAATTCATCTCAAATTATCGATGGGATTGCCATTTACTCAACTTTTGACATTACGGGTATCACATTTCAATCATATCATGTCATTGGCTCATAAATCAATCTAAATCTTACAATTGTCAAATGAATATGCCCAATAACTCAAATTCAATCCCCAGAAGGTTAGTCGAACTTACCTCGATGCTGAAATGACACTCGAACAGGCTTTCAATCAACTCAGGTCTCCATACAATCGCTCAATCAGTATCAAAATCCGATACTAAGAGTTAAGAGGTGAATTTTTATACCCATATTGGCATGAATTAGGCTTAGGAGAAAATGGTTAAAATTTGGACTAAAATTTGAAGTTCTCAAATTTGGAAATTGACATTAAAATAAAGTTCAACATGAAAAATGGAGTTTGTGGGTGAAAATCCCACTAAAATTGGGTTTAAAACGAATGAAAATCAACACTTAAAGTTTGGAAATTATAGTCTAAAAATCCAAAATATTGGATATTCAAAATCATAAAATTTAATACAAAATCATAAAATTTAATACAAAATCATAAAATTTAATACAAAATCAAGATAAAATTTATGAAAAATGATTAAAATGGTATTCTTCAAACATTCTCTTCCAAAATCATCTCAAAAGCTTTGAGAGTTCAAAAATGGGATAAAAATGGTGGGTTTTTGATTTAACACAGTACAGGTGACTAAAACACTCCGCAAACACGGGCAGGGTACCGCAAATGTAGAGGAGGTTGACCAAATGACCTTCGCGAACTCGGAGACCAACTCGCGATCGCGGAGAAGAAACTAGGGGGATCTACTCACATGTGCACTCTGCGATTTTAGGATCCATCCCGCGAATGCGGAGAAGAGAATTAGCATGATACATCCGCGAATGCAGATCGATCCTCCGTGAACGCAAAGAGTAAAAATGTCAAGTCCTCCGTGAATGTAGAGGCTTCTCCACGAACAGGGAAAAATATATGCCTGCACTAGTTATCAAATATATCAGCAATGACTAGTCCGATTCTTAACTTGGAATGGACCCTCGAAACTCATCAAAATTAGAATTTCAAACACCAAATATGTATCCATATCAGAAACGGTGATCCAAAATTAATAGAATAATAAGAATTTGATTCTGAGGTCTCTATGACACATTTATCAATGGAGTCAAATAAACTTGTTTAAGACTCAAAATAATAAAATTGCACTCGGCAACTTCATGAATTATGACGAGACCATTTCTAGCGTTAGTTTCTTCATCCAAAACTACTGGAACTGATAGAATTTTGATTCGAGCTTATGAACTCCAAATGTTGACCAAGGTCAAACATTGGTTCCAAAAATAACTAAAAATGCAACTTTGGGCCAAAAAATCTCATTTAACTCTGAATTCAATTTCGTAACTTCTCCTAGGCTAGACTCAACATTCCGGAGCTGATGGAATCAATGGATTTCCGATTTGACACCCGAAACATAAAATGACATTAAAATTCGCTTTTTCAACAACTTAAATATCTAAAAATGTCAAAACACATATTTTTATCTTTTAAAACTCAATATTTCAGTTCTAACATACAAATAAGACAAAATAGGCCCAAAGCAACTTATGAAAGGGTAAAACAATAATTTTCATAGATAAACTCAGAAATGACCAACCAGGTCACTAAATCATTCACCACTAAAAATAATGTTTGTCCTTTGACCTAAAGGAAAATGAGGTACTTGGAGCCCTAAAAGGTGAGGATATTTGGCCCGTATATCTGTCTCCAACTCCCAAGTAGCTTTATCAACAGAATGGTGTCATGACTGAACCTTCACAAAAGGTATGTCCAAGAATCTCAATCTCTGGATCCGCTTGTCCAATATAGTTATAGGCACCTCCTCAGAGGACAAATTTGGACCCAACTCAATAGAATCATGAGAGAAAACATGAGACTCATCTGGAATGTACCGACAGAGCATAGAAACATGAAAAACAGGATGCACTAAAGATAATATCGGTGGTAAAGCCAACTCATAGGACACCTCACATCTCTTCTCAAAATCTCAAATGGGACAATGAATCTAGGACTGAGCTTTCCCCTCTTCTTGAATATGATCACACCCTTCATGGGTGAAACTTTCAACCATACACTGTCACCAACAGAGAACTCAAGAGGCCTAACCCTCCTGTCGGCATTACCCTTATGGCGATGCTGAGCCGTACCTACCCTGAATCAAAAGAACCCGATCCATGGCATCTCTGAGTAGATCCACACCTAACACATCTATTGAACCTGAGTTAAACTATCTGATAGCAATCTACACCTCTGAGCATACAAAGCCTCAAATGGTGCCATTTGAATACATGAATGGTAACTATTGTTATATGCAAACTCGGCCAAAGGCAAATGTTGATCCCAATGGTCTCAAAAATCAATCACACTAGCCCAAAGTTTCTCCTCTAACACTTGAATAGTGCGCCCGGACTGTCCATTAGTCTGGGTTTGAAAAGCTAAACTCAAATCCAAGCGAGAACTTAAACCACACTGTAGCGCCTGCCAAATGTAAGAAGTGAACACCGATCCTCTGCCTGATACTATAGACACTGATACCCGATGCAAACTGACAATATCCCAGATAGATAATCTAGCCAACTACACTACACTATAGCTAGTCTTCACTAGTATGAAGTAATCCAACTTGTTCAAACGATCAACAATAACCTAAACTGAGTCACACTTGCCCAAGGCTATAGGCAAACCTGTAATGAAATCCATAGTGACACTCTCCCACTTCTACTCAAGAATGGGCATCCTTTGTATCGATCCATTAGGCCTTTGGTGCTCATACTTGACCTGTTGGCAATTCAAACAATTTTCTACGAACTTCGCTATATCTCTCCTCATATCGAACAACCAATAATTCTATTTTAGATCATAGTACATCTTTGCCACTCCTGAATGAATGGAATATCTAGCACAATGGGCCTACTTCTAATATCAATCTCACCCAATCCCCAACCTTAGGCTCACAAACTATACCATTTATCCTCGAAACAAAATAAGAATCAGTAATGACCGCCTTTACTTCACCTCTCAACACTTTGTCACAAATTAAGTACAACCTAGGATCCTAAAACTGGTGAGGCACATGTCTGGTCAAGCAAAGAAGATCTATCCTCAACAAAGGCTAATATACTCTGAGAAGGGGAAACATCCAAACAAACCATCTGCCTAGCAAGCGACTGAACTTCCAAATTTAAGGGCCTCGCCTCAACCCTTAAGAATGCCAAACTCCCTATACTAGTAGACTTCCAACTCAAGGCATCTGCCACTATATTAGCCTTCCCGGGGTGATATAGAATAGAGATATCATAGTACTTAAGAAACTTCCACTATCTACGTTGTCTCATGCTCAGATTAGGCTGAGAAAAGATGTATTTGAGACTCTAGTGATTAGTAAAGACCTCATAATGAACCCCATAAAGATAATATTAACACAACTTCAATACAAACATAACCGCAACTAACTCCAAATCATGGGAATGGTAGTTTATCTCATGCACCTTCACCTGTCTAGAAGCATAGGTTATCCCCTTCTCCCTTTGCATCAATACACCACCCAACCGACACTAGATGCATCACAATATACCACAGATGGCACTTCCTCCTCAGGTAAACAAAGAATCGATGTTGAAGTCAACAAATCCTTGAGCTTTTGGAAGCTTGCCTCACACTCCTCATACCATTGAAATACCACATTATTTTTATTCAATCTAGTTAATGAGGATTCTATAGAGGAGTATCCCTAAAAAGCACTGATAATACCCAATAAAACCAATAAAGCTTCGAATCTCAGTCAGAAAAGCAGTCCTAGCCCACCCACAAACATCTTCCATCTGCCTTGATCAACCATAATACCATCATTTGTCACCACATGCCCAAGGAATGCAACTGACTTGAGATAAAACTCACACTTTGAGAACTTTGCATACAACCTTTCTTCCTTTAGTATCTGAAGTACAGTCCTCAAGTGTTGAACATGATCAGCCTTACTCTTAGAATAAACAAAGATATCATCTATAAACACAATCAAAAAGATGTCTAAATAGGGCTTGAACACTAGGTTCATCATCTCCATAAAAGCAGCCAGAGAATTAGTGAGCTCGAAAGACATAACCACAAACTCATAATGCCCGTAACAGGTCCTAAAAGCTATCTTCAGGATATTAGACTCTCGAACTCTCAACTGATGATAGCCAGACCTTAAATCAATCTTAGAGAATATCGAAGCACCCTACAACTTGTCAAAAAGATCATCAATGCAAGGCAAATGATATTTGTTTTTGACGATCACTTTGTTTAGTTGGCAATAGTCAATAAACTTAGGCATAGTTTCATCCTTCTTCTTTACAAATAATACAGGAGCACCCTAAGGATATATACTCGGACGAATAAATCCCTTTTTCAACAAATGTTCCAATTGCTCTTTTAACTCCTTCAACTTAGTAGCAACCATCTGATAGAATAGAAATAGGCTTAGTGCCCAGCTCCACATCGATAGCGAAGTCAATATCACTATCAAGAGGAACACCAGTCAAGTCAGTCGTAAATACATTCATAAACTCGCTAGTAACCCTGATAGTCTCTAATGATAGTGGCTCTGGAGAACAGGCTCAAACATAAGCCAAATATGCTAAACATCCCTTCTCCATCAACCGACAAGCATGCATATAATAAATAACACCCTTAGAATATGAGTTATGTGTTCTAGTCCACACCAACTGAGGCTAATCAGTGCAAGATAAGGTAACAATCTTCATTTGGCAATCAAGAATAGCATGATAAGGTGAGAACCAATCCATCTCCAATATCACATCAAAGTTAACTATATGCAACAATATCAAATTAGGCATAGTATCTCTCCCCCAAAAAAGTAATAATACAACCCTAATACACTTGAATCACCACTAATGATTCACCTACTAGGGTGGAAACACAAATAGTCTCTGCAAGCGACTCACACATAATATCAATATCAAAAGTAAAATAGGTTAACACATAGGAATAAATAGAGCTTGGATCAAATAAAAATGAAGTTAAATGGTGACACACCGGAACCATACCTATGACATCTGCATCAGAGGCCTCTACCTTAGCTCTATATGGGACATCATAACATACTCTATGCCCACCATTATCCTGGTGGCCTCCACGAGTGCCACCTCTCACTATACCATGACCCCCTTTGGCACCGCCCCTCATAATCTAGGGTGTGTCCCTGGGTACATGGGCTAGAGCTGGAAAAGCTGGCTAAAAACTTGAAGTCTGAGCAAGAGGTGCACGGGTGAGGACAATAATGCCAAAGTTCCAATCTTATCAAAATAACAAGAAACCCTGTCTCCATCATGTCTGGGTGTACCGAAGGGATTATCACGGCCTAGTTGAATAGATCGGGTCCTATCAACACTGTAAGAAGCTGGGAATGGCTTTGTGGAGAGCACGACTCTAATGGTCTTGCCCCTGAAACTCCCTGTCACGTGATGTGTATGCATTAAACTAGTCGCGCTGGTGGAACCTCTTCTCGCCACCCTATCTCTCATATCTGATATGCTCCATCATATGAGCGTGATCCACTACCCTCTGAAATGTGCCTCTAGCAAGAAATAAGAAAGTTGTAGCCTCGTGAAGATACCTTGCCAATCCCTTGGGAAAGCGTTAAATCCTCTCAAACTTTGTATTGATGCGAGAAGAGAAATATCTGGACAATATATGAAATCTGGCATCTTAGATAGAAACGAACATAACCCTGCTGAAGCCTATCAAACTAATCCCTACAGCTGTCTTGAAGGCTATATGGCATGATTTTCTCCATAAATGCCCTTCAAAACTGCTCTCATGTCATAGTTGGAGATCCAACAGATTGGTGAGCTAAAACTGACCTCTAGAACTCCTTCGCCAGGCTGATTTACTAGTAAGAGGTATAAGCAACTTCATGCGACACCAAAATGACCAAAGTACATAGTCGTCCTGACACTCTAACAGGAAATCATAAGATCCATCACCAGGGTGCCATCAAATCTCAGTGGTGCGCTTCTCAGGGGAGCCAAGCGCACAAATCACTCAAATATCTTTTACTGAACTATGGACATGGCTGGGCTGCCAGAAGATAGTGGCACCATAAATAAGGGTGGTGCAATAAATAGAGAAATACACAAAGTCTGACACTTAAACCCCAAACTCAACCGAGATGTTTGAGGAATAATCATAGCACTCATGGAGGATCTGCTGAAGCTAAAGAAGGACCCATATAAATCTTGCGTAGCTTAGATGGAGCTATAGAATGACCCACGAATGTTATAGAAACCACAACCTCAATAGTAGCTGGGGTGGGAGTTGTTCCCTCCAATTTAGCCAATACGCTCAAGAGCAACTCTTGAATTGAGGGTGTAGCGTCTGGGGCTGAGTATGATTGAATAGGGTCTATAGGCCTCTCTGGCTCATAAGTAAGACCTTGAAAAGTCTATCTACCCCTCTAAGTGGAGCTACCCCTCTAGCAAGTCTTAGGCCCCTAGCCCTATCACGAACCCTACCTTGACCTCTAACGGGAGCCACATCAACTGACTTTGGCTCTCTCACTGATCGACAGGAACTAGTAGCCGACATTTACATAGAAGAAGTAGAATCGATAATTTGAAAATAGGCGATATGAGGAAACACATGAATAAAAGCAGTATATGGAATCTTTTCCTACCAAGTGCCCTGTAGGCTCCTGAAGATATGTGTGGATGTCTACACGCTGATGTTTGAGACTCTACTAGACAAGCTACCCTTGACTCATGAGCCCAATGAACCTAGAGCTCTAATACAAAACTTGTCATGACCAAAAATTGGATCACAACTAAAGAAAATAAAGCAAAGTACACAAAATCCAAAAACATGGAGTCATGAGTATGGGATCATCTAAAGTGATACGATAGAGCAAATACAACTATCTCAAATAGAATACAAAGCTGATAATATCTTGTACAAGGTTTAAAAAGAAACAATGAAAGAAGTCTCAAATATCCATGGAGATTCAAAGTTTTAGGCTCAACAGTGAGATCTGGATAGGTCTAGAAAAGCTCAACTATAGTGAATAAACTATCATATGCGAGTCCTTGTGCTTGATCTGCAAGGAGGAAACAAAGTAGGGGTGAGCACATTAAAATATACCCAGTAGATTCAACTGACTAAGTAAGAGAAATTGAACAAGTTTGTAATAACTAAGTGTCTCTATCACCTACAACCAAAGATTAGTACACGACTTAAGCATAGATAGAAGCAAGTAAGGACCGTAAATCCAGTCAATGATGTAATGCATTTCAATGTATGACTGCAGTGGCATTGCAGGCCATGTATGAGGTAGAATCATGATCATCGCAGGGTTGATGTACACATCTATCGATCCAAAGCTACTAGATAGAACCTAGGGATATCAAAGGCCATGTACTCAAATATCTCAAGGTGTCACGGGCCATAATTAGAATTATCTTAGAGATGTAAGAGGCCTTATACTGAAGTGTTTCAAGGAGTTGCAGGCCATTTAATAAAATGTCACAACATATCATAATGTCTCAAATGGTACATACGTAATATGATGTGTGCATACAATGCAACTAGTCTAGTATAAGATGTGTCCATACTAATGCAACAAATCTAGAATAAGATGGGTGAATACCAATACAACTAATTAAGAATATGTCATGACCCAGACATAGGGTCTAGGAGTGATAGGGCGAATGAAAACCCCAGATGTCCCCAAACAAGCATCATAAAATCTATCCATACGTCATCGGTTGGGAAGCATACATGAATTAGTAAACACATAATTGTAAGGGATGGGAAAGTAGGACTCATGCTATGGGGACATCATAGGTATCGGGATTAACATGCATTCACATAACACATAGCTTATAGAGACTAAAAGGCGGGTAAGTATGACTCACTCTATGGGGGCAATACAGAAGTTAGAATCTTCCATACCATAACATGACTCTATAACATAAGCTCATAATCAATCCGTAATTACCATAACAATTACATAACCATATCCATAAATGTAGTCCCTAAATATAACACTTAGCAAATAACGTAAAATAGAGTCTATAAGATGTCCAACAATGCCACTAATCATAAGATAGGATGGGGGGCCAAGACATAACCCGGGCTCACCCTCATAGTAAATAACATAAGTAAAAAACCATAGGTAGAGTAATGGTGGTTTGTCCTTGGAAGATAGGACTCACCACAACAGGCAAATCTTGAGTTCCAAGCTAGACGTCATACGGTGGATAAATGTAGTCCTCGGTCCTTACATGGTTAGAACATGTAGTTAAAAGTATGTGTTAGTACGTTTGAATTTACTAAATATGCAAGCATGCAATGCACATAAGCTCACTAAACCTGCATTCAATGTTAGATGACAAAGGAACATACATAGAAAAAGATGTATAGCAAAGAGAAGTAATATAACAATATGCCATGAAATGCATGATGCATGAATGTGAAAATACTTCATATACTTTGAGGATGGGACCGTAACAAACATAAGACAATAACTTGGAACTCTGTTGTCTCCCCCATAACGGATAAATAGGTGACCTATTTGCCAAAGGTAAATCCTTAACATTCGTTTTCTTCTTTTTCCCCTCGGGAATAAACATACCTATGTTAGGCACATAGTTATGGGACAGTGAGATTCCTTTCTAATGGGTCATGCCCCAACTAATGGGATGAGCCTCAATCTCAAGATCCTCTTGGTGCTAGGTCATCATCCCACTAGAATACATATATATACATGTTTGTAAAAGAGGCATAAGGCTTTCAAATCGTTCACATGCATATATAGGCTCAAGGCCAAATCACATTCTTCATAATCATGCATATTAGGCTAAAACGCCAAAACTTTCTTCATGTAATACTCTTCATGCACAGGAATAGCTCCTCTGGAGCACCTTTTTGAGAGATGAATATGGACCCTTTGAGATAGCCCACCCTGCCTCAAACCTCAATCAGTGCTACCTAAACATAATGGTGTAAACACCTATACTTTCTCAATAATCCATAATCATAGACATTCATATGATCACATTCATGTCATTGGGTCTTGACCCACTTTATAAACTTCATAAAATCCATAGTCATATACACATATGCCATGACTGAAATGAGATTAGCATTGGTAATAGAGATTCAAACTTAAGTCAACAATATATTATGAACTTAAAGTAAAAACATGAGTAAAATTCACATTTAAATCATAACATAGATTACCCATTCAAAAATCAAGCTTTAAAGGGGACATGCACTTTCATAACTTCATAACTTCAATGCTATTCATCATATTGGGGCTTAAATCACTTTAAAATCAATAAATAAACATAGCTCATACAACAATTGAATTTAATAAACCATATTCTTCAAAAACCATATTTAAAGTAAGCTAAAATTCATGAAAATCACTTGAAAAGAGCTTGGGACTTCTTGGTTGAAAGGGACAAAAAAGCCATCCCACATACCTTAGCTAATAGATAAGATTCAAGAAGAAATTGGAAGAAAGTTTATGAAGAAGAAGACCCTTCCTTATGCTCCAAGCTAGTCTCCAATGGCTCACTTGAGGGGAGTTATTTGGATGGGAGAATTTGAATAATTCTAACTGTGAGAATGAATTTGAACGAGGGGAATAGAGTTTAGGTCATTTGGAGGTCTTAAGATAACATTGGAAGTCATAAAAGACCTTTAGGAGAAGCCATAGTGACAAAAAAACCATTAATAAAGAAAAATAACATGTCTTGCCAGGGGCCCTGTGAGGTGGTCTCACGGTCCGTACAAGGTTTCACAGACCAGGAAACCCTCTCATAATACCTCACTTAGTCAATTCTCAGAAAACACCACATGCATGGGCTTTATGAAAATAGACATAACTTTTTTATCCAAACTCAGAATGAGGTGAAACCAGATGCGTTGGAAAACTCATTCAAAGAGATTCAATTTGATAATTCAATTATTTTTTAGTTGAGAGTTATGACACTGTAAAGTTGACCCTTCTATTGGTACTTGTGGAAAGCTAAGCCAATGGAATCCATTTGAACTTGGCCTGATGTAGAGACCCATGATGGCCTTAAATAACATAAATAAGCTCTGATTGAGGGTTGAAAGTGAACTTAGCCTGAGCTTGACGATTCCATACTTTAAAATATTCAACGCCAATACCCATACAAAGGGCTCATGGGTCGTACCAAGCCAAACGGCCTATGTACTTCTCTCTCCAACTTCACTTAGAATATCCTTCACAACAAACTTCCAAGATGGTGATCCAATACTGCGAAAATTTTCACTGCAAAAGCTATACAGGGGGCCATACAGACTGTACCACTTTGTATAGGTTGCGTACTTGGCCATGCTGCCATACTTTGTCCCAAAGATGTGGGATTTCAAGCTTAGGCCACCACACAGTCCGTGAGGTGTCACATGCGGTGTGAGGGGCCCATGTGTGGTGTGCGTTAGTTTAAAGTTCCACGTTTAAGGTTAAACACCCTCTAAATGGCCAAGGGCCTCTCTTTGGAGTCTCCATAGGGGTCATATGACCTCACACGGACTATGTGGGCTCCAACGGAGCATCACCTTGGTCTAAAACTTCCCAAAATCAAAATATTTAATATCCAATGAGGTCATACAATGTTCGGGTTCTTATATCATCTCCCCCTTGGGAACATTCATCCTTGAATGTGCTAAAATAAAGCTTGAAAGGTTTGAATTAGAACATTAAACATTCAAACACAAGGTATAATGCATATTTCATCACTTGAAAATCATAAAGTCATTAAAACTCATATTAAAACACATTTAAATCATTCAAAACTTCTTAAAAGTCATTTTCGTGCACATGTATGCATGTCATGTCATGAAACTCAAGAGTGAATGAACTAGGACCACTTCGAAAAGGAAAAACCTAATACCTTAGGCTTGAGAAGTTGGAAAAGATAGAGATATAATTTCATCTTTCCCAACTCTGCCTCTCATGTAGCACTCTCAACATATTGATTTCTCCAAAGTACCTTAACCGAAGTCACATCCTTGTTGCGAAGCCGCTTCACTTGCCTATCAATAATTTCAACCGGAACTTCCTCATAAGATAAGTTCTCCTAAACCTCAACACCTTCCAAAGGCACAATAGAACTAGGATCATTAACAAACTTCCTCAACATAGACACATGAAAAAATCGAGTGATTAGAACTCAATCCGGAGAAAAATCCAGCCTATAAGCTACATTCCCAATCCATTCAACAATCTCATAAGGACCTACATACTGGGAACATAGCTTGCCCTTTTTTCCAAAATGCATTATACTCTTCATAGGTTAGACTTCCGCATACACCCAATCACCAACATGTAACTCAAGATCCATTTTCATTACATCCGAATAGGACTTTTGGCGACTTTAAACCATCTTCAACCTTTCCCTAATAAACTTCACCACCTTCATAGCCTCCAACACAAATTTCGGGCCAATCAAAGACATCTCTCACATTTCAAACCACCCTACTGGACCTAGGTACACCATGTAATCTGACCAACTCTTGGATGTACTACCTTCCATAACCTTCGGCACTAAAAGCAATCTTGACCGGTAGGAAATGAACTGACTTAGTCATCCGATCAACAATAATCCAACTTGAGTCAAATTGCCTTTGGGTCGTAGATAAACCAACCATAAACTCCATGTTCATACCTTCTCATTCCAAGTAGGAATTTCAATATCTTAGCTCAAACCACCAAGCCTTTGGTGCTCTACCTTCCCTTGTTAACATTTAGCGCATTCAAATTCAAACTTTGCTATATCCTTCTTCACACCATACCATCAATACACATCCACTCATGATGATCTACGTAATTCCATCAAAATCAGGAACACAATTGGTCTTGGTATAAAATCACACCATCTCCCCCTTAGGAGAACAACTCTATTTTCTTTTCGGCAACCAATTTCTTCAATTCAACCAGTGATGGATCTAGATCTTACTTAGCCTTTACATCAACAACCACCAAGATTCGGCCTTATTTTGTACATGAACACCACTATCATTAGAGTCGGCCAACCTAACGCCCAATCTAGCCAAAAGGTGAAAATCTTTTGCCAAGTATTCCTTCCCTTCATCCAAATGAGCCACACTTCCCATACATAGCCTACTAAGAACATCAGCTACAATATATGCCTTACTGGGATGATATCGTACACTCATGTCATAGCCCTTGAGGAGTTCCAAACATCTCCTTTGTCTCAAGTTAAGGTCCCTTTGAGTGAACACATATTTCAAACTCTTGTCGGTGAAACATCAACATGTAACCCATACAAGTAGTGTCTCCAAATTTCCAAGGCAAACACCACTATTGCTAACTTATGATCATGAGACGGATAATTATGCTCATGCACCTTCAAGTGCCTTGACGCATAAGCTATCACCTTCCCATGTTGCATAAGTAAATAACCCAACCCAATTCTAGAAGCATCACAATACACCACCAACCAATCTAAACCATCCGTTAAAGCCAAAAAAAAGAAGCTGATGTAAGCCGGTCTTTCAAAGTCTGAAAACTCTTCTCACACATATCAGACTATACAAACTTGGCCTTCTTTTAAGTCAAAGTGGTCAATGGAGATGCTATGGATGAGACAACTTCAACAAACATGCCATAATAACTAGCCAACCCAAGAAAACTTTGAATATCCCAAGGAGCAAGCTTGTCAAATAATGCATATCTTTCACCAGCACCCTTTTGACCTCATCTATAGGATCAGCTACAATATCTTACTTGCCTTGATTGAATTATGAGCCAAAAGTGATATCTCCCTATTCGGTAGGGAGGGATGGAGATAGAAAATTGTAAGACACGCTCCATGGCACGCTATGAATCATGAAAAAGTAAAACATTTCCTAAAACGCCTTGTAGCCTCTTACCCATAGATGTGGCGCGCTTCACACCCATGAATAAGACTCTACTTGACACAACATGTTAGACGCTAAGGACCATATATATATCTAGTGCTCTGATACTATCTTGGTTATGACCACACCTAGGGTCTACAGGTGATATGGCGAATGGGAACCCAAAAGCCCAAACAAGCCTCGTAGCATCAATCCACACGTCATCCATTCAGAAGCATACATGAATTAGTAAGCACATAGTTCTAAGGGACACGAAAGTAGGAATCACGCTATGGGGACATCATATAGATAGGGATAGGGACTAATATGAATTCACATAACATATAACACATAGAGACTAAAGGGCGAGGGAGTATGACTCACTCTATGGGGGAAATACAAGACTTAGGATCTTCAACATCATAACATGCATCCATAGCATGTGCTCACAATCAATCCATAATGACCATAACTATTATATAACCATATCCATAAATGTAGTCCTGGAATACAACACTGAGCACATAACATAAAAGAGAGCCTACAAGATATTTAAGAAAGCCTCCAATTATAAGATGGGACAAGGGGACAAGACATACCCTGGGCTCACCCTCAAATTAAATAACATAAGTAAAACACCATAGATAGAGGAATGATCATTTGTCCTTAAAAGATAGGACTCACCACAACAAGCAAATCTCAAGGTCTAAGCTAGACGTCGTATGGTGGATGAACGTAATCCCTGGTCTCTATATGGTTAGATCATGTCGGCAAAAAGTATGCGTTAGTACGTTTGAATTTAGTAAGTATGCATGCATGCAATGCACATGAACTCACTAAACCTACTTTCAATGTTATATGACAAAGGCACATACATAGAAAGAGATATATAGCAAAAAGAAGCAATATAACAATATGCTATGAAATGCATGATGCATAATTACGAAAATACTTCATTTACATTGAGGATAGGACCGTAACAGACATGAGACCAAGTGAGCTATAACTTGGAACTCTGATGTCACCCCTACAATGGATAAAGAGGTGACCGTCTTGCCAAAGATAGATCCTTAGCATTCTTCTTCTTCTTTTCCCCCTCGGGGCATAAACATACCTATATTAGGCACATAGTTATGGGACAATGAGATTCTTTTCTAATGGGTCAAGCCTTAACTAACGGGATGACCCTCAATCTCAAGGTCCTCTCGGTGCTAGGTCATCATCCCACTAGAATACATATATATACATGCTTGTAAAAGAGGCATAAGTCTTTCAAATCGTTCACATGCATAGTTAGGATCAAGGCCAAATCACATTCTTCATAATCATACATATTAGGCTAAAAAGCCAAAACATTCTTCATGTAATACTCTTCATGCATAGGAATAGCTCCTCTGGAGAACCTTCTTGAAAGATTAGTATGGACTCTTTGGGAAAGTCCACCCCAACTCAAATCTCAATCGATGCTCAGTAAACATAGTGGTGTAAAAAGATATACTTGCTAAATGAGCCATAATGTTAGACATTTATGTGATCACATTCTTATCATAACCATAATCTTCTCAAAATCATATACATAAACATCATTGGGTCTTGACGCGCCTCATACACTTCATAAAATCCATTGTAATGTTTGCATATGCCATGAATGAAATGAGACTAGCATTGGTAATAGAGATTCAAAACTTATATCAACAATACATTATGAGTAAAAACATGAGTAAAATTTACATTTAAATCTTAACATATATTATCCATGCACAAATCAAGCTTTAAAGGGATCATGTGCTTCAATAACTTCATAACTTCAATGCAATTTATCATATGAGGGCTTAAATAACTTTAAAATCAATAAATAAACATATCCCCTGCATCAATTGAATTTAATAAACGATATTCTTAAAAACCATATTTAAAGTAAGATAAAGTTCATGTAAATCACTTGAAAAGAGTTTGGGTCTTCTTGGTTGAAAGGGACCAAGAATCAATCCCACATATCTTAGCTAATAGAGAAGATTCAAGAAGAAATTGGAAGAAATTTGATGAAGAAGAGGACCCTTCCTTATGCTCCAAGCTAATCTCTAATGGCTCACTTAAGGGGAGTTCTTTAGATAAGAGAATTTGAATAATTCTAACTGTGAGAATGAATTTGAATAAGGGGAATAGCGTTTAGGTCATTTGGAGGTCTTAAGATAACATAGGAAGTCATAAAAGACCCTTAAGCCATAATTACAAAAAAAATTAAAAAAAACCATTACAATAACAACAACAATAACAACATACCCAGTAGAATCCCACAAGTGGGGTCTGGGGAGGGTAGAATATACGCAGACCTTACCATTACCTCATAGAAGTAGGGAGGTTGTTTCTTGGGAAAAAACCATTAATGAAGAAAAATAACATGTCTTGCCAAGGGTCTCATGAGGAGGTCTCACAGTCCGTACAAGGTTTCGTGGACCATGAAACCCTCCTGTAATACCTCACTTAGTCAAATCTCAAAAATTACTGCACAGATAGGCTTTACAAAAACGGGGATAACTTCTTGATCTGAACTCAGAATGAGGTAAAACCAAATGCATTGGAAAGATAATTCAATGAGCTTCAATTTGATGGTTCACCCAATTCATTTTGAGCTAAGATAAATAACCATTTAAAATTGACCCTTCTATTGGTACTTGTGAAAAGCTTAGCCAATGGAATTCCTCTGAACTTTGCATGATGTAAGAGACCCATGATGGCCTTAAAAACATAAATAAGCTTGAATTGAGGGCATGAAACTGAACTTATCTTGAGCTTGAAGATTCCATTCTTAGAAAAATTTGACGCCAACACCCATACAGAGGGCTTCACGGGCCATACCAATCCAAATGGTTTGTGTACTCCTCCTTCCCACTTCACTTAGAAAATCGTTCGCAACAAAATTCTGAGACAGTGATCCAATACTTAGAAAAGTATCACTCCATAAGCTATTCGAGGGTATAGGGACCATACCACTTTGTACGGTCCGTGTACTTGGCCGTGCAACCATACTTAGTCGCAAAGTTGTGAGATTTCAAGCTAAGGCCACCACACGGTCCATGAGGTGTCACATGGGTCGTCAGGGGTCCATATGTGGTGTGCCTTAGTTTAAAGTTCAGTGTTTATGGAGAAACACCCTCCAAATGGCTAAGGACCACTCCATGGAGGCTTCCACGGGCCATTGACCTCACACGGACCATGTAGGCTCCCATGGAGCGTCACCTTGGTTTAAAACTTCTCGAAATCAAAATTTTCAAGCTCCAATGAGGTTTTATAATGTTTGGGTTCTTACATCATCTCTCCCTTGGGAACATTCATCATCGAATATGCTAGAACGAGGATTGAAAGGTTTTACTTAGAACATGAAACATTCAAATACAAGATACAATGCATATTTCATCATTTGAAAATCACAAAGTCATTGAAACTCGTATAAAAACATATTTAAATCATTCAAAACTTCTTAAAAATCATTCTCGTGCACATGTATGCATATCATGTCATGAAACTCCAGAGTAAATGAATCAGGACTACTTCGAAAAGGAAAAACCTAATACCTTAGGCTTGAGCAGATTGGAAAAGATGGGGATATCATTTCATCATGCCCAACTCTGCCTCCCAATGTAGCACTCTCAACATTTTGATTTCTCCAAAGTACCTTAACCAAAGCCATATCCTTGTTACGAAGCCGCTTCACTTGCCTATCCATTATTTCAACTGAAACTTCATCATAAGATAGGTTATCCTCAACTTCAACACCTTCCAAAGGCACAATAGTACTAGGACCACCAACAAACTTCCTCAACATAGACACATTCAAAACCGAATTATTAGAACTCAATCTGGAGGCAAATACAGCCTATAAGCTACATCCCCATTCTGCTCAACAATCTCATAAGGACCTACATACCGGGAACTTACCTTGCCTTTCTTTCCAAAACACATTACATCCTTCACAAGCGAGACTTTCACATACACCCAATCACCAATATGAAACTAAAGATTCCTTTTCCTAACATCCGAATAGGACTTTAGGCAACTTTGAACCATGTTCAATCTTTTCTTGATAAAATTCACCTTCTTCATAGCCTCCAACACAAAATTCGGGCCAAGTAAAGAAATCTCTCCCAACCTAAACCACCCCAATAGACCTAGGTACACCATGCAACCTTACCAAATCTTGGATGCACCACCTTGCATAACCTTTGGCCTTAAAAGCAGTCATGACCGGTATGAAATCAGCCGACTTAGTCATCTGGTCAACAATAATCCAAATTGAGTCAAATTGCCTTTGGGTCTGAGGTAAACTAACCACAAACTCCATGTTCACACCTTCCTACTTCCAAATAGGAATTTCAACATCTTCAGTCAAATCACCAGGCCTTTGGTGCTCTACCTTCACTTGTTAACACTTTGAGAATTCAGATACAGACTTGGCTATATCCTGCTTCATACCATGCAACCAATGCACTTCTGTTTGATCCCGATACATCTTATTATATCTTGGGTGAATAGAATAATAAGAGTTATAGGCTTTCCTCATGATCATCTCCCTAAGACCACCAACATCCATAACCCACAATTGATCTTGCTACCAGATCACACCATCTCCCCTTGGGAGAACACCTTTATTTTCTTTTAGAAAATAAATTTCTTCAATTCAACCAATGATGGATCTAGATCTTGCTTAGCGTTTACATCAACATCAACCGAAGATTCGACCCTATTTTGAACATGAATACAACCACCATTAGGATTGGTCAACCTAACACCTAATCTGGCCAAACAGTGAACATCTTTTGCTAACTCTTCCTTCCCTTCATCCACATGAACCATACTTTCGATAGATAGCCGATTAAGAGCATCGACTATAATATTTGCCTTACCGAGATGATATCCTACACTCATATCACAGCCCTTAAGGAGTTCCAACCATCTCATTTGTGTCAAGTTAAGATCCCTTTTGAGTGAACACATATTGCAAACTCTTGTTATCAGTGAAAACATCAACATGCACCATATACAAGTAGTGTCTCCAAATCTCCAAGGCAAACACCACAATTGCTAACATAAGATCATGAGTCGGGTAATTACGCTCATGCACCTTCAAGTTCCTTAACGCATAAGCTATCACCTTACCATGTTTCATAAGTACACAGCCCAACCCAAATCAAGAAGCATCACAATAAACCACCCATCTAAACTATTCATTAAAGCCAAAATAGGAGTCGATGTTAGCCGATCTTTCAAAGTCTAAAAATTCTTCACACACTCATCCGACTATACAAACTTGGCCTTCTTTTGAGTCAAATTGGTCAATGGTGATGCTGTAGATGAGACATCCTCAACAAAACTGCCATAAAATTTCATAAAATCCATAGTCACGTTTGTATATGCCATGAATGAAATGAGGTTAGCATGGGCAATAGATATTCAAACTTAAATCAACAATACATTATGAAGTTCAAGTAAAAACAAAAGTAAAATTCACATTTAAATCTTAACATAGATTACCCATGCACAATTCAAGCTTTAAATAAGACATGTACTTTCATCACATCATAACTTTAATGCAATTCGTCATATTGGGGCTTAAATCACTTTAAAATTAATAAAGAATCATTACATCAATTGAATTTAATAAACCATATTCTTCAAAACTCATATTTAAAATAAGCTAAAATTCATGAAAATTACTTGAAAAGAATTTGGATCTTCTTAGTTGAAAGGACCAAAAATCAATCCCACATACCTTAGCTAATAGAGAAGATTCAAGAAGAAATTAGAAGAAAATTGACGAAGAAGAAGACCCTTCGTTATGCTCCAAGCTAATCTCCAATGGCTCACTTGAGGGGATTTCTTTAGCTGAGAGAATTTGAAAATTCCAAGTATGAGAAAGAATTTGAATGAGGAGAATAGAGTGTAGGTCATTTGGAAGTCTTGAGATAACATAGGAAGTCATAAAAGACCCTTAGGAGAAGCCACAATTACAAATAAAAAACATTAATAAAGAAAAATAACATGTCATGCTAGGGGTCCCATGAGGTGGTCCATGGTCCGTACAAGGTTTCACGGACCATGAAACCCTCCCGTAATACCTCACTTAGTCAATTCTCAGAAAATATTACATCGATGGACTTTACAAAAATAGGCATAACTTCTTGATCCAAACTCGAAATGAGGTGAAAGCAGATGCATTGGAAAGATAATTCAAAGAGCTTCACTTTGATAGTATGTGGGCCATACAACTTAATTTGAGTAAGAGATATGATAGTTTAAAGTTGACCCTTCTATATGTACTTGTGAAAAGCTTCTAATGGAATTTCTTTGAACTTGGCCTGATGTTGGAGACCCATGATGGCCTTAAACAACATAAATAAGCTTGAATTGAGGGCTTAAAAGTGAACTTATCTTGAGCTTTAATATTCCATTCTTAGAAAAATTCGACGCCAACTCCCATATAGAGGGTTTTATGGGTCGTACCAAGCGAAATGGTCCATGTACTCCTCCGTCCCACTTCACTTAGAAAATCCTTCACAAAATATTTTGAGATGGTGATCCAATACTTAGAAAAATTTTCACTCTGGAAGCCATATGGGAGGCAAGCCTTATAGATCATACATTTTGTATGGGCCATGTACTTGGTCGTTCCACCATACTTGGTCCCAAAGTGTTGGGATTTCAAGCTAAGGCCACCACACGGTCCCTGAGGTGTCACATGGGATATGAGGGGTCCATGTGTGGCGTGCCTTAGTTAAAAGTTCTACGCTTAAGGCCAAACACCCTCCAAATTGCTAAGGGCCACTCCATGGAGGCTCCGCACAGGCTGTGTGACCTCACACGAACTGTGTGGGCTCCAATGGAACGTCACCTTGGTACAAATCTTCCCGAATAAAAATTTTAAAGCTCCAATGAGGTCATACAACGTCCAAGTCCTTATAAAATAAGATGTGTGCATACCAATACAATTAGTCAATTATGAGATGTGTGCATGCCAATGCATCCTGTCAAGGATATAGATAGTAGCAATATAAATGACGGCCGATATGTATAGTAGCCATCATATCATATGGGCAATATCATATGCATCAACAAGTACCACAAGGCCATGATTATATCTCATATCATCACTATCTCATCAATAATCAGAATATCATACACGGCTCCTCAAGTACCTAAGTAAGTTCATAAATCACAAGTTCATCACAATTATCACCTATTAATCACAACACTATCCCAAAGCTATCACAAGTCCTATATTACCATAATGATATAAAGAATTATCTCAATTCTCATCAATTCATCTCAAATAATCGATAAGATCTCCATTTACTAAATTTTTGGCATAACTGATATCACATTTCCATCAATTTCTATCATATCATGCCTTTGGCTCATGAATCAATCTGAATCTTACAATTATCACATGAATATGTCCAAACCTACCTCGATGCAAAAATCACACTCGCACAATATTTTGATCAACTCTAATTGTTAAATGATCTCCAAATTGCTCAATCACTGTCAAAATTGGATGTTATACGTCAAGGTGCATTTTGATACCCATATTAGCACAAATTAGGCTTAGGGGTAAAATGACCAAAATTAGGACCAAAATTTGAAATTCTCAATCTAGAAAATTGTAAAATCAAGTTCTATACTAAAAATAGAGTTCATGGGTGAAAATTCCACTAAAATCAGGTTAAAAAAGAATGAGAAATCAACACACAAATGTTGGAAATTAGTCTAAAAATACCCAATTTTGGACATTCAAAATCATGATATTTAATACAAAATCAAGATAAAATTGATGAAAAATGATTTAAATGGTATTTGAATCACTTACCCAAATTAATTCTTCGAAAATTCTCTACAAAAATCGTCTCAAAAGCTTTGAGATTTAACAAATGGGATAAAAATGATGGGTTTCAAATTTAAAACAATGCATGTGACAAAAATACTCCGCGAATGTAGAGGGGGTTGACCAAGTGGCCTTGGTGAATGTGGAGACCAACCATGATCGCGGCGAAGAAGCTGGGGGGGATCCACTCACACGTGCACTCCCCAATAGTGAAGCCCAACCCGCGAACATAGGGATATGATTATCATGACACATCTGCGAACACGGATCGATCCTCCATGAAAGTGAAGGGTGAAAATGTCCCGTTCTCAACGAACACAGAGAAAAGATTTACCTGCACTAGTTATCAGTTATATTAGCAATGCCTAGTCCAATTCTCAACTCAGAACTCGTTTAGAATCATAAGTTTACAAACTAGACATGTATCCACACCATAAATGACAATCTGGACTCAATAGAATAACCAGAATTCAATTCTGAAGTCTATATGACACATCTACCGATGCAAGTTAAATAAACTAGTTTAAAACTGAAAATACCAAAAGCCCACGACAACTCCAAGACATATGACGAGACCATTTCTAGCATTAGTTTCATCATCAAGAATTATTGTAACTGTTGAATTTAGTCCAAGCTTTCAAACTCTGAATGTTGACCAAAGTCAAACTTTAGTTCCAAAAAAAAGTTAAAATACAACATTGGGCTTAAAAACTTCATTTTGACTCCAAATTTAGTTCTGTAATTTCTCCTAGACCATATTCAACATTCCAGAGCTGATGGAATTGACGAATTTCCAATCTGACACCCAAAACTCAAAATGGCACAAAAACTCACGTTTTCAACAATATAAACTTCCAAAAATGCCAAAAATCATATTTTTAACTTTTAATACTCAGGATTTCAGTTCCAACAATACAAATAGTCAAAATAGTCGAAAGCAAATTACAAAGGGTAAAATAATAATTTTCATAGATAAGTTCATAAATGACTAACCAGGACATCAAAATCAACTATTGTAACACCCTCGAGAGCCAAATTTATATCAACCCCGAACGGCACATCCAATTACTCCCAAAAAGAACTAATAAATTCATGAACATCAGAGATGCCACCTTTTTCTTCAATTTCTCAATGTCAACTTCTATGGCCGATGAGCCATAACTACCACCAATCTTCTTCTCCACAACACTCACTTTTTCAGACAAAATCTTTAACTCTTTCCTATGATCCTCTAAAATGACCTCTAGCCTATCATTTCCAACTTTTAGGCCTCCAACAACTCCATTTGCTTCTTTTCAGCCTCTATACATGGGGTCAATCCAGAGGCTATGGCCCTCTCAATCATCTTAGGCAGGGAAGACTTAACCAAGGAGGCTCGGATGTCATCTGCTTTGGCTAACTGGCCAATGTTAAGAATAGTAGCTTTTGGGGTCAAGGGTTGGTCCTCCTTATCCTGAGGCTCAAATTATGTAGCAACTAGAGAATTGGAATAGAAGAGGAAGGCAATGAGGGAGAGGATGAAGATATACCTGCCTCGAGTGCCGACTCTATATCACCGGACATAAGGACCTCAACATCACCCATTAGTGTAGAATCAAATGGCTTTTTCCTAGCCTAGTCCTCCATGTCTATTTGAAATTCTACCTCAATTAGCCAGATATTAGTGGAGGCTGATGGAGTAATCTCAACATTGGTCTTGCTATTGAAGGGAACTCCGGCTCATCTACATAATGTTATGATTAGGATAAGGAATAGAAGTGAGGTTTGAAGTTGTTTTGCTTTTGTGAAGATCACTGGGAAAACTAGAACCTAGATTAAATTTTCGATGTTCCATGATGCATCCAAAAAGTGCCACATTTGGGTGTCGAAGAACTCTCTCTTTACGATTTTCTACCTTCATATGAGGTATAAACAATTTGACGGGATGTGCAGGCCCTCTTAGGATCCCACAACTCCTATATTTGTATCAACTTTGCCTCTTTTATGGCACTCTCAATGGACTAAAAGAAGGCCCCCAACCCTCAAGATGCGTTAAAACTACTTGTCGAATAGAAAAGTCAACCCCTTCAAAAATCTACAATTCCTCTCTGTCTCATCAGGAATAATAATCGTAACATGCCTAATTGCTAATAAAAGAATGAATCATAATTTATGACAGATTAGTTGTCATGTCTTAGACTCGCACGCCTGAAATGACTCTCCTTCCTCAGGTATCAAGAGATGAAATGATTATATAAAGCATTGGGAAACATCTTCTAAGACACTATATGAGATCTAATTGGCAAGAACCCAGAATAAACCCTTCACCAATACCTCGCAGGCTCGCAAAGATAGAGATTAGCATACCAACCTCCACATGACTTGACTGACCAAACAATCTCTATCAACTCTATATATATTGTCAAAACCTTATGTGTGCCCTTGGTTTTCCCACCATGAAATTAAGGTGGATCTGTCTTTATGAACCTCTCATATCTATAGTACTTGCTCTCGATCAACACAAATAAAGGCACACCCTGAACCCAATTTGTTGGTGTACAATCACCATTTACCGTAGAAGTTATAAGTAGCTTCCCTACTAGACCTTGATCTACTAGAAACTAATGTTGTTTTAGGGTTTGAGACCCCAATCTATTTTGAGAACCTCCTGGTATAAGTGTTGTACTACTGCTCTGAGCAAAACTCTCGAGTACACCTAATACCCTCAAGAAAGTATCCTAAAATAATAGTGTCATGGCATACTCTTGAGGGATTTGGTCCTCTCTAGTATCAATTCATGGCTTTCTAAAGGCACTTATTACGACCTATTATTGGAGCCACTCCATATACGTGGACTTGGCCTTTAGATTTGGTTCTACTCCTACCACTGACTAGGTAGGTTCCTTGAGGATTGACTCTCCTCTTCCATCAGAAGTTGTAGCTTTCATTCTAGCCATCAGCCAAAAGAGATATGTGACAAGTCAGCACTAGTGCAAGTTACCATGTATGATAATAATTGAAAGAACAAACAAAATTTTTCTAATAGTCTTCATCACCTCTAAAGGATAAACAACTTATGTCTCCGCACTGATTTATGATACTCTACTAGACTAGGCTTGTACACACATGAAACTTATGAATTCAGAGCTCTAATACTAATTTTTTCATGATCCAAAACTTGAATGTAATGGTACTTTTCTTATCCCACCAAGACGAGCCAGTTTAAATGTATTATATAGGTAAAAGCAGAAGTAAAGAAAAATAAAATTCTCAAAATAACAAAATATACAAATAACTAAATCAAGTTCCTAATACTTTCAAAATGTAGTTGCCACGTGTACAAGCCACTAATCTGTTATAACACATTTGAAAAAAAAATATAAGTCTCAATGTCTCGGTATTTTTAAAGTAGAACAAGAATATATATATAAGAAATAAAGTTTTCGCTAAAGTGACAAGCAACTGCCTCAATAACTCTTGATAAAAGTGTCAGATGTAGAAGGATAGAAGGTAAAATCTTGAAGATCCAGGCTCCTAACTTACAGAAATGTGGAAGCATGGATTGACTACCTAACAATACGATAATCGGCGAAAACCTACTAAACACTAAGCAAAGCAATAAAGAACATGAGTACCCCATTCACTCCAACCAAAACTTAATAACTATAGACTGCAAGAAAATCATCCCAACCTAACAATTCATAATTCACTTAGCATGTAGTTCAATAGTAAGTCACTAACTTAATAGGTCATCAACACACAAATTCATCAGTTAGGTTGCTAAAGGAATATTTATAATCTCAAAGATAAAGGATATGTAATACAATTCATTGAAATCTCAAGTAAAAGAATACATGTCTATCTTAATGATACACATCCATTGAGAATCAGATCGAACCCATGAGGGCCTCATATGGTCTATATATCTGCCAATACCATTTTTCCTTGGAATAATCATAACTCATCACAACCATTTTCCCTTAATATCAATATAACTAGTCGGAACTACTTTTTCTCACCATAATCATAATAGTGAATCTCTTCTCACTTTTCCAGCACCAATGTAAATAGGCATATCCACACAATCTATGAGAATAGGATGATGTCCATAAAAATACATAATTCATATTAAAACAATTACATTGTATTTCCACTAATGAGTCTATATCATTAATCGAATCATCCAAACATACTATGCATCAATATATGTTACATGTTGCAATTTCATCGCCTTTTCTTATCATTTAAATCAAATATTTAAACAATTCACCCCACAGCTAAATTTTTATTACTCTCTAGAGCACGTAATAAGAAAATACAAGATTCTACCTATTCAAATAAGATTTAAAAAATTAATTACTGTAATTTAATCAAACAACTATTTTGTAATTTGAGATTTTCATTTTCGGCTGGCCTCCAAATAACCAAATTCCATTCAATAATGAAAATCATGATAAGAATACAATAAAAATTGCCAAAATATTTATTTTAAGGACCACATCCAAAATGATTTAGAAATCCATTCTCCAAACAATAGGGATAAATTGAAAAATTAATACATTACCCAAAGTAATCAAAAACCAACAGTGAAAAACATTTTAAAAATTTAGTTGAAATCAGTTCATAATCATCAATTACACTCATGTTCCTGAGAAAACCCATAAACTCTAAAGATCAAACAAAGAATTAAATGTTAAAATTTGAAATAATTAGTGGATAATAATGTTTTTGAGTCAATATTACTTACCCAATATTTTTATCTTTACAATCCTCTATCGAGTTCTAGACTTCAAAAATGATGGAAATGGAATACATTCTGTCTTTAAAAATGTCATTAAAATTGTCAGACATATGTTCTACGTGAATATGTATAACACTTCAAAAGTTTCTAAACTGTTGAACTTTCCTTTTATGTGTATAGGATCATACCGAGTGATTATAACCTTGAATATAGGTATTAAAGCCTATTCTATAGTGATTATAGAGTTGAAATAAATAAAAGTTATAAAGATCCTTTAAAACAAAATTGAGATGAAACCTTCCTTACCGATTGAATTTCGATATGAAATCCTATAAAAATAGGTGATCCAATAACTCCAAAGTTATGAATATAAGTTATAGTCCTTTCCTAAGTAATTGAAATGTGTCGTATGTAGTTTGAGGTCATAAGAGATGCCCAAGGTCAAGACGGGTTCAAAATATTTCAATCGGCTAAGTTTTGATATGAGATCATAGAAGGGTTAACTTCAAATGATCATATCTCTCAGCACATAATGCATTAAGGGACCCATAATATATCAAATTCAAGATCTTTGAATTATCTTTTCAACACATCTAATTTTTCCTTACTTAGATTTTGAAGCAAAATGTTATGACCATTTTGTTGAAGGTTAGTGAATTTGGAAAATTCAGTGACTCACCTAATAATTCGGTGATCCGGTGATGTTGATAGACAAAATGTCTAGAGAAAGCTTGAAACACTGTAAAAAGGGAGAGCAATGGTCCCCATATGGCAACTCTTTGAATGATTTGGTGAAGGGGGCCCCTAGATCGACGATTTGGTCAATAGAACTCACCAAAAGGTCATTTTTTTCCAATTTTGATGATTATTTGACGTCCCCAAAATGTTATTGTTGACCTTTTATCCTTAATCAACTTCCCTAAGTATATCATAGAGCCTAATAACCTCCTATATATGCATAATCTCCAAAATAATTGAAATTTTATGTTCAAAGTTCTCCGAAAAAAGAAGCTAGGGTTTTTTATCTTCAAGTGCAAATCAAAGGTTCTTCAAGATATTTTTTTTCTTTCAAGTATGTAAGGATACACTAAATCATGAGATTGTTCTTTCATGGGCACCCATTGATGGTAATAGAAACATTGTGAAAGTATTGAGTCTTCATGCATGTTTCTTTGAAGGTTTTCTAGTAAACTATATAATCGATGTATTTTTACATGCTTGATGATCATTCTGGAATTGACTAAACAAATACTTTTACATAAATTATTTTATCAACCTCATATATTATTTGATCAAATATTTGCGTGAATGAACCTAGGAGATGAGTCTATAGCCTTGACATGATGAATGTTGACTGTGAAAGTGATATGAGCATGATGATAATATTTATAGAACTGGATGGTCCTATGAGTCTTTGTAAATTAAATTCAAATGATTTTTTAAATTGATAGTCCTCTTAACTATTATCTAAACCCTTCCTGAAAGATGTGATTGAAAATTTTGATTCGATGGTTAATAGGTCGAAAGGATCAAGTGTGATAGAATTAATTAACTGACAAAATTCCCTATGAGACTCATTGATTGGATTAATTGTTTATAATCATTGAGTCTTGGGAGGAGTATCAAGTACTGATTTGAGTGAGAGTAAGTCCAACTTGAATATAATAACTATGTCACCAAATGTAGGAAAGGATTCGTTAAGTCGGATATTTTCTCTTGATAGGTCCCTAAAATAATAGGACTTGATTGATTGAATCCATGATAGGTCAATTCATTCTTTACCCTGGAAAGGTATTGAACAGTTGTGGCAACATCAATGGGATTGTTGTATGATCATTGGCTCAAAAGTGATTATTGTTGAATAAGTAAACTCCCAGTAGGATATGATAGTACTCTGATTGGATTGGATCGGATTGGACTGGATTGGATGTGAATGGTCTTTGCGTAAACCATATCATTACTTGACTTATGACGTTCTGATTGAGTCCCTTATTTTCTATGATTTTATTCTTTTACTTCAAGTTATTTTACATAGTCATACATTTCATGTACTGTTGTCTATTTGGGCCTGCAACATTTTATGATACAAAGACAGGTACTAGAGATTGTCACTCATTATTTACTTCATCTAGCTTCTAGAGTTATGTCATGACCCGGGGTTAGGGCCTAGATATGACACAGCGAATGGGAACACGAGAGTCCCCAAACAAGCCACAAGTATCTATATACATATCATCGGTTGAAGAATAGCATTCAATTAATAAAACATAGTTCTAAGGGACGGGAAAATAGGACTCACGCTATGGGGACAATATGATGCTAGGGACCTCCCACATTTCCACACCAAACATACATATAGTTGAATAGGAGTTTCTCATAAATCATTCCAATAATACATAAGCAACGTACTAATCATAACAAACAGATTTCAGAAAAGTTTACATAAAGTCCAACAAATGCCTTTAGTCAAACGGAACGGGGGCAGAGACAAATTCTGGGCTCACCCTCAAATAAAAAAGGACATTCCGATATAACATAAAAGAAAGGCAGTTGGCTCTTCCTTGGAAGATGGGACTCACCACAGTATACTCATGGATTGGACTATTCGTCAGCCTGTTGGTAATCAAAGTGCTCGGCCTCTACATGGTAAAGTCATATAGGCATAGAGTCTGTGTTAGTACATTTGAATGTACTAAGTATGTGGGCATGCAATGCATATGAGTTACCAAATATGCATTTCAATGATAGATTAAAAAGGCACATAATATAGAAAGAATCATATATTCAATGGAAATATATACAAGATGCCATGAAATTATGATGCAGATAATGCAACAATGCTCATATATATTGGGGATGGACTATAACTGACAAATCAAACTCATCCGAGCTATTACATGAATTAGACCTATTGGGACCTCCCACCGGTAGGGATAAGATTACTAGTAAAAGGTAATCTACATCACACCGTACGACCATGCTTTTCAGTGGATACCTTCCTTACGACCCCCTTGTCGAAAGGATTTTACATAATCATATCATATCATAAACATAATAAATGAATAACCATTCCTTACAACATGGTCTTTCCGATAATGGCAAACGTTCCTATGTTGGCACATAGTTCAAGGAAAGGGAAAGGGCCTTTAGGGATAACCCTGATGCCCCCAATCCATCGGTGCCAAGTCATCAGCATCCCACTTGAATACTTATAAATATACGTGCTTTCAAGAGATACCATATTCATTGCAAATCCATTCGATGCACATTTAGGCTCAATTGTCAACTCATAAATCATAATCATAATGCTCATGCAAGAAATAGCTCATCTAAATATATGGAATGGTGCAAGCACCCGTAATGAACAAAGAGCCATAATCATAGACATATATGTGATCACATCCTTGTCATAACCAATGCCTTACCAAAATCATATCATAATAGTTTCATAAAACATAATTAGGCTTAACCCACTTCAAAATTTCGATATACCAATGTTCATGAATGCAATGTAATGCATGATGTGAGGATAGCATGGGTAACCTAGATTCAAGTTAAAATCAGCCATAAAAAATGAAATTGAGGAAATCTATATTAAAGCCACACGTAAATCATATTATAGATCACCCATGCATAAATCAACTTTAAAAAGGACATGCATGTTCATATCTTCATAACTCAATGTAAATCTTCATAATAGTGATCAAAGTGAATTGAAATCGTAGGTACAATACAACCCATACACTAATTAGATTTAATAAAATTAAATAATGAAATCTCATATTCAAAGTAAACTAAATTCATGAAATAGATTGAATAACCTTTGGGTCTTCTTGGCTGAAAGGGACCAAGAATCAATCCCACATACCTTGATTGAAGAGCTGAATTTGAGGGATGAAATTAGCTTGAATTGGACTCCAATAGAATAATAGATTTGATCCTTGAGAGGGGAGTATAGAGAGGAACAGGGAGGTGATCTTATGAGGGTAGAATGTTTTAGGAGAATGAATTAAGGTGGAAGGGGATATCAACTGAATTAGGTGATTAGGATAGGTAAAAGGTCATATATCATAATTAAAATAAACTGAAATTACATAAACGATATTAATGAAACGGACCAAAATTAGAACCGTCAGGTCCACACGGTCTATTACACGGTCCGTGAAATTTCACAAGGACCGTAAACAGTGGTCGTGATCTAATACTTAGAAAGTTTGCAGAGGAAATTCACGCAGAGCTAAGAGGTACCACACCGACAACTACATAGTTCGTGTGACTCCACACAAGTCGTGACATCGACTATGGAAAGGTACTTCAAATAATTTTTGCACGACAAGTTACGAGATGGTACTTCCATACTTAGAATAATTTTACGTAGTGAGTCACATAGAGAGCCACACGGTCCGTGACACATCACACGGACCATGTAAGTGGCCATGTGCCCTCACTTGGCCAAAATTCCCTCCCGTCTCAAGTTGTCCCAACCATGAACTGGACCAAGTGTCCCTACATGGGAGTCCACACGATCCGTATGGCTTTACACAGCTCGTGTGGGACCTCCATGAAGTGAATCCTAGCAGTTCACTTCGGATAATTCCAAGAGATTTGGGAAACGTCACTCGAAAAATTTGGGTCCTTACAAGTTGGGTCTTAGATTTGCTTTAATTCCATTTTAAGATAGCCATGGACCTGTTATTGGCACCACTTAGTAGACGGATAAAGGCTTCATAGAATAGATTGTTGAGTTGTGATTGGATATTATTTTTGGCTAGTTTATTTCATACTAGTCTTAGTCGGTTGATTGATAGATTGGTTTTCCTTTGGCCTTTGATTAACGATTTGGTTATTGTTTCCTGTTAAGTTACTTTTGATTATTAGTGTCTTCCGCCATCAGATACTGATCGAATGAATATGATGAGGACAAGTAGTTCGCTTAGGGGCTAGCAACAGTCTCTAAGCATCATACACACCAAGGTTACCCTCCTAGAGCATGACAAACTTGGTATCAAAGCACAAAGTTCAAGAGTCTTAGGGAGTCTATGATGTCTTGTCTAGTATAGCCTTGTTTATATGTGTGTTATGTACCATACCTTTTAAGCAGGAGTTGGACATAGGTATTGTTGTACTTCGTTCTTATTCTGGTTCATGCTAAAGAGTTAAACTCTAGGAAAGCTCTCTTCTAACTCGTACTCTCCACATTTGCAGACCATGCTTTCCAAACTCGTTGTGAGCCTGAGAAATGCTGTCAACAGCAAAATTTCCATACCTGGGATTCCCTTACAGCCTAGGAAGAGGACCACAATTTGGGCAGAGGAGTGTGAGCCTACTACTCAACTTGTAGTACATGTCCGATGGGTAGAAGAGAACAAGGAGAACCATACGGAATAACCTTGGAGCAAAAAAGGCTAAGTAAGACATAAGCATAATCAACATAAGCAAGGAAATGGAAAGAGGTCCTCCTTTCTAAAGAGGTCTTAGAGTTATACGCCACCATCTATGAGTGTACCTACATTTAATAGAAGATATGATTTTAGGCCATGAGGTAATCAGAACTTTAAAGTATGAAATTTTCAAATCAGAAGAAGCATGGCCAAAGGGTCTAAAGGAAAGTCTTCATATGGTACATGTGGGAAACTTCATTTGCGGAAGTGTTGAAAGGGCACCAATGGTAGCTATAAGTGTGGCCAGGTGGGTTACTTTTAGAGGGAATGTATGATATGGGGAAACAAGACCCAATCTTCTACAGCAGCACAACCACTTTAGGGTAATCAAAGGGGTGCTACTTTGGGTATAAGTCGGGGTATAAACCATTTCCATTCCATCGATAGTTTCCAAGATTAGGAGAAATCGCCAGATGGAATCACTAGTATGCTTTGAGTCTTTCTTATGATTTTTATGGTTTGCTTGATCCTGGTGCCACGTTATCATTTATGACCTCACATATGGATGATAGGTTTGATGTATTCCTTGAGAATCTTACTTAGTCTTTTGCATGTACCTACTCTTATTAATAAGTCTATCTTTGCTGTGTGAGTCTATAGTGATTGCACCATTCATGTCCATTATAAAGATACCATGGTCAACTTGATTTAAGTTAGAGGTGATTGATTCTAATGTCCTTTTAGGCATAG
Organism: Solanum rostratum; assembly: GCA_029948455.1. Classification (NCBI taxonomy): domain Eukaryota; kingdom Viridiplantae; phylum Streptophyta; class Magnoliopsida; order Solanales; family Solanaceae; genus Solanum; species Solanum rostratum. The sequence continues at coordinate 25,169,280 of CM057049.1, forward strand.
AATAGCTTTAAGCTTGTTGTACCATCGTTGATGGTAGAATTTGAAATGTCAAATTTTAGATGATGAATCATGCAATTAAGCCAGATCAATATGCACCCCAGATTCTGCTATTCAAAACTAGCTTTTGACGTTATTTGTGAGAGAAAGAGCTATGTCTTTAAAAGTTTTGTATTAACACTTGAGGGAGTGTGATTTGAGGTCTTATAAATCATAAGTAGAATTGAGTTGTCCTAGAGGACAATGGTGGAAAAAAAGAGACCTTATAGTGAGAGTGGTCGTTGATTGAAGCTTCTAATTAGAGTTACGCAGTTATTAGGTATGTAGTGGGGTAAGTTGTGACGAGAGAGTGGTAAGTACCATCTGATTTTCCTGATGTGGTATAGAGGAAGAGTTATTGCTAAGATGAGTTAAAGTATGCTCAAATTAGAATATGTTTATGTTGATATGTCATAGTATTAGTGAGAGTGAAATGCAAGTGTTGAATAGGGGAATAGAATAGTAATATGGGGATAGATCTAAATTGTGCTTATGATTCTACGGGGAGAGCTCCATGAAATTTATAGAGTTAGGAGCTTAACCAAGTAAGGAAGTATAGTGAATGGGTGAATAGTACATGAGTTGTGAAGGGGGGATGTGTTGATCGATTATGCACTATGAGATTTTATTGTGTCACGCCCCAATCTGAGGGCCTAGAAGTGACATGGCGAATGGGAACCCAGGGGATCCCAAACAAACCTCTTAAGCATACGTAGCTTATCCTTGGTTTCGCAGAAGCATGAATGAACAACAAACACATATCATATGATTTCCAAGGGAAACAGAACTTTGGACTTACGCTATGGGGATGTTGTGGGAAAGATGATTAGAAAGAATCACATAGGAAATAATTTCTAAGAGACGGGTAAGTATGACACGCTATAGGGAAAATTAGGGATTTAGGAATTTCTTCTCATCCATACAATAAGCATTTAACATAAAAGGGAATAAGGGACTAAGGGAAGCTTTTTATAATACAAAAGCATATCGAGTTAAGCTCAAAAAGTACATAGCATAACTATATCCAACATTACCTATAATCCTGAATAGAACGGGGGCCAAGACATCTCCCAGGCTCACCCTCAAAAGATAGTATCCAAAATTGTTAAGATCTAAATAAAGCATGAAAGTAAGTGGATGTTGTCCCCGGAAGTGGAGGACTCACTAATAGTAAATGTCTGCTCGAACCATCTAGCCACGTGGAGGAGGAGTGATCTACTTTTTCAGGGTAAACAAAACACTCACCTTATGAGAACTCCACCCTTTTTGGAAAGTTTTTCATAATCACCTTATTTGAACACCACCTATTTCAGCATACACATCTTATTAACCTTACAGGAACACCATCTATTTCGGTATTTAATTTACATGTGTCATACACGAACACTACCCTTTTTAGTCAATCATGCAATTTAATCTATATGGATTCATTAGCTAATTCATAACCTATGGTAGCAACATAGCTATAGGGCAATGGTTATCTTCCAAGGTCCGCTCGGTGCTAGGTCACAATCCCAAGAAATACTCAAATCATACTTATAGCTATAATATGCAAAGCATCATAATATCATCATAGTTCATACAGTAGCTCATCAAAACCAAATCTAAACACCAATATAGGGCTTCATAGCTTTCATAACTTTCACAATATTCTCATGTCTCATAACATGCATAATATCCCTTTCAAAATTCATATCATTCATAGTTTCACATAACTAGCCATAAGGGCTTCACAATCATAAAAGCTAGGTATACATCTTTATTCAAATCGTGGTGGGATCTTGAATATAATCTTTAAACCATGTAAATTAAGAGTATATGTCATGAGAGGAATAAAACAATTCACTTGAACATTACTCAAAATAACCCACCAAAAGAATTTTAAGCTTATCTAGGGTATCATCAAACCCTCATAAAAATCCATAAAATTCACATGGCTTTTCAATGCTTAAACATATAAAAAGGTAAACCATCATAAAATACTTCATATTATCATCATATAAAAAGCTTGATAAAATCACCATATAATTTCATAACTTGAGAAATTACAAAAGAGAAGAAGAATGGTCGAGCTTGTGGAGGAAAGTTTCTACAATCAAAACACACATACCTTAGTGATAGGAGATGGAAGATCCTTGGGAAAATGATGAGAACTTCAGAACCCTAGCTTGTACCTTCTTGCTTGAAACCTTGAGGAGCTTGAGAGTGTTTTGGGACTTAGAGGATTTTGGAATGTGGTGGAGTCAGAGTAGATTAGGGTTATTAAGGTTAATAAGGGGCCCTTTGAAGTTCAAAATGACATAGAATAGACATTAGACAACAGGAAAGGTTAAATTTTCCCCTTTTAAAATTTCACCGGACAGGACCACGAGACCTCGTTTATAGGTTGTGATCCATTTTATGGGTTGTAGATAAGGGTCTCGTCTGATGACATTTTAGACTTTCATAAACGTTTTCTCTGGTTCACATTCCACGACAAGACTTATGGATTGTATGTAACTTTACGGGCTATCTGATAAGTAGTACATCCCATTTCAGAAATTATTATTTTCACCAAATCTGACCTCCAATCCACAAGCACCACTTACGGCTCGTGGAACTTTTCACAGTCGTAAGACCTCTCATAACAATTGACACTCAGAAAATTTTTAGGACTTTTTTCTTGCACTTTTCCTACTTCTCATAGATGGGGCCTTACATAATGCCATTATGTTCCCAATTCCACATAGTAGTTGTAAGTTGGTATAATATGATAGAAGTATGTAATTCACATATTAGCACTAGACTCTAAGCTTGAACCTTGAGTAGTAGTGTGAAAAGGGAGATAACATTATAACAGTGAAAGTCTTAGTTGGAGATTTGCTCTAAGATGCTTGCCATAGTGTATGTTTGAGATTAAAATGTTAACTTGCAAGGGATGTGATGCTATGAATATAGTGTAGGTTCCCCTTAGATGGAAACAATTAATTGAGGATAAAATACTAGATAAGAAAAGGCTTAAGATATGTACTCATGATAGTATAAAGTTGTGGGGAGCTCTAAGTTATGATATGATATGGGAATCTAGATAGTATATTTGAATTGTCAGCGTGCAGTAGGCTGATGTAAGAATTCTTTATCACCCATAGTAATTAGGTCGATGGGGTTTTATGTATAGATGATGATGCCTTTTCCATTACAATCCAAGTTTTCTTCAATCAATATATGGTATCATAGAAGCTGAGTGTTATTAGACTTAAAGAAGAGGTTAGATCATAAAGATCATAGAAACCGGCTATGTATGCTAATGAGAGCGACAAGTGTAGAAATGAGCCCATATAGATAAAAGAAGGCTAAGAGGGGTATCTCAAAAAAAAGTCTCACTAGCGATTTTTTATATTTGAGTATAGTATAAAAAAAAGAGTTTAAGACGTTCTTAGGGATAGTGATTCCTTTACTATGCAAAGAGTTGTACTTATAGCTTAGTAAGGAGAACCGAGTCGCAATCTTAGAGAGATGACCTTTGAGATGAGGGAGAGATTATGAGGTGATAAACTAACGTGGGTTTTGGTTTTCAATAATGGAGTTGGTCAGGAGGAGAGACATCAATATTTTTCCATCTCATATGTTCCTTATACTTGAGTCGAAATGATACTCTATTCATGTCTTGTGCATAAGTGTCATGCCCATATCCTATACTTATGCACCTTATGTTGAATCCTGTTCATGTTGAATTTAAAGGATGAGTGGTAACTTCATTTAGAGATTTTGACATTATCTCACATATTCAAAGGTTTTCAGCCATATGTTAAATAAGATGTACCTTGAGTTTTGCACTACATACAATTCTATGAACCCTAGATAAGCCTTGAAAGATGATGGAAATCATATTATATCATAAATGTTCTCATATTAGGTTTCTTGATTTAAACATGCTAATGATCTTTTATTCTAAGTCTTTTCGATGATCTTTCTTTCCGAACTTAATATAATGCTGATGATAGTAGATGAGTGATGGTTGATAGGAGAGAGCGAGTGTTCTTGATTCTAACAATGATGTAGTACAAATTTTATTTAAGGATATAAATGTGGAGGAGTCACAAGAGGAAATCTTTATGTGTGCAATAGATAGATAAGAGAACATGGGTATATCCCTTGGTAAGAGTTAATATGATTGAGGGTGTAGAGGTGATATGGTAGGTTTGAAGATTCTCAAGTAATGTTCACCTCAAAGAGGCTATATAGTGGTTAGAATGCTAGGCTTGAAAGTGTGATGGTCCTAATGGAAGTGGCTGTAGTAGGCTATTTGTGACCTCTAGGTAAGGGTTTTGAGTAGGCGTATTGAAGTGGTAATAATAAGTAACAACCTTTAATTCAAAAGTTAATACAAAGGTGTAGAACAAAAACTGAGTGGATTAGATTTACATAAGTGTGGCCACCTTATAGGTAACACATTGTGACTTTGGGCTTAAACTTGAACTTCATGAGAGTATGTAGCATCCTTAGGGTTTGATGAGGGATATAGCCTTTAATTAATGAAGTATAGTACATGAGGAGAAGAGTATGGTCGAGGAAATCACCAAGCTTGAAATTCATCAGTCATGTCTCTTGATATGAAGTGGTCCTACCCCTACATTGGACAAATGGTCGTCTCTTGAAGTCAAGAGGGAAGTTGATGGCAGTATTCAGGATTGTAACATTTTTCTCATCCCTGGTAAGATACCTTCTAGTGAGGGAGTTCCCTATTTGCGAGTTGATGTGTTATTTCTTGAGTTCAAATGTTGCTTGTCCTGAAGTTTGAATGATTCAATCAATTGAGTCTTCATGTTCCATTTATGCTCCTCAACGATGAAATTAAAGGTAATGTTCCTATTCTTGATCTGATATAATAGGTCCATCCTTGAGTTTGAATAGTTGATTATCTAGAGAGCTTGATTGGTTTATTGGTTGACTGATTGAGTCTTGATTGTTATTCATGCCTCGAGTCCACCCTTAATTACTTTTCATTCGAGGACAAATGATCTCAAGGGGGAGATATTGTAACGACTTGAAAATTTCTAAACTAAGATTTGAACTTTCCTCTTATGTGCATGGGATCATATCGAGTGATTATAACCATGAATATAGGTATTAAAGTCTATTCTACATTGGGATGATAGAGCTGAATCAAATGAAGGTCACAAGGATCTTTTAAAACAAAGTTGAGATGAAACCTTCCTTACCGATTAAGTTTCGATATGAAATCCTATGAAAATAGGTGATCCAATAATTCCAAAGTTGTGAATGTATGTTAAGGTCCCTTCTTAAGTTATTGAAGTGTGTCTGATGTGTTTTGAGGTCATAAGAGACACCTAAGGTTAAGACAAGTTCAAAGCATTTCAATCGGCCAAGTTTAGGTATGACTTCATAGAAGGGTCAACTTTAAATGGTCATATCTCTCAACACATAATACATTAGGTGACCCATAATATATCAAATTGAATTGAATTATCTTTACAACTCATCTAATTTTGCCTTAATCAAAGTTTGAAATAAAATGTTGTGACCATTTTACTGAAGTCTACCAAATCTAAGAAATTCGGTGACTCACCGAATAATTTGGCGACCCGCCAATTTGATCACTAAAATGTCTCGAGAAAGCTCAAAACATTGTACTAAAGGGAGAGCAAGGGCCCTCATTTGGCGACTCGTTGAATGGTTCAGCGAGGGACCCCCTAGATTGCTAATTTGACCTACGAAACTTACCAAAAGGCCATATTTTTCAATTTTGATGATTATTTTACTTCCCAAAATATTTTTTTACCTTTTTCCCTTAATTAACTTCACTAATCCTCTTATATAGCCTAATAATCTCCCATATACTAAGCCTCTTATATAGCCTAATAATCTCCCGTAAATGCATAAACCCCTGAAATCATTGAAAAATTACGTTAAAAGTTCTCATAAAGAAGAAGTTAGGGTTCTTCATCTTCAAGTGCAAACCAAAGGTTTATCAAGACATTTTTCTCTTCCAATTATGTGAGGCTAAACTAAAGCATGAGATTTTACTTCCATGGCCTCCATTGATGGTAATAGAATGATTGTGAAAGTATTGAGTCTCCATTCATGTTTCTTTGAAGATTTTCTTGTACATTAAATATTCTATATATTTTTACATTCTTGATTTACTAAACAAATATCTTTACATAAATTATTTAATAAATGTTAGATATTATTTAATAATGATTTGCATGAATGAACCTAGGAGATTATTCTAGAGCCTTGACATAATGAATGTTGATTGCGAAAGTGATGTGAGCATGATGATAATGTTGATAGAACTGGATAATCCTATTAGTCTTCATAAATCGAACTCAAATGATTTGTCTAAATTGATAGTCCTTTTAATGATTGTCTAAACCCCTCTTGAAAGATGCGTTGGAAAGTTTGATTGGATGGTTGCTAGGCCGAAGGCTCAATTGTGAATGAATTGATGAATCGATAAGAGTCCCTATGAGAATCATCAATTGGATTGATTGTTTATTGTGTCATAGGAGGAGTATCAAGCACCGAATTGAGTGAGAATAAGTCCAACTTGAACTCAATAATTACGTCGCAAAACATAGAAGAGGATTGAAATTGTTAAGTTAGATGTTTCCTCTTGATAAGTCCATGAAATAATAAAGGACTTGATTGATTGGATACATGATGGGTTGATTCATTTTTTACCCGACAAAATATTGAATGATTATGGCAACATCAACGAGATTGTTGTACAATAACAAGCTCATAAGTGATTTTGTCGAATAAGTGAAACTCTTAATAGGATATGATAATACTCTGATTGGATTGGATTTTATTAGATGTGAGTGCTCTCTGTCTAAACCACATATTTACTTGACTTATGGCATTCTGATTGAGTTCCTTATATTTTTTAGTTGAGTCCCTTGAGCGGAGTATCTATATTGTATTCTTTCCCCTCCAGCTAATTTACATACTCATACAATTCATGTACCGACGTCCATTTGTGGATGCATCATTTCATGATACAGAGATAGACACTAGAGATTATCAACGGGCGCTCCGTTAAAGATCTATTCCATATATTAGCTTATTGGTAAGTACTCCTTGTCTTTACAGGATGCTCATTATTCATTTCACCTAGCTTCTAGAATCAAGTCTTAAATTTACTTTTATTCTATTTCCATGTAAGGACCCAAATTTTTCAAATGACTTTATCGGACTTTGTAATATCGCCCTGTGAGAAAAACAATTGACCAAGTGTCACTTCATGAAAGGCCCACGCGGCTCGTGTGAGGCCACACGGACCATGTGGCCTCCAGTGAAGTGTTACTTGGCCATAATTTTGATTATGATGATTGACAGGGAGTTTCGGGCTAAGGTACGTCACACCAGAACCCCGCAAGGGTCATTTGGTACTTCATGGACCATGTGGTGAGCCATGTGATGGCTATGCACCTGGAAAACCAAGAAACAAGGCCAAGTGTGGTCACATGGCCACCCACACTGTCCGCATGGTGTGTCACAGGCCGTGTGGCCCATCGTATAGCTCGCGACACAAAATTTTTCTAAGTATGGAATCACCGTCTCGTAACTTGATCGCGGAAAATTTTCTGAGTGTTGGGTCACGGCCCATGTCATGGACGGTATGGCATCACACGGGCCGTGTAGCCCTCCGGTGAGCCCATGACGACTCAATTTTCATCCGTTTCATTAATGGCTTTTACGTAATTATAGTTAATTTTAAAGTGTTTTATGACCTTTTTACCTGTCCTAGACCCCTAAATCAGCTAATGCTACCTCATTTAGATTCATTCTCATTAGAAACACTCTCACTCTAAAATCAATTCCTAAAAAGTCCTCTCTAAGTTCTTCTCTCAAAACTCAAGTTAGGATTCGATTGGGGTTTCAACTTCAAGCTAAATTCTTCTCAAATTCATCTTCCTAATCAAGGTATGTGGGATTGATTCTTTGTCCCTTTCAACCAAGAAGACCCCAACTCTTTTCAAAAGATTTTCATGAAATTAAGCTTACTTTAAATGTGATATTTTCATTATATGATTTATTAAATTCAATTGATGTATGGGATGCACTTCATTTATGATTTTAAGTTACTTTAATTCCTATTATGATGACTCACATTGATGTTATGAAGTTATGAACATGCATGTACCCTTTAAAGCTTGATTTATGTATGGGTGATGTATATTATGATTTAAATGTGGATTCAATTATGGATTTACGTCAATTTTATATTATATTGTTGATTTTAGATTGTCTTAATTACCCATGATATTCCCACATCATCCATGGCATATGCATTCATGAGCATTGGAATTTATGAAAATTATGAAGTGGGATAAGCCCAATTATGTTTTATGAAGTGATTTTGATACGATTATGGTTATAACAATAATATGATCACATACATGTCTAATGATTATGGCTCTTTGAGCATTTTGGGTGCTTACACCATTCCGGATATGTAAATGAGTTATTCCTAAGCATGAGTATTATGATTATGAACTATGGTTTGGCATTTTAGCCTAAATGTACATGGAAAGGATTTGAAATGACTAGTACTTCCTTTGAAAGCAAGTTATAAATACGTATATGTATTCCCGTGGGATGCCGACTTAGCACCGGTGGATTGGGGGCGTCAGGGATATTCCCAAGAGTCATCTCCCCATTCCTTCAACTATGTGCCTACATAGGTTATGAGAATCCTATCTGAAATAGGTGTAGTTTCCGTAAGGAAGGTTGCTTTATACGAAATGGGTGATCTTCTTGTAAGGTGAAGTATTATGTTATATGATATGAAAATCCTATTCGAAATGAGTGTAGTTCCCGTAAGGGGGTTACTTCATACGAAATGGGTGTTTTTCCCATAAGGTGAAGTATGGTTTACCTTTGGCAAGTAGACCACCTCTGTACCAGTGAGGGGATTTCATTGGGATTCCAAGTAATAGCTCAGTTGGTCTTAGTCATGACAGTTGAGGTCATATCCCCACTATATATGAGCATTATTGCATTACATGCATCATGAATTTCATGGCATATTATATACTACTCTTTTTTCGATATATGAATCTTTTCATATTATGTGCCCTTGTCATCTAACATTGAAATATAGCTTGATAAGTCGTATGCATTGCATGCCCTCATACTTTGTACATTCAAACGTAATAACACATACTCTACACCTACATGATTTTACCATGTAGGAACTGTGTGTTACGATCATCCACTGCTTGATGGGTAACTCGGATTCGGAGAGTTGATATTGTTGTTAGTCATATCTTCCAAGGACAAACCACCTTCCTTCTACCTATGTTACTTCCTATTTATTTTCTTAATTAAAGGTGAGCCCGAGACATGTCTTGGCCGCCTTCCCATCTTATGACTAGAGGTATTATTGGACATCTTCTAGACTCTCGTAGCTATATGTTATGTGTTGTATTTAAAGCTTATGATTTCGGTTATCTAATGGATATGGTTATCATGGATTGATTATGGGAATTTTGATATGTATGTATAGTTGATGTGGAAATGTAGATGATGTGGATTTGGATACTTTGAGGTTTGTTTGGGGACTCTCGGTTCACCATGTCACTTCTAGGCCCTAGATCCGGGTCGTGACATTTAAGGAATCCATTGATCTATCATTGGCACCACTTAGTTAGATGGATAGAGAATTCATCGACTGGATTGTCGAGTTGTGATTGGATATTGTTTTCAGCTAGATTCTTTCATACTAGTCTTACTTAGTTAATTGATAGATTGGTTGGCCTTTGGCCTTTGATTATCAATTTAGTTATTGCTTTCTATTAAGTTACGCTTGATTGTTGTTTCACTATTAGATTGTGACCGAATGAATATGATGAGGCCAAGTCATTCGCTTGGAGGCTAGCAATAGTCTCTGAGTGTCAGTCACGCCAAGGCTACCCTCCCAAGGTGTGACAGTATGGTCATTACCCACAAATGCGGAGAAGAAGTTGCACAATGCTTTGCAAACACAACCTAGGCTACGCAAATAATGAGGAGGGATATCGTGACTCCATAAACGTAGAGTAGAATGTAAGTTTTCAAATATAAGTAACAACCAGTGCACAAATATTTACCAAAAAAACCTGAAGGACACGTTCATAATCTCGTACACGCAAACTACATATGCAAACCTACTAAAATTAATGTTCCAGACTCAGTGGAATCGTCGAAACAAGGATTTGAGGTCTCCTTCACCCGAAATCCATTTAGTCAGCATTTAACTAATTTAAAAATCAAAAAGACCAATTCACCATCAGAACTTTTAAAAATTAAACCAAAATTTACCTATGCCTTAAATCGCCTCCTGAATCTAATAGAATCGTCAGAAATTCATTCGAAGCATCTAATCTTCGAATATTGACTGAATTCAATTATTGGTACTTTCTCTTACACTTCCAACTCAAAAGGCTCAAATCCACAAAACAACTCCAAAACAAAACATGATGACATTCTTAGGCAAAATTCCATATTCTGAAACTAATGAAACCAATAGAATTTCATTTTGAGACTCCTAGCTCCGGTTGGTACCAAGCACTTTTGAACAACTTAAAGCCTCAAAAACTCAAAAAACTTTCAAATTTCACAATTTTCGATACATCTCAAAGATCAAAGTTACAAACTGATCAAATATGAATTTTGGAAACTATTATGAGGGTGAATTGATAATTTTTTTTAAAATGACTTGCAGGGTCGCTACTGTCACGCCTCAAGCGGGTACCCTTGGCATGGTCGGCACTTGAAGAATCATTACTGATTTACCAAGAGAACCCCTGGCTTCATCGTCACATCTTACTCAACAGTGAAAGAATACTCAATAAAAGCATCAAAGAAGTAATAAAGATATTCTAAGATAATCTCCAAATAAGCCATATTTGGAAGATAAAATACTCAGCGATACTCTACTCAAGGTGCATGAAGCCTACTCCTAAAAATCTAGATAGTACTATGACAAGCCATGGCTATCCAACTAAGAGGAAATAGAAATAACCAATAAAATAAAAGAAAGGCTCCTTCGGATTACAAGGAGGCCTTACCAACTACGGAACTCAAGAAATCTGAACCTAAACGATGCGCCTGCTGAAGTCCTCTATCACCTGTGTCTGCATCATTAAACATGCAGGCCCAAATGGGCATCAGTACCATGAATATACTGGTATGTAAAATAGCTCAAGGAAAAAGACAAGGCTCGGATGCAAATCAACTAACTCGACTCAAGAGTCAACTCACCTACCACATGACCCAATTTATATAATGATGCAAGTTTAAAGTTTTGAAAACGATTCTTTAGAATTAGACTAAATATTTAATGCAACTCAGTTCGAAAATCATACCATGTTAACTCAAGTGGTTCTTGGAAGTTTTTTTAACCGACATAAATCTCCACCACCATAAATTTTGGTAATGCACAACGAAATGGACGTCACTGCCACGCCTGCCCTAAACTTGCAATGGTAAAGGGCGTCGACCTCTCCCTCTCTTTCAGATCCTAAGAGAATGTCCATCTATTGGGACATGGGCCACCAAAGTTAACAGCATGACCATCCTACGCGGGCAACGTAGTTCTAGGGTGTTTCCTCAAACCCAAATCGGTGCTCAATACTCCTTCCAAGACTAAAATATGCTCATGAACATCAACTCAAACTCATCTCAAATCAGCTCAACTCCACTTGCTCAAGTAACTCGGTAACTCAGAATTAGAACTCGATGCAATGTAACTCAAGACTCCAACTCACACCATGCAAGACTCTCACTGATTACTATCAATTAGCATCATATCAACCATACTAAACACATAAGACATATTAGGTACTCATCACATACCTATATGAAACAAGAAAATGTAATCCTCAAGCTCAACTTACTCAATTTAGAAAATTAGATTTACAATTGTAACTCGGTTAGCATGCAAGGAAAGCAATATCTTTTAGGGCTAGGATATCAAACATAAGATTAATATTCCGATTTCTTGATACAAACAATGCAACTCATCAATTTACTCAAGTACATTCATAAAGACTCAAACAAGTGCAAGAACTTAGAACTATAAATCATGGGATTTACATAATTTGATTAGTACTCACAAACTTAATTGATGGGCTTACATGCAAGGAATTAAATGATGACTTAATTCTCCACAAAGATTTGACCCCCACCTCAAGATCCCTAGCTTCTTCTCTTATTCTCTCAAGAACTCTAATCTCAAGTTGTGCATAAAAGGCTTTAAAATGGTTTTAGAAAACCCTTTCGACTGCAACAACCTATTTGATCATGTTTTAAGTTTAGGAGGGGTTGGAAAAGGTCTAGAATGCCCCTCGGGAGATTAAGAAAAAAAAGTTCGCCTACAACAAGTCGCAGACCCTGTCACTTTTGGGTGTTTTTCATAGAAAATTCTCTGAACGTGTTTTTTAATCCCATAGAAAATTTTGGAACAAATTAAGTGTTTGGTCCGTAGCAGGTGCGCGTCGCACACCTATCGTGCACCCTCACTGATTTTTATTTTTGTATCAAAAATTATCTTTTGATCCGGTAGCTCTAAAAATCAACGGACACCATTCCTCCACTCAATTTTTCATGCTGATCGCATATCTGAATTCGAATTTTTCAACGGAGCATGGGAAGATATGCTATGCGAACATCTTTTCTCTAGGGGTATTTTGGTAGTTTTACCGGAAGCTACATTATCTCCTGCTTGGAATCATTCGTCTTCCAACGAAGAGCGGAGATGGACCATAAGACATGAATTGGCTCAAGACTCATCTCAATACTCACTCAATAACTTAAACTCTCGATTCCTCCTTAACCTCAACAAACTCTACTTGAAATAAAAAATTCGACACATCAACTCAAGAATAGAAACGTCAATTAAGTCAAGGGTAAGAATATTATCTTCAATAGTCTCATCATCAAGCATGAATAGATGCAGGTATTTGGTTCTCATATCTTCCTCAGCTTCCCACGTGGCTTCCTCAATGAATTTATTTCTCTACAGGACTTTGACAGAGGTGATCTCTTTAATTTTCCACTTGAGAGCCTGATGATCAAGGATTTAGACTAGAATCTCCTCATAGGACAAACTATCCTTTACTCCAATCCTCTCAACAGGGATCACCAAAGCAGGATCTCGCAAGCATTTCTTCAACATTGAGACGTGGAATACAGGATGAATCACATCTAGTTCAGAAGGTAACTCTAACTCATAAGCAACCTTCCCAATTCTCTTCATAATTTGATAGGGATCAATATAGTAGGACTCAATTTTCCCTTCTTCCCAAATCTCATGACACCCTTCATGGGTGACACTTTCAAGTATACCCAATCTTTCACCTCAAACTCTAAGTCCCTTCTCATCACATCGATGTACAATTTTTGGTGGCTCAATACAGTCTTTAACCTCTCTTTGATGACTTTCACTTTCTCCATTGACTGATAGACAAGATCGGGTCCAATCAACTCGGCTTCTCCTACCTCAAACTACCTAATTGGTGATCTACATCTCCTCCCATACAAAGCTTCATAGGGAGCCATTTGAATGCTTGCATGATCACTATTGTTACATGCAAATTCAATAAATGGTAAGTGATCATCCTAATTTCCGTTGAAGTCGAAGACACAGGCTCTCAACATATCCTCTAATGTTCGAATGGTGCGCTCTGTCCAACCATCTGTCCGTGGATGAAAGGCTATATTTAGATTCACTTTAGTACCCAATCCCTTTTGGAAAGATCTCTAAAATCGGAAGGTGAATTGAGCTCATCTGTCTAAGATGATGGACAAGGGAACTCCATGAAACTCAAAATCTCATAGATGTACAACTTCGCATACTCCTCTGCAGTGTTAGTTGTCTTTACTGCTAAGAAGTGATCCAAATTGGTCGTCCTATCCACAATCACCCATATCGAATTATGTTACTTTCGAGACCTCGATAGACCAGTAATAAAGTCCATGTTAATCATCTCCCGCTTCAATTCAGGAATCTCAAAGTTCTGAGCCAAGCTGCATGGCCTTTGATGCTCAACTTTGACTTGTTAATAATTTGGAGACTTAGGAACAAACTTAGCAATATCCCTCTTCATTCCACTCCACCGATAGACTACCCTCAAGTCGTGGTACATCTTCGTAGAGCCAGGATGAATAGAATACCTAGAGCTATGGCTTCAGCCACGATTCTAACTTGAACACTATCAACATTCGGAACACATAACCTACTTTGCAAAAACACTCCATCTCCCCCTTTGGAGAAGACCATCACTTTCTGTTTGTGGACAGCTTCCCTTAATTGAAATAAGGCAGGATCTTTATCTTGTTTCTCTTTCACCTCTGCATCTAGAGATGATGCAAACCAACTCTGAACATTGACTCGTTCCTCATCATTCTCCTCAAGTTGCACTCCTAGTCGGACTAATCTACACACTTCATTGACTAACTCTTTCTTCCCTTCCTCAAAACGGGTCGTATTGCTCATTGACAACCTACTATGAGCGTCAGCAATAATGTTAGCCTTACCTGGGTGGTAGAGAATGCTCATGTCATAATTATTGAGCAACTCCAACCATCTCCTTTGTCACAGGATGAGCTCTTTCTGACGGAAGACATACTGCAAGCTCTTGTGGTCAGTGAACACATCCACATGCACTCCATATAAATAGTGGTGCCAGATTTTAAGTGCAAACACTATCACTGCCAACTCAAGATCATGCATTGGATAAATCCTCTCATGAACCTTAAGTTGTCTCCAAGCATGGGCTATCACCTTCCCTCCCTGCATCAGTACACAACCCAATCCAACTCTTGACGCATCACAATATATTACAAAGTCCTCCAACGCCTTAGGAAAAGTTAAAACTGGTGCAGTAGTCAATTTAGTCTTCAAATCTTGGAAGCTCTTCTCACATTCATTAGACCACTGAAATTTGACCTTCTTCTGAGTCAATTTGGTCAATAGTGCAGATAGGGAAGAAATGTTGTCAACAAATTTGCGGTAGTAGCCTGCCAACCCCAAGAAAATTTTTATGTCAATTAGAGAGGCCGGTCTAGGCCAGTTCTTAATCGCTTCTATCTTCTGGGCATCTACTCGGATACCATTACCCAAAACAACATGGCCTAAGAAAGCCACAGACTTGATCCAGAACTCATATTTTAAAACATCATATACAACTTGTGGTCCTTAAGAGTTTGGAGGACAACTCTGAGGGGATTATCATGCTCCGCCTCATCTTTCGAATGCATCAAACTATCGTCAATGAACATGATCACAAACATATCAAGATAAGGTTTGAACATCTAATTCATCAAGTCCATGAAAGTTGTAGGTGCATTCGTCTACCCGAAGGACGTGACCAAGAACTCAAAGTGGCCATATCTGGTCCTAAAGGTTGTCTTTGGAATGTCATGCTCCCTCAATTTCGACTGGTGGTAACCTGATCTGAGGTCTATCTTTGAGAAACCAGAGGCACCTTGAAGTTGGTCAAACAGATAAGCTATCCTGGATAGAGGATATTTATTCTTTATCGTGACCTTCTTCAGTTACCTATAATCTATGCACATTCTGAGAGACCCATCTTTCTTTCGCACGAATAGGACAGGAGCACCCCAAGGAGAAACACTTGGCCTAATAAATCCCTTCTCTAACAAATCCCTCAATTGCTCTTTCAACTCTTTCAACTCAGATGGGGCCCCTCCTATAAGATGGAATTGAAACTGGCTGGGTATCGGGAAGAACATCAATCCCAAAGTTGATCTCCCTATCGAGAGGGACTCGAGACAGATCCTTAGGAAACTCATTCACAATGAGGACTGACTCTAAAGTAGGAGACTCCACATCATCATACTTAACTCGAACGAGGTGATAGATATATCCTCTAGAGATTAACCTTCTAGCCTTGAGGTAGAAAATAAACTTACCCTTAGGCATGACAGAATCTCCCGTCCACTCTATAACAAGCTCATTTGGAAACTAAAATTTGACGGTTTGAGTTCTACAGTCAATAGAGGCATAGCAGGCGTAAAGCTAGTCCATGCCAAGGATTACATCAAAGTCAACCATCTCTAACTCAAACAAATCAGCAAGAGTATCCCTATGGTAGATGGACACTACGCATTCCCTATAGACTCTCTCAGCTATAATAGACTCACCAATAGGAGTGGAAATATGGAAAGGCTCAACTAAACAGCCAGGAGAAATCTCAAATTTTCTAGCCATGTATGGCATCAAAAAGGACACATTTGCGCCCGAATCAAGAAAATCATAACAATCGAAGGTAAAGACTCAAAGCATACCCATCACAACCTCTGGTGCAACCTCTTGGTCCTGTCGGTTTCCCATCACATATAGATGGTTCGTTCCTCCACCTATCTCTGGTGTAGCCCCTCTCTGGTTACCTTTGTTTGGTGGCATTGTAGTAGACAATTGTGCCTTATTTCCCCAAAGTTGATCTTCTCTCTGAAAGTGACTTGTCTAGCCACACCTGTAGAAACCATTTCCTTCCTCTTTGTAGTTGAACACTATACTCTAAAGTTCGACTGACCTTAGGATCTTTAATCATACCTAGAGTCGGTGGTTGGCCGATGATAGTGTATACCCTGAATGCCTCTTTTGAAAGTAAGACTTATCTCCCTTATTGTGCTTGTGCTGGCTAGGCTCACGCCCTGTTGACTTGGCTTTCTTACTCAAATGCTCTTCTCTATCTTTTCGTCTTATCCTCCTTAGTTTGTTGGGCATAAACCATGATTTTGGAGATATCCATATCTGGGATCAACAATGATGCCTTGCACTCCCTCTTCACATGTTTACCATCCCAGAAACAAATTTTCTCATCCCCGCTCTCATATCTTAGACCATCTCTGGGGCATATTTGGACAGCTTAATGAACTTGAGACTGTACTCTTTAATAGTAAACCCCTCTTGCTTTAGGTTCACAAACTCTTCAACATTTGCCTCCCTCAACTCTTGGGGAAAGAAGTCATCGAGGAAAGTACTCTCAAACTTATCTCACTCAGTAGGCTTAGCATCCTCACCTCGACTATCTTCCCATTAGTTATACCACGTGCTTGCCACATCGTTGAGCTGATAGGAGGCAAGTTCAACACCGTCAACCTCCGTCTCATGCATATCCCTTAGGACCTTCAACATCTCATTGATGAAGTTCTGTGGGTCTTCCTCAACCTTCGATCCCGTGTAGACTAGCGAGTTCATCCTCAAGAAATCTTTGAGCCTAGTTGCAGCTGTGGGCTTTTGGGAGCTCGAACTAGGGGCCTGTGGATCTCAGATACTATTCTGGGAGGCTACTCGTTGGGTGAGCTTAGTGATGGCGCCTCTGAAGTCTGCCTCTAAGGTGGGGGTTGGCTGAGCAGGAGGCGCCTGTGGAACCCAATAGCACTGGCTGGTCAACCCCATCCTCTCGTCCCTGTCTGAGTAGGGACCTCAGGCGGGGGATTCTCAGTGTTAGAGGCTAAGGCATGTCGTTAGGCAGCAGAATGTTTAGGAGGCATGATCTGCAAATACATAATGCACGAATCCTATGGATATTTTAAATAGAGTTAAACTCTATCGCACGAACTCAGAATACAAAAGAAGTGTAACCATTCCTAATGTCATATAGCCTCTTGCTTATGAAGTGTGGTTCACAACACATCCATAAACAAGACTCTACTAGACACAGCTTTATAGTCTCCCTAGGACGCTTGGACTCTGTGCTCTAATACCAAGTTTGTCACACTCCGGGCGGGTACCTTTGGCATGACCGGCACTTGAAGTACCGCTGATGATTCCCCAAGAGAACCATGTGGCCTCATTGTCACATCTTACTCAACAACAGAAGAATATTCAATAATAAACATCAAAGAAGTAATAATGATATTATGAGATAATCTCCAAATAAGCAAAGTTTGGAAGATAAAATACTTAGTGATACTCTACTCAAGGTCCATGAAACCTACTTCTAAACATCTAGATAGTACCATGACAAGTCATGGCTACCCAACTGAGAGGAAATAGAAATAACCAATAAAATAAAAGAAAGGCTCCTTTGAATTGCAAGGAGGGTTCACCAACTCTGCAACTTAGGAAATTTGAACCTCAATAATGCGTCTGCTGAAGTCCTCTATCACCTGTGTCTACATCTTTAATGAGCAAGCCCAAATAGGCATCATTACATGGAATATACTGGTACGTAAACTAGCTCAAGGAAACAGATAAGGCTCAGAATCAAATCAACTAACTCGACTCAAGACTCAACTCACCCACTTTATAACCCAACTCAGATACTGATGCAAGTTTACAGTTTTGAAAACCATGCTTTAGGGTTAGACTTAATGTTTAATGCAACTCAGTTCAAAAATCATACCCATGTTAACTCATGTGGTGCTTGGAAGTTTCTCTAACCGACATAACTCTCCACCACCATAAGTTTTGGTGCACAATGAAATGGACGTCGTTGCCACGCCCGCCCTAAACTTGCCATGGTAAAAGGCTCAACTTCTCCCCCTCTCTCTCGAATCTTAAGAGAGTGTCCATCTATTGGGACATGGCCACCAGAGTTAATAGCCCGACTATCCTATGCTGGCAACGTAGTACTGGGGTGTTTCCTCTCACCCAACTCGGTGCTCAATACTTCTTCTAAGACTAAAATATGCTCATGAACATCAACTCAAACTCATCTCAAATCAGCTCAACTCCACTTGCTCAAGTAACTCCGTGACTCAGAATTAAAACTCGATGCAATACAACTCAAGACTCTAACTCAAATCACGCACGACTCTCACTAATTATGGTCAATTAACATCATATCAACCATGCTCAAAATATAAGACATATTAACTACTCATCACATGCATATATGAAACAAGAAAATGTAATCCTCAGGCTCAACTTACTCAGTTTAGAAAATTATATTCATAATCTTAACTCAGTTAGCATGCAAGAAAAGAAATATGTTTTAGGGCTAGGATATCAAACATACGATTAATATTCCTATTTCTTGATATTAATAATGCAACTCATCAATTTACTCAAGTACATTCATGAAGACTCAAATAAGTGCAAGAATTTAGAACAAAAAATCATGGGATTTGCATTACTCGATTAGTACTAACAAACTTAACTCAAGTAGATGAAAGGGGTGCGTGGATGAACTCAATCCAATGCTTTAGATAGCCTTACATACCTGGAATTAATGGATGACGCAATTCTCCACAAAGATTTGACCCCAACCTCAAGAACCCTAGCTTCTTCTCTCAAGAATTCTAATTTGAAGTTATGCACAAAAGGCTTTAGAATGGTTTTAGAAAACCATTTTCGACTAAAACAACCTATTTGATTATGTTTTACGTTTAGGAGGGGTTGGGAAAGGTCTAGAATACCCCTCACAGAATTAAGAAAAAGAGTTTCCCTTGGAACAAGGGGGTCTGCGATGCGGACCCTGTCACTTTTGGTTGTTTTTTGCCGAAAATTGTTCGTACGAGTTTTCTGACCCAGTGGAAAAGTTTTGGAGCAAATTAAGTTTTGGTCTGCGGCAGGTGCCTGTCGCACACCCTCACTGATTTTCAATTTTGAAATCGAAAAATTATCTTTTCATCCAATTACTCTAAAATCAACCGAGACTATTTTCCTACTCAAATTTTCTTGCTGATCGCATGTTCTTCTTCGGATTTTCTATCGGAGCATGGGAAGATGCGTTATGTGCACATCTCGCCTGTAGGAGTATTTTGGTAATTTGACTGGGTTTTACAATTACACTCTCTCTCTAACATGTAGCTACAAATCATAATTAAGCAAATTATAAGTATTTTACCTTATTATGCTTTAAATCTTACTGGCCCTTCTCCGAACCCTGTGCACTACGGGAGTTTTAGTACATCGGTCTTGCTATTTTGAAGGTTCCCCAGTATGGATATATCGAAATATTAAAAAAAAAATCAATTGACATAGTTTTTTAATATAGAGTTTTAGGGCGAAGTCACCCTTGGCTGAGAAGTGTCACTTCCTCGAAAAATTACATTGTATATATAGGTCAAAATTTGATTTAATAAATATTTATATAAGTATTGACACCTCTTGATAGAAGCTAAATGTTTAATGTAATGGTTAAGGAGTTGCAAAAATTGTTTAATGTCATGTGTTCTATCTTTGATAGCAACATATGTATTTTTATTTGACATTCCTTATTAAAAAATTTCACTCGATCACCGTAAAGTTCGCAATTTTTTATTACTTTCAAACTATTTATCGTAATTTTGTTGTACTAGAGTTTTGGCAATCACTTTTTGTACCAATTATTTGAGATAAATCAAGGGATAGAAACAAAATGTACTACAATGTACCACCAAGAGTACTTACAATAATGATAAATATATTCCCTTTTTATTTAGCTTAAAAGATTCCTACAGCTTATGTGCCAGATAAAGCAATTACATCAATTGTGGAGAATATGCCTAAAGCATAAGAGAATATTTAATTATAGGTTGCCAATCACTATTTTGTCCAAACTACAAATCCATAATATCAATTTAGAGAATCTTTCATAAAATAATAATACGAAGTATGTAACTTTGACTTGACTTCCCGACGCTTTTTTCTGAATTAAAACTTTATATACAATTCCAAACCTTCTTCGTTAAAATTATGTTGGTACTTCCAAACTTGCCCATGACGTAAGACTTTCATATTTATATTTCGCTATCTACATACTTGACTATTTTATTATTTCTCTACTGCATTAAGTATTTTGTTTAACAGGCGTTTAGATATATACAAAAAATACTATGTTTTAAAAATTTGAAAGTTAAAGTTATATTTGAATGCGCATTAACATGATAATAACATGTATTATTTTTGTAAATGAAAAAAAATCAGTTCAACGTATAATGAGACATTGCTTTGATTTACTTTTGAAAAAACAAATTCAATGAAAGAAATTAAGACTATATATAGAACAATTAAAATTGACTGGAAATAGAACAATCAAAAATAAATACAAAGAAAGCCCCATGAAATTCAAATATCTTAAGACTATAAATGGAACAAGTTAAATAAATCATTCACTGAAAATTGAACTTCATTTTCAATGACGTCATATGCAATTTTTTCTTTCCTTTCTTTTTCATGACAATTTCTTTTCTTTTCCTTACTCCTCTCGATTTATTTTCATTTTCCAAGTTCTACTATGACTTTAGTCTCTATATGTTGCTTACTCCTAACTTATTATTTACATTTTATTTTATCTCCTTTTAATTTTTTATAACATCTCTCATACTCAATTTATCTCTAAAATACTTTATCATTTTCTTCTACAATACAAAAACAAAGAAGACAGAAGAGAAAAACTACGTACACTCGTACCAGAGACTATGTTTACAAAATATATCAAATTATTTGCGATTTCAGGATCTAAAGTATTTTGATTCTCATCAGACACCGTTGATCATTTAGCCATACTTTGCTGAATGTTGACCACCTCGACCATCATCACAATTAAAAAAAAAAAATCTCTCTGATCAATGGTATACACGTGTGTAACATTCAGCAAATATTTAGTAATATTATACTCATATGATTGGCGTTTTGTGTCTTGAATGAGAAATGAGTATGTTGATAATCTAACTACATTAGAGAAACATGAAAGAGTAGCAATGTTGATGCTTAAATTACAAAATTATCTTTCATTTATCTTTAGATGATGATTTCCTAATTTGATTGTTTGTTCCCTGTGTATTTATATACAAAAGAGAGATGTAAAATGCATGTTATGTTGTATGTCTGTTAATGTAGTATTATAAAGTATTGAAAACTTTTCAAATTCTATTATGTTTTTTATAAGGAGAGACTTAAATGCTATGCTTTAATGTTATGTAAAAACTTCAAGTAATATTTTATAAATTTTAAATTTTTAAAATGAGAAAAAAAAATTAAAAACAACACATACAAAAAGGATAAATGAGATTCTAGGTTTCAGAATACTTGATTGTAAAAATTACACAAGTATAATTAAAATAGTTATATTTTTTTTCTCAAATAATAATAAAAATACAAGTCCATAGGCTCATAAATGGATCTTCAATATTTTAAAAAATAAGCAAATTATAGGAGAATAAAAAGAACTGGACACATAAATAATCTAACCATTAAATTTGAAATGAATCACTACCAAAATCTAAGAATAATGTCCAAAAATTTAAAGAATCAAGAGAAACTCGTGATTTATATTGGTGGACCTACAATTTCATAATGCATTATTTAATTGTTTCATGATCCAAACTAGATCTTAGGTGTGACACGGTAAATGAGGAAGATGAAGGTACCTCACCCAAGCTTCTTAGCATTCATAGAGTAGAAACATAAAGGGAAACGGGATTAAGGGAGAATCAATCATCAAAACAACACTAGGTCTAAACTTTCATACACAATACATTTAGCTTTAAACTTAAGGGGGCTAAGACATTGTCACAACCCAAGCCTAGGGCATAGCTGTAACACGGTGAATAAGATCTCCGAATGAACCACAACTAACCCTTAGCATCCAATCAAGTATTAAAAGTAAAAATAAAAAGGAATACATGAACGGAAGCATATTCATAGCATGAATCATAACATAAGAGAGAGATCATAACAATGGAGTACAAATCTGAAACCAAAGTACATACAGATGTCCAATACATGCCTCTAGACCATAACATAAGATGGAGGCTCAGACATACCCTGGCTCACCCTGAACAATAAAGAAAGACTGTCTTTAATACGTAATAAAACATAAATAATAAGATAGCAAGTTCTATCCTTGAAGCTTGAAGACTCAGCCATATGGATCATAGAAATATCTAGACCTAGCCATGACAATGGGCAATAAAAACACCTGCTTTTGCATTATGATACAATGCAGGCATAAAATATGCATTAGTACATTTGAATGTAGTAAGTATGTGGTGCTGCAATAGGATACACATAATAAAACCTGCACTTGAAAGGTTAGAAGACAAGACATGATAATAATAAATGTGAAGTAAAAAAACCATCCATGAAATTGTCATGATGCATGAATGTCATTACAAAATCACATGAAGAGACACATTCATAATTAACACTTAAGAAAACACAAGCCATCATCTAGAGCCTTGATGTAACCTTTTTCTTATGGGACCCATCCCATTTCGGAGAGAGTTTATTAGTATACTGTACGTACCTATCCAATTTTGGATTCTTGCATGTGTGTCACCTCATGGGACCCATCCCATTTTGGAGACTCACACTTGATCCACCTAAGGGACCTATTCCATTTCGAAAGCTTGTACTTAAATCACCTTACGGGACCCATCCCCTTTTAGAGAATTTCTCTTGAGACACCTTTTGGGACCCATCCCATTTTAAAGTCTTGTATGAAGGTCACCTTACGGGCCTTGCCCATTTCAGAAACTCGCATTTCAAATATCGTCATAAGCCATCATCAAATCATTATCATACATATAGGATCTTGAAAGAAAAGAGTCATTTTGATCATGCTCACATGTATAAGATTAGCTCATTCATAATTTGTACATGATAATCTTCACACTCATACTTGAAGTCACATTACAATCATATTCATGTAATTCACGTTCATGTAGAAATCATACTCATGCCTTCGTCAACTTATGCCATGAAAGTACTCAAGTCATATCATACTCATATTCATGGATTCATGCTCAAATGAAGTTCATATCTATCAATTTAAGATCAATTCAAGCTCATAAACATAGATCCACACTCGATTCATGTTCACGTTGTAACTATGTTCATGTTCATAATCAAATTCTTATGTAGAGGCCTAGCTCATGCATGTTCATGACAAGAGAGGAGAAAGTAAAGCATGGGTACATGGAATTCAATCTTAAAATATTATATTAGGATGGAAATAAACATAACCATGAAACGTAAACATTTAGATCACACTTGAATTTACCCATGCATGAATTCATAGTATATAAGAACATGCAAATTCAATTCTCAAGAAATACCATGTAAATTAGTAGATTAAGACACGATTTATGCCTAAATTACCATTTCAGAGTAACTCATGACTTAATTCTAACAATTTGA
Source organism: Solanum rostratum (assembly GCA_029948455.1). Lineage (NCBI taxonomy): Eukaryota > Viridiplantae > Streptophyta > Magnoliopsida > Solanales > Solanaceae > Solanum > Solanum rostratum. The sequence continues at coordinate 25,193,407 of CM057049.1, forward strand.
ATCCAAATCATGAAATTCATATTTTAATCATCACTTAAAGTTAATGAATAATCATAAAAGGAACTGTGGCGTCACTATTGAAGGAGAAATGAATGAATATACACTTACCTTGATTAAATGAAGAAGTTTAAAATGAATTAAGCTTGATCTAGGAATCCCACTATAATCCTAGCATGAATACCTTGAAGAAGTGACTTGGAGAGTGATTTTGAGAGTTAGATGGAATAAACTAAGTATAAAGCTCAAATGAGGTGTTAGAAAGGAGGGCATAAAGGTCTTAAAAAGTCTTAGTGTTGGGCCAAATTACCAACAAGAACTCATAAAACGAGCCTTAAAAGTTGATCTAGAAAGCACCGCGAATGGCTTCACTGGTTGTGAACCTTTTCATGGTCTGTGAAGCCTCCCGTGAAAGTGTCCCTGCACAGATAGATTTTACAAAAATGGGCGTAACGTCTTGCTCTGAACTCAAAATTAGGTGAAATCAAACGCATTGAAAAACTAATTCAAAGAGCTTTAATTTGGTAGGTCATGAACCACCTACTTTTTTTTTTTGGAAGGAGATATGGTCATTTGAAGAATGAAAACTGAAACGGACACTTTCAAGAAAGGTTTCACGGTCCATGAAACTCTTAACTGGTCGTGAAACCATCCATGAAATTGACCCAAGTTATTAAGGGGTTTGCCAAGTCATATGGTCCCTTCACGGACCACACCACAGTCTGCGATGAGGTTCATAAACCGTGGTGGTGCCCGTGGCACACTTGGGCAAGGCCGCCTCCAAGCAACCAAGAAAATGTCTAAGGCCACTTTCACATGCCTTTTCACGGCGAGTAAACCCTTTTGCGGCTCGTAAAGGGCTCCTTGAAAGGGTATCTTAGCCCAAAACTCCTGGAAACCATTTTGCATGCCTTGCTAGGGCCTTCTAAAGTCCAGGTCCTTACCGACATATCCCCAACTCACCTTCAAATAGAATTAGCAAAAGAAAATATAATAGGATAGTCTAAAAAGTCTTAATACATCAAGCTTAAACCAAAATAGGCTATTGTCCATGAACTAGAGGACCATCTCATATAGTCTTCAAACAATCCAAAGCTAACCAAGGACATGATCTAAAGCTAACCACTCATGATAGAGGGTCAAGGCCTCGTCATCGCATCCAAAGGTCATGTAATCGTAGAGGTCTAATACATACTACTTCAAGGACACAACCTACTAGGCCCGTGATCACGAAGGTCTTCCTGAACTTCACCAGCTGAGTTACATCAATTAGTTTACCAAGTTGAGAATTTCCCGATGAGGTGCTCGAGATTCGTTCAAAATCCTTTGTGCACAAACGAACTATGACAACCTTCAAATTTGATATTTTGAATTCAATAATATAGTTAAAATTTTCAACAGAGATCATCTCGATCAAAAGTGAGTCCTACGTTCAAGCAACATTTTGAACCAAAATCTGCAAAAGGATTTGGAATGAGACTAAAAGCCTCAAGACATGTACGAAAGGTCATTCTAGACCAAAGTTGACATTTCTGAACTAATTGCGCTAACAGAATTCTCATTGGAGCACAACTTCTAAAAATATTGACCAGAGTCAAACTTGGCCAAAGCTTAAAGGCTAAAATCCCTAATGGCATAAACTCGCACTAATAGCTTGGCGACTCGAGCTGACCATACTCTTAGCCTAAAATGATTATTTCGGTGATGATGGAACTACTAAATTCCATTTTGAGACCTTCTTCCTAGAGTTTCGACTGAGGTCAACTGTTGAAATTTAAGGGCTCCATAGCACAAAAATAGGCATAAAACCAAAAGAATGACTAGGCAATTGAATTGTTGGTGTCAGTAAGTGATAAATGGCTTGGGATTGTCATAAAAGTATCTATAAATGCACAAAAGAATAAAGAGCAAAGAAAATTATCAGGAGGGTGATTACAATATCCATCAGTAAAAATACTCTCTTTTGCCAGAGTCAAGGATAGTCGCATCTTGTAAGAACGAAAAGATGAGGATATTAGGCCCATATGCTCCACTAAACCCATAGGCACCCTCAAGATCAAACCATGTAAAAGCAAAACTTAGGCTTCTAGAAAATCGTGAGTTCACCGCACAACTCTAGAATTCCTCTGATTTCTGTCCTTAACATCCCACTCATCTTTATTAAACTAAAAATAAACCAAAATAACCTGTGAAACCCAAACCACAATACAACCATCAAGTTTGAACAAATGCGAAACCAAAGCAGAAGCAAACCAACCGTACCGACTAACATACCTATCTCAATTCAAAATCCCACATCCCTAGCCATTAGGAGCATCTTGTCAATCCTTAGCTATTTTGAACATTTCCAATACAACCTGAAGCTCATCTACCAACTCCACAATATATGCTTTGAGAGATATACACATCTTCATAATATCAAAGAACAATAATGACCCAAAAAGATCTCAGACTAGGGCAAATCCCAAAATATATCTCTAGCTCTAAAAATCAACAATTTTCAAGCTAAAACACCACCTTTGAAATAACTACTCTAATCCAAGAAAATTCCAAGTCAATAGGCAATAACGAACACAGTCAACTTATTGAATGACCTAACGATACCAACTTCACTCATCTTACACTACGAGCTACCAAACATGACAAAATGAACTCCTATAGTACAATCACAAGCTCATAGACTCCATGAATTACTCTAACCCCAACCTGTAGGTGAATCTTCTAAGCAAAACTTCATCCTCTAGGCAAACTGAAAAATTCCAAAGCATAAAGCAACCAACAAACACTATCGTTTTTAACTCTTACTTACTAGCCTTGACATCGAAAACAACTACTACTATTGTAGAAAACAATGCCAACATTAACAACATTTACTAGACGATCACACCTTCAAATGCTTGATAGAAAAAATCTAAGGAATATTAAACAAGGTATAAGGCACTGCAGTCAAGAAAGGACTAAGGTGAAGGAGGGAGGTGATCAGCTAACACTAGCACAATCTACCAAGGCTATACTACCCTACACACATAACTACATTAGTGTCCAATTCTAAACCACAAATACGAAGGAACAACACAAAACTAAGGAAACTTCTAAGTCGACTAGGTCCAACTACAACCCTAACGGTCACCTACTAGCACACCTCTATCTTGGAAGCGACCTCACACGAGCTAACAACAACAAGCGACAAGGGTAATTGTCTATATTACATAAAATAGAAAAGCTAAAAAGAAAAACCACTACGAAAAGCAAACTAATCATAAGCTACAAAGTACTATTCTACCACTATGTCGAACATAAAACCTATATCAAAGCAATCCACTACTAAAAGGAATCAACTACAAAGCTAAAGCACATACGCACAAATCCAAGTAAGGCAGTCACCAAATCACAAGATGGATTAAACAAGCCAGGTAAGCACCGATAGGCCTGAGACCCCAATATCCATACAATAAAAGCAAAAAAGGTCGTAAAAATTAATTTACACAAATAGATCAATACTTGTAGCCTCGTCCTCTGTCTGGCTTACAAAAGCATTAAAAGAATCATTACCAATCTCAACCCAAAGATTTGAGCTACCTCTAGCAACACTTTAAGTATTATCTCTAGCCAAATGAAACATGAACCCACAAGATTGATATGGCTGAACAAACAGCTCAATAATCCTATGTTGGGGACACACTCTAGAATAGTGGACCAACTCTCTGCACATATGACAAGGTCCAACAACTCTAGTGTGGGGAGTAGGAGAAGTATGCTTTGTCTGAAGGATCAAACCTCATCTAGGACACTCTTAGGGTCTATGATCAAGCTCAACATAATTATAACAACCCTAGAGACGACTGCAAAATAACGACCACCATAGTAAGTACAATTTTAACTTGTACCCCTCAAGCTCTTGCTCGAACTAGAACCACCTTAATTTGAGGCGACTAATATTGCATCCCCCACTCTGCTGCCCGAAATGCAAGGAGGGCCACACTTGCTAGAGGCATCGTGCTGAAATTTTTGGTAGGACCTATCATGAGAGTCCCTACCCCTAACTACCTGAGAACCATCTCTAACACTTAGGGGACAACCCCTAGTTGATTGTATTGAGGCCCCATGTCCCTGAACTTGGTAGACTGCTATCGAGCCTACGAAGAACACCTAGTGGAAATCGAAGGAATCCCATGATCTGAATATCCATAGTGAAAACCTTAGGAACTCATTGTTAAACTTTGTCTGCTACGAGCACTATAATCTTCCTCAAGACCTACTAGTACTGCTATTATAAGGCTGACAGGTCGAGAAGGAAGAGGACCATCACCAATCCAATAACCTTCACTAAAAGTATCAAGACATACCTACTCCAAAATCCTCATATGACTCATAAGCTAAGAAAAAGTAGGCTTTGTTGCTACCAAGATCTTCGAAGCCAAATGAAGTAGAAAAGTCATCCCTCTAATAAATTTTTGGCTTAAATTCTTCTATTTAGGGAAGAAGGTGGGAGTATGTTTGGCTCACTCAAGAAACCTAACCAAATAGTCTAAAACAAATGATGAACCCTATAATGAACCTAACCAAGTTGTACTCGGAACCAGGAGATTTAAAAATACAAAGTTGTAGTGGTACTATATACACCTAACCGTCAAGAGGATTCAATAATTCACATAAATTGAAGAAATTACTTTTTACTTACTTGTACGAAATAATTTTCAACGTGAAAATTCAATATAACCCCTTCATTCACACTTAGCTCAACCACTTAATTCAAAGCAGTGGCGAAGACAAAATGCTGATTGTATGTTTGGTAGAATTTAATAACTTTAATTTAAATATATTAAGTTTAAATATCAATTTATAGATCCATAAATAGATTCAAAATGCAATAAGTAAGAAAATAATAATATCCATTAACTAAAAAATTTTGACTTCACCCTCGGTTATAAAGTGTTTGTCATTGTCTTTATTTACAATATAAAGCAAAGAAAACTTTAATGGCAAATTTCTATCTTTGATAAACGGTTTAAGATAATTAAGCCTATTTGGACATGAATTAATTAAGTATAACTTACATAAATCTCATAGTGTAAGAATCAAATTACATTTTATCCCTACTTTTTATCAATTTATAAAATTTCTTCAAATTTGTGTCACCCGGATATATAGTAATCATCTGGATACATACACAATGATACATTATAGGACATGTTTGTTGAGATTAAAAAACATTAAAGGTAAAATTAAATGTCAGTTCCACAAATCATGCGAAACAAATTGCTATCAATCTCTCCAAATATTTTAGGAACTTCAAACAATTCAAATCTTAAATTTTCACAATTCAAACTTCAAATTTTCTTCAGCCATTTCGGAATGGTGGAACCATAAGAATCCCATTCTAAGGCCATTTGCAAGGGTTTTATTAAAAATCTCATTTTCACAATTATAACTTCTCGTTAACTTACAAACTCACAAAATTCAAAACTAATTCAACCTGTAACCATCCCAACAGTATCGATAGGTCACCAAAGGTCAAAGGCTACTATACATCAGCTCAAATTAGCAGAATAACCATAGAAATATGGAAATGACCTAGAAGGTCATTACAACATCCCCTACTAATAGGAGTTTCATCTATGAAAGTACGAATACAGGCGTACCTGCAGGCTCCAGTCTGTACCATGAGTATATCGGCCATAAGCATGTTCCATATCCCACATAAGTTCTGGTACCCTCGCCATTATCCAGAAATCTAACCATCCACTTGTACATAATAGAGAATCAGTGCAGTGATTCCACAAAGGATTCTCAAGAATCCACTATTCGCCCCAATTGCTTAATCAACTGACAAGTCACGAGAAACTAATCGGCTATGTATACCTTTTCTTGCTACATCACTGAAGTTCAGATATCATGGTTGCTTATAACTGCACATGTGTTTTACGTATATGTCTTTTACTCCGTTCCTGGTCTCCTTATGCAAGCAATTCCATCAATCACCCACAAATGACTCACAAGCTAATCAAATAACTACAAACCATGCCTAAAATGCTCACAGTCACACACAGGGCCAAACCCCTTTCCCTTGCTATTTAGTCCACCAGGCACCACAATCAAAACATTCACCAATGCAACAAATAGTCAAGACACCATCCCGATTTAACAGATTACCTACGTCATGGCCATACATAGCCTCATCATGACAATAGATATGCAGAATTAGACTCGATGATCACCATGCCACTTGCCAGTATTTCCAATAACCATTTGACTCTCATTAGTGCGGCAGATACCTAACAGGTCACCTACTAATAGACTTTTCATACCCCCCTTTATACCTAGACATTCATATATCACTTCTCAAATATGGTCCTCAGTAGTTATTACCATTCAGCTACCATTCTATGGCATTTAACAAATCAACCCCTAAAAAGTATCACAACTGTTGCAACCAGTGCTTATAAGTCATCGAATTCATACAACACAGCATAGCAGTCCACCCAACAACCACAATCAGCCACTCACAATGGCCACAATAGATACGGGTATAACCCCTAGAATTCCTCCACCAAAACCTCCCTTCGGCAACATCAGACAATCATCTAACTCAACTACATCATACCGGAGTATATATAACTCATCTAGAATGTACTGGTGCAACATCGATATATGAAAAATTGGATATATCGCAGAACAAGTTAGAGGTGGAGCTAACGTAGAGGCAATCGGCCCAACCCGTCTTAGAACCTCAAAGAGCTAATATATCGAGCTAGGCTTACCCGCCTATCAATCTGCACGACCTCTCTCAGGAAGGACACCCTCAGAACCACTTTGTCTCAAATCTCAAACTGTACAAATGGTTGTTCATGGTTAGCAAAACCCCGAGTGCCAACTCTAAGCTGTCCTCGGTCTATCTTGAATACCCCAGACCCTGGCTAAGGCATCCTATAATAAGTCTACCTTATACGGGCCCGACTTTGTAGACTCAAACTACTCAACTGGAGTTCGATATCAGCGACTATATAGTACCTCAATTGTCATATCATAGGTATGGACACGTATACCCCACATGTGATCGGTCTAATCTCTGAACTTGTAAACATGAAAGAATGCCAACCAATACTCGCTAGAGAACCTCTACCATGCTATTGGAGAAATTTCAAGTATAGACAGGGTAAAAATACAACCTTATTCATTTACCACAACATAATAAGAACAAGTCAACCCTCCCCCAAGGCAATATCAAACCCAATCCCATTTGACACTATCACTTGACTCGCATATAGCAATCCTAAAGGGTCATCATACATAATCTCCCAATAATAAAAGGGACCTTCCACTATATCGATACCTGACCTAGGATAAAAGAAGCTCGAAACCCATATTCAAGTAGACAATAAGCTAAGTTGTGCAACTAAGAATATAAAATCATAACTTAACTACCAAATAATCTTGTACCATGATCAGCACTCCCACTAATAAGTATAGCCTAGAATCCAAACAACACTATCTAAACTAGCTAACAACTGTAACAAGTCCTAAGGTCGAATGGTAAGCAGCTTAACTGATAAACGCAATAGGTATCCCAACCAACCTAACTGAGTCGTCAGACATAGCATTTGTCTTATAATCAGGATCACAACAGCAAAATCACAACCATGAAATGACAATGTATATATGTCACCCCCGGGAGGGTACCCTTGGTGTGGCTGGCACTTAGAGACTATTGCTAGTCCCCAAGCGAACCACTTATCCCCATTACATTCATTCAATCAAATAACTCTACTGAATAGCGGAATTAAGAATAAGTAAATAGGCACATCTCATCTAAAGTCTCAAAATGTATAGATAATAATAAAGGCTAATAGTAAGAAACAAGTTCACAATCTCAACATCAACGTTCAAACATCGTCTATGAAGCCTCTATCACCAATCATAGGGTGCCAATGACAGAGCCATGGCTACCTAAATCAAAATATAAGAATAGTCAAATATAACTCTAAAGCAAGATGAAATAAATCATAGAGAATCCTCCGGAGTAGAGGAGGCTCACCAATCAGCTGCGAATCTCAGATCTTCAACAGAGCGCCTGTTGACGATGTCTAGTACGTGCCTCTACATCATAAAACGATGCAGTCCAAAAGGGACATCAGTACTTGGAATATACGGGTATGTAAAATAGTTGAGTGAAACAGAAACAGGTGGAATAATATGAAAACAACATCAACTCAAAATAAATATTAAATCACATCAAATCGTCAAATGTCTATCTATGGGAGAATAAGGAGTAGATAAGTGACCCATTAACATATCAATGTCATCAATCATCTCAGACTCATCTCAAAGGAGCTCACCTTCCTCCTCTCATCTCATCTCATCTCATCACGACTCAAAGTACTCAATGTAGGAAATTTATGGGAGTTTCTCTTATTCGACAACAATCACTTATGACCTAGGGAATGTACAACAATCACGCTAATGTTGCCATAGTCATTCCACACTTTCTAAGTAGGTAACAAATTGAAACCATATCAGCTTACCCAATATGGAGTCAGTTGTCAATAACTTTGCTATTGCTTTCAGGGACTTCTAATCAAAAGGGAACCATAATATATGTGATGGTTCTAAGCCTCAACTATGTTTAGAAATGTAGTTGGATGAGTTCAAGTAGGACCAACTCTCACTCTTTTGGTGCACGATACTCATTTCATGACTTAATGCTCATAAAACCATCAATCCAATCAACTCATAGGGACTTTGACCCTATCATCAATCAGCCCCATGGGGGTTTTACCCCTCTCATCAATTAACATCTCATAGGAATTGTAGCCCTCTTATCAATTAACATCTCATAGGGACTTTAGCCCTCTCATCAATCAATCTCATCCCTGACTCAATATTTAGAACAATCATTAGGAAACAATCGAATAGACACATCGGTAGAGTTCATTTATAGAGACTCATAAGAAAATCAATTTCTATCAACTCATTATCATCCTTTCATCAAAAGCAACAATCTTAACTCAAGGCTTCCAGACTCAATTCTCAAGTTCATTATGCCTAGGAAGGCCGCTGACTTAAGCTAGAACCCATACTTTGAGAATTTTGCATACAACTCATCAGTACGTAAGAGTTTGGAGGACAACTCTACGGTGATTAGCAGCTCCTCCTTACTTCTCGTATACACCAAAATGTTGTCGATGAACACTATCACAAACATATCAAGATATTGTCTGAATACTCTATTCACCAAGTCTATAAAGGCTGCAGGTGTGTTCATCAACCCAAAGGACATGACCAAGAACTCAAAATGGCCATATCAAATCCTAAAGGTTGTCTTTGGAATGTCACATTCCCTCACATTCAACTAATGGTAGCCAGATCTAAGGTTTATCTTTGAGAAACAAGAGATGCCATGAAGTTGGTCAAACAAATCATCTATCCTTGGGAGAGGTTATTTATTCTTTATCGTGACCTTGTTCGGTTGCCTAAAGTCAATACACATTCTAAGGGACCCATCTTTCTTTCGCATGAATAGGACCAGGGCATCCCAAGGAGAAACATTTGGCCTAATGAACCCCTTATCTAGTAGATCTTTCAATTGCTCTTTCAACTCTTTTAACTCAGCGGGGGCCATCCTATAAGGTGGAATCAAAATAGGCTAGGTATCGGGAAGAACATCAATAGCGAAGTCAATCTCCCAACGTGGAGGGACTCCAAGAAGATCATCAGGTCACACTTCCGAAAACTCATTAACAATCGGCACTGACTTAAGAGCTAGGGACTCAACATCATCAGATTTCACTTGCATGAGGTGATAGATACAACCTTTGGAAATCAACTTTCTGGCTATAAGATATGAGATAAACTTTCCTCTAGGGGCAACAGAATCACCCTTCCACTCTAGAAACGATTCATTCAGAAATTGAAACTTAACAGTTCGGGATCTACAATCCACAAAGGCATAACAAGCGTAAAGCCAATCCATAGAGGCATAACAAGCGCAAAGCCAATCCATGCCAAGAATCAAATCAAAATCAACCATCTACAACTCAGTCGAATCAATAAGATGGACAATATACAAGCTCTATAGATTCTCTCAGCTTCCACAGACTCACTCACTGGAGTAGAAACATCAAAGGGTTCAAGAATACTCTCAGGGGTTCTAGCAAATCTACTGGCCACTTAAGGAGATAGAAACGAAAATGTGGCACCCGGATCCATCAAAATATAACAATCAAAAGTGAAGACTCAAATTATACCCGTCACAACATCTGGGAAGTTCTTCTAATCTTGGAGACTACCCATGGCGTACAAACGATTTGTTGCTCTGTCTGCACCTGACATAGTGGCCCTATGGTTTCCACTAGCTTGCAGGGTTGGTAAAAGATTGAGCCCAGTTAGCCTACTTTGGACAATCTTTCTGGTGGTGACCCGCTTGGCCACATTTGTAGCATACAACATTCCCATCATGACATCTCCCCAAGTGCATTTTGCCATACTTATCACACGGTAGCTTACCCTGCAAACCTTGATACTAGCTTACGACTGAGGTCTATGACTTCCCACATTTTGAGATCTCTGATCATACCTGCCTCTAGGTACAGGTGCACTAGCAGACGATGGTTCTGGAAATCAGTTGGTATTACCTTTCCACCAAACCTTATTACTGGATGTCTTAGCTTTCTTATGCTTGAACTCTTCCTTTACATGTTGTCTCTCCTCATCACCTTGTTGCACAAATGTCATCAGTTGCCAGATGTCTATATCACTCACAAGCATGGCTCCCCTCCCATCTCTCTTAGGTCCTCTATTTAACCTATCAACATACATTCCCATCCTTTCGCTCATGTCAGAAACCATGTCCGGAGTATAGCGAGATAGTTGCGTGAACTTCAAACCATACTCTTGCACAGTTATAGAGCCCTGTTTCATATTCAGGAACTCTCTCACCTTAGCGTTTCTTTTTCTCTCTTGGGAAGAAGCATCCCAAGAAGGCTTCCTCGAACACTGCCCAAGTCAAAGATGGAGCATCATCCCTTCTACTTTTCTTCGATTGGTCAAACCACAGTCCGGCCACACCCTTGAGTTGGTAAGCAGCCAGTTCAACCCTATCACCTTCAGTCACGTGCATCACTTGGAACACCTTCTTGAGCCCTCCACATAGTTCTCAAGATCTTTAGTGGATGCAGACCTCGTGAACTCAGGCGGATTCATCCTCAGAAACTCTCGGACCCTAGAGGTGTCATGAGTGTCCTGTATGCCTGCTCCTTGTCTTACAGTAGGTGCTGTGACAGCCTGGGCTAAAGCTTGAATAGCTCGGCGTAGCTCAGCATTGGAGACCTCATCTTGAGGGGGCTGCTCAATAGAGACAACTTGGTCCACAAGCTACTCGAGTATTTGAGCTCGGGTATGTTAGCATCTTGCCTGACAGGACGTTCCCTTTCTTTGACAGCTCTTCTGGGAGGCATGATTTCTTTTCTGCATGCGTAGAGCACGAATTAGAAAAGAGCTTTCATAGAGTTTAACTCTATCACATGATTTGGGATAAGAAGAAAAGTGTAACAATTCCTAATGTCCTATAGCCTCCTGCTTATGAAATGTGGTCAACAATACCCATAAACAAGACTCTACTAGACACGGCTTCATAGACTCCCTAATATACTTGAACTCTATGCTCTGATACCAAGTTTGTCACGCCCCAAGAGGGTACCCTTGGCCTGGCCGGCACTTAGAGACTATTGCTAGTCTCCAAGCGAACGACATAGCCTCATCACATTCATTCAATCAAATAACTCTACTAAATAGCAGAATTAAAAAAAGTAAATGGGCACATCTCATCTAAAGTCTCAAAATGTATAGATAATAATAAAGGCTAGTATAAAGAAACTAGCTCACAATGTCAACATCAACATTCAACCATCGTCTATGAAGCCTCTATCACTAATCATATGGTGCCAATGATAGACCCATGGCTACCCAAATCAAAATATAAGAATAATCAAATATAACTCTACAATAAGATGAAATAAATCATAGTGGATCCTCCAGAGTAGGGGAGGCTTACCAATCAACTGCGAATCTCAGATCTTCAACGGAGCACCTGTTGATGATCTCTAATACCTGCCTCTGCATCATAAAATGATGCAGTCTAAAAGGGACATCAGTACTTGGAATGTGCTGGTATGTAAAATAGTTGAGTGAAATAGAAACAGGTGAAATAATATGGAAACAACATCAACTCAAAATAAACATCAAATCACATTAAATCATCAAATGTTTATCTATGCAAGAATAAGGAGTAGATAAGTGACCCATCAACAACTCAACCTCATCAATCATCTCAAACTCATCTAAAAAGAGCTCACCTCTTCTCATTTCATCTCACCTCATCTCATCTTGACTTAGAGTACTCAAGATAGGAAGTTTATGGGAGTTTCTCTTATCCGACAACAATCACTTATAAGCCAGTGAACGTACAACAATCACGTTAATGTTGCCACAGTCATTCCAAACTTTCCAGTTAGGGAACGAATAGAAACCATATAACGAATAGAATACTCATCAGTGGCAGGATACCCAACAGGTCAACCCAGCAATTAGATAATCAACTATATGTATACAGAGAGCATTAATGTTTAGTTTACCTCATTCGCAGCCCCTCTCGCCTTTATAATCTTTATCAGAATTATTCATAGCCCACATAACATTTAATCTGCAGCTAGAATATCAATATAGGTATTATATACTCCCAGCGTCAACAACATATCCCATAGTACACAGTCACTACTAAACAAATATCTAATCACGAAGCCTATCTCTGAGGCTCCCCCAATCTCATTACTCGTAATCTTTCTATCCAGCTGTCAAAACTTGTGGGCATCCTTTCTTAGCTTGACAGGATCTGGAGGCTGCTCCACATCTAGGACTGACAATGCGGCCCTACCCATCCCGAAGTCTAACCTCTATGCGATATATTCGCGATGGAACTAATGAAGCCAAATTCTCATAAATTGAAGAACCATTAATGTTGCCCAACAAGAATCAACAACACAGGAAATTTCCTAAACATCTTGTAGCCTCCTGGAGATAAGTCATGGACATCTGTGAACCCATACACGGGACTCTACTAGACGATAGCTCTATTCAGATGAGACCAGTGAACCTTAAGCTCTTATACCACCTTGTCACGATCCAGCCACAATCATGATGGCGCCTTTTAGCTCCCACTTATAGGCAAGCCAATTACCCAACCTTGGAGTACCTATCCTAAATCTCTAGTCATAATTATAACAGATATAGTGATATAAATCAATACAACCTACCTAGAACCTGGAAGTCAACTATACAGAGCTATAGTAGACACAAGCATGCATCCATACATATATAAATATCATGATATACATAACCAAGAATGCTTCTACTTATACAAGCTACTACCTAGTAAAAGGTCAATATCTGGATACAAAAGATGGGTAGCAAAAAGAAAGGAGACTGTAGAATATCTTGAATATCGGTGCCTACCAAGCATCTCCTGAGCACTCACGAATTCCTAACTCAGCTATCGCGGCTAGTACCTGGACCTGCACAATGGAAAGATGTAGAAATGTAGGTGTGAGTACTAAATAAACGCACCAAGTAGGCATCATCGATCAACAGAGTGAAAAATAGTAAGTATAGCATGCCCAAATGTAGAAACTGCAGTAAAGCTAGTGAATTTGAGCACAAGTCAATGATTAAGCATATCTGGAGAGACACTGCAGTAAAGCTAGCAAATTTGAACCCAGGTCAACGAGAAGCATATCTGGAGAATCATTAAACCCCGACAAAACCAACCAAAGTGATGTGCAATGATAGACTGATGAAAAATGGGTAGGCCCATGCCACAATTATCACCATACTGAGACATAGTGTTGTACGTGGGTGCTAGGCCCTAATATCTATGCTTGTACATCAACAGGATCCCAATAAGCCCAAAGGGTACACCGGCATCCAGCCAAGTTGATAGAATCACCAAGGCAGCTAACTCTTAATATCACAGGAACAAGGGTCAGATATACGTGAGTGTAAGGCCCTAGTGTCTAATCTTGGATGCCCGTTGAGCCCCCATAAGCCTAGAGGGTGCACCGACACACAATCATGATGCATACAGGCATGTGGATCCACAGGTAAACAGTCGCTTTGTCAACACATCCAGGAACGAGTATCACATGGGGCCTTAAATCTTTAGTCCTCCCTACCTGGCCTCCGATCGAGGCAGTCAGCCAGGGCCAGTAGGTCTGGTAATATAATAATGGTGGGACAAATTCCCCCTAGGATAAAGAATCCCCCTAACAAAATCGACAAGGTCTCAAACCTGAAATATAATCGATGGGGTCCCCAACCAAGCATATCAACAGGTGCTCGAACCTTAGAATCTTCCCCCGATTAAGACTCAAATTCTCGGACGTGACCACTTGGACTTAAACCAAGACGAGCATCACCCAGGACTCAAATACTCGGACGTGGCCACCAAGACTCGAACGTAGGAATTGTCATCCACTCAGCTAGTCTACCCGAATCTGAACCTTTTAAGTCATACCGTGTCTCAATACATGAATCACACAACTAAACCAAGCATAACCATCACATCTCTCAAAAAACAATAGGTAACCCCAGTCGCAGGTAAGAAGAACTGGAGCCCAATAGCTAACAAAAGTATACCAGAGTGTATATGTCCCTGGTCGGTGTAACCCAGACCTAGTAGGGCCATATACGCCATAATCAAGCTACCTACGAGTAAGGATAGTAAACCTTGGGAAACTATAATAAACACAAGTATCTACAACAAACAAGCCCAACAAAATCATATCTACACCAAAACCACATCACAATATGGTATGTAATCATTGAACAGCCTCACAATTAGCGTATCTCAGTAATATCAGGCTACACACTCATACAGATAAGAGTTAAGTCATAATACGTACCTACCCCCTTGCATCATCCCATGCATCACCTGTACTAGGCCTCCCTATAGCCACTAATGTTATCCAATAACTACAGCTACTACATCTACCAACATAAAGGTACAACCCATAACATTATACGCTAGGCCTACAGAGTACGACCCATCACATGCTATGTATATACCATAGCTTAACCCATAATCAGGCCACAATATGGCATATAATCAATAAACAATCCCTGGAACCAAATATAGATACCAGACCAGTGCACAAGGTAGCATGTAATCACTTGTCAGCCTCATAAGCTAGTATATTTCAGTAGTCTCAGGCAACACACATATACAAGAAAGCATCTAGCTCAGTGCACATACTTGTCACATATTCTCAGCGCAATGCAGCCTTTATTAGACGCTCCAGTAGTCTGACAGTGCCAAAACTCTGTAATATAGTCGCTACAGCTAACATAGCCCTCAATATAGAAGCTATAGTCCCATATCATCATATATATATATAGCACAACCAGTCATATACAATGTATATTTTACAACTCAATCCATTAACAGCAGGTTTTCTACACATATCGGCTCAAACATACAAATATTTCAACTCAATTTAAGGTTTAGAGAAACCTAGCCTACCTGGAAGGTGGTCCCTCGTGCTCCTGGTTAGTCTGCTTGAGCTTTTTTCTTCCTAATAGCCTCCAGACATTGCTCAGTTGTCAAAATGCAACCCACAAGGTTAACACGGTCATATTGGTCGTAAAATCTATACTAATTGTCCCTAAAATGAAAAAATAGGGCCCACACCCGATATCACAAACAAATCCTTGTAAAATGCTCCCCACATCACCCCCAGTCTATATCCAGGAACTGAGCCTAAAATGGATCCCAAAAGGCCGAGAAATTGCTCAAAAACAAAGTTATATTCTTTACCAGAAAATATTTCTTTCAAATATTCTCGGTCAAAATCCATCAAAATAAATTGAAATTATCAAGATCCAAGCATACCCCAGTGTTCCTCTCAGAAAATAGAGCAACTTGGGTTGAAATTTTACCTAATCCCATCAAGAATCTATCGAGATACATAAATGTAAAGTTTTCACATATTCTGAGAATATAATCACTTAAAATAGTGTTTTTACCTCGAAATATGTGCCAAAATCCAAATCCAACATCACCACGGCGTTTCTTGCAAAAATTCGAGTCACATAGGCTTTTGAATTGTCAAAATCGCAGTTGTATATCAAAATTATGACTGAGGTAAGGCTGGTCATGACAAGCCTTTTATAGCTAGCCACCGCCTCACTAAAAGGGCCTCCGCGAATGCGGCCAGCTAGGCGCGAACGCAGAGCTTGGCAAGTGCCAGGTCTCCTTGAACGTGGCCATGGTGCCGCAAACGCGCGCTTCTAGCAAGCTGCCTCGGCGCAAAGGGTTGGATGGCCTAGTGTTGCACCATCAGTTACAAAAACTTCCTTGGGACATTCCCGGGCTGTCTGGTGCTCGTTTTACGCAAAACAAATAGTGCAACCACATGGATTTCAATGTTTCGAATCTAACAGTGTGTTAGAATTTTCAAGAAGCAGCCTACGAAAAATTGAGTGTCCCACTTCTTCCCGAATAATTCTAGCTAAAAGAACTGAGAGGGTCAAAGTGCAACTGAAAGCCCTCGTCAACCGGCAAAGGGTTGTTTTAGACTATTTTCGGCGTTCCAAAGCTGACCACGCTATCAGATTTTCATTCTGAGTATGTTTAGCTAGGTTTTTACAGAAAAGTACTTTTAGCTTTTCGTTGAACTCATTTTGCAACTTTTGACTCAGATTCACATTAGGACCCTCCACCTTCGGACCAACCACTTCCTATCCTAAATAGGTCATTTCGGAATTGATGAAACCATCAGAATTCCATTCCGATGTCGTTTCCTAAGGTTTTATCACAAATCTTCATTTTTACAGTTTTAACTTCTCGTTAACTAGCAAACTGACATAATTCACAATCGATTAAACCCATAACCATCCCAACAGTCCCAACAAGTCACCAAAGGTCCGAGGTTACTATACATCAGCTCAAATTAGCTGAATAACCGCAAAAATACAAAAATGATCAGGAGGATCATTACATGATATTTCATTAAGAAACTAAAAAAAATAATTCGTTCTCTAATAATATAACGTATAAACATTTATATTACTATCAAACATCGCACTAATAATAAAATAAGAGATGTAAAATTAAATTATTTTTAACATAGAAATGTATATGAGTACCTGTAGTCCAAGAAGACCAAGAGATTGCGAGTTCATATGAACTTATACTTCTCTCCCTAGACCATTATAGTATTCCCTCTATTTCTTCTAAGCATATTTTTCCTGAATTTGATTTGAAAATATCATGTTGCTTAAAGCTTATGAACCTTCAAATTGTAATGAATCCAAATTCTTACAAAATTTATAGGCAGAGGCTTCATTTTTCTTATGTTTATCAGTGAATGAATAAACGACGCTTATGGTGTTGGTAGAAGGTAGACCTACTACTTGAACACTTTCCCTACTTCAAAAAGAATTGTATTGATTAGCAAAATTAAAATTTTATTTCTTTTATTTCAAAGAGGACATATTTCACACACTCTCATTTGCAAGTGACCGATGATAGGCCTGAGTAAAGGTCAACTCTATTCAGAACTATCAAAAAAAATATTCTTGAACAAGTAACTTGTCACTATAATAAAATATTAACCACAATTTCACCCAAGTACATGTGAATAAATATTGAATTTGTGCATCTTGTTGGCTATTGGGCCCGTCTGTGCACAAACAATAGCCATCTAGTATAAAATAGTATAACTTACATAAATTTTATATAGTGTAAAGAGCAAATTACATTTTATTCCTTTTTTCTATCAATTTTAAAAAATCCTTCAAATTTATATCATCCAGATACATAGCAATCATCTAGAAATATAAATGGTGATATATTACAGAATTTGTTTATTGAGCTTAAAAGTAAAATTAATGTCAGTTTCACAAATCACGCAAAATATATCAATCTCTCCTAAAATTTTAGGAACTTCAAACAATCCAAATTTTAAAATTTTTTTCTCCTTAATGTATTCCACATTATAACAAATTTTCATCTTCATCTTTTTCTTTGTCCATTTTTTTCTTTTCAATCTTCGGCTATCAATTTTTAATTCTTTTTTAAATCTTTTCATGTACAAATTTTTGATAATATGAAAATGTATTTCTTTTTTTCATATTATTGAATCTGATTGAGATATTGATTTTTATCTTTTTTTAAAGCTTAAAAAATATTTATGATACCAATATTTTTGAATTATGTATCAAAAATAACCAAAACAATTCTGAATGATTTAGTTGAATGTATCTAGTATTGACTTATAATTCCATTTGTAATAGTTATGTATCAAGTAGAAAATCATTAATAACATACATAATTATTTATGATATAAATACTTTGAGTTATGTATCAAAAATAATTCAAGTTTGTGAATGATACTAGTTAAATATGTCAGGTACGAATCTGTACTTAAATTTGCAGCAGATGTGTATCAACTACGATACCACAACAACAACAACAACAACATACCCAATGATCAACTACAGAACCATAAACATAAATTGAAGAAATTTATTTATGCATTGAAAATAATTCTAGCCTTGTGCATGATACTAGTTGAATGTATTGAGTACAAACTATTACTTAAATTTACAGCAGTTATGTGTCAAGTATAGAACCATAAACGTGATATACATAAATTAATATATAAAAAGCATAAGGTTATGTATCAAAAATAATCCTAGAATTAGTAAGCAATACCAGCTAAATGTATCTGGTACTATATTTTAATCTGCATTGATTATATATCAAGTACATAATAATAACATGATACACAGAAATTTATGATTCATAAGCTTAGGGTTATGCATCAAAAAATAATATTGAAACACACCACATTGTACATTATAAGTTGTAACGTATGACAATGTTGAAAAGTACATATTATACATATAAGGTAAAATACCACCAGTTACATCAAAAATCAAAATCTCTGACAAAGAAAGACGTGTAATAGCTGGTTCAACTTTTTCCTCCCTTTTTAACAATCTTTTTCAACTAAAAGTTTTGAACTTGAACCTGCGTCATTCTCTCTTTCTACTCTTGCAATTTCTTCATAAATAGATCGTTTAATTCTTTGAATTTATTATGATGAAAACCATCATCATCAAAATCAAACTCACGAGTAACATCATCTGCCATTTGAGGAACATCTTCAGTTTGATGAGCATCTTGATTTTGAATAAGGTCTTTAGTTTGAGTAACATTTTCCATTTGAGGAAGATTTTGATTTTGAGGAACTAACTAGATAAGACTAATACTAAAAGATGGAGGAGAATCTATATATATTAGAATTTTAAGATGAAGAACAGTGATTTGAAGCAAAAATGTCATGACCCAAAAATGGACGTGATGACACTTGCTCAATCCCACCAAAACAAGTCAGCCTAAATTCAATGAGAAACAAAAATAACACGCGGATGTAACTAACTAAGATAGGAAACTAAAGCTGAAAATTTTCACAAACTTAAAATACTTCTCAAGGACTAGTTGTCACGTGTACAAGCCACTAGACATACAGAAATCAAAAGAATTACAAGTTTGATACTGTCTTTCTTCTCGAATAGAACAAAACAGGAAAGAAATAGGAACAAGAGAGTCATCCAAATGACAACAGCTACCTCTCTAAATCTCCTGGGAAGCCTCGGATGATCAAGAAAAAATTACTGCTCACTGTCTGGGCTCCTCAAAACCTACACAAGTATAGAAGCAAGGGTGAGTATCAAAACAATGCGATACCCAACAAGTCAACTAACAAAACAGAATAAGTCCAATAGAATACATAAACTCCTTTCATCCCAACCGACCTCCACAACTACAACTACAACTTCCACAGAAAAAAATCAGTCCAGCCTAGCAATACATAATACATACTAGAGATAGTTTTTCAGTATATCACAAATATCAAATCACAAGCAACAACTCTCAAGTGATAAGAAAATTAATCATAGGAACAACATCATACCACAGAAGAATATGCAAGGATGAGATGCAATGCTTGTGCAATAATCGCCATCATAACATCACTGAAAAATACCCCTACATCACAGTATCGCTGGTAAAGACCTCAGCATAATATCATCGCCAGCAAAGATCTCGGCATTACAATATCACTAGTAAAGATCTCAATATCACAATCTCGCCGGCAAAGACCTCGGCATCACATCTCGATCGGTAAAGACCTCGGTCCCAACTTTTACCATCTCACTCATATTAATATTCAGAACCAGTGCAAGTGTGTGTAACATAGAATAAATGAACATGAGATGAAGTCTACAAATAAATCCACTCATAATCACTAACCACAACAATATATCTAAAAAAATAGAATTCTAATCACTTAGCCACATTTTAAATTCAAGTGTCACCACACCACACCAACTCATATTTATATTTAATCACCTCATTTTTATAATATTAATATACTTCATGAATCACACATAAAAGAAAGGATAATTTCAGAATTCTACGAGAATTACAAAGTTTTGAAAGTTCACTTGCCTTAGTCAATGTCACAATCAATCAAACACTTGAGCCTTTCCCTTTCGAATGGAATCCGTAGCACCACGATCTAGTCAAATAATAATCACAATAAGATTTTAAAACTAACAATACTCATATTACTATACGTCTAGCCTAGGCCCAAAAACTAACCAATTTCATAGTTAACTCTCAAAATTTCAAGCCTAGGATTAAATCTCAGTTTCTCCGGTATTCATACAAAACATACACATGTATACATAAATTCAAATACTCCTTAAACTAAGAACCAAACACTGGGCAGAATAGTGGCAATGGAATGCCCTATATATGTATGTATCATATATAAAGAAAAAGTTCTTAATTACATGTAAAAGTTTCCAATTAATTGCTCCTATGTGTTGTTATGATAAAGCAAAAGAAAAGTCAGCCATGCCATGGACGCCAAGTATCAATTTTGCAGGTGAGAATTCTAGTCACAACTCATGCCAAATTATCACGCCGACACACCGAATTGCAAAGAAGAATATTCCCAACCTTTACAAACTTCCTATTAAAGAAACCCATTTACAACCCTTGTTATCACGTCACATAAAATGCAACTTCTACTTTTTCTCCTTTTTAAAGAAAACCCATTATACACTTGCAAGTGACTAATACTTTAGGATCATGCAATATTTAAGGGATGCATATAATTTTTCATACCATTCCATATCAGTGGAGGGAATGAGAACCTCACCTCAATGCAGTGGCAGTGGCCCTTAGGATGTTTCTCCTCTTGTCTTTTATGTTATTTTTCTTCTGAAACTGATAAATCTCATTAACCTAATTTAGTACATAGATCAAGTGGTATATGTTCTTAAATAAGTTAACATTTAGTCCACCATTTATATTAATTATTTAAACTTACCTATAGATTAAACAACCGTAGTTATCAAATAGTCCAAAATACTCATTTAAAATCTACGAGAAGGGTATTTTATAAAAATAAGAGGACTAATTACTTAAATGACCTAACGGGATGTTAAAAAAAAAAGTTTCAAGAAATTTGTGTATTGAAAGCCAAAAATGGAGAATGAAAAACTTCTCCTACTTTTGTTAGAATTCCAACGTAATGAGGAAAATAAGAAAAAAACATTTATAATATAAAAATTGTCTGAAATAGAGCCTGTAATTTAGGCATGATTTTAGGAGAGCACAAAAGAAAGTGGGAATATGTAGAGTCTTGTATCAGAAAATTGGAAAGAAAAATAAGACAATAGGGATTTTGA
Organism: Solanum rostratum; assembly: GCA_029948455.1. Taxonomy (NCBI): domain Eukaryota; kingdom Viridiplantae; phylum Streptophyta; class Magnoliopsida; order Solanales; family Solanaceae; genus Solanum; species Solanum rostratum. Next base: position 25,215,217 of record CM057049.1, read on the forward strand.
AATTTTTTCAAATGGTAGGAATTTTTAGAGAATATGTTAAAATATGTTGTATATTTAGGTAATTTTTTTCTATAAAATATGCATGGTACTATGGTAGTATTATATTGCTTCTTATACCAAACAATTAATTAGTTTAATTAAATGAATACTAGTTTATGTACATCGAAATATGTCAATATGATAGAATATATATCATGAAAATGTATCAATATTGCACATAAGATATTGAGCTGATTTTAGATTCTATTCCCTATCATCATAGGAGGGGGAAATATTTTGTTAAACAGCATGATTTTGGGAATTAGATACAAGATTCACTACAAAATACCATTATTTTCACGCATACTTTTGCTAAGCATGTTTTGGTTCCAAGTAATATCAATTTTATGTAGGACTTACACCTGCATGTAAATTTTCATTTTTTTTTTCTGTAAAAATTAAAATTAGATTTGGTAAATTGGCCAACTCCAACTCTAAAAATTATTTTCACAACAATTATTATTACTTGGCAACCACATATAGATTTTTAAATCCACTTACTATCATATATTGTACCCTTCTAGTACAATCAAATATTCAAATTTTTAGGTACAATACTTATGGTACCTCTCATGTATCATTTATCACTTCTTTTCAAAAAATATAAATAACGTCATTTCTTTTTCAAAATAGATATAACACCATTTGTAGCACTTGTCACCATTTTTGTTCTCTTTGAAACTATCATTCCCAAAATCATTTTCAATAATACTAGTATGATAGAATAATCACTTCATAAAAGAAATAATCTTTTCAACAAAAGTCAAATACTTATAATGTTGCATTCAATCACATCAAAATAAATTACCACAAATATGTAGTAACATTAAGTAGCATATGATAAAAAATTTAAATCCAATTTTTCTTTTGTAAATAATAACAATTGTAAGGATCATGTATAACAAACATAAGACACCACTACACTTGCCACTACAACATTTTTGGCTTTCAAGCACCCTGACTAAGTATGGCCTAAACTATGAAAAAGTGTTGTCTTTGATCAAAGCCAACACTTTTTAGCTTTAGGCAACACTTTTGCAGGGGTGGCCTAAAGAAGCGTTACCTTTGACTATAGGCAACACTTTGTAGATATCGCCTAAACAGTTACACTTTAAAAGTGTTGCCCATGGGTTGAAAAAGCAACGCTTTGTAATATCTATATAACAACACTTTTTCTACATACTACTACATTTTTAAGTGTTGCCTCTTCAGACTTATCGGCAACGCTTTCGAAGTGTAGCCATTTATAACATCTCTAAAACAACACTTTAAAGTGTATCCTTTGCTAATATCCATGCCATAATTGATGTTCAATTTTGAAGTTTTGCAATATTGACTAAAACAAATTTATATGCCAAAATCTTCTTATTGAATTATATATATATATATATATATATATATATATATACTAATCACACTACGCATAATTTTGCTTACAAATAATTAAATGTATAGATATGCAATAAACTTCAAATAATAATGTCTTACAAATTCTTATAAGAGTCTTTTAAAGATGTGCATACTCGCAATGAATTCCACAAAATCAAATGTATTTACACTCTAAAAATAGTTCAAAAACTCTTCTTATTCATTTCAATAAATCAAACTGACTTGTAGCTGCCATTCAAATTTTATTTCTCGCATTTTCCTACACATTAAAAAAATAAAACAATTAGAGGGTAGAAATGTTTAGAGTTCATTGAAATAACCAAAGAAGCATTGCACTTTCAGAAACATTAAAAAAAAAAGCAAACAGTACACAAAAGAGGGAGTGCACTCTTTTGTGAACTGAAATGTAAACAGTACACTGCATGATGCATCTCCTTATGAGAAACTATATGATAAGAAACCTATGATCACTCGTTTAAGAGTCATAGGGTGTTTAATATTTGCAAACAATCTGTAGGAATCAGATAAGATACAATCAAGGTCAAGATGTCAGTGTTACTAGGCTATTCTTCCACTCAAAATGGCTATATCTTGTTTGACGTCAAAGAAAGAAAAGATACTTGTCAGTAGAGATGTTGAGTTCAGGGAAGATGTTTTTCCATTCTCTCAAAAATCTCACCAAAATGAAGTCCTATAACCTTAACTGACTCTTCTATGATTCTTGAGTCAGGTACAGACAAGCTTTCGGTCTCTAATAGAACGGATTCTTCTACTATTAGTAAAGGTCAGTCTCAATTTACACAATACATATCTAGAGGAACTGTTACTTCTTCAGCTAATCAACAAATTATCGCACATACCTATCTGCCTTCTCTGCTGAAATAAAACCAACAAATTATCAAGAAGCCAGTAAGGACCCCAGATGGATTGAAGCAATGCAATCTAAGATAGATGCCTTGAACAACAATATTACTTAGGAAGTGGTCAATTTACCCGAAGGAAGCTACTTCACTTAACTACGACAAGGCCATCAGTTTTGGGATGCAAGTTTTAAGCCAATTAATTCAGCATCCAAAGATGTCTCATTGGAATGGAAGTAATGCAATCAAAGAATGGTGTGCTGTTAAACCAAAGGAAGTATGCTCTTCAATTTATAGCAGCCACTGGTTTAAGTGGTGCAAATTAGATTCTTCTTTCTGTGGAATCAAACAACCTTATATATTAGTATTTAAGTAAAAATAAGGTAACCTATTCATATTAGGTGATATTTTTGCTCAATAGTTCAACAAGAAGTCTGTAACAGTTACCTATGTGTTGCACAAGAAGAAAGTGCCATACTTTGTCCTATTGCTAGACAACCTGTTAGTGTAGGCATAGATGGAAAAAGACTTGATTTTCAGCTATATACAGGGGTAACTCCTCAAACACTGTGTATCTTCTTTCAACAAATCCCAATATTAAGATAGTAAAATTCTCTCCTTTATTCTTACTCTTATTTGCCTCAGCCTTCCGACCAAACCAAAAATACTCTTGTCCTCTCAACTTCCATGCATATAATAATGTAGGGGGAGTGACGTATGCAACAACCATTTAACATGAATATTTATTTAAGAAATGCACCAGTAACCTACTGAATCACCAAGATATATTTGGAACTATTCTTAACTTTTGTCTTATTTATTTTCTATCTCCATCTTCATATTTCCTTTACTATTGCGCTCTACAAAAATACCAGTTCTATGCTATATCACCATGAAGCCAGTTAGCACTCCTGTTGAATTTAACTAAAAATTCACTAGCCTAGCTTTTGACCAACACACAGGAAACAATTTAGATCCAATTTTGGAAGATATCACAACATATCAACATTTGATTGGGAAGCTACTTTACTTAACTACAACAAGGCCATATATCAATTTTGGGATGCAAGTTTTAAGCCAATTAATGCAGCATCCAAAGATGTCTCATTGGAATAGAACAGGAGAACAAATGGAGTGCTGCAAGTCAAACACCAGGTATAGTTTACTAATACCAAGCAATGCCTTTGAACATCTACGATCCTATTTATAGACACAACATTAAACTCTCACATATTCTCAATCATGAAACATTGGGTAACAAGATTACAACATAGGAGCACTGATTAGCCAACCCTAACAGATTCTCAATCATATAAGATATAGTTTTTTAAGATAAAATACCTTTTGAGTTAACAATCGAAGCATGGGTTGATCTAGAAGAATGTAGAAGATTTTGACCTCTTACAGCTTGTGCACTACTTGCATCAGCAGGTGAAGCAAGATTAGATCCGACGCACCCTGGTATATCTTGAACATTCAATCCTGGGTTGTTTTGCAACAATTGACTAAATAAGTTTCGCATTTCCTCTCTCATTTCTTCCTTTAGAGAATTTAATTCATTGGCATGCTTTTGTTTAAGCTTGTTTATTTCCTCCTCCTTTTTAAGAGAACTTGTTGTCACTGATCTACCATAGCATCTGAGTCAACCAGGTTGCTCCTTTCCAAACACAGCCCTAAATGCATCATCTGGTGTTTCTCCAGCATTTTGGCGATTTTGAAGTTCAGCCTATCAAAAAAATTGACATGGCACAGTTAAATTTAACTTACTATTGCAACTTGGGTATCAGCCTCAAGTTCTTTTCACTATAAATCACTTACGATTGCAACTTGGGTATCAGCCTGAAGTTCTTTTCCTTTCTTTGTACGAGTTGCAATAAGCATTTCAGACTTTGATGGTTCCCCATTGTTTTCTTTAGCTGCACACTACAAATAACACGAATATGAAGCGTTACCTAAAACATCAACATGTTCTAGTAAAGTACCAAAAAATAAAATTCAAATTTCACAAAGTGTATGCTGAGTATTACCAATGCCACGCGTACTCTTGCATAATTAATCGGTCCCATTCGATGCCTCCACTTTTGTTTTTTTCTGTTTTGGGAATTCACCTCAGAGATAGCCTAAATTTCAATACAAAAAGATGTATTAATTTATAAATTTAAAAAACAAAGAATAGAGATGACGCAAAATATATCGAAGAAAAAAATGCATTATTGTAGCCTAACTTGCACAGTTGGATGTTTCCAATACTCAATCAACTGACGAAAATGAACTTCAGGAATGTCATCAGGCCGTTTTGCTAGCATATCCTCAATGGTACTATTTTTATCAAAAAATATCTCTTTAATATTTCCCTTGTGTCGCCTCCAAGCTTCACGAAGACCTGTCATCACCCACTTCTCTCCTTCTGTTGGAATTAAGAATTTGGACTATGCAAAATAAATAAATATTTAGCTTCAATCAATAATAGGCATACAATGAAATATAAAATCTCAAATTTTATTGTTCTTACATTGACATATTCCCACATGCGCTTTTTAGTAACTTCTGGCACTACATGCCAACTAGTGTAATCAAGCTGATAAATCTGGGATTCCTTGCAATTGTTCCTAGAAAGTTGGTTAGTTCAGACACGATCTTACCAGTTGGTCCCACTGCTTGTCCGTTATCAAATGTCACCTCCTCTCTTTCTTCCAAATTACTTGCATGAATTTTCTTACATGTTGTTTGTCCCCGAACATTTTTCTTCTCCGATGTTCCTAGATTGATGTAACAACTTCCAAATGAGAAATGTCATTTATAATGAGTAATAAATTTTACAAAGTTTAAGATATACCTTTTGTACTACGATCGATGTCAATTTCCTTATCTATAGGACACCCATCCTCGCCAATTTCTTTTTGATCCACAATAGGAGCCTGCATACATTCAACATCATCTATTGTGCGGTTATGATATTTCATTTCATCACCTAGGTGCGTTCTTTGTTTTTTCAGAAACTGATCAAGATCAGTAGCCGGTAGGACCGACTTCCTCTTTAGCACTTTGAAGTTGGGTAGCTCATGAATATCATGTTGTTCATTTGTTCCCTGTTCTTTCAGAAATTGACCAACAATGGTGGGCAGTAAGACCGACTTCATCTTCACCTGTTTGATATTTTACAGCTCCTGAATATTAGGTTGTTCCTCTCCTTCACCTAGTGTTGTATCAATCACATGAGAAGCGTTAACAACTGCCTTTGAAGATGTTTAGAACCTAGAGTTGTGGCTAAATAGTTTACTCTTTTCTTCTTGTGGAATGGACCTCTCAAGAATCTGTCTTTTATGCGTTATAGGTGCATGCTCTTTCCTCAATTTATAATTGTGTTGTTTTTCAAGTCGTTCTCTCTTAATCTTAAACTTGTTGATCAATTCAGCACTTGATCGGTATTGCAAATCAGAATTCACATTCTTCAATGGACTCTAAGCTTTGTTCGGATTCAAGACCTTTTTCTTTAGTATTCTTGCTTGATTCATTTTTGTTGTCTTCTTTTAATCTCACTACTTTATTTACTTACAAAATAAACAATGCGTTAAGAACTTGTCAGATAAAATCCAGTAATAGTGACAGATGATAGATGTAAAATGGAAACTGTGGATACCCTTCAAATTTCAGTAATTGAGTTAACCAAAGTATAGTTGTCGGGAAAAAAGTTAAACCAAAGAGCACAAACCATATACTGAACACACTACACAGATCTGCTACAAAATAGGCTATTGACCATAAATAGACTTCTAAAATGAGAGAAATATGTCTTTGTATATGCTGTCTATGCAACTTACAGAATGTGACTCGAGATCATATCTTTTCCTCTTGTATTTTTTGTAACAAACTAATGCAACAAGTAATGTAGTTCTGCTGAAGAAAAAACACACTCAGTACAGCATAGAGATTCTACTTTCTTTGAACGTGTGTGGGAGAGGAAGTAGGTGTGTTAGGAGCTTGTTTAAGGGGACATAAGTTGTCTTGTGGAGGTTTCAATGTCACAAGATCTCCATTTGAAAAAAAAATTGCAGATCACCAGCTATGGAGGAATTCTTTGACTTCATTAAAGATTGAATCTGTTGGAGTCAATTGGAAGGAGGGTGTTTTACTTGGGTCAAAGGAGACAATACCAGAATTGCATCTAAAATTGATAGAATCCTAATCGCTGTAGAGTGGGATGATAGGTTCAACAACCTAAAACATGCAGTGATGCAGAGATTGGTATGTCTGATCAGAGTCCTATCCTCATTACAGCATGGAATTTGGGAATTTAATAATCTTATTTCAAGTTTGATAATTGGTTGTTGAATACTGAGGGGTTTGTGGAAAGAGTTTGAGACTGCTGGAATTCTTTTGTCTTCATAGGCAAGCCTGATTATATTCTAGCTTGCAAACTCAAAGCTTTAAAAGGCAGCTAAAAGACTGTAGTAGAACTAGTCATGGCGGCCTGGGAATGCAGAAGGCTTAGTCGTTGAGTCAGTTGGCTGCACTAGATGCTGTCCAGGAGAACATAACTTTGATAGAAGACGAATCAGTTATGAAGGCCTCTCTCTTGATGGAATATACTCCTCTTAATGGAATATGAAGAACACATCAAAAATGAAGAAGCAACATTGAGGCAGAGATCTAGGGAACTATGGCTTAAAGAGAGGGATCAAAACACCAACTTCTTCCACAAATTGTCCAATGCACATAAAAAGAAGTAACGACATAGATTAACTAGTGATTCATGATGAAACTGTGGTAGATCCAAAGAGAATAATACGGAAACTACCTACCTACTCTTTTATCAGAAGTTGTAGTCAGAGACTCTAGACTGGAGACCATCAAGCAATCTGATCAACTGTCCAGTGGGAACTGAAGGTGAAAAAAGGCCCTACAAGGTGATTTTGTGGAACAAAAGGTGTCTCCTGCCTAAAGTTGCATGCCATGGACAAAAACCCAGGCTCATATGGTTATACAATGGGCTTCCTAATCATATGGCCGAATGCGTTGAAGAAGGACATCATGTAAACAGTCAAGAACTTCCACTCTCATGGAGTCTTTGAGAAAAACTTTAATGCTACATGTATTACCTCAATTCTAGAAAATACAATAGCTAAGGAATTAAGAGACTTTAGACCGATTAGCATCATAGGCATTTTCTAGAAGTTGCTCTCAAGATCTCTTTAGAAATTTGCATTTAACCTTGTTATTAGAAAATCAACATAGGGTTTCAAGCCAGATCTTAAAGAAGCTTCTCTTCACTTAACAAAATTTGTAAGGAAAATAAATGATGATATCACTTAATTAATCACTTTATCTGGATCTTGCAAATCTGTAAAGGCTTTGTTCAGCTTGATGAATGCTTGGTGAGCTTCAGGATGGGTGCACTTATTAGGATGCAACTTGGGTATAACTTCTAGTACCTAAAACATACAACAAAATTACAAAGAAATGAGATAGAAATTTCAACAGAAATCTAGGCCAGCAGAAATTTCAACAGAGTTGGGCCCAATATAACAAACACTCCAGATTCACTCCAAATTGAGATAGAAGCCAATAAACTATTGTCCATGGTCCAACAGAACATAATTAAGCTAAGTAAGGAATTAGGATTCCATTTTCAAGGCTGTGAGGAGGTGGCTTTGAATTTGTTCATGAAAATTGACGGCAAAAGCAAGTAACAGAAGAAGTATCAAATGCAATAGTGCCGATAAGTCCAAAAATAAAAAGATCCTAAAGGAGATAAAAAAAACCTTGAACCAAGCAGCAATTTTTTCAGCTTTGGAACAAGACGCAGGGAGGGGGTGTTTCGTGAATAATCTCGATGAAGGTTAACGTAGTGTCATGGAATGTGAGAGGCCTCAATGATCCTGGGAAAAGGCTGACGATCAAGAACATGTTATACAAATGGAGGGCAGATATATACTATCTAAAGGAATCTAAATTAAGAGGTTATATAAGGGCGATAATTAAAGAATTGAAAGCCATAGGTATCAAAGGGGGGATTATCATTTTATGAGAAAGCAGCAAATGGGAGGGAGAAGTCTGTGAGGTTGGAAATTACTGTATTACTGTAAGATTTAGAGGCAAATCATAGGAGTTTAGTTGGCACCTTTTAGGTATGTATGCTCCAAATAACACAAAGGAAAGAGAAGAGGTATGGTGGGAGCTGGGAGCAGTCAGGGGTCTATTCAATGGCCCTTCGGTGATTGCCGGGGACTTCAATGTTGTGAGATTCCCTTCTGAGAAGAAGAACTGCAACCAAATCACCAAAGCTATGGAAGACTTTTCAGATTTTGTTGAGGATATGGAGTTGGAAGACGCACCACTCACAGGTGGCAGCTATACTTGAAAGAATGGGAGACATCTTTCAAGAAACTCAAACAGTCTATCATGCCTAGAGTTGGATCAGACCATAACCCCTTGCTATTAAAATGTGGAAACTAGGAGAGGTCACAATCTTATTTTAAATTCAAATTTTGGTGGCTACAAACTGAAAATTTCATAGAGTGAGTAGGGGTGGTGGACTCTGAAACTTTTGTAGGTAGACCAGACTGCATTCTAGCTTATAAGTTGAAGGTTCTCAAAGTGAAGCTGAAAGAATGGAGCAAAACTGTACAAGGCAATCTTGGTTTAAAAAAACAAAGCATCTTGAATCAACTTTATGATTTAGATGTGAACCAGGAACAAAGGTGCTTGTCTGAAGATGAGTCATATCTGAGTGTTGTTCAGACAGTAGAGTTTGAAGATGTGGCAAAGAAAGAGGAAATAGCATAGAGGAAATATCTGAGTGTCCCTTCAACAAATTTGCAGAATCAACAGGTTGAATTCTTCCCATCTGTCTCCCTTTCACAACATCTTTATGACCAGTTCTAACTATGAATAGTAGAGATAAAAACACTACCTGTCATGAACAATAGTGCACTTTTCAATCTCATAACCTGTCAGCAGTTAAAGATACAAAATTCTTCAAGCCAGGCCTACAGAAGATAGATAGATTTTGTGAAAGAACTTTAAACAAAAAATGAAAGACAAAAAATAAGAACAAACAGAACAGATTATAATAAATTTGTGTACCAGAAAAGTATTCAAATAACAAAACGACTGAATTATAAGTATAAAGTCATCCAAAGTAACTAAAACTCATGGTGTGTCATCTTCGATCTCCTCTTCAGAATCATCTTCAAACTCATTTTCAGACTCATCTTCAGACTCGTCTTCAGAATGGTCTTCAAACTCCTCTTTGGACTCGACTTCCAGCACCTGTTGAGCAACAAATTCCTCAGGAGGCACATCAATAATTGTTGCTGGTAGATCAGTCCTTGTTAAGAGAACTTCACCAATATCTTTCGGTATAGATGGTCCCATCAATTGTTCAAAGGGCTCATTTTCATAACTTTATGGGACATTAGATTCAACTTGATCGCCCATGTTAAACAAGTCTTTGGGAACCGTCTTCATAACATAATATCGATCTTGATTATATAGATCTTGCACATAGAAGCATTGGTGTACTTGAGATGCAAGCACAAAAGGCTCTTCCTGAGAGGACTTTTTGTTAAAGTAGACATAAGTAAGGCCATAAATATCACTTTCAACCTCATACCAATCACACTTAAATAAGACAACCTTAATATGGCCATAATAGTCTAACTCAACTATATCAACTATTCTTCTATAGAAAGTCAAATCTATATCAATTGGATTTTTATCCTTTGCGCTTGCAAAACTTTTAGTTGAGGCAACTAGCGTAACACCACTATTTTGTGTTTTGCGCCTTGCATCATGTTGCCTTGTGTGGAATCTATATCCATTAATAAGATACCCAGAATATCTTTTAGCAACTGAATTCGGTCCTCTGGATAATTGTTTTATCAGATCAGGCATATCCTCTTGCAGAGCACGAGTTTCAAACCATTGAGAGAAGTTTTGACTATGATTCTTGGCCCTATTCCATTTGGATCTTCGCGACTGCTTATTAAGTTCCCTTTCATGCTCTCTATATAAAAGATATTTTTTATTAGAACGATAAATGAAATAAGTCAAAAACGAATTATGCTAAACAAAATATTATAATTCAATTAAAGTACGTACCTAATATATTCTTCAACCTCGTCACAATTGCCCAACAGATATGCATGTGCCTAACTTAGTGACTTGTTATCTAAAATAAATGGATCAGTTTTCTTAGCTCCTAAAGGACAACCTCTGTTAGGAAACAAACTGAAAGTAGTTGTATCACCTAGACCACATTCATTATTATTTCGAGCTCTTCTGTTAAATTTTGTATGTTCACCCCCATGCATATATCTAGAGCATAAAGTTATAATCTCTTTCACATTGTGTGTCTCTACTATACATCCTTCTGCATGACGTCTATTGCGGACATATGATTTCAATGTACAATTTTCTCTTTCAGGAAAATACATCCATCGGTTCTGAATGGGACCTCCTAATCTCACTTCATTCGCTAAATGAATAGTCAAATGAATCATTATATCAAAAAATATAGGAGGAAAAATTCTCTCCAACTGATTTATTGTTTCTATAATCTCTACTTCTAAGTAATCAAGTTCCTCTAATGTGATAACTTTTTGACATAAGCGACGGAAGAAGGAACTTAGAAGAATCAAAGGAATTGCAACATGATCAGGAAGGATGCTTTTAATTGGTATTGGAAGCAAGCAACATGAAATGAGCATCATGGGTCTTATAATCAGATAATTTTCTTTCATCCAACTGCACACACCTAGATATGTTAGAGGCACTACCATCGGGTAGCTTTGTTGTCTTCAAAACTCCACAAAAAACTGATTTCTCTCCATTTGTCATTGAGAAGCATGCTCTTGCGAATTTTGTTTTCTTACAATCCGTTGTATCAAGATGATGATTCTTTCTAATTCCCATCTCTTGTAAATCATAACGAGCTTTTACATGATCCTTTATTTTATCAGGAATATCTAAAAGAGTTCCAAGTATGCTGTCAACTATGTTTCTCTCTATGTGCATTACATCAAGGTTGTGCCGTAATAAGTTGTGCTGCCAATAAGGTAATTCAAAAAAGATTGACTTTTTCTTCCATGGACCATCATTTGATCTCTTCCTCTTCTTCCCAAACATATTTTCAAAATTTTGTAATATATTAAGCACATCAGGTCCCTTTAATAAAGATGGAGGAGGCCTAAATTCAGTTTTTCCATTGAAAGATCTTTTATTAGATCTCCATGGATGATCCATGGGTAGAAAAACACGATGGTCCATATAGCACATTTTTCAACTACGTTTAAGATAGAGAGAATTAGTGTCATAATTACAACAAGAACAGGCCAACTTTCCTTTTCTACTCCAACCAGATAACATGGCATATGCAGGAAAGTCATTGATTGTCCACATAAGAGTTGCTCGCATTTGAAAAGTTTGATTTCTTGAAGCATCATATGTTTCAACTCCACAATCCCACAATACTTTTAACTCATCTATCAATGGTTGTAAGTAAATATCAATGTCGTTTCCAGGTGATCATGGCCCAGGTATAATTAATGAAAGCATACAATATTCAGATTTTGTGATCATCCAAGGCGGTATATTATACACCATCAACATAACTGGCCATGTGCTATGAGATATACTCATTGTACGAAATGGATTGAACCCATCACTTGCCAAGCCAAGTCTCACATTGCGAGAATCACGTGCAAATTCTAGATATAAGCTATCAAAGTCTTTCCATGCTAGGCCATCAGCAGGATGCCTTAACTTTCCATCTTTACAACGTTCCTCATCATGCCACCTTAATGAATCTGCAGTGTTTGAGCACATAAATAGCCTTTTGATCTAGGAATTAATGGAAAGTGTCTCAAGATCTTTGCTGAAACTCGATGAGACATTTTAGGAGGCTCAAGCTCGCCCTCTATTTCAGAATATTTGATATATCGTGAAGCTCCACAAGTATGACAAAATTCATCATCTTTATGATCATTACTAAACAACATACAATCATCAGGACATGCATCAATTTTCTCATAATCAAGACCAAGATTCTTAATCATAGACTTAGCTTTATTGTACGACGGAGGAATGTTCAACTCGGGCATTGCCTCTTTTAATAACACTAAAAGAGAAGTAAATGATTCATTGCTCCATCCATGTAGGCACTTCAACAAATATAAACGGATTGTGAATGATAATCTAGAGAATCTTTTACAACCAGGATATAGTTCTTGGCTTGCCTCTTCAACTAAGTTATAGAATTTTTTGGCATCTTCATTAGGACCTTCATAAAATCCTTCACCCTGTGCAACATCTCTAAATTGATCATTCAACAATCCATTGATGTCATCATGGGAGTCATCCATATCATCATCAACATTCGACTTGATTTCTTATTCCCCGTGATTAATCCATCTAGTATAACCTTGAACAAATCCATAGCATATTAGATGATCATACACTACATCTCTTCGAGTCCAACGAATATTACAACACTTTGCACATGGACACTGAATTTCTTCACCTTGAGGATCCCCATAAGAGTAAGCAAAATCTAGGAAACATTGAACACCATCAATATACTCTTTGCTATACCTCGCCAGATTCATCCAATCCTTGGATGGGATACTTGGACTCCTAAAGATAAATATTGATATTAAATATTTCAAGAAACAATCATCAAGATATTAATTAATTTACAAATAACTTCTAAATGCCACGAGTAAGTTATTGAAATCATGCGTTGACAATGATAAGAATGTCTTACCTAGTCATGGCACTTATGTTAAGCCAAATCAATCCTCATATCCTCCACGTTGTTTTTGAATGTTGACTATATTTCTAAGAAATAACAAGTAAAATTAATAGGATTACCCAAACTAAGAGATAAAGCAAAAAAAAAGAAGATTTTAGGTAAATTGAAAAGATCGAGTTCTCTAGCCGTTTTGAGTTCTGAGCATCAGAATTTGATTCTGTCAAATTCATTAGCTTCGAAATGCTGAATCTATTCTAGAAGAACTTGCAGAACTGAATATGACATTAAATTGGAGATTTTAGGTCCATAAATGTTTTCTTAGTTCTTTAAAGTTGAAAATTTTGAATTCTCTAGCCATTTTGAGTTCTGAGCGTCGGAATTCGATTCTATCAAATCCATCAGCTCTGAAATGCTGAATCTAGGCTACGAGAACTTGCAGAACTAAATATGGCATTAAATTGGAGATTTTAGGTGCATAGATGCATTTTTAGTTCTTTAAAGTTGAAAATTTCGAGTTCTCTAACCATTTTGAGTTCTGAGCGTCGGAATTCGATTATGTCGAATCCATTAGCTCTGAAATGCTGAATCTAGGCTAGGAGAACTTGCAGAACTGAATATGGCATTAAATTGGAGATATTAGGTCCATAGTTGCATTTTTAGTTCTTTAAAGTTGAAAATTTTGATTTTTCTAGCTGTTTTGAGTTCTGAGCGTCGGAATTCGATTCTGTCGAATCCATCAGCTCCGAAATTCTGAATCTAGTCTAGGAGAACTTGCAGAACTGAATATGGCATTAAATTGGAGATTTTAGGTCCATAGTAGCATTTTTAGTTCTTTAAAGTTGAAAATTTTGAATTCTCTAGCCGTTTTGAGTTCTGAGCGTCAGAATTCGATTTTGTCGAATCCCACTAACTCCTCCAATCATTATAGTAATACAATCTTGGGAATAACTAATACCCCTAGCAAACGCACGATAAAATAATCCTACATTTCATCCCGGAATTATTATCCCTTATCCCTCATACCAAATGACCCCTAAAAGTTAATACCCCTAGCAACAGATTTCTGAACTCCAAGGAAACCAACCAAATTAAGTAAAAAAATAAAAGAATAATGTATTGTCTGTGTCATTTGACTACACGTTAACTGTGTCATGAAGAGCAGTAACAAGGAGAGAAGAAAACGCTGACAGTGGCAAGACAACGAGACAATGCATAACAAGACAAGGATAGAGTGTTGTTGCAGCTCCATCACTTTCCTTGTTTAAGAGTAATTGTACTACTTTGAGTACTTTCCCAACCAAAGATAATAACAACTTCAACCTTTCCAGCTTCCAATAGCTAAAAACTTCAGCATGACTATTTACAATTTCCAAAACATCAATCTACCTCAAATAGAATCTTCCAAAAAAAATTAAAACATAGAACACAGTCACAATACATAAAAACTCCAGTACTTTACGAAGAAACTACAAGCTGTCTCCAAATATGAACCCAAAATGTTTTATAGGATCAGATATTAATCGCAAGGTGAAGTTAGCCTTCAGTCCCCAGCTTGCATTTGTTGCAGAGCATTCACAATTTAAAATTAAATTCTATGTATAATGGTTGCTTATTAGAAAGATCCAATTCTCATCTCGGTATTTTTTATGTTTATGTTTGTATTTGTTATGTAGTTGGATCAGCCTTTTAATGCAAAAGAAAACGAGAATGTGGTATTCAAGACAGGAAATAATGGGGAAAAAATGTACCTCTCCACAAGATCAAATTCAACATAAAAAAGAAAAAAAAGAATATTGTAATAAACTAAGGACCACCAAGAGAAGTTTAATAGGAAATTCAAAAAGAAATCTTTTTCATCGTGAATTCCTAACTTGTCATTTCCAAATCTCATGAAATCCAATCCCAAACATTTGATCATACTCTCTATTGGTTTATCCTATTATTCAAACCAAAGAAAACAACTAAATTAATTTTTTTTAAAAAAACATATCCAATATCTTCTTCACAAGTTTAAGTTCAACAAAGACTTGAACTATAACAAAGTAAAGGAGCAGCAAGAGAAGTTCAATATGAGATCCAAAAAGAAATCTTCTTTCATCATGAAGTCCAAATATCATGAAGAACAAATTCTATACATCACTCATACTCTGTAATGAAATCCAAAAGAACCAACCAAATTAAGTAAAGACACATCCACTATCCTCTCCACAAGCTCAAACTCAACATAGCTAGACCCAAAGACCTTTATCTTTTGAAACTAAAGAGCTTTAGTTCAGATCTGAAATGGATCAAGAATCCGACAATAAGGAAAAAATTGCAAGATTTAGCCAAAGAAGAGCAGTTCAGATCAGATTAATATAGCTCAAAAAAGTCAGACGAAAAGCATCATATAACACAATAAAGAAACTATTTTTTTACCTAAAACTGAAAGAGTAGCTAACCTAAAACCATATAAAGTATGAAGAAAATAAAGTAAAGGGGAAGTTAGCTATCAACATATCCGATCTAGCAAGAACTCAACCAAAATGAAAATGAGCATCAATAATAGAGCTAATATATAGATGCATAAGAAAGACTTAAGCCTAACATTTTCTTCCCAAAAGCACTAGTTCTTCAGTCAATCTAAATGCTATTTACATATCATCTCTCAATGAAGCAAATAATATATATATATATATATATATATATATATATATATATATATATATATATATATATATATATGTATTCATATTTTTTAACTTATTTATCTTGTACAGGTAAAATATCACTTATTCTGCGTTTCTTTTAGGGTCATTGACACAAACTGAGAGCTATTAATTTCAATGTCATATCTAAGCATAAGATTCCTAAGACAAATAACTCCTCAATATCTTACATAAAGAACGTGGCGCAAAGCTAAAGTATATGACTATGTAAAAATTATTCAGAAAACGTATAAAGATAAATTTGGCAATTATAGAATATACTCAAGTAATGCATGTGGATACACTGACTTCCATTTGATTTTGAAACAACATTTAACAAGAATATTCCATGCTAGATATCTGCAAGCACATAAACTCATTGCCGAATATTTCTTCTTGCAGGAAACTTCTCGCACACATGGAATATATTGAAACCCTTGTCAGAAGATAAAACAATTACTACATAGAGAAGAAAATGCCCAATATAACAAAAAAGCTAGTGACCAACATCTAATTTATTATTCAAAGATGACTAAAAGAAAACCTTCTAGAACTATTTGGTATTTATCAGCTTAGCCATAAGAAAACTGAAATATACAATATGAGTCATTTCTTTTCTTTCTCAGATATCATCCAAAAATAAACCAGTTCGTCATCTTGAACTTTAAACTTGGAACAAAGAGCTGGTCTCACCATTAGATCGAATAAGATTTTGAATAGCAAAGTAAACTGAACTCTACTTCGGTTAAAAAGAATCAAGTGCAAAAGGTAGGCACAATATCAAGGAAACTATGGTTAGTTTCTTGGTGAAGCTATATTTCTTTCTCTGAGAGAAGTATACCAAAACCAAGTTATTCAGCAGAAAATAATATTCAAGTTGATATGCGAGCTTTAGAGTAGCTTTTGATTAAGAAATTTGTAATTTATAGATATATATAATAGCTTTAGTGCTGCTTCTGGTTATCTCTATTTTTCCTGATAAAATGAGTAACCTCATGACCTGATTTAGTGCCACCAACAATTTTGATTCTAAAGCATTTGAAATTTTGTGTGTCCCTTTCAGGGACATCTTAAAAGGTATTTTATTTCCACATCTTCTCAGATTCATTCATGGGACCAGAAAATCTAAAATTAAATGAAAAAATTGAATGATGTGTCGTGGAGATAAGTTGTTGACAATAGAGAAAGGAATAAATGATGTGTCATGGAGATAACTTGGTGACAGCACTAACATAAACTATCACATACACTGTCTTATAGCATTCTCAACGAACAACATAATCATAGTATTGACAGAATCTCAAAGTCTCATCCAGCCTTTAGAAAATAAACTTAGATAAATGAACTCCCTTGTTAAAGGTGAACAGTCCTTACCATCACATTTAGGTGACACCACAAAATCAGTTGCTGCAAGAGTTCCAGCTGAATACTTCTTACAGAACAGATGTCCATCAATAATACTCATTGTGACATGCCAAAGGGCAATCCCTCGGCTCAAGTTTGATATAAGGTAAACAACAACAGTTATCTAGTCTTCTAATATAAGGTAAAACATAAGACAAGTCAGGTGAATCAAATATAATGATGTGTCTTATAGTTGAACAATATAGTATAAGGTTCTGCAATGGAACAACAAACTCTAATGGAGACTCAAATGTTATAATAAGTCTCTAAACAAACACCATTGTACGTGAATAAGTATCTTGAAAACCATTAAATATATCTGCCCTGCTAGTGCAAAAGTGTGAAGAGGGTTCCATTTTGCCTGGATTAGACACACATTCACAAGTATTAGGAATTAACTAGTATATCCATGGATTTCTTTTGAATAATGTGGTTTTTGGTCTCTAAAGTCTGTTAGTGGTATCTAATACAGCACGGATAGCAAGTCCCATCATTGCTTACTAATCTACTTATCAGATAAGAATGTAGGTATGAAAGAGGAAGTTGAATCTCCTTAGAACACTTACAGTTGATATCTTATCCAGCTCTGGAGTTTGATTACGATACAAAATTTCCCTTTCCTCTGGCCTCAAAAGCTGTTCAACCTCTGGAAAACCAAAAGAGAAAATGCTAGTTTCAAATGCTTGAGATTCAAAAGATATTAGATAACTCTACTGAATCAATGTGAGACTACTAGAACAGATGCTAGTGAAGTAGTCTAAAAGACACCAGATTTTCAAAAGATAAGTTGAATTAAATGGACTAGAGTTCCAGCTGACCGAAGCTTGTTTAGATGAAATTATGCAACAAAACTTATTAGCATCATTCATTGGAACCGTCCATTCTTCAATTTATACTCTAGTTCTCCAAATAGAATATCTCTAGGATTCAGTTTCCTCGATTTATAACAATAGAAAACAAGAGGGGCAGCTAAATGAACCTGCAAAAGCATAGATGGATTTGAGATTTCAATTTTATGGGTGTGAGTATGGAATTCTAACATAGCTCATCTAATATTTTGGTTCAGAATTAATCATCTGTACTTTTAGTGCATCTTTCAACACATATACAACATCTGAAGTTTGAACCAAAACTACTAGTATTGGATAAACCTATAACATAAAACTTCAATTTACTTTTCATTAAATCACTAATTTGTGTGTTGATTAAAGAAATACCTGTAAATTGTAGTGACCCTTGAGATTTTAGATTTGGGGCAAAAGAATTCTGATGAAACTTTAAGCAATGATTTGGGGCAAGAACAGAGAGCAAAGATAGCAGATTCTCTTCTTAGTGGTACAGAGAGCGAAGATTGAGCAGTATGAATCTTCGTTCTTAGCAAAGAGACATACAGCGAAGATGAATCTTCGTTCTTAGCAGAGAGACGTACAGCGAAGATGAATCTTCGTTCTTAGCAGAGAGACGTACAGCGCGCGAAGATGAATCTTCGTTCTTATTGGAGAGACGTACAGCGAAGAGCAGTATGTATCTTCGTTCTTCATTCTTAACAGAGAGACCGTACAGAGAGGTCTTCTTAGAGAGAAAGAGGGGTTTCGTTAGCGTATTTTGGTCCTTCTATTTTGGTCTTCTTAGAGAGAGAGAGCAGTATGAATCTTCTGTTTTGTTACAGTATTTTTAATAATATAATGGTGGGAAAGTTAAATATGTTGGAGGGAATATAATATTTTTGGGAAATTTATAAGGCAACACTTATAAAGTATTATTTTTATAATTATGAAAATAATACACTTTAAAAGTGTTATCACATGTATAAATATGTGTTGTCAATTATAGGATGATGTGACAACGTATATAAGTGTTGCCTATACCATTAATGAGCACACTTTACAAGTGTTGCTAATATTATTGTTGCCAAAAGCTATAAATTAAGGCAACGCTTTAAAAGTGATGCCAAAAATATTTTAGGCAACACTTTATAAGTGTTGTCCAGATTTAGTGTGGCCTTAGGACTAAAATGTTGTAGTGTGCAAAATACCCCTACACTTTCAAATATTTTAAAATGGGGAAATAGCTTGTTGGGTTAAACAGAGTTTTGATGATGGACAAAGGATAATGAAACATGTTGACTTACCAGAATCTTCAGTGCACTGTCTCAGAGAGAAGAAGACACAATACCACAAGAAGCGGAAAGGATAAAGTTTCTGGAGATAAGGTCGAAAGCACAAAAGTAGGAAGATGGTTCAACAATCACAGGTAAAGGAAGAGTTGGTGTGAAGATGGAGTTCAAAAAGGTGTAGAACTCTATTAAAGCAAGAAGAGTTCAAGCTGAAAAATGAGTCTTTTGCAAAGTGGTCTAAAGAGTCTAACTGCAAGTAGAACTCTGGAAGACAACAATAAAAGAGTTGGTGCGAAGAAAGAGTTCAAAAAGGTGTAGAATTTTATTAAAGCAAGAAGAGTTCAAGCTGAAAAAGGAGTCTTCTGCATAGTAATATCTAAACAGTCTAACTGCAAGTAGAACTCTGGAAGACAACAATAAAAAAGAGTTTAGAGGGTCTCAGAAAATAACCTGATGAAAAAATAAAAAATAAAGGGTCAGTGAAGTTTAGAGTCAGGAAACAGTTAGGTGGTTTTGTTATTTATTGTGTCATCATTTAAGAAATTATTTTTCTTTTGGTGTTGAGTCTGAATATTGTTCATATCTCAGTAGTTTATAAATTGAGAGGTAGTCTAGTCTTCAAGTTGGTGGCAGCTCAAAGACGTGGGGAACTTAAGCCTAGGGAGGTTTATGTGTAGTTAGGAAGTTCTTGAAGTTTCTGTTGAAGTCTTAGATTACTAGGATTTTGTAATCTTTTGTGGAGACTCATATTGATTTAGTGAAGTTGGGAGAAAATCCTGTAGAGGTACAGGTCGTGATTTTTCACCTTTTGTGAGCCGGGTGTTTCCACGTAAAAACACTTTGTTCTTGTTCTTTTATGTTTTGCTGAAACACGTCCGCGAACCTATTCCTTAGATTAGGCAAAATCCATAGGGTATGCAAATTTAACAATTAGTATCAGAGCAGATTTTCTTGTTAAAGGCTAGTACCTAAGAATTGATCAAGATGAATACTGCGCCACCTCTTGGACATGGAGAGGGACAATCATCTGTGAGGCCACCACTCTTCAATGGAACACATTTCGGTTGGTGAAAGACTAGGATGGAAGATTTTATTCAAGGAGAAGACTACGAACTCTGGGATAGAATTATCATGGTACCTACCATTCCTATGAAAATGGTGGAAGATCAACAAGTGCCAAAAGAGAGAAGGGAGTTCAATGTCGATGATCTTGTGCATTAAGGAAAAATGTTAAAGCCAAAAACATTTTGGTCTGTGGTCTGGGTCCATCTGAATATAACAGGATCTCAAATTGTACTACAACTAAGCAAATCTGGGATGCCCTTACTATTGCACATGAAGGAACTACTCAGGTCAGAAAATTCAGGGTGGCTATGCTATTCACTAAATATGAAACTTTCAAGATGAAGGAAAATGAGTCTCTGCAAGACATGATGGCAAGACTTACACTTCTTATCAATGAACTTGCATCTCTAGGGAAGTTTCTTACTACTGAGGAACAAGTAGACAAGGTTCTGAGAATTTTACCCAAAGTCAAGTGGGATGTAAAAGTCACTGCCATTAGGGAAGCTAAGGACATTGAAACCATGACATTTGAATGAGCTGGTTGGAAATCTCAAAACGTATGAGATGAACATGGAAGACCAAAAGAGAGAAGTAGCCGTGGATGAGAAGTCACTAGCTCTAAGGGCAGCTTCTGATGATGAGGAATCAGATCTAGATGAGGATCAGATAGCCTTTCTTTAAAAAAAATCATAAAATTCCTCAAAAGTAGGAAAGGGAAAGACATGAAAGAAACATGTAGCAGGAAGTGGTCTGATGACACAGGAAGCAGGAAATGGTCTGATGACAGGAATCAATCAGGGTGTTATAAGTGTGGAAAAATGGATCACCACATTAGACAGTGTCCCCTATGGGAAATTAAGTGGAAAAAGGAAAGGGCTGAGAGAGAGATGAAAGAAAAAGTTTCTAAACAAAAAGAGAAGGAAGACTATGCTATGATGGCTGCATGGGGATCAGGAATGGAGGATTCAGATACTGAAAATGTCAATAAAACTGCTTTCATGGCACTTGGAGATTCAAATCTAGAAGATGATGATAAATTTAAGGTAAGTATTCCTTAACTAGAAGAAATGTTGCATCTCTTTTCAAAAAGAAATAATCTTGCTAATGAATGGGTTAATAGATGATTTTCAAGAGATAGCTAATGAAAAGGATCAACTAACTAAAGATTTTTCAGATAAAAAATTTAAAAATTCTTGAGGTCAAAAGTTGTCTGGTGAAGCTAATGAAAAAAATCACAAGTTGAAGAAACAAGTTGAACAACTTGATACACTTGTGTTGAACCTAAAATCTGAGATTCTAAAACTAACTATTGCTGCTAAAGGTAAAATTAAGATCAGTGAAGAACATCAAAAGGTTGAAATAGAATTGAAGGAATGTAAAATTGAGTTCTTTTATGAAAAGAAAAAGGTTAGAAAATTGACTCAGGAAATTTCCATGTTAAAATTGGATTTAGAAAGGGTAAACAGATGAACTCAATCATCAAGAATAGTGAAACATCTAGAAAGCAAGAGTCATAATGAGAAAGCTGGAATAGGGTTCTTTCAGGAGAATGATACTACTACTAATTTATGCTACCTTTGTGAAAAAATTGGACATCCAACTACTGAGTGTCTAATTCCAAACAATGTTAGGAGTAGAAACACATATCATGTGTACAAAAAGAGGCATGAAAATAATAAAAGAAATAGGTCAAGGAACATTTTGCCTACTTGGGCAAGAAGGGATCTCATTCATCCGTTTTACAACAGGAAAGGACCCAAGCTAGTGTGAGTTCCTAAAACTAATCCTTGATCTGTCTTGCAAGTTGTAGTGAAAGGAAACAAGCATTGGTACATGGATAGTGCTTGCTCAAGGCATACGACTGGAAATAAAAACAAGTTCCTTTCACTTGCACCTTTTAAAAGAGGAAAGGTTTTCTTCGGAGACGGGAAAAAGGGCACTATTGTTGGAGTTGGAAAGATTAGACGAAGTGAATCAAAGGCGTAGAAGAAGTTTACCATGTGAATAGATTGAAGTACAATTTGTTGAGCATCTCTCAATTATGTGATAAAGGATGAATATGAGATGGAGCACAGATCAGTGGAACAAGCCAGACTACCTGGTTCATCTACTGGACAATCAAAGGGCACACAGTCAGGGGGAACTATGGAAGCTGAAACTCCACAAATTGACTTGGGATCTGCTCAATCTGACTCTGTACAAGATTAACAACCTCAAGGGTTTATGGTGAAAAGCAGTCAAGATGATCCTATCTCAAAGGAACTTCAGACTTGGGACTCCGGTACTCTAAAGGTAGTAATTTCAATCTTGTAGGGTACACTGATGCTGACTATGTTGTTTACTTAGTAGATAAGAAAAGCACTTCAGGTATGGCTCACTTTATTAGAATATGTTTGATTTCCTGGTCCACCAAGAAATAGAACTCTGTAGCCTTGTCAACTACTGAGGCGGAATATGTAGCAGTAGGATCATGTTATGCTCAGTTGCTTTGGATTAAGCAGCAACTGTTGGACTTTGGTATGGATGTAGGTTGTGTCCCTATTTTGTGTGATAATACCAGTGTTATTAATGTTGCAAACAATCTTGTTCAGCATAAAAGAACTAAACATATTGACATAAGGCACCATTTTCTTCGTGACAATGTCGAAAAGGGTCTTGTTTCAATAATGTTTTATCCTACTGAGAATCAAATTGCTGTTATTTTTACTAAAGCACTAAGTAGAGACACTTTGAAAAAATCAGGTTAGACTTGGGGATGATTAAGATTGCATAAACTCCCCTCAAAGATTGACTAGAAAATCTGGTTTTGTACTCACTCCTAAAATAGGTCCTCATTTCAATTCTCACATGTAGTGTATCCCAAAATTCAGAACAATGGACTAAGTTTTCATTAATGTGTATTATAGTTCTAATTGATAAATGAATCAGGTACCTTGATCTGTTTCTTTCTTTTACCAAAGTCATCATCACCTTTGCTGCCTAAAACCCTCTGCGCAAATAAATGTCACCTCTTCATAAGCTATATATTGATGTCGTGCACAAAGTCCTTATCCCTAGGATGGATAGAAGGTCTGGGGCTTGTTCCTTTGATCTGACTCTGATAGAACTGTTAGATATAGATGTTCCTATAAATCTGCCTATCGTGATCCTCAAGCACATGTAGCGTGTCCTTATTTAGGATAAGAATGGGCATGCCCTCCCTTATGGCTTTTGGCTGTCTCAGATCTTCGAGGCCTATTATGTTCCTGTTCAAGTCTAGACCATGCAAACCACTAAGGATGTACTTGGATGGATGAACCACTTTGCCCTACCTATTTCTATGCGGTGTGTTGGAACCCCTCTTCATAAACTTCAACTTTCTCTGGATGCCAAGACTGAAGAATTAGCCGCTGCACATCAGGAGTTTGCCCAGGAGAGAAGTGCCTTGCTTACGCGGATCTCTGACCTAGAGGATACACTGCACAAGGAACGTGCTACCCATGCTGAGATTGTTCACAAACTCTCCTTTGTTATTCCGTCCACTAGCCCCTCTACCTAACCTGTTTCCTTGATTTTTTTCCTGCTCATGTTATCAGTCACTTTGATTAAGATGCTTAACTTTCATTGTCTGCTTATTTTTCATTTCTAGAATGCCTTTGTATGTTGATCTCAATGTAATCTTGTTATCTTTAATGCATACAAATGTTGTTGTTCTGTTTTGTGTTCTTGGTGGTAGCCTTGTGGTCTTGTATTATATTTACTTATTTGTAGGCACGTTTGTTACGTGCCCTAGTTTTCGATGATGTCAAAAAGGGGAATTCATATATCTGAGTTATGCAATATTTATAACCCTTGTTTAACCTGTTTCATTCTCGAGGTTCCTTCTTAATAGCTGCAAAAAAGATGGATAGATCTGATACTTAGAAAGTTTGTCATCATCAAAAAGGGGAATATGTTGGGTCAAACAGAGTTTTGATGATGGACAAAGGACAATGAAACATGTTGACTTACCAGGTTCTTCAGTGCACTGTCTCAGAGAGAAGAAGACACGATATCATAAGAAGTGGAAAGGATATAGTTTCTGGAGATAAGGTCGAAAGCACAAAAGTAGGAAGATGGTTTAGCAATCACATGTGAATGAAGAGTTGATGTGAAGAAGGAGTTCAAAAAGGTGTAGAACTCTATTAAGGCAAGAAGAGTTCAAGCTAAAAAAGGAGTCTTTTGCAAAGTGGTCTAAAGAGTCTAACTGCAAGTAGAACTCTGGAAGACAACAATAAAAGAATTGGTGTGAAGAAGGAGTTCAAAAAGGTGTAGAACTCTATTAAAGAAAGAAGAGTTCAAGCTGAAAAAGGAGTCTTCTGCAAAGTGATATCTAAAGAGTCTAACTGCAAGTAGAACTCTGGAAGTCAACAATAAAATGGAGTTCAGAGGGTCTCAGAAAATAACCTGATGAAAAAAGAAAAAAAAGGGTCAGTGAAGTTTAGAGTCAGGAAACAGTTAGGTGGTTTAGTTCTTTATTGTGTCATCATTTAAGAAATTGTTTTTCTTTTTGTGTTGAGTCTGAATGTTGTTCATATCTCAGTAGTTTATAAACTGAGAGGTAGTCTATTCTTCAAGTTGGGGACAACTCGAAGACGTGGGGAATAAGCCTAAGGAGGTTTATGTATAGTTAGGAAGTTTTTGAAGTTCTTGTTGAAGTCTTAGATGACTAGAATTTCGTAATCTTTTGTGGAGGCTCATATTGATTTAGTGAAGTTGGGAGAAAATCCTGTAGAGGTACATGTCGTGGTTTTTCACCTTTTGTGAGCAAGGTGTTTCCATGTAAAAACACTATGTTCTTATTCTTTTCTGCTTTGATGAAATACGTCTGCAAAACTGTTCCTTAGATTTGGCAAATCCATAGAGTGTGCAAATCTAACATAGCCTTTTCACAATTTATAAAGCTTTTCAAATTAATATGTAACATACAAATTTATATTTAGAAATATGTATTGCAATTTTAATTTATTAATAAATATACAATTACATATCTAGAGATATCATCTATAAATGTGACGTATAACATTTGTAACCTCTAATCTTTTCAAAAGATGTAACCTCAACATTATAATAAAGATCACAATCAAGACTATTCAAGTAATGTAACCCCAAAATTATAATAAAGATCACAATCAAGACTATTCAAGTGACAATATTTTCTCTTACACTCTCAAACATTAGAAATGTTTTTTCATAAAATCAAATAAACAACATTTTTTATAAGTTGATCTTAGAAAGAAATTTCAACATAAAAAATATACCAAAAACACATTAATAAAATATTAAAATAATAAATTTGAATATATAAATTTATATGATATGAAATTTATTTGTTGATCTATAATCAAATTAAATAGACTATATGTGAGACTCCGTGTTTCTCGTCTTCCATTATTTAAATAGTGTGTCGTTATATAAGGCAAATGTGATTTTTGCTAGCACCTAAGGATAATAAGGCTGCAAATAAGTGGTAATATCAGGGACCTAAAGTTTTAAGCCAAAGGAATACCCTAAATGCACATTTGTGATTAAAGAAATGATCCGAGTGGCACCTCGCCCTTTTTGGAAGGTTTAAACTAGGTTTCACTTTTCGGGTGGTACTAAAAGTGTATAATTTGCTAATAATGGATTTTTGAAAAGTTATTTTAATAGAACAAAGGTCATACATTAAGTTTTGGAATCAAGAAAGTGGCAAGATTAAGGTTGGCCAAGGTTACTGTAAGTTTCTTTAAGTAATACTTCTTTAAATTGGGTCAAATGTATCAGGTTATATCTCCCAAAATACAAGATATTAGAAGGTCTATGACCTATCAAATTGAATATCTATGAATCTAGTTTGCAACGCACGAAACCACGCATCAAACCAACCTTAGAATAAAGAGTTATGACCGTTTACCGAGACTGCCCGAGCTGGAAATCGGGTCATGGGTCGAGTCGGGTTGACCCACCTTAATGTCGGCTATTTTTCCATTTTAAAGCTCAAAAGTGAGCCATTTTCATCCCAAACCAGTCTTAAACTGAAGACAAACCTCCCAAAATTTCTCTAAGTGATTTAGGTAAGTTTTTACCGTTAAAATTTGTCCTTGTGCCTAGAAATGAGTGTCTTACGCTTTGCAATTATTTTTCTCTCGTATTAGCTATGTTTGGAGCTGTTTTGGGGCTGTAAAAAAAATGGTGTTCTTGCTGGCATTGTTGGTTTGCAGCTGGTGTGTTCAGGTAATAATTTTGGGGCTTTTTTATGTTCATTTTTACATAGTTTTACGGACATTTCCTCGCGTAAATGCTCCTTGCCGAATCTGGTCATTAATATTAAATTTTTGACTATTTATAGGTGTCTTTAAGATGCGTATATATAGTCGTTGCGAAGCTTAGGACGTAAAGAACAACTTTTGTGAAGGAACTTTTGGCAATTGGACGTTCGTTGGAGAGGTATGTTAAGGCTAAGCTCTGTCCCTCCTTTTAGCACGAAATCTAGGAAGTTTCTCAAAACGTCAAATGTGATATCTTACTATTCTGTTGCTAGAAAGACCTTCTGTGAAAGGCATTGGGATTGCAGCAGAGTTATATTCACAATGGTATTAGGTTGAAATTCTATTCATTCGCTTAAACTGGATATTTAATTTCTATATATCATTTTGTCGGTTTTCCGGCTACCTATATATTCATATGTTCGAGGTGTTTCTCTTCTTGGTGTAGTGCCATTATGTAGAATGCAAAGAGAATGTAGTATTCAAAATCAGTCATTCTTCCATACAAAAATATAATTGAAGAATTTAACAAGTAACACGTTAGTTTCCAATATTCTCAAGCGAAATGCTCTTGTCTAAACTACTAAGGCACTTGATCCTGTTTAAATACATTCTTTTACTAATTGAGTAGTTCTAGACTCACCAACATATATAAATATTTCTTCTTCTCCCATTTGGGCGTAGAACACAAAAAATATTAGTTCACAAAATGTGTTTAACAACATCAAAGTCTAATACCCAATTCTTCACTTCTATGAGAAACCACAATAATTTATATCATCCACTAACACAAATTTAATTTTCTAAGCGGGATTGCCATTTCTCCAAATCTTCTTCTATATTGAGATATGATGTTTTGATTTACTACACAAAAAGTAATAGTCTTTTCTTCAAAAGAAAATTGGATCTTCCCAATCTATTCTTCAATTATATATATTTTTCGTTAAAAATCGTAGCATGCCTACATACCTTTTAATTGTACATTTTCCCATGCCACTCCCACATTGAATGTGGGTCTGTTGAACATCCCTCCTACCACATAATATCATTTCGTGATTATTGCCTAAAATCAACTCTATATTGTTCAGGTCTTCACTAAGTTCTCAATTGAATATACTTTTCATCCACTAGTCAAACCCAAAATGACTATTCCACACAACCACCACATACCTATTAGCCATCTAACTTAACCTCAAAATTTCAAATTTCGGCAAACTAATAGTGTCCAAAAATTTAGATGTACACAATTTTCAGTGGCCAATGAAATGGGGAAGATTTTCCATAAGAATAAGATATAAATATCCTTAAGATTGTTGGAAATTCTTGCGGAAAATATTTCATCTTCACGAACAGGAACATCATCACGAACATGAGCACTTCATCACGAACACGATCACGATCACCTTGAGGCATGTCAAAGACACTATCCTTAAGGATATTTCACCCGGTATGGGGGTATCCCTAGGATTCAACAAACTCCTAGAAGACAAAATCTAACAAAGATTAAAGTAAAAAGTCCAGCATTACAAATATGTATATATAAATAAGGAGGAGGTATTATAATATAATATATTATATTTCTCTTCCACTTCTCAAGAAGAATATATCACTATATATATAAAAAAAAATCACCTTTTAGTCCTTTTGTAAAAAATTCATGGATTCAAGAATAAATGCATACAATTAAGAAAGAGTATAATAACACATTTATATGATCAAAATAACATTTAGAGGGCAATAATATTCTCCTATTAATCACCCATTTAAGATTATTTAATAATATATTAAAATAATAAAAAAATAATATTAGATGAAGTTATATTTTTGAGATACAAATCATTTTTTACGATAAAACTTGCCTCCAATATAAAATACATAAATATAACAGTTATTTATTATAAGTTATAATCATCATAAAGTTTGTAAAATAAAATGAATAAATAATAGTAACAAATTTGACAGGTGTTTAATTTGCGTAGGTGGCAAATCCAACCAACTAGAAGCAGCAGCAGCAACAACAAAGGGCGGCTAAACTGCAACAACCAATCAAATTTTGTTGCTAATTAGAACAACAACGATCAAAAGAAATAGGAAGAACGTTGTTTATGTAACTTTAATTAATACATTCGGCAATAGGTACATGCTATGTATTTTTTTATACTGATGATATTAAAAAAAATTGAAAAATAAATTTAGGTAATGGTGCCGAATAGAAGAATTAGGAATTTTTTAAATGAGACAAAATAACATATTTAACTATACTATGTACAAAATATATAAATCCAGAAAAACATATCGTTAGTAACTTAGTACCAAGATCTCGTTACTAAGTACCAAGATCTTTTGTTTTATTTTTCCTTGTTCTTCCCCAAACTTTTAACATAGTTATATTAACATTTTATAAGCTTATCATTCAAATTTGTATGCATTACTTAAAAAAGGGGAAAGACTCAAGTATGTCATCGAATTTTGAGAAAGTGTTCATGTAAATCTATTATATTCAAGTTTTGATAATTTAATGACCTGGTCCTACATGTCCGGAATGTCAACAGCACAATAGGGAACAATTGTAAAGGTTGTCATTGTCTATTATGGTTGGTGAAAGTACAGTAGAGTACTTTAGACTGTCCAACCGATTAGGGAACATCAAATTTCTCTTGTCCCTTCATTAAAACCCATTTGTTGACAAGAGATTACCTAGTTTTTGCATAACGAATGCATACAAGCAAAATTTGATTCACTCTCAAGGAAGAATAACCTTAAATGATAGAAAAGGGACCTGATAAACTTATCAAAAGAAAAACTCTTTGTCTGTTTTGATGTGTATTATGTATTCTAGATTGTATGATCAGTTCCTGTGATAATAAAGGAATATTGATAGTTTCTCAATGTGTCCAAATTGATGCATTCATGGCTAGAGTCACCTTTGAAAAAGGTGAAGTCTACACTTACAAGAGTCTCTAATCAAACCTTAGCTCTGTGCATTCGTAAAGTTGGTTGTGAAATCCTATGGGACAGGTCGTGATTTTTCCTCCCATGAGTAAGGAGGTTTTTCACATAAAATCACTGATCTTTCTCTTTTTTTTCATTTGTTCTTACATAGCTACTGTGTTAAGGAACCAGGTCGTTGACTGTAGTGGACGCATATATTCTAACAATTATTATCAGAGCAGGGTTCTCTAATTGATGAACACCTAAAGAGATTTCTACGGAAGAGTAGTTGCTCCACTCAACTTGGAGAATCAGAAATCGTCGACCAAACCACCTCATTTTAATGGTCAGTTCTACAGATGGTGAAAATACGTATACATGATTTTCTAAAGGCAAAGGACATAAAACTATGGGATATCGTGCTATATGATCCCTATGTTCCCACTCTTGAAGTGAAAAAAGTTGAAATCACCAGAGTTATTCCCAAAATCTAGAAGTAGTACAATGATGTTGATAGGAAGAAAATTGAGAAGAATTACAAGGCTAAGAAACTACTGGTGTGTTGTATAGGAGCTAAGGAATATAACGAAATCTCAACATGGGAATCCGTCTAAGAGATTTGGGATCGCCTGAAGACTGCGCATAAAAGAACTGAGCAAGTAACGGAATCTTAGGTTGACATGTTCATAGCGCAACATGAAAACTTCACCATGAAAGAAGGAGAAACAATACATGAGATGCACACCAAATTCTCTTCTATAACCAATGAGCTTCGCTGCTTAGGAAAACCCATTTATCAAAGCAAACAGGTCGAGATTCTCCACAAGTCATGGGAGAGTAAAGTTGATGCTATCATAGAGGCAAAGGACTAAAAGACTCTTACCATGGACAAATTCATCAAAAGGTTTCAGACCTATGAGCTGAATAAGCAACAAGATCTACTAAAAAAAGAGGTGAAAAGAGATAAATCCTTGGGTCTCAAGGTAACTCAGAGTAATTACGATGATGAAGAAGAAGATATGACTTATTTACTCATAGATTTTGCAAAATTTTAAGAAAGCATGGGGAATTTATGAAGAAAACTAATGCAGGTCGTGCAGCAACTAGTGCTAACTTATGCCATAAATGTGGAAAACTTGGGCATTTCATCAAAGATTTCACTATGCATAAGCTTGATCACAAAGAATATATCAAATTTAGAAAATACTGACAAATAAAAGGACCAAATCCCTAAGAAGTCAAGAAGGAAGATAGTTGTTGACTATATAGTAAAGAAGGCTCTTGTTATCTAGCGAATTTCCTTAAGCAAGTCAAAAGAGTCAGCACATCCTGAGGATGCTTTCATGCTAGTGATAAGAGATGATGATAAATTTTTGATACTCTGTTTGCATTTATAACAAAATGATGATGAAGCTGATGATAATATAATACTCCGAGATCTTAAAGAGAATCTCTATCACTATTCTATCAGTAAACCAAAAAAACTAATTAGTGTGTTGATTGACTCATTGTTTGATTGTTGAAAAGAATTTTCTAAATAATAGCATTGGTATTTTTTAAAGATAAGAAAACTACTTTAGTTATTCAATTATCAAAGCTAGAAGAAAAAATCCTTTTACTAGAGATTGATAACCTTAGCTCCAAAAATTTCTGAAGGAGAATCCTGAAAATGATGTGACGCTTAAGGGTAAACTAGTGAAATTAAGTTGGAATTTGAAGAAAGTTTAAAAACTTTTGAGCTGAAACTAGTTGTGTCTTTGGAGAATATCTCCAACTAGCCAAGGACTTGGTTCAAATTAAGGAGTTGAATAAGTCTCTTAAGTGAACGATTTCTTCCAAAATGTTATAAAATATGACTAGTAAAAAATTCAGTGATGAGAAAGGTCTAAGATACATGAAGATAGATCCACCCTTGAACCCTTATCATAAGTATGTGTCTATGTCTGATAACATGCTATGTGTTCACTATGGTAGGAATGGTTATCTTAAGAAAGATTATGAGATGCTTAAAATACTAAAAAGAATTTTTTTCAAAGTAATTTAAGCAGAAAGAGCATCTTGAAGAAAGGACCTGGTAAGGGACCTAGTCCAAATGTCAGAAATGGAAAGAAAAACTTATCTTCTTGGACCAAAAAGTCTTTTATTACACCTTTGTTTGCATTTTGGAAGCTCAAACTTAAACAGGTTCATAAGGCTAACAAATGATCATGTGTGCAGGTGAAGTCTAGAGGAAGCATTCGATGTTGATTCATGGATAATGGTTGCTCCAAGTACATGACTAGAAGGACTGAAAACTTTCTCTCTTAAGGCACTACAATGTGGTAGTGTCTCCTTAGAAAATGAAAATAAAGGGTACATTCTAGGCATAGGAAGGATTGGGAAGTCACTGGAGCATTCAATTGACAACGTGCATGATATAAATGGACTAAAATACAGTGTGTGACTCTCAAATTTGTGACAAAGGAAATGAAGTCAAACTCTTATATAAAAAGTGTATTGTCACAAATCTATCTACAAATGAAGTAATTCTCACTACCATAAGATGCAAGAACATTTATGTGGTTGATCTAAGTACAGCACAAGGAAACAGTACGACTTGTCTTGAGGCTAAAGATGAAAGTGCTGATCTGTGGCATAGAAGAATCGAGCATATAAGCACATCTCTATTGAATAAACTCGTAGCAAAGAACCTTATTTGGGGGCATCCAAAGATAAAGTTTGGAGAAGATAAGGTGTGTGATGCATGTGTCAAAGAAAAGCAAACCAAAGTCTCCTTCAAAACAAAAGAAGGAATTGAGTACTACCAAGCCACTCGAATTGATTCATATGGATCTATGTGGGCTTGTAAAGATTCAAAGTAGAAGAGGTAAAAAGTACATCTTTGTTTTGTTGATGATTTCTCAAGGTTCACATGGACAATGCTTTTAAAGTCCAAGGATACATGTTGATAACATTCGCCAAAATGATCTAGACCAAGTTGAAATGCAAGATTGTTAGGGCTAAGTTGAACCATGAAATAGAGTCTGTAAATTCCAGAGTTAAAGGTTTTTGTGTAGAATATGAAATCTATCACAAATTCTCAGCATCTAGAACTCCTTAACAAAATGGTGTTGTTGAAAGGAAGAACAAAACTTTGGTAGACATTGCAAGAACCATGCTAATAAACTTATGACTTATAAAGAACTTCTAGGTTGAAGAAGTCAACACAGCATGTTATGTCATCAACCAGATTAGATCAATTCTCAATAAAATTCCATATAAACTTCTAAACAATCAAAATCCTAATTTGAGATATCTTAGGGCCTTTGGTTGCAAGTGTATCTTTCTTAATAATGGAAGGGATAATTCTTGAGAAATTTGATCCCAAAAGTGATCAAGGAGTGTTCATCTGGTACTCATTTATAAGAAAAGCTTACGTAGTTTACACCAAAAGGACATTGTGCATTAAGGAGAGTGTCTATGTAATTTTTTATGAGCTTGGATGCATTGAGAATCTGTAAGACAAGGAGGATTCAAAAATTGAAGAGATGCTTCAAATCCAAAGAGACAGTCACCCGGATTATGTAATTAGTCTAACTCAAAATGCAGCCAAGAACAAAGAAGATGATGAAGATGGAGAACAATAGATGGAACCTAGTCCATCCCAAGATGCTAAAGAAAGAAATCAAGCCCAATCTAAAGAGATAAAATCAAATAGTGAAGATGTTGAAGCAAACATATTTGATAACCAACAAGAACTCTAGGATAGAAACTTCATTCATCACATTCCTTGGATAACTTAATTTCTCCATTGGTTCTGGAATTCATACCAAATCTAAAATAAGAAATTTGGAACCCTCTTTAGTATCCCTATCTGCAATTGAACCAAAGAATGTAAAAGAGGTCTTGAATTATGTTGATTGGGTAAATTCTACATAGGAGGTATTACACCAATTTTTGAAAAGAAAGCCAAGTATGGTATCTGTTCCCTAGACCATCTGACAAAACTATCATAGGGACCAGGTGAATATACCGAACGCGAGCTGGATGAAAATAGAGATATCACGAGGAACAAATCAAGGTTGGTTGTTCAAGGATACAA
This sequence comes from Solanum rostratum, assembly GCA_029948455.1. NCBI lineage: Eukaryota > Viridiplantae > Streptophyta > Magnoliopsida > Solanales > Solanaceae > Solanum > Solanum rostratum. The sequence goes on from CM057049.1 coordinate 25,248,808, forward strand.
CCAAGAGGAAGGAATAGAAAACAATGAGACATTTTCTCCAATGAAAATAATGGAGGCCATTAGAATACTAATTTCCTTTATGGCCTACATGAAATTCAAGCTTTTGCAAATGGATTCGAAGAGTTCCTTCTTGAATGGGTATCTGAAGGAAGAAGTATATACCGAGCAACCCCCCAGATTTGAGGATGTTGACCATCCTAATAATGTGTTGAAACTTGAAAAAACTCTATATGGACTAAAATAGGCTCTTGGGGTATCGTATAAAAGGTTCTCAAGATTACTTCTTAACCATGGCTTTAAGAGAGAGAAAATTTATAATACCCAATTCTTGAAATCTAGAGGGAGGGACCTACTCATTGTTCAAGTCTATGTTGATGACATAATTTTTAGGACAATCGTTAATTCTTTTAGTAAGGAATTTTCTTATCTTATGAGCAGTGAATTTGAGATGAGTACGATGAGCGAATTTACCTTCTTCTTAGAGTTGCAAATCAAGTTAACCTTAAATGGCACATACATACATCAAGAAAAATACATTAAGGAATTGTTGAAGAAATATAATATGTTGGGTGTCAAGCCTATAAATGGTTTTATGGAAAAAAATTCCAAACTTGAAGTTGATGAACTTGGTCCTAAGGTGAATAAAACCATGTACAGAGGAATCATTGGATCTCTTTTGTATCTCACAGCAAGCATACTGGACATTATGTTTAGTGTGAGAATGCACATAATATTTCAAGTTGTACTAAAGAATCTCATCTAAAGATTGCAAAGAGAATTCTGAAATAACTAAAGAGAATTGAGGACCTGGTCCTACACTATCCTGCTAGAGACTTTTTCGACCTATTTACGTATACAAATGCAAGTTATGCAGGGTACCTGATTGACTAAAAAAGAAACTCAGGAATGGCATATTTTCTTGAATAATCCTTGATTTCTTGTGGAACCAAGAAACAAAACTTTGTTGCATTATCTACTGTAGAAGCAGAATATATAGTTGCGATAACTTGTTGTGCTTAATTTCTATGCATTAAACAACAGCTAAAGGACTTTAGGATTTTGGCCGATATAATTCTCTTATTTTGTGATAACATCAGTTCTCTCAACATGACAAAGGATCCAGTACAACACAAGCAAACCAAGCATATAGATGTGAGATATCACTTCTTGAGAGATAATGGAGAGAAAGGGAATAGTTGAGAGTAGTTTTACAAAATAGAGGATTAGATTGGAGATATCTTCAAAATTGTTTGAATTTGGGTTTGATAAAATTTAGCGAACTAGTTCAACTGGAACCATTCAACCTCCTTTTGGCTACATTTAGGTTACAGATATCCAAACTTTTATAATGATTGTACGAGCTAAATTCAGTTTCATATCATTGCAGGTATACACACATGGTAGAAGTGTGTGAAGTGGAGAAAAGGGTAGGATAGACTAAAACATATGGCACTCAATATTATGAGAGGGTCCAGATCTATGCTCAGAGGTTAGCGTTATTATCATTGCTTTTGAATTAAATGTGTGAACTATTGAGATTGCCATGTGTCATCTTCCCTCTTATGAACTGTTGTCTTGTCTTACTGATATATGAATGGTCACCTACTATTAGGGACCAAACAAGTTGGTTTAGCCTTTTTAAATCCCTAACTTTTTTCTCTCTCTTTCAAACTCCACTCTCATTTCTCCTCCTCTTCAAAATTAAAATCACATACCTAGTGATTCTTCATCTCACTATATTCTCATCTCTCAAACTCCCATCTGCCATGTCTCAAACCTTTGTGCCTTTTGATAAAATTCTCAACACTGATGCTGGGACTCCAGTCTCCCACAAAATAGACACTCCATTATCTGTATCCATTTATTCTCCAGTAGTTGCCTGTCAGTTGAAAACTTTAAAATAGATGTTGTCCACTTTTCAAGTCAACATCTAGTTCAAATATGCATCTATACAACTCTCTCATCATCTCTATAAAAGAACAAAACGCTTGTCAGTTTACCGACCTTGTTGTTTCACAAAGGTCATCACAAAATGCCTCTACTCATTCGGAGGCTAGGTCTACCCTTTAACCTCCTAAAAAGGAACCTTTTGTTGCTTTATATGTTCTTTCCAACCTTGTACCACTTCATCCACCATGTCAAAGAGGCTTTTTAAGGTGATTTTCCTGAAGAGCACAAAACAAGTTCTAATATTCTTGCGGCAGAAGAATAATGGGTAGTAGACAGTTAGACTGGGATGAGAGATGATGAATTTGTACCACCATTTTACAATGAGAAGGAAAAATCATCAAACCTCTTAGTGGTTTATTCGAAACCTATTTTTAACCAGACTCTTGGAGGTGGCATGTCTAGATGTTTTGTAGAAGGTAACAAAGTAGATAATTATAATGTGCCTTTAGTTTTTAAAATCAAAAAATGTAGTAAGGAAAACCAAAAGGAGTTTCTTGGAGGAGAGATTGTTCCCTCTACTGACAAGGGGAAAAGAGAAACAAAAGATTTCTAAAAAAAAAATTACTCTGACTGATGCAAAAGGAAAGAAAGGTAATGACCCTAAAGGGAAGAAAGTTGTTACTGATCCTGCAACAATTACCCAAACCTATATCACCAGAGGAACTCTAAAGAAATTATTGAGTGATGTAATGCCTGCTAGCAAGTCCAAAATGGCAAAGAAGCATAAACAGAGGACTACGAATATAGTTGATGAGAATTATGTTCCAAAAGATATGATTATTGGTGTGCTTAAGGAGAAGGAAGAAAGTGAAACAGTATAATTGTTGAGTTAAAGAAAAAACGTGCAGTTGTTACTACCAAACCTATGAAGAGGAGACCCAATGAAAAGACAAAAAATAAGAAGGGTCAAAAGGAAGGTATCAAAGGAACAAAGGGGGAACCTGGTTCTAACAAGGAACCTGGTCCAGTCAGTAAAAAGAGGAAGATTGAAAATAATTCTGAGTAAGGATGAGACAAGCAATAGCTCCAATTGGGGGCCGCAAACCAAATGAGAAAAAGTAGATATATCTGCAAAAGATAAGCAAAACCGGTTCAATTGTTGCAAACACAAAAGTTTTTAAGTGAAAGAGTGTTTGATCTAGAATCATGAACAATGCAAGGGATGAGTGAATTGGTTGATACAGTAAAAATACAAGGATAGACGCATCTTATTGAATGGCATGTTCCCACTCTTCATAAGTTTGAGGAGTGTGAGTTCTACTATATTATTGATTTTGTCGACGATGATAGTATCAATACCAAAGTAGGGGGAATCATCTTTCATTTAAATAAGAAAATTTTGGGAGAAATATTTTGTATTCCAAGAGAGGGTATTGTGTCTATTGTCAAAGTCTTGCCTATCCATCATTTTTTTCTTAAAGCAAGTAAATCGTCTAATTTAAGATGTTCAAGAGTTCCTAAAAAGTTCTTGAAGGTATAATATCAATTGTACTATGAATTCATGAACAAAGTGCTTCTGTCTAAATCTAATATAAGGATAGTAGTCTTATCTGTGGACTTGTTCCTTATGATGGACTTGAGTAAACTTAAGGCAATTAATATATCTGTTATAACGATGGAACATATAATCAAAATCATGACTATCAAAGATGGAATGTCAGTGGAGAAGGAAGAATTGGAAATAAAGCTAGTCCCGTTTCGAGCAGCAAGAGATATTGAATCACGAATTGGAGGAAATGATTGTGACACTAGCTTGTAGAGATGCGGATATTGCTAGGTTGAATGTTGTAGGTTCAGAAGGAGGGACCAAGTTCGAGTGAGATTCCCTTGTTGAGGGCCCAAAATGAGAGTTTGACTGCTGAGTTGAGGAGTCTTACTCGGCATATGTTGCAAGCCCACGCAGATGGAAATTTTAGAATGACACTCCTTCTCTAATACTTGGCACCGAAACCCCCTCCACCTAATTCATGTCCTTTCTTCAATCTCTTCTTACGGATATCTCTAAGTTGTTAGCAAACTTAATTGTGTTTTCACTGGGGTTCTTTTTTTACAATATGTAATCAGACTCCTCCTCTCTTAATGAATGTTATGTTAATGTCATACCCGGGGTGGGTACCCTTCGTGTGGCCAACACTTAGAAACTATTGCTAGTCCCCAAGTGAACCACTTGGTCTCATAGTCACATCATACTCAACAGTGAAAGAAAGTACTCATGAAAAGCAATCAATTTAACAAATACTAGATCTTGTTCAATAATAGGCTTTCAATAAATAAGGATTTGGAACATCAATAATAATCGATCAACTCGACTCTATGTCTTTGAAGCCTCCACCTCCAAACATCTAGATAGTACTATGATAGGTGATGGCTATCCAACTCAAAGGAAATAAACTACTCAATCGAAAACAAGAAATAGAAAGGCTCCTCCAGAAAAAAGAGAAGGGCTCACCAACTCTGGAAGTACACTAAACTGGACCTCAATGATGCACGGGCTAAAGTCCTCTATCACCTGTATCTGCATCATAAAATGATGCAGTCCAAATGGACGTTAATACATGGAATATACTGGTATATAAAAAGACAGGAAAGGAAAGGAAATTATAAAATATACTTCACTCAGCTCAACTTAGTAAATCATGCAAATTTAAGAATAAAGTCATGATTTGAAAGTAAACTCAATAATATGCAACTCATGCCGAATCATTCAATTTATGTAGTAAAAGCTGCTCCTAAAAGAAACTCTAGCATGCAACTCATGTCAAATCAGTTATGCAAAGTTAAGGAGTTTCTCTAACTGATAACCTCCCACCACCCTCATTGGTGATGCACAATGATTGTGGCGTCGTGGCTCGCCCGCCCAATACTTTCCAAGGTAAGGACACTCAACTGCTTTTGGATCCTCAAGCCTAGTCCATCTTTTTGGGACAAGAGTCGCCGAAGTTAACTGCACGACTATCCACGGGGGCCAACATAGTTCTAGGATGTTCTCCTCAAACCCTACTCGTTGTTGAATACTACTCCCATAAATATGTACCCATACTCATCAAGTGAATAATTTACTCAAAAACATCTCATCAAGTCTTATTGGACTCAAATTTGAACATCAACTCCATCTCAAACATCAACATCAACATCATCATCTTCTATCAATAAATATATTTTGAATATCATTTACATCATCATCAAAGTAGTTTCTCAAAACATCAAATGCTTTCTTTTTAAAATATGCAAAAAAAAAAATTTACATATCATCAAGACTCTTTCTCAAACCATTTATGCTTAAAACTCCTATTCATACAAACTCAGTAAAATATGCTCGAAAATCATCTATGTTTATCATGCTCAATACCATAAATTTCAGTTTAGAATAATACATAAAATCAAACAAAGTCTTAAATTAGGGCTCATTTGAATGAAGACATGAACATACAACCAATCAAATACTAAACTTCAAAAACATCACCAAGATATTTTTGTATACAAGGAACTCATTAAAACAATAGAAACTCATAAATTTAATCCAAGAATTAAGGGTAAAACTCTACTCGAACTCAATTTCAAAAAATCAACATGTGGGGCGCATGGATGAACTCAATCCAACGCTATGAGTAGCCTTACATACCTGAGAGACTTTGAATTTTTGGAAAATATTTAAGAATGGATGAATTCTCATGAAACCCCAGCTTTTCGCCTCTTGGAATCTTGGTCAAAGTCTCGGATCATGTTTTGAATGTAAATAGACTGAATGGTTATGTTTAGGGACTTATATAGGTGTAAAAATGTCAAGTCTTGGATCTAAAAAGGTGAGAAAGGACCAAATAACATTTCTTAAAAAGTTGTCAAAAGTCATCTATGGGCTCGTCTACGGCCCATAGAAAGTTCCACGGCCCGTAGGGACCCTTTCGTAAACTTTTGGCCCATTTTCGGAGTCTTTGATTCACTTTTACGAGCTCATTCTATGGCTCATAGAAGGTTCTACGACCCATAGATGGGTTCATAAAATCTGGGACCCAAAATTGAAGTTTCAGGACTTTTCCCTACGAGTTAGCAGACGGGTCGTACTTCATTCTATAGCCGTAAAGGGGTTTCGTAATATCACTCTGCTCTGACAATCCTCAGTAAAACATCCATAATGTTTGACTCCAAACTCGAAATGAGGTGAAACTAGTTGCGTTGGAAAGATAATTCAAAGGGCTTTCATTTGATAGGTCATAGGTCATCTAATTTTTTATGTGCTAAGAGTTTGATTATTTAAAGTTGACTCTTACATGATAAAACACTAGAAACTCAATATATAAGGAAGTTTGAACTCGACTAAGTACTAAGGGTCTCTTATGAACCTAATCCACTTCTAATACTCTTCAAACATATAGGAATGAGCCTTAAAGTATAGATACATGTAGGGCATCACTAGGTTCAAGCTTATGTACTTACGACAGAAGAATTTGGGTCCTATGAATATAATTGTGGAGTATTACAATATCTTCCCCTTGGGATCATTCGTCCTCGAATGATGAGTGAAACAAGGATGTATTCAAGCCAGGAATAACCGTCGAGACTCCATCAGATCAATGAATCACACTCAACCAATCTGGACAGTCACAAATCAAACTCATAATAGAAAAATCTTATCAGGTCAAGAGTAGGGATATTACCTTAGAGATTATCACCATCAGTCACGAATGGAACATCGGAGCTCAATCAATTTGAATCATTCAAACACCTCGGGACCAGTTATTAGAACTAAAGAAGGAAATCACCAACTCTAGTTCAAGAATGGGATAAGACTCTATAGATAACTCTCAAACTTAGTACCCCATCTCAATTACGCTCCTTTTCATGACGCTACACTCCATCACTTGAATCTTGTAGCTCCTATTTGAATCTCGCCTTACCACATCCTCTTACTCCGTTCAAGCCTAATTTTAAACCCTAAAGTGCTATTTCGAAGATAATCATATTCACACAAAGTTAACCCTCAAAACTCAAGCTCTATACCTCTACTGAGACTTTCATTGAGAGAGTACTACTCCTTCTCACCACTCTAACACATCTACCTGGAACACTCATTCGAAAGTTATCAATAGCCTTCTCCAATGACTCACATAATGACATCCACACATTCAAGTCTATCACCCTAACCACTTCAACAATATAGGAATTATCAAGCCTACTTTGCATTTCTACCTCCATCATTGAACGAGCTCTCACTCAAAGATACACCAACATACTTTTACCTAGAGACACTTCAACCTACCTTTACCTATCTATTGCACCTCATAAGGTCTCATCTCACTCTTCCTCCACATCTGTGATCAAAATAAAAAGAAGACATCATAGTTATGACATTAAAGAACATCCATTCTCACTTATCAGAAATAACTCATCTACTATCATCAATATCGCTATCAAGAATAGAAATAAGGATCACTGGAAAGGCTTAGAGTTAAAGATCATAAGCACGATACATTTGAGAATTTTTTTATCTGAAAGCGTTCATAATATGATACAACCTATCATGCATTATTGGGATCGAACATGTTGTGAAGCTCAAGTTGTACCTCGTGTGACATAAGGTTGGGAACTCTAAGATTCACGAGATAACAGTACAACGGTCACTCCTCATCCTCAGATCTCAACATGAATGTGAATCAGCATCGGGTGTATGGGTCTAGGTCATAGGCATGGTGCTCATATAAAGAACAAAATAGAATATCACCTTATCCGAGCTACAAGGAATAGGAGATATAGGAAAGCATCAACACCTTATCCTGTTCAACTTATTACTATCGAAAGCTCAATACTTACTTTAGTTTATTAACTCATCATCTTTCCCTTAGCTCGAAGGGACCTAAGTGTGTGAATCGATTCTCTTTACTAAGTTATAAGTATACTCTCTTGTTATGCTATTCACAAAAACACCTTAAATTCTCCTATTATACTAATACTCAAAGATATAAAATTGCTATTAGAATTTCTGCCGAATACTCTTAGCTTTCTCCTAGCTCTATGGGCATTTTTCTAAACTTATTGTTCTTTGGCAATACATAACTACTTCCTATAACTCTTATAATCTTACCTCTTTGTTTAATCTGTTAACATTCTATTTTTAAGCTCCAATATATTTGACTAAAGAAGTCTTGGATTGCAAGGCAAAACTCATTTTACTTATACATAAATCCCCATCAACCCAGCTTACTCTACATTGACAACTCAAACATCACTCACTTATTCATTATATCTCCATATCTGGCTAAGCTCATAATTCTTTGAATCTCATGGGGCTCTCACTCTGGGATCATAAACCTAGTTTATATCTATCACCTTGAAAGCACTTTGTACCCTTCATCAAAACTAACAGAGTCATCCATGAGACCCAGTCTACAGGCCGTGGTTCAACCTATGGACCATGACTTGGCTCGTAGAAACATGCATCACAAAAGTTGAGCTTCTGGAATTCTAACTTCTAATCTACGAACATGCATGACGACTGGTAGTTTCTCATATGGATTATAAGTTCTCTCGTAGAAATGTTCCATACTTAAAAAACTTTTGGGTCCCTCAAGGCTCCTTTCTACGAACCTTTTGACGGGTCGTGGTTTCTTATATGGCCTGTCCTGGTACCTTGTAGGTCAACTTCCATAAGTCCCTCAACTTTTCACTTTCATGGTTTTAATCCACGAAGCCTCCCTACTACCCATAGTATCACTACAGTCCGTAGACTAGCTCATAAGATCCAACTAGCATCAGAATCATTAACTTTTAGTCCTCCTAAGCTATCAAAATACAGGGTCTTAACACATTAACATAAACCTCTTCCGAGTTTAGCCACTCTAACTCATCTTAATAATAACTTTTTCTCCATAGCTCCCAAAGGAAAAATCAACTAGTACTTACTATTCTTTCATCGAAACTTATGTGAATCGACTCATCACCACATTACTTGCCTAATGGACACATAACTCTAGTTATAGGCCTTAATCAACCACACTCTTACTATCTAGTCTCTTCATCTTTCTAACTCTATGATGACAATTCTACTTATGGTTTACAAGACCCCAAATCACACTCTTAGGTTCTAACATTACACTTCTTAGAGACGTAAGTTTCCCTCTTATAGGTGATATTGAAGGCAAGTTTTAGGTAGGAGGGCTTGGGGTGCCTTATTAGTTAGCTCAACTAAGTCAGTCATGGCATCTCTATGATAAATTAGCATAGAACGCTCTATTTACACCCTCTCAATTAGAATAGTGTCACCAGTAGAAGTAGATACATTGAAAGGTTCTTAAAGACACTCGGGAGTCCTATCAAATTTACAAGCCATGTAAGAAGACACAATCGATAAGGTGACACTAGGATCTATCAACACACAAAAATCAAGAGGAGGAACTCGAATCATACCTTTCACAATGTCCTGGAGTGTTTTTCTGATCTGGGTGACTACCACGACACAAAACTGGTCTATGGCCTCGCTCGTGCCAAAAGTGGCACCTCTCTGATTTTCTCCAACTGGTGGTGTTGGTATAGAGAGTTGAGACTTGTTGGCCCACATTGGATAATCCCTCTGGAATTGACCCTCTTGGCCATACTATAGCACTCCTTAGTACCCTTTCGACAATTTTCCAAGTGAATTTTTCCACATTTTTCACATGGTGGCTTTCCTTTATGACCCTGAGCCACACTTCCTCGGAATGAAGGGTTTCGAACCCTGAAAGGCTGGTTCCTCCTTGGCCTTAGATTATATCTATTATTAGGTATGGATGCATTCATTGGTGGTAGTGTGTAACGCAAAGGTCTCTGCAGAAAGAGAGATCTGTTCCCATTTCCTTGCTTATGTCCTTTTAACTTAGTATTTTTACTCTAACGTTCCTCCCTTTTATCCTCCTTGTTCTCTTCTACCTATCAAGCATATACAACTGGCTAAGTAGTAGGTTCAGGCTCTTCTCTCAGTATCATGGTCCTTGTCCCAAACTGGAGGGAATCTCTAATGAGGAAAATTTGGTGCTGACGTCATTTCTCTGGTTCACAATGTGTTTGGAAGACATGGTCTGCAAACGTGTAATGCACAAGTCATAAGAGATATTTATAGAGTTTTAAGTCTAACACATGAATTCAGAATATAAGAATGGGTAACAATTCCTAATGTCCTATAGCCTCCTGCTCATAAAGTGTGGTGCACGACACACTCTTAAACAAGACTCTACTAGACACGGCTTCATAGACTCCCTAAGATTCTTGAACTATGTGCTCTGATACAAAGTTTGTCAAGCCTCGGGCAGGTACCCGTGGCGTGGCTGGCACTCAGAGACTATTGCTAATCCCCAAGCGAACCAGTTGGCCTCATCGTCACATCATACTCAATAGCGGAAGATAGTACTCAAGAAAAGCAATCAACTGAATAAATATTAGATCTCTTTCAATAATAGATTTTCAATAAAAAAGAATTTGGAACATCAATAATAACCAATCAACTCTACTCATGAAGCCTCTACCTCTAAATATCTAGATGGTACCATGACAGGCCATGGATACTCAACTTAAAGGAAATAAACTACTCAAACGAAAACAAGAAATAGAAGGGCTCCTCCGGAAAACAAGGGAAGGGCTCACCAACCTGGAAGTACGCTGAACCGGACCTCAACGATGCGCGGGCTAAAGTCTTCTATCACCTGTGTCTGCATTATAAAATGATGCATTCCAAATCGACGTCAGCGCATGGAATATACTGGTATGTAAAATGGTAGGAACGGAAAGGACCCAAGAATACTTATACACATGCATGTTTTCAAGAGATACAATATTCATTTCAAAAGTGTAATTCATTTCAAAATCGTTCAATGTACATTTAGGATCAAATGCCAAATCATAAGTCATAATCGTGATACTCATACAATGAATAGCTCATTCACATATACAAGATGGTGCAAGCACTCGAGATGCTCAAAGAACCATAATCATAAGACATGTATGTGATCATATTCTTGTTATAACCAATGCCTTATCATAATCATATCAAAATCATTTCATAAAATGGGCTTAACCCACTTCATAATTTCCATGTACCAATGTTCATGATTGCAAATGCAATATATGATGTGAGGATAGCATGGGTAACATAGATTCAAGTTAAAATCAATATCATAGTATGAAATTCAATAAATCCATAAAAAAATCAACATCTAAATCATAATATAAGTCACCCATGCATAAATCAACTTTAAAAGGGGACATGATGTTCATAACTTCATATCTCAAGTAAATAATCATAATAGTGATCAAAGTAGATTAAAATCATAGGTAAGTATAGCCCATACATCAGTTGGATGTAATAAAATCAAATCATGAAAACCCATATTTAAAGTGAATTAAAATCCATGAAATTAATTGAAAGGGATTTTGGGTCTTCTTGGTTGAAAGGGACCAAGAATCAATCACACATACCTTGATTGAGGAGCTAAAATTTGAGGAAGAACCTAGCTTGAAGTTGAACTCCAATTAAGCCCTAGCTTTGAGTCTTGAGAGGGAGAGTAGAGAGTATTTGGGAGTTGATCTTAGGGAGAGAGGGTTTAAAGAGAATGAATTAAGAAAGGAAGGATATCAGCCGAGTTTAGGGGTTTTGGATAGGTAAAAGGTCACAACTCATAATTAAAATAAATCGTAATTGCATAAACGCCATTAATGACACGGGTAAAATTTGATCCGTCAAGTCCATACGGACTCCTACACGGTCTGTGAGTCATTACACGGACCATGATTAGTGCTCAAAACCTGCACTTAGACAAATTTCGTGGTGCCAACACTTGGAATCTATCCGTATCTAAGGGTACGCTACAGATGACTACACAGCCCGTGTGACTCTACACGAGTCGTGTCATGGGCTGTGAAACATCACTTAGAAAATTTCCGCATAAAAAAGTTATGAGATGGTAATTTCGTACTTAGAAAAATTTTATGTAGTGAGCCATACGGAGGGCCACGGCCCGTGACACACCACATGGATCGTGTGGGTGGCCATGTGCCCTCACTTGGTCCAAAATCCTCAGTTGCATTCCACTCCATCGAAATCTTGGCCAAGCACCCCTCCACGGGAGGCTACACAGTCCATGTGGCTTCACACGGCCCGTGTGGGCCTTCCATGGAGCGACGCTGGGAAAATTTCACACTCGGGGCAATATTAAGGGTTCCGGCAAAGCCGCTCAAAAATCTGAGTCCTTACATCATCGCCCCGGAAACATTCGTCCCTGAATGTGCAACAACACGGCTTGAAAGCTTGACTTGGGACATGAAACATTCGAACACAAGGTATAATGCATAGTTCATTAAATCATAAAGCCTTTAAAATCCATTTCAAATGTTTTCAAATCATTTAAACATCATAAAAATCATTTTTGTGCCCATGTATGCATGTCATGTCATGAGACTCAAGAGTGAAAGAATTAAGACTATTTAGAAGAGGATCGACCTAGTACTTTAGGCTTGAGTAAATTGGAAAAGATGGGCATATCATTTCATCATGTCCAGCTCCGTCTTCCATGTAGCACTCTCCACATATTGATTCCTCCAAAGCACCTTCACCGAAGCCATGTCCTTGTTACGAAGTCGCTTCACTTTTCTATCCAAGATCTCCACCGAGGTTTCCTCATAAGACAAGTTTTCCTCAACCAGAATTCCTTCCAAAGGCACAATGATGCTAGGATCACCAACTAGCTTTCTCAACATAGACACATGAAAGACCGGGTGAATGGAACTCAGGCCCGGAGACAAATCCAACCTATAAGCCACGCCCCCGATCCGCTCAACGAGCTCATAAGGGCCAACATACCGGGGACTTAGCTTGTCCTTCTTACCAAATCACATCACACCCTTCATAGGCTAAACCTTCTCATATACACAATCACCAACATGAAACTCAAGGTCCCTCTTCCTAACATCCGAATAGGACTTTTGGTGACTTTGTGTCGTTTTCAACCTTTCTCTAATTACTTTCACTTTTTGCATAGCCTCTATCACTAAATCTGGGTCAATCAGTGCAACCTCTCCTAACTCAAACCATCCCACCGGTGACCTACACCTTCTCTCATACAAGGCCTCAAACGGTGTCATACCAGTGCTAGCATGGAAGCTATTATTATAAGCAAATTCAATGAGTGGAAGGTGATCATCCCAGTTACCCTTAAACTCCAACACACAAGCCCTCAATATATCCTCCAAGGTCTGAATCGATTTGAGGATGAAAAGCGGTGGTCAACTTAATCCTAGTTCCAAGTCCCTTCTAAAATGATCTCCAAAAGTGAGAGGTGAATTGGGTGCCCCGATCCGATATGATAGATCTAGGCACACCCGCAGTCTCACCAACTCTTGGATGTATAACCTCTCATACTCCTCAGTTCTATAGGTAGCCTTGACTGGTAGGAAATGAGCCAACTTGTTCATCCGATCAACGATGACCCAAATGGAGTCGTATTTCCTTCGAGTCTGAGGTAATCCAACCACAAAGTCTATGTTCACATCTTCCTACTTCTATGTAGGAATGTCAATATCTTGAGCCAAGCCAGAGGGACTTTGGTGCTCTACCTTCACTTGTTGACAACTTGGATATTTGGATATGAACTTACCGATGTCCTTCTTCATACCATGCCACCAATACACTTCTTCTAAATCCTGATACATTTTAGTAGACCCCGGGTGAATAGAATAATGAGAGTTGTGAGCCTCACTCATGATCACCCTTCTAAGATCACCCACATCCGAAACACAAAGATGGTCTTGGTACCAGAGCACACCATCTCCCCCTTGGGAGAACACCTCGATCTCCTTTTCGGCAACCAAATTTTTCAATTTAAGTAATGGTGGGTTTAGATCTTTCTTAGCTTTTACTTCAACCACCATGGAAGATTCTGCCCCGCTTTGAACACGAATACCACTATCGCTCGAATCAGCCAACCTGACACCCAACCTGGCCAACTGGTGAACATCCCTTGCTAACTCCTTCCTTCCCTCTCCAACATGCGCCACACTTTCCATAGATAGACTACTGAGGGCATCGGCCACCACATTGGGCTTGCCAGGATGATATTGAACACAAATATCGTAACCTTCAACTGATGATACCCAGAACAAAGGTCAATCTTTGAGAAATGAGTAGCCCCTTGAAGTTGGTCAAAAAAGTCATCAATCCTGGGCAACGGATACTTATTCTCAACGGTCACCTTATTCAGTTGCCTATAATCAATACACATCCGAAGAGATTCATCTTTCTTTCTCACAAACAACACTGGAGCACCCCACGGTGATATACTAGGCCTAATGAAGCCTTTCTCCAACAAATCCTTCAATTTCTCTTTTAACTCTTTCAATTCCATTGGCGCCATACGATAAGGAGGAATAAAGTTATGTTGACTATCTAGAAGAAGATCTATGTCGAAGTCTACCTCCCTCTTAGGAGGTATACCGGGCAAGTCTTCGGGGAACACATCCAAAAACCCATTCACCACAAGAACCGACTCAAGAGTAGGCACTTTGGAGTCCGTATGCTTGATCCTCACAATATGATAAATACACCTCTTGGAAATCATTTTCTGTGCCTTGAGGTAGGAAATAAATAGACCTTTAATAGAGGAGTCACTACCCTTCCATTCAAGAACGGGCTCGTCGGGAGGTTGGAACTTAACCTTACAAGTTCTACAATCTATAGAGGCATATGATGCATACAACCAACCATCCCAAGAATCACGTCAAAGTCGAACATCTCAAGTTCCACAAGGTCACATGGGAAAACCTTGTGCAACACCGAAATAGGACAACCATGATAGACCCTATGTGCAATAACAGATTCACCCACGGGGGTGTAAACTAAGAAAGGATCCTTCAAAATCATGGGACTCAAACCAAATTTAATAGCCAACAAAGGAGTCACAAAAGACAAATTTGCACCCGGGTCAAGCAAAACATAAGCATCAAAATAAAAGACTTTTAACGTACCAGTCACGACATCCGGATCTTTCTTAACATCCTGTTGGGCATGGAAGACATAGAACTTGTTGTTCCTTAGGGAAACACCTTAGGGAGCTCTTTGTTGGCCTTGCCCGCCTTGAGCCACCTGACCTTGGCCTCTACGGGCATTCCTAGGACAATCAGCAACCTGGTGATTTTTATCACCACACCCATAGCAAACACCCAAATCCCTCCAATAAACTCTAGTGTGGGGCTTCCCACATTTGTTACACTGAGGATACTCATGTCCACTACCAACTGGTGCCCTAGTAGGAGGTACCCGAGCATTAGTGACTCGAGCATCAGAACCTTGGCCCTGCTGAAAGTGACCAAAGCTAGCACTTCAAGAACCAAAGAATCTACTATCAAAACGGGCCCTCTTAGGATCGTGTACCCTTCTCTCCATAAGTTTCTCCCCTTCAATCTATTCAGCATACACCATGAGTCTAGAAATATCCATGTCCCGTATGAGCATAGCAGTACGGCATTCCTTTACAAGCAAGTCGAAGATACCAGAAACAAACTTGTGCATCCTTGCAGGGGTGTCAGCCATAAGTGACGAAACATACTTGGAGAGCTTTTCGAATTTGATGGCATAGTCCCTCACACTCATACCCCCTTGCTTGAAGTTGATAAATTCAATCATCTTGGCCTCCCTAAGCTCAAGTGGGAAGAAGCAATCCGGGAACACAAATCTGAACTTTTCCAGTTGACATCACCACTGCAAACTCTCTCCATAGACCATTGGGTATACCACACCTAAGCCACATCTTTCAGTTGGTAAGCAGCCCAATTCAACCTTCTCCTCAAAAGTGACACCCATAATTTTCAATATCTTGGTGAGTTCATCAACGAACTCCTGTGCATCCTCATCAGCCTTGGACCTAAGGAACTCCGGAGGATTCATCTGGGTGAAATCACTCACCCTAGAAGCTAGCATAGGATCCTGCGGTAGATTAGCCTGCCTTTTATCTGAGACATCACCACCTAGGCAAGAATGGAAAAGGTTGTACGGAATTCACCATTTGAGATGGGTTCATCCACAGGCTCTTGAGGTGTCTTCTCCTCATAAGCTAGAGCTGGCCTTTGGTAGGGTATTCCTATAGGCATCTTCTGAAATGGAGTAACGACGCCTTCAAGATAGGAAAGTCAATTACACAAGTCTCAGCACGACATAGGACATGAAGAGGCGAGGTAGTTCCTAGAACGTCTTTGTAGCCTCCCACTCATAGGCATGGTGCACTTTACACCCATGAATAGGACTCTACTTAACGTGGCATGTTGGACTCTGAGGACCATTTATAAATCTAGTGCTCTGATACTATCTTTTGTCACGACCCAGGACTAGGGCCTAAATGTGACATGGCAAATGGGAACTCGGGAGTCCCCAAACAAGCCTCAAGTATTCAGATTCACATCGTTGGTGGAAAGAACATTCAAATAGTAACACATGATTTCTAAGGGATGGGAGAATAGGACTCACGCTATTGGGGCAATACGGGGCTTGGGACTTTCTACATTTCCACAGCAAATATGCTTATAACCAAGTACAAGATTTCCATAAATCAATCCATATGAATACATAAACCAAAATACCATGCATAGCGTAGAGATTTTAGGGAGTCTACATATTGTCCAACCAATGCCTCTAATCAAGAAAAAATGGGGGCTACAACATATTCCGGGCTCACCGTCAAACAAGAAAAGAAATCTGAGATAGCATAAGTAGAGGGAAGATGGCTTGTCCTTGGAGGATGGGACTCACCACAAGTACTTTTCTGGATTGGACTACTCGTCAAACGGTTAGTAATCGAAATACTCGGCCCCTACATGGTAATATTATGTAGGCACAGAGTATGCGTTGGTACATTTGAATGTACTAAGTATGCGGGCATGCAATGCATATGACTTATTAAACCTGCACTTAAATGTTAGATGACAAGGGCACATAGTATAGAAAGAATCATATAATCAAGGGAGTAATATATATACAAGATGCCATGAAATTCATGATGCATGAATGAAATGACTCTCATATATAGCGAGGATGTGACCTCAACTGACATGAGTAAGACCAAGTGAGCAATAACTTGGAGTCCCAATGAATACCCCTCACTGGTACAGAGGTGGTCTACTTGCCAAAGGTAAACGATACTTCACCTTATGGGAACATATCCTATTTTATATGAAGCAACCCCGTTACGGGAATATATCCCATTTCAGTAAGGATTTTTCATATCATATCATAATAGTATTTCACCTTAGGGGAACATATTCAATTTCGTATAAAGAAACCTTTCTTACGGGAACACATCCCATTTCGGATAGGATTCTCATAATATATACCAGGCACATAGTTCGAGGAAACGAAGAGGGCCCTTAGGGATAGCCCTGACGCCCCCAATCCATCGGTGCTAAGTCGACATCCCACAATAATACTTATACACATACATGCTTTCAAGAGATACAATATTCATTTCAAAACCGCAATTCATTTCAAAAGCATTCAATGAACATTTAGGCTCAAATGCCAAATCATAAGTCATAATTGTGATACTCATACAAGGAATAGCTCATTCACATATACAAGATGGTGCAAGCACCCCAGATGCTCAAAGAGCCATAATCATAAGACATATATGTGATCACATTATTGTTATAACCAATGCCTTATCATCATCATATCAAAATCATTTCATAAAACATAATTGGGCTTAACCCACTTCATAATTTCCATATACCAATGTTCATGAATGCAAATGCAATGCATGATGTGAGGATAGCATGGGTAACATAGATTCAAGTTAAAATCAACATCATAATATGAAATTGAATAAATCCATAATTAATCAACATATAAATCATAATATAAGTCACCCATGCATAAATCAACTTTAAAGGGGGACAGACATATTCATAACTTCATATCTCAATGTGAATCATCATAATAGTGATCAAAGTAAGTACAGCCCATATATCAATTGGATGTAATTAAATCAAATCATGAAAACCTATATTTAAAGTGAATTAAAATCCATGAAATTAATTGAAAGGGATTTTGGGTCTTCTTTGTTGAAAGGGACCTAGAATCAATCCCACATACCTTGATTGAGGAGCTGAAATTTGGGGAACAACCTAGCTTGAAGTTGAACTCCAATTAAGCCCTAGATTTAAGTCTTGAAAGGGAGAGTAGAGAGTATTTGGGAGTTGATCTTAGGGTGAGAGGGTTTAAAAATAATGAATTAAGAGGGGAGGGATATCAGCTGAGTTTAGGGGTTTTGGATAGGTAAAAGGTCACAATTCATAATAAAAATACACCGTAATTACATAAACACCATTAATGACACGGGTAAAATATAAATCATCATGTCCATACGGCCCCCTACATGGTTCGTGATTCATTACACGGACCATGAACAGTGCCCGTGAACCTGCACTTAGACAAATTTCATGGTGCCAACACTTGAAATCTATCTGTAGCTAAGGGGTACTATATGGATGACTACATAGCCCGTGTGATGCTACATGGGTCATGTCATGAGTCGTGCTACATCACTTAAAAAATTCACATACAAAAAAGTTACGAGACGGTAATTTCGTACTTACAAAAATTTTACGTAGCGAGCCACACAGAGGGCCATATGGACCATGACACACCACACGGACGGTGTCGGTGGCCGTGTGCTCTCACTTGGTCCAAAATTCTTAGTCGCATTCCACTCTGTCGAAATCTTGTCCAAGCACCCCTCCACGGGAGGACACACCATCCGTGTGGCTTCACAAGGCCCGTGTGGGCCTTCCATGGAGTGACGCTGGGCCAAGGTTTTGCTGGGGGTGATACTAAGGGGTCCGACAAAGCCGCTCAAAAATTTGGGTCCTTACACAGGTCGTACTTCATTCAATGGCCCGTAAAGGGGTTTCATAATATCACTCTGCTCCGGAAGTCTTTACTAAAGCGGTCATAATATTTGACTCTAAACTCCAAATAAGGTAAAACTATTTGCGATGGAAAGATAATTCAAAGAGCTTTCATTTGGTAGGTCATGGGACATCTAATTCTTTGTGTGCTAAGAGTTGTGATCATTGAAAGTTGACCCTTGCATAATCCAACACTAGAAACTCAATTTATAGGGAAGTTTGAACTCAACTAAGTACTAGGGGTCTTTTATGAACCAAATCCACTTCTAATACTCTTCAAAAATATAGGAATGAGCCTTAAAGTATAGGTACATGTAGGTCATCACTAGATTCAAGCTTGTATACTTACGACGAAAAAAATTTTGTCCTATAAATATAGTTGTGGGGTATTACAGTTTATATGCCTAATGTTTTATCTTTGTTTTATTTTTCCTTATTCATACTAAGTGGCCATGAGTTTTCTTCTTACTGCATACTTTTGTTTTATTTGTTCTTCCCTCTTTTTATGGTGCCAAAAGGGGGTATTGTATTGTGTGTATTCTTTGTTGATTAACTAAGTGTAATGGGGGGAATTTTGAGCATGAGTAAGGGAGTATAATAACGGGGGCACTATGAGATAGGGGAATTCTGAGCAAGGAACATAAGGTTCAAATGGTTGTCGTCATCAAATAGGAGAAAATGTTATATTAAAATTTTAATAATTTAACAAAACTTGGGACCTATTAGACAGACCTAGTCTCATATGTCCCAAATGTCAACAACACAATAGGGATAAGTCATAAAGGTTGTCAGTGTCTGTTGTGGTTGGTGGTATTATAGCAAAGTACTTCAGATTGTCCGGCCAATTAAAGAACACTAGATTTCTCTTGCCCATTCGTTAAGACTCATTCTTTGACAAGAGATTACCTAGTTTTTGCATAACAAACTCTCATAAGCAAATGTTGATTCACTCTCAAGAAAGAACAACCTTAAGTGATAGAAAAGGGACCTGATAAAGTTATCAGAAGAAATATGTTAGCTATTTGTTTTGATGTTATATTATGTGTTCTAGATTGTAAGATCAGTTCCTATGAATATGATGGAATGTTGATTGTTTCTTACTATGTCTGAATTGATGTGTTCATGGCTAGATTTAGCTCTAAAGAAGGTGTTGAAGTCTACATTAACTAGAATTAGTTTGTGTAGTGGGCAATAGAGATATTGTTTAGACTCAAGTCTTGTAATAGAGTTATTACAACGGAAGAGATGGAGAGTTCAGGTCCTAGTTTACTAGAGTTTGTAATCAAACCTTAGCTCTTTGCATTAGTGAAGTTTGTTGTGAAATCCGATGTGACATGCCATGATTTTTTTCTCCCTTTAGCAAGGTGATTTTCCACGTAAAATCATTGTTCTTTCTACTTGTTTTTCATTAGTTCTTACATTGCTATTGCGTTAAAGGAATTGGTCTCTAATTGCAGTGGATGCATATATTCTAACAATGTCATCTGTTAAAAGTTTGGCTTATCTATGCCATTGATATTTGAGAAAAGACTCATGCATGCCATTATTTTTTAACTTCAATTTTGCAAAATCAGTTTTTACACGAGGCAAATTATAATTTAGCCATGGTATTAATTTTTGTAAAAGAAAATCAATCTAACTCAATAAGACCCCAAAGAACTTTTAAGTATTTTCAATTAGGGTTTGGGATCAAGTGTCTTATTTTTGTTTTTTATTCCTCAAGAACACTAAGAACTATCAAATTTTCAACTTCTTCACTTCGTCATGGAATCACTTCAAATTTCGAGAGTAGTTTTTGTCTGAGATAGATGTCAAAACTCAATATCTTTTGAGCTCAAATTCAACCTAACTCGCTAAGACGATTTTTTTAGAGTTTCAAAACTTTGTCATTCTTTAATGGTAGAATTTTCTCCACAACTCAAAATCAATTGAAATTTTGAACATGGATTCAAAATACACTAGGAAACAAGGATCTTGTCATGACCCGGGCCTAGGGCCTAGAAGTGACATGGCGAATGGGAATCCGAGAGTCCCCAAACAAGCCTCCAAGTATCCAAATCCACATCATCGGTTCGGAAGCATATTCAAATAGTGAACACGAAGTTCTAAGGGATGGGAAAGTAGGACTCGCGCTATGAGGATATCGAAGGGAAAGAGACTTACATGGATTCACATAGCACATAAGAACTAAGGGGCGGGTAAGTATGACTTACTCTATGGAGGCAATACGGGTCTTAGGATCTCTCACATTTCCACATTAAACATACATACATATCATATTTCCCATAATCAATCCATGATAGCCATGTCCAATAGATAACTGAAATCATAAGCTTCAAATACAACACATAACATATAGAATCTACGAGAGTCTACAAGATGTCAAACAATGCCTCAAGTCATAAGACGGGACAGGGGCCAAGACATGTCCCAAGCTCACCCTCATTTAAGAAGATAAACAGAAAACAACATAGGTGGAAGGAAGGTGGTTTGTCCTTGGAAGATAGGACTCACCACAATATATCAACTCTCCGAATTCGAGCTACCCATAAAGCGCTAGATGATCATAACACACGGTCCCTACATGGTAAAATCATATAGGCATAGAGTATATGTTAGTATGTTTGGATATACTAAGTATGCGGGCATGCAATGCATATGACTTATCAACCTGCATTTCAATGTTAGATGACAAGAGCACATAATATAGAAAGAACCATATGATCAAGGGAGAAATATACAAGATGCCATGAAAGTCATGATGCATGAATGAATGATGCTCATATATAACGGGGATATGACCTCAACCGACATGTGTAAGACCAAGCGAGCTATAACTTGGAATCCTAATGAAATCCCCTCACCCATACAGAAGTGGTCTACTAGCCAAAGGTAAACCATACTTCACCTTACGGGAAGATATCCCATTTTATATGAAGCAACCCCCTTACGGGAACATATCCCATTTTGGAAAAGATTTCTCATATCATATCATAATACTTCACCTTACGAGAATATATCCCATTTCGTATGAAGCAACTTTCCTTACGAGAGCATATCCCATTTCAGATAGGATTTTCATAATATATGCTAGGCACATAGTTCGAGGAAAGGGAGAAGACCCTTGGGGATAGCCCTGACGCCCCCAATCCAAAGGTGCTAAGTCAATACGTGCTTCCAAGAGATGCGGTATTCATTTCAAATACGTTTAATGCACAATTAGGCTCAAATGCCAAATCATAAGTCATAATCATGATACTCATTCAAAGGGATAGCTCATTCACATACACAAGATGGTGCAAGAACCTGAGATACTCAAAGAGCAACAATATAAGACATATATGTGATCACATTCTTGTCATAACCAATATCTTATCAAAATCATTTCATAAAATGTAATTGGGCTTAGCCCCCTTCATAATTTTAATAAAGATCAATGTTCATGAATGCACATGCTATGCATGATGTGAGAATGGCATAGGTAATATAGATTCAAGTTTAAATCAACATCATAATATGAAATTGAATAAACCCATAATTAAATCAACATTTAAATCAGAATATAAATCACTTATGTATAAATCAACTTCAAAAGAGGCATGCATCTTCATAACTTCAATGTAAATCATCATCACAGGGCTCAAAATAACATAAAATCATGAATAATGTACAGCTCATACATCAATTGAATTTAATAAAATCAAGTAATGAAAACCCACATTTAAAGTAAGCTAAAATTCATGAGATCAATTGAAAAGATTTTTGGGTCTTCTTGGTTGAAAGGGACCAAGAATCAATCCCACATACCTTGATTAGGAAGATGAATTTGAGAAGAATTTAGCTTGAATTTGAAACCTCAACTTAATCCTAGCTTGAATCTTGAAGATGAGACTTGGAGAGAATTTTGAAAGTCTAATTCTAGAAACTAAGTGTTAGTCTTGAATAAGGGTTTAGAATTAGTGTATGAGAAAGTTAGGAATATAAAGGGGGGTTAAAAAGGTCTTAAAATCCTTGGGGATGGGGCGAAATATCAAAAATACCTCAATAAAACGCCCCTTTAAATTTTAAACTGAACTTGACTCGGTTGGCTTCACGGTCCGTGAAGCTCTTCATGGTTCGTGAAGGCTCCCATCTAGCCCAAAAAGATTCTACAAAAAAGGGCATAATCTCTTGCTCCAAACTTAGAATGAGGTGAAACTGGATGCGTTGGAAAGCTAATTCAAAGAGCTTTAATTTGATAGGTCGTGGAACACCTAGTTCTGTTTGTACTAAGAGATATGCACATTTAAAGTTGACTCTTCTATCAGTACTTGTGAAAAACTTAGCCAATGAAATTCCTTTGAACTTGATTTGATGTAGGGGACCCATGATGGCCTTAAACAATATAATTAAGCTTGAATTGAAGGCTTGAAAATGAACTTAACTTGAGCTTGAAAATCCCATACTTAGAATTTTTCAACGAAGTCACCTTCACGAGAAGTTACACGGGTCGTGTAGTGTCACACGGGTCGTGACACTGGTTGTACCTCTCTCCTTAGAAAATTCCACAATCAAGTTACGAGATGGTGACTCCACACTTAGAAAAACATCACTCCGGAAGCCTTACGGATGGCCACATGGGCTGTGAGCATGGTCTTGTAACCATACTTGGTCCCAAAAATGTGGGATTTCAAGCCAAGGCCACCACACGGTCCATGAAGTATCACACGGACCGTGAGGAGTCCAAGTGTGGTGTACCTTAGTTTAAAACACCACGTTTAAGGGCTAAACATCCCACCAAAGGCCAAGGGCCACTCCATGGAGGCTCTACATAGTTCATGTGACCTCACACGGACCGTGAGGGCTCCTATGAAGCGTCACCCCTGGTCCAAAACATTTTCAAAACCAAACTTCCATGTTTTATTGAGGTCGTACAATTCTGCGTCCTTACAAATCTAGTGTCTAAAACAACAATAAAACATGAATTAAAGAAGATTTTTGAAATTTTGGGACTGGTTTCTATCTTTTTCAAAAATATTTCTTTTAACTACGGGTGAATTTTTTCAATTTCTTAAAGGATATTAGAGTTTTTGTCATGCCCCGGGAGAGAACCCTTGGCGTGGCCGGCATTCAAAGACTATTGCTTGTCCCCGAGTGAACCACTTGGCCTCATCGTCACCTCATACTCAACAGCGGAAGAAACATCCTCAAGGAAAAGATTGTAATGTAATTAAAGTAATCAAGTCTTTATATGAAAAGTTAATTTCCAATAAAAAGGAGTTGGAAAAACAACAATACATAACATCCTCTACTCAATGTCTATGAAGCCTCTAACTCAAACATCTAGATAGTACCATGACAGGCCATGGTTACCCAACTCAAGAAAAATAAAGTACTACTCAAGCTAGACGATAATAATATGGAAATCCTCTGAAAATAAGAAGGTCTCACCGATCAGCTGAATACGAATAGATCCTCAACGAAGCACCTATCAATGATCTCTAATACCTGTCTCTGCATCATAAAATGATGCAGTCCTAGAAGGGGACATCAATACGTGGAATGTACTGGTATGTAAAATAGCTGAGTGAAATAGAAATAAGTAGAATAATATAAGAATAACACCATACTCCATCAAAATCTCAAATGTCTATCTAAAGAAAGAATAAAGAGTAGACAAATGACCCACCAACATCTCATCAAATACCTCATCAATACATTAGACTCACCTCAAGGAAACTCGACTCGACTCGACTCGACTCGACTCGAATCAACTCAACTCAACTCAACTCAAGGAAACTAGACTCAACTCAACTCAAGAAAACTCGACTCAACTCAATTCAAGGAAACTCAACTCAAGGAAACACGACTCATACCATCACATCAACATTAACATCAGAGTACTATTAAGTAAGACCTCACTGGAAGTTTCTCTAACCGACAAACATCACCTATGAGCCAGTGATGATACAACAAAGTGATGTTGTTGCCATATCCATCCGGTAACCTGCCCGGAGTAAAGGACATTAACCTCAGTGATCCACAAGAAAAAACCTTAGTCCTCTATTGGGACAAGAAAGGAGCCATCCGCATTGTGGTTCAATCCTCTCTTCCTATATGGGCCACGTAGTTAATGGGTTTAAGTGGGACTCAATCTCACCCGTTTCGGTGCTCGATACTCCTCCCAGAATATGACATGCTCATAAAACATCATCATCATCAGTCCCATAGGGATATAATACATCATCATCAGTCCCATAGGGACATAGTACCTCAACATCAACATCAACTCATCTCATCAACATCAACATCAACATCATGGACTTGAAACACTCTTTTTAGAAGTTAGTTTCAAGTTTTAAGACTCACGAACATCATTCTCATCAACATCATCATCAGGACTCTCATCAATTTGAAACACAATCACATCATCATAGACATCATCATCATAAAGGTTCTAGACTCATCCCCTTAAGTTCATTATGCATGCTTTTCAAATAATCATGTAGAGTTATGCAAAATCTCATGAAAAATGTTAACTTCAAGAAAACAATTAGTATGATGATCATTAACATAGAAAACATGTAATTTCAAATCAAATTTTCAATGAAAACCCTCAAGTATTCATGCATATAGACTCTTCAACCATCAACTCATTTGTGACCTCAATGGGGCTCATGAGAGAACAATCTCATGCTTTTAGTTTAGCCTTACATACATGGAAAGTGGAGATTACAATCGAAATTTGATGAATGCTCGTCTTCTCGGAGGAATTCCAGATCTCGGTACTTTTTTAGAGTGGAAGAACTTGGAAAGACATTGTTTGTAGTGTTTCTCTTTGATTCTTGAATTCTTAACTTAAGAATCTTTAGAGTTCTTGATGAAGAACTCTAATTCATGAAAAGAAGAATCAAGAAATCCTTTCTTGGGATTTTTTAATTGGTTTTCTTGAAACCTAGGTTATGATTTAAAATTCTATTAGGAATTCATGATAGATAAAGAAATTTAAGTTAGGTAGCTTAAAGCTTATGAAGAATAACTCACCTTGATGATGAATCTTGAAAGTTAATCTTAACTTGATGACTTTCTTGATGATTCTTGAGCGTTTATGTTTAGGAGTGAAGGAGAGGGTTTTAATTATGAAAACTAACCTTATATGCATCTTGGGACCTTAAATAGACCCCCAACAAGTTTTAGGATAAACGTTCCCTCAAAATAAAATAAAAGGATGTCGTTTGGCTTATCTGGAAAGGGTTCGCGATAGGTCCGCGACACGGAGCTGTCGCGGCACTTCAGACAGCTGTGCAGGCCTCTAGTAAAATGGTCATAACTTTCTACTCCGAATTCTGATTAAGATGAAATAAGATGCGTTGGAAAGCTAACTCAAAGATCTTTAATTTGATATATTATGGGTCGCCTAACTTATTATACTTTAAGAGATATGGGCATTTGAAGTTGATCCTTCTATCAACTCATACGAAAACTTAGTCGGTAGAAATTCTTTGGACTTGACTTGATGTAAAAGATCTTTTTATCATCTCCAATTCTATTCCCACTCTAACTAAGTAACTTTAACATTTATGCTCAATTAAAAATTGTCAATTAAGATCGTATATCATATGAAAGATGACTCAATTTTTTTAAAAAAAAGTTAGGGTGTTACATTATCTCCCCCTTGATATCACTCTACCTCGAATGATGAGTAAAGGTAGACATCAAGGTACGAATAAGAATCAGAAATCTTCTCAAAACTCACTCAATCAATCAAACTCTTACTCCTTATCAATCTCAAACCATCTCTATTCAGACTCAAGAATTGACATATCAATTCAGAAATAGACACTCAATTTAAATCAAGAGTAAGGAAATTACATCCTACATTCTTTTCATCAAGCACGAATGGAATGTCGAAACTCAATTAATTTGAATCATTTGAACACCTTGACAATCCCTCTTTCGAACTCAGGAAGGAAGCCATCAACTCTAATCGAGAATAGGACCATCGTATAACAAGACTCTGAGGACACTCTCATGTCCAAGTCCCCACCTCAATTGTGCTCCTTTTCATGGCACTCTACCCCATCAATGCAAACTCATAGCTCTTATTCAAACCTCCATATAATCACCTCTTTTACTTCCATTCAAGCCTAGTTCTAAGCCTCAAGGTTCATTCTTAAGATGATCATATTCATACAAAGTTAATCCTCAATACTCAGCTATATACTCGACACACTTATTATGAAGCCTTTAATAGTCTACCATTCATACTCCCATAATAACAACCACGCATTCAAGCCTATCACCCTAACCACTTTAACTATGTCTTAAACAAATTTCAAGCCTACTTGTCACTTCTACCTCCACCATTCAATGAACTTTCACTCAAAGTCACACCAACATACTCTTACCTATCCATTGTGCAGCATCCGATCGCATCTCTTTCCTCCTCCCTTTCTTTATCCTTACATGACACAGTTTAACACCAATATCACAATGAGGATACATTCACTCCTTCTCATCTACCCTCACTGTCAGTCTACTATTATCAGGAGCATTATTTGGACGTAGAGTAACTCATCATCTCCCCCTTGACGAAACCCCCAAACTACTACCTCTCCATGCAAAATAAGCACGATTATACCTCTAAAGCTTGATACTCTACATCATACCATCAACAATGGCATAACAAGCTGAAGGTCAAAGCATGCATAAGGTGACATCAGACTCAAGAACTCTCACTGCATAGTAACCTGTACTTAGAGAATACTGCTCGTCCTCATCACTCTAATGCACTCTCATAATAGCAACAGCACATTTAACCCTACCATAGCATCTTACACCCTCAATCCATGAACTCTTACCTCGGGAGATACTAATATGGTTTTACCTATCAACTAGACTCCTCACGTTTTCTCTAACTCCTCCTCCTCATCTATAACCTTAAAAGGAAATGACATCAATTATTATCAAAATTAAGAACTCTCATTCTCTCTTGAATTCTTTCATCTCAAGTTCTTCTCCTCTTCTCTCAAGCCTTAGTCTTGTTCAATTGTTAGAGGACTCAGAATGGGTTTTAGACCCTTTTTACGTTCAAACAACCCTATTTGATCGTGTATTGAGTTTAGGAGGGGTTGGGAATTGACTGGGATTCTCCTCACAAAGTTTAGTAATTTTTTAAGTTCAGAATAACCTAGTCTGCAACGCGGATTGATCGTACACCAGTGTATTTTTCTCCAAAAAAACATTTCTCAACGAGTTTTTCCAATCCCGTCAAAAGAAATTGAAAAAAACTTAAGTGTCACTCCATTACAGGTGCGTGATGCGCCTCTGTCACGCACCGACACTATTTTGGTGTTTGGATCAAAAATTTATCTTATAATCCAGTCGCTCTAAAAATCGACCGAGACCATTTTCCCACTGAATTTTTCATGCGGATTACAAATCCGGCCTTAAATTTGCCATACGAGCATTGAAAGATGTGTTACGTGCATACCCCTCCTCTAGAGGTATTTTAGTAATTTTACCGGGCATTACATCATCTCTCCCTTAGCTCTCAAGGCCATTACTCTAAGTTTGTAAATTGATTTCCTCTACTAGGCTATAAGCATATACCTCAACTCGGTCAAGGAATCACTATCCACAAGAATATCTTAAACTCTTATGTTATGGTATAGTTGCATGCATATAACTAGCCACTCAAACTCTCGTCAATGCTATCACTCTTATCTCCTTCCAGTCTCTATATAAATCTCTCTATATTTTTTATTCTTATGGCATACATAATTACTTCCCACAACTCTCACAATCTAACCTCTTCTATTGCTTGCTAATGCTCAACTTCTGTGCTCCCATAAATTTAATTGCATAAGAATTGGTCTATCATGGAAAACTTGTCATCATCTATCGATAAGCCCCAAACGAATTTAGCTACTCGTTATGATTGAGATTACTTAGATCAGCCTACTCCTCATCGATAACTCCAATATACTATTTGGATTCTTATAGAAGTCATAACTTAAAGCTTCACTCATCTTTACACAATTATGGATACATATCTCAAGCCTCTTCTTATCTATTGGATAATCCTCATCTCACTCGTCTTACCTAAGGGGCACTTGTACCTTTCCCATAGCATCTCTTCCTCACAAATCAACACCTTCTTCTCGAACATACACTATGGAAAGCCTCTTAGAGAAAATCTCCAACTAAGACTATCATTCTCACATTGTTGTCTCCTCTTTAACACTACTCCTCAAAATTCAAGCTTAGGGTCTAGCACTAGCATGAGCATCACACACCTCTCTAATGCTAACTTACAACTACTAATTAAAAATTCAGAGAACATAATCCCACTAAATCTCATAACGAGTATTCGATCAACACATCCCTTCCTCACAACTTAGTACCACTCACCTATTCAATCATATCTTCTTATCTTACTAAGCTCATAACTCGATGAGTCTCATGAACTCTCAATTAAAAATCATAAGCCTAATTTAGATCCATCATATTGAAAGCACTCTTTTCCCCTATTCAACATCTACTCTTCACCCTCAATAGTATGAATACTACAACACATCAACATAACTTCCTTATAGTTTGAGCAGACTCTACCACGTTCAAACAACAACCCTTCCTTTATACCTCATCATGAAATCATAGGGTACTTACGACTCTTTCATCAAACATATGGCAATTGACTCACCACCTCATTACTTACCTAATAAATATGTAACTCTAACTACAAGCCTCAATCACCCATCACTCTTGTTATCTCGTCCCTTTCTTTCCATCATTATCCTTCTAACTCTGGGATGATTCAATCCTACTCAAGGTTTATAAGACCTCATATCTCACTCTTAGGTGGTAACATTAAACTCTTTAGAGACATAAGTTCCTCTCTCATGGGTCACGTCGGAAGCAAGTTCTGAAAAAAGAGGGTCTAGGTACATCTAGAGTTAACTCAAATGCACGATTCATATGAGTAATAGTGCACTCTATCTAGTCAATCAACTTTGCATACCAGTCAGCTTCTCTCAAGCCTGGTACAGTCTCTCTACCATTCTGATTACTCTATCTCAGAGGCTCTCATCTCTAAGAGTTCAAAAATTACTATCTCTCTATCGCATTATGGATGAGGCATAGTCAAAAGGTTTAGAGCAACGCACGAATCATCGTAGGTTTCTTAGGAAATAGCTCTATCGCACGATCAGAATCTGAAAGAAGGGAAACTTTTCCTAATGTCCTATAGCCTCCCTATTATGGATGTGGCGCACCTCAAACCAATAATAAGGACTCAACTAGACACGGCTTCATAGACTCCCTACGACACTTGAACTCTGTGCTCGAATACCAAGTTTGTCACACCCTGTGAGGGTACCCTTGGCGTGGCCGGCAATAAAAGACTATTGCTAGTCCCCGAGCGAACCACTTGGCCTCATCGTCACCTCATACTCAACAGCGGAAAAAACATCCTCAAGGAAAAGACTGAAAAAACATCCTCAAGTAATCTCTAATACTTGCTTCTACATCATAAAACGATGCAGTCCTAGAGGGGACATCAGTACGTGAATGTACTGGTATGTAAAATAGCTAAGTGAAACAGAAAAAGGAAGAATAATATAGGAATAACATCAACTCAACATCATACTCCATCAGAATGTTAAATGTCTATCTAAAGAAAGAATAAAGAGTAGACAAATGACCCATCAACATCTCATCAAATACCTCATCAATACATCAGACTCACCTCAAGGAAACTTGACTCGACTCAACTCAACTCAAGGAAATTCGACTCAACTCAACTCAAGGAAACTCGACTCGACTCAACTCAACTCAAGGAAACTCGACTCAACTCAACTAAACTCAAGGAAACTCGAGTCAACTCAAATCAAGGAAATTCAACTCAAATCAACTCAAAGAAACTCGACTCATACCATCATATCAACATCAACATTAGAGTACTATTAAGTAAGACTTCACTGGGAGTTTCTCTAACTGGCAACCATCACCTATGAGCCAGTGATGATACAACGAAGCAATGTCGTTGCCACATCCATACAGTACCCTGCCCTGGGTAAAGGACATCAACCTCAGTGGATCCATAAGAAAAAACCTTAGTCCTCTATTGGGACAAGAAAGGAGCCATCCATATTGCGGTTCAATCCTCTCTTCCTACGCGGGCCACGTAGTTAATGGGTTCAAGTGAGACTCACTCTCACCCATTTTGGTGCTTGATACTCCTCCTAGAACTCAACATGCTCATAAAACATCATCATCATCTGTCCCATAGGGACATAATACATCATCATCAATCCCATAGGGACATAGTACCTCAATATCAACATCAACTCATCTCATCAACATCAACATCAATATCGACATCATGGACTCGAAACACTCTTTTTAGAAGTTAGTTTCAAGTTTTAAGACTCACGAACATCATTCTCATCAACATCATCATCAAGACTCTCATCAATTTGAAACACAATCACAACATCACAGACATCATCATCGTCAAGGCTCTAGACTCATCCCCCTAAGTTCATTATGCATGCTTTTCAAATAATCATGTAGAGTTATGCAAAATCTCATGAAAAATGTTAACTTCAAGAGAACAATTAGTATGATGATCATCAACATAGAAAACATGTAATTTCAAATCGAATTTTCAATGAAAACCCTCAAGTATTCATGCATATAGACTCTTCAACCATCAACTTATTTATGACCTCTATGGGGAACATGAGAGAACAATCTCATGCTTTTAGTTTAGCCTTACAAACCGAGAAAGTTGATATTACAATCGAAATTTGATGAATACTCATTTTCGTGGAGGAAATCCTTGATCTCGATTTTTTTTAGAGTGGAAGAACTTGGAAAGACATTGTTTGAAGTGCTTTTCTTTGATTCTTGAATTCTTAACTTAGAATCTTTAGAGTTCTTGATGAAGAACTCCAAGAACTCTAATTCATGAAAAGAAGAATCAAGAAATCCTTTCTTGGAATTCTTGAATTCGTTTTCTTGAAACCCTAGGTTATGATTTAAGATTCTATTAGGACTCATGAATAGATAATGAAATTTAAGTTGGGGAGCGTAAAGCTTATGAAGAATAACTCACCTTGATGATGAATTTTGAAAGTTAATCCTAACTTGATAACTTTCTAGATGATTCTTGAGTGCTCATGTTTAGGAGTGAAGGAGAGGGTTTTAATTATGAAAATTAACGTTTTATGCATCTTGGGACCTTGAATAGAACCCCAAAGGTTTTAGGATAAAAGTAACCTCAAAATAAAATAAAAGGATGTCGTTTGGCTTATCCAGAAAGGGTTCGCAATAGGTCCGCGACGCGGAGCTGTCGCGGCTCTTCAGACAGCTCTGCAGGTCTCTAGTAAAATGGTCATAACTTTCTACTCCGAACTTTGATTAAGGCGAAATAAGATGCATTGGAAAGCTAACTCAAAGATCTTTAATTTGATATATTATGGTCACCTAACTCATTATACTTTAGGAGATATGCTCATTTGAAGTTGATCCTTCTTTCAACTCATACGAAAACTTAGTCAGTAGAAATTCTTTGGACTTGACTTGAAGTAAAAGATTTTTTTATCATCTCCAGTTCTATTCCCACTCTAAGGAATTAACTTTAACATGTATGCTCAATTAAGAATTATTAATTAAGATCGTAGATGGCTCAATTTTAGAAAAAAAGTTGGGGTGTTACAGTTTTGACACTTTTTTAAAATGTGTCAGAATCATAATTGGCCATGTGTAAAAAATAAATTTGCAAACTCAGAGTTAAAAATAATGGTATAGATAATTTTGTTTCTCAAACGACAATAGCATATATGAACCAAACTTTAAATAAATGACATAAATAACCTTTTCTCAAAATTCAAATGCATATTTGAGCATTTTACCTTTAAAAAATATCAACAGTAAAAAGTAA
The DNA here is from genome assembly GCA_029948455.1 of Solanum rostratum. Lineage (NCBI taxonomy): Eukaryota > Viridiplantae > Streptophyta > Magnoliopsida > Solanales > Solanaceae > Solanum > Solanum rostratum. The sequence continues at coordinate 25,281,596 of CM057049.1, forward strand.
AAATATATCAATTTAATTCTAGACATACTTTTTAAGCGTCTAACTAGGTACTTTCTATTTAAAATTTAGCTAAATACCTAAACAGTCCCTTAACTTGATGTTATTTACAATTTAGCCGTTCTAACTTGACTAATGATCAAATAGACACTTTAACCTGCCAGGAAATGTAATTTGTGAACACTGATATTCATTAGTTAAGTATGTTAAATACACTTATTGCTTACATATTAGATTAACAAATTACTTAATGACTTGTATAATTAAGTGTAATGACCTATTAGATTATTTTAAAAATTAGTTCTCTTGTTTTCTTGAAATATCCTTCTCGTGAATTTTAAATGGGTACTTTTGACTATTTGATACTACGGTTGTTTAACTTATGGATAAGTTTAGACAATTAGATTAACTTGTGGACTAAAGAGTTAAGTTGTTTAAATATCCTATACTACTTAGATTAATATATAAATATAAAAAATAAGTAATGGATTACACAATTAAATTAGAAAACAAAAGAAGAAGGAAGGCAAACCCTTACCAACGACTGGAGAAGCATCAAAAGCCTTCAAATTGTCCAAGTAAAGAATTAGTCAAACTTTTAACTTCTAATTATGGGTTGGATAATTTATTGCTTAAAGTGTAATTAGTAGTTAGGAATTGAAATTATTTGGAGGCTCAAATTGAGATGTTGCTCATGGCAGTGGTTATTCATTATGCACTTCTGCCAGTGCTTTTGGATTCTAAGAGAAATTGGGCACTTTCTCCCAATGCTTATGGTTCTTTATTAGTCAAACTCATTATTGCAGGGTGTGTTTTCTGATGCATATATATGTGCGTATACAGATTTTATTGTATAAATACACAGATTTTCAGACGCATATATAGTTTTTCTTGTATTAATATTGAGAGTTTTGTATTATATGAATACCATTAAATTTTAAGTATTGAAGACATTGTGACTTAAACCTAGACTTGATTATAAAATTTAGGTGATGTTTTAGGGATGGACTAATCATATAGTAATACGGGTGTCATTGGACTCCTTGTGACGTGTATGTTTCGTTCTTGATAGAGAATTATCATTTCAGGAGTTAAATTCAATATTTGTCCATTCGGGTAGAAGTGCTCGAGTGTGGTTTCGGTATTAAGGTAGGTTTGGCTATCCTTCTTTGAGACTGGGATTGAGTTATTGGATATACTTATGTTGTAGTCTATGGGATGGGATCATATCATGTGTTGGGTTAAAAATTCTTATTGTGATGCTAGTGTGAGGATTCTAAATGTCCATGTGTTTGCTTTGAGAGCATGTGAATACTAAATTGAGAATACTATGAATATGATACGTTGAGAAAGAGAGATAATTGTGATATGATAAGATGATCATGGTTTACTTGAGAAAAGAAAGTTACTAAAATGTGATGAAATATTTTAAGAGAGGATTGTATCCCGATATGTATAAAAGAGGTTGAATATTATAATTGCTAAACTTTGAGAGCTGTGATATTTATTGTGCTTATTAAGAGAAATATTGCTTCCATGATTGTATCTTGATTGCATGCATCCGCATACTACATGTCATGATATTTTGAGAAGTTGTGAATGGTGATTCTTATCATGAGTCCTTAACCACGAGCACTTGGGTGGCAAGGTAGTTGATACATTGAGATTTTTATCATGAGTCCTTGACCACGAGCATTTGGGTGGAAAAGTAGTTGATATATTGCGATTGAGGTATATGGCCTGCGAAGTCCCCATGGATCCCCTTAGTCTTTGAAGCCTTAGCTCGATGGGGGTGTATATGATAAGCTATACAACAGTCTTGATACCACCTTGCATTGCATTGCATGACATTGCATACCATCTCATTATACTACTTGTGGTTGTTTTGGATTGGCTTATGTGAGATTATATATTTACTTTGTTCGTGTCATTCTATATAAATTGGCGGCACCGATGTCGGACTAGTTTTCCTGTTGTAGGTGGAAGCATTCCTAGATTATTTCACAGTTTATTCAACTTCTAATTCCCAGTCGGTTAAACCTACTAGTACATATTATGTGTACTCACCCCTACATCTTTCTCCCCCCCCCCTAGATTCTCGTCAAGATTATCCACATGGTAGTTGATTTGTCATGCACTTGGTTTATACTAGATCTAGTGGTTTCGAGTTTCTATTGGATGCTATCTTAGTTGTTTAGTTTAGAAGACTGAGATGTACTAATTTTACTAGTTTAGGTATTAGATGCTCTTTTGTACTCGTGACAACAGGTTTAGGAATATCATTTTTATGTGGCGACTATTTAGTCATGAACCCGTTTTGGGTCGTGACAAGTTTGGAATTGTAACGCCTGATAAAATTACCAAAATACCCCTAGAGGAGAGGTATACGCAAAACACGTCTTTCGATGCCGGATTAAAAATCTGAGGATGGATTCCTGATCAGTTGAAAAATTGAGTGGGATAAGGGTCTCGATCGATTTTTAAAGCGACCGAGTCAAAAGATAATTTTTTGTTCGAAGATAAAAAACAGCGTAAGTCCGCGATAAAGCCGCGTCACGGACCTATCGCGAAGGCACAATTATGTTTTCCTGTGATTTTTTGACAGAGTTGAATTTTGCCAAAATGCACTGGCCGCGACAGGTCCGCATCGCGGACTGTGTTATTCCAAGTTTGGGAAATTTTTTTAAAATTTCGAGAGGCATTTTAGTCCATTCCTAGTACCTTCTAAACCTTCTATACGATGAATATATGTCATTTTCTCGGAGAAAGGGTTCAAAAAACCCCTCCAAAACCCTCTTCCTAGCAAAATCATTAAGTTAGGGCTTGAGGAGAGTTGAGATTGAAGAATTCAAGAGGATATCTTTCAAAGAATTATTATTAGCAATCATCCCAGGTATGTAAGGCTAACCTAAAGCATGGGATTGTTCTTCCATGTGCCCCTTTGAGTATATTGAGTCTATGATTGAAGATAATGAGTTTGGTCAAAAGATTTTGAGTATTATAGTGAGTTTTACTTAATTCATATGTTTTACATGAATTGATGATCATCATAAACTTGATTTATTGCATAACTTATTTTACATGAGTGTTTTTCACAAAACCCTATGATTATTTTATTAAAGAATGCAAGAATGAACTTAAGGGATGAGTCTAGAGCCTTAACGATGATGATGTTTGTGATGTTGTGATTGTGTTTTAAATTGATGAGAGTCTTGATGATGATGTTGATGAGAATGATGTTCATAAGTCTAAAACTTGAAACTAAATTCTAAAAAGAGTGGTTCGAGTGCTTGATGTTGATGTTGATGTTGATGAGATGAGTTGATGTTGATGTTGAGGTAATATGTCCTTATGGGACTGATGATGATGTACTATGTCCCTATGGGACTGATGATGATGTATTGTGTCCCTATGGGACTGATGATGATGATATGTTTTGAGCATGATGAGTTTTGGGAGGAGTATTAAGCACCGAAATGGGTGAGAGTGAGTTCTACTTGAACCCATTAACTACATGGCTTGTGTAGGAAGAGAGGATTGAACCGCAATGCGGATGGCTCCTTTCTTGTCCCAATAGAGGACTGAGGTTTTCTTTTCTTATGGATCCACTGAGGTTGATGTCCTTTACCCCGAGCAGGGTACAGAATGGATACGACAACGGCATTGCTTTGTTGTATCATCATCGGCTCATAGGTGATGGTTATTGATTAGAGAAACTCCCAGTGAGGTATTACTTTGATAGTACTCTAATGTTGATGTTGATGTGATGGTATGAGTTGAGTTTTCTTGAGTCAAGTTTCCTTGAGTTGAGTTGAGTCGAGTTTCCTTGAGTTGAGGTGAGTTGAATTTCCTTTAGTTGAGTTGAGTCGAGGTTCCTTAAGATGAGTCTGATGTATTGATGATGTTGAGATGAGATGTTGATGACTCATTTGTCTACTCTAATTTCTTGCCTTAGATAGACATTTGATATTCTGATAGAGTATGATGTTGAGTTGATGTTATCCCTATATTGTTGTACTTGTACTGTTACATTCAGTCATTTTACATACCGTACATTCCACGTACTGACGCCACTCGACTCTGCATCGTTTTATGATGCAGATACAGGAGTTAGAGGACTTTAGTAGACGCATCGTTGAGGTCAGAGATTCCGCATTCAGTCATTGGTGAGCTCCTTGCTATCCAGAGGAGACCGTTTTATTGTTTGCTTTCTTTATTTATTGAGTTGGGTAGCCATGGCCTATCATGGTACCATCTTAGACAGTTGAGTCAAGTTAGAGGCTTTATAAGAAATGAGTCGAGGTTTAACATTGGGGTTTTTCCCTTATGAGTTGAGTTAGCACTTACACTTGCTTATTCCGATGTTGAGACTGATGTTGGCCATTGGCCCTTCTTGTTGAGGAAGCTCACTGCATTACTTCAACTATTCTGCTATATTGATGTTGAGTGACTGTCCTGAGAACGAGTGGTTCGCTTGGGGACTAGCAATAGTCTCTGGGTGCCGACCACGCCTAGGGTACCCTCCCGGGACATGACAAACTTGGTACCAGAGAACAGAGTTCAAGAGTCCTAAAGAGTCTATAAAGTCGTGTCTAGTAGAGTCTTCTATGAATGTGTTGTTCGCCACACTTCATAAATAGGAGGCTACAGGACATGAGGAATGGTTACACTTCTTTGATGTTCTGAGCTCGTGCGATAGAGTTTGACTCTATGAAACTCTCTTCTAATTCGTGTGTTACGCATTTGTAGATAATGCCTCCAAAACGCACTGCTTCCCAAAGAGATGTCTCAGTCCCTAACACTGAGAATCCCCTACTAGAGGTCCCTAGCCAGAATGAGAGAAGGAAACAGGTCGACCTGCCAGAGCTACTGAGGTTCCACTGGCACCTCCTGCTCAGTCAGCCTCCACTTCGGAAGCAGACTTTAGAAGAGCCATTGTTATGCTCACTCAGTTGGTGGCCTCTCAGAGTAATAGTCGCAGTCCCGAGGCCCCTAGCTCTAGCTCCCAAGAGCCTACAGCTACAACTAGGCTCGGAGATTTCTTGAGGATGAACCCGCCAGTCTATACGGGGTCTAAGGTTGAGGAGGACCCGTGAAACTTTGTTGATGAGATGTGCAAGATTTTGAGGGCTATGCATGTGAATGGGGCTGAGAGAGTCGAGCTCGTCTCTTATCAGCTTAAAGATGTTGCTAATGTCTGGTATGACTAGTGGGAAGATGGTAGAGGTGAGGATGATGAGCCTGCTGAGTGGGAGGAGTTTGAGAGTGCTTTCCTCGATCACTTCTTTCCCCAAGAGTTGAGGGAGGCGAAGGTTGAGGAGTTTGTGAATCTGAAGCAAGAGGGGTTGACTATCAAAGAGTACAACCTTAAGTTCATTCAGTTGTCCCGATATGCCCCCAAGATGGTCCTAGATATGAGGGAAAGAATGAGGAAGTTCGTATCTGGATTGGGCAGGCATGTAAAGAGGGAGAGCAAGGCAGTATTGCTAATTCCAGGTTTGGACATCTCTAGACTTATGGTCTATGCCCAACAGACTGAGAAGGACAAGAAGAAGGATAGGGAAGAGCAGCAGAGTAAGAAGGCCAAATCGACAAGGCATGAGCCTAACCAACAGAAGCAGAATAAAGGTGATAGAAATTTCTTTTAGAAGAAGTCTTCTAGCGATGCACCCTCTATGGCGAGTGCGCCTGTTCAGCAAAATAGGCATGATCAGAATTCCTATGGCCACCAAAATTTCAGAGCTCAGGGAGCTCAGTCCCAAGCTAGCGTGACCCAAGGCCCGAGAGGAAAGCCGCCTTGTGGCAGATGTGGCAGGTTGCACCTTGGTGCGTGCCATGAGGGCACAAATACCTGTTATTCATGCGGACAGACTGGCCATTTCCAGGGTGAGTGTACTTCGAGGAGATGGGGTGAAAGGAGTCACAGAGCTCAGTCTTCTACAGCGCCCCCTGCGGGCAGTCATCAGAAGACTACTACTGCGAATGCAGGAGGTGGGATGAACCGTCTGCATGCGATGGGTAATCGACAGGACCAAGAGGTTGCACCAGATGTTGTTACGGGTATGCTCCGAGTCTTTTCTTATAACTGTTATGCATTGCTTGACCCGGGTGCCACTTTATTCTTTGTGACGCTCTAGGTGGCCAATAAGTTTGAGTTTCTTCCAGAGTGTTTGCTTGAGCCTTATACTATTTCTACTTCTACTGGTGAGTCTATCCTAGCTGAGAGAATCTATAGAGACTGTATAGTATCCATCTATCATAGGGATACCTTAGCCGACTTGGTAGAGTTGGAGATGGTTGATTTTGATGTAATTCTTGGTATGGATTGGCTCCATGCCTGTTATGTTGTATAGATTGTAGGACCCGAGTTGTTAAGTTCAAATTTCCGAATGAACCCAGTCCTAGAGTGGAAGGGAAGTTCTGTTGCAGCCAAGGGTAAATTTATTTCCTACTTGAGGGCGAGAAAATTAATCTCCAAGGGTTGTATTTATCACCTTGTGTGAGTTAAATCTGATGATATTGAGCCCCCTACTCTTGAGTCAGTTCCAATTGTAAATGAGTTTCCTGAGGTATTCCCTGAGGATTTATCTGTAGTCCCTACTGATAGGGAGATCAACTTCGGTATTGATATACTTTCTGACACGCAGCCTATTTCAATTTCACCATATAGGATGGTCCCCGCTGAGTTGAAAGAATTGAAGAAGTAGTTGAAGGACTTGTTAGAGAAGGGTTTTATTGGGCCAAGTGTTTCTCCTTTGGGTGCTCCCATTCTGTTTGTACGAAAGAAGGATGGATCTCTCAGAATGTGCACAGACTATAGGCAACTAAATAAGGTCTCAGTCAAGAATAAAAATCCTCTTCCCAGGATAGATGACCTGTTTGACCAACTTCAGGGTGCCTCATTCTTTTCAAAGATAGACCTCAGATCGGGTTACCACCAGTTGAAAGTGAGAGAATGTGATGTTCCAAAGACAGCCTTCAGGACAAGATATGGCCACTTTGAGTTTTTGGTCATGTCCTTTGGGTTGACGAATGCACCAGCAGCTTTCTTGGATTTGATGAATAGGGTGTTCAAGCCCTACCTTGACATGTTTGTAATCATATTAATTGATGATATTTTGGTGTATTCAAGGAATGAGAAGGAGCATGCTAAACACCTTAAAGTTATCCATCAGACTCTTAAGGACCATGAATTGTATGCGAAGTTCTCAAAGTGTGAGTTTTGGCTTAAGTCAATGGCTTTCCTAGGCCATGTTGTTTCGGGTGAAAGAATTCGAGTAGATGGCCAGAAGATTGAAGCGGTTAAGAACTGGCCAAGACCGACCTCTCCAACTGACATAAGAAGTTTCTTGGGTTTGGTAGGCTACTACCGCAGATTTGTTGAGGGATTTCCTTCCCTGTCCGCATCATTGACCAAACTAACTCAGAAGAAGGTCAGGTTTCAGTGGTCCGAGGAATGTGAGAAGAGCTTCCAAGAGTTGAAGACTAGATTGACCACCGCAACTATTTTGACTTTGCCCGACTGGATAGAAGATTTTGTAATATACTGTGATGCACCAAGAGATGGGTTGGGATGTGTATTGATGCAGATAGGGAAGGTGATAGCCTATTCTTCTAGGCAGCTTAAACTTCATGAGAGGAACTATCCGACCCATGATCTTGAGTTGGCGGCGGTAGTGTTCGCTCTTAAAATTTGGCGCCACTACTTATATAGAGTGCATGTGGACAAGTTCACTAACCACAAGAGCTTACAGTATGTCTTCAATCAAAGAGAGCTCAACCTGCGATAGAGGAGATGGTTGGAATTTCTCAAAGATTATGACATAAGCATCTTGTACCACCCATGTAAAGTTAACATGGTTGCTGATGCTCTTAGCAGGTTGTCTATGGGTAGCATAGCCCATGTTGAGGAATAGAAGAAAGAGCTAGTGAAGGAAGTGCATAGGTTGGTTCGACTGGGAGTCCAACTTGAGGAGAATGACGAGGAAGGAATCAATGTTCAGAGTGGGTCTTCATCGTCCCTAGTGACTGAAGTAAAAGAGAAGCAGGATCGAGACCCTGTTATACTCCAATCGAAGGAGGATGTCCACAAGCAAAAGGTGATGGTCTTCTCCAAAGGGGGAGATAGGATATTGAGATACCAGAGTAGGCTATGTGTTCCTGATGTTAATGGTGTTCGAGAGAGGATTATGGCTGAGGCCCACAACACTGGATACTCTATTCATCCGAGCTCCACCAAGATGTATCATGACTTGAGAGAAGTCTATTGGTGGAGTGGAATGAAGAGGGACATCGCTGAGTTTGTTTAAAAGTGCCCAAATTTCCAGCAAGGTGAAGGTTGAGCATCAAAGGCCAAGTGGATTGGCTCAAAACTTTGAGATTCCAGAATGGAAGTGGGAGATGGTTAACATGGATTTCATCATTGGTCTACCGAGATCCCGAAGGAAGCATGATTCCATATGGGTGATTGTAGACAGGATGACTAAGTCAGCACACTTCTTCGCAATCAAGATAACTAACACTGCAGAGGAGTATGCCAAGATATATCCAAGAGATTGTGAGGTTGCATGGAGTTCCCTTGTCCATCATCTCAGACAAAGGAGCCCAATTTACCTCTTACTTCTAGAAGTCTTTCCAGAAAAGATTAGGTACCAAAGTGAACTTGAGCACGGCCACGTTTCATCCACCGACGGATAATCAAGTAGAGTGCACTATTCAAACGGTAAAAGATATGTTGAGAGCATGTGTCCTTGACTTCAAAGGAAATTGGGATGACCATTTACCATTGATTGAATTCGCATATAACAATAGTTATCATGCAAGCATTCAAATGGCCCACTATAAGGCCTTGTATGGAAGAAGGTATAGATCACCCATTGGGTGGTTTAAAGTTGGAGAAGCTAAGTTGATTGGGCCTAACCTTGTCCACCAGTCCATGGAGAAGGTGAATATTATTAGATAAAGATTGAAGACTGCACGAAGTCATCAGAAATCTTACACAGATGTAAGGAGAAGAGACCTAGTGTTTGAGGTGAGCGATTGGGTATGCCTGAAGGTATCACCCATTAAGGGTGACATGAGGTTTGGGAGGAAGGGAAAATTAAGTCCTCGTTATATTTGCCCTTATCAGATTGTGAGGAGAATTGGATAGGTTACTTATGAGCTAGAGTTACCTTCTGAGTTAGATAGAATCTATCCGGTGTTCCACATTTCGATGTTGAAGAAGTGTTTGAGAGATCCTGCCTTGGTAATCCTTGTTGAGAGCACAGGAGTTAGAGTTAGGTTTTCCTATGAGGAAATTCCAACCCAAGTCCTTGATTGATAGGTTCGCAGACTGAGAAACAAAGAGATAGCCTCCGTCAAACTTTTGTGGAGGAACCAATTTGTTGAGGAAGCGACATGGGAAGCTGAGGAAGAGATGAGAACTAAATACCCATACCTATTTGTGCCTAATGTTGATGAGAGCATTGAAGGTAATATTCCTATTCTTACTTTAAATTGATATTTCTACCATGAGTTGATGTGTATATTCCTGATGTCTGAGTAGATGTTATTTAGGTCGATGAAGAGTTGAGGAGTTGAGTTATTGAGTGAGAATCGAGGTGAGTCTTGAGTCTATTCATGCCATAATACCGTTCTTACTCATCATTCAGGAATGAATGATCCTAAGGGGGAGATGATGTAATGCCCGATAAAATTACCAAAATAACCCTAGAGGGGAGGTGTGGAGAGCAAAGCAAGTTTACGAATAAGGTGGAAAAAGAAACATAAAGATAGAAAATCAAAAATGAAGATCAAGGTGAAGTGGATGTAGTGTGTTTAGACTAGGGGTGGCAAAATTAAGCCCAACCTGTTGAAGTTTGGGCGGGTTATTACTACCTCAACCCAATCCATTTCAACCCATTAAAATTTGGTTGATATGCAATTCGAATTAAGTTGAGAGATTTTGTTAAAATATTTTCAAAATATTTTTATCAATTTTTGATATGTTTTATGTAATCATAATAAAGAAAAATATAATTTGATTAAGTACTAAAATATTAAAAAAATAAATAAATAAATAAAACTTAGTAAACATTGGATCGGGTTGGGTCTTGACCCACTCTATACCCCGTTACTCAACCCATTTTGACCCAACCCATTTTGACCCAAGCAAATTTGAGTTGAGTTGGCTCTTGACCTATTTGATGTCCTGACCCATTATACCCCGCTCAAATTTGACCGAATCCGCCCAATTGTCACCTCTTGTTTAAACTTTGGGGTGGAGAGGAGACTATGGATGTGAATACATATCTGTTTATATCTATTTATTATTAAAATGAGAGGATAAATTCACCATATTTATCCAAGTGGCAGCATATTAAGATGTCATATGGCATTTTAGGATAACTAATTATTTAATTAGTTATTAGTTAATATTTAAAATTTAAAATTAATTAATATAAAAACTAATTAAACAAAACAAATCCTATGTATAAAAATTCACATTCAAACAATTTTTAGTCATGATTATCTATTTCTCCTTCTTAACCGCAAATAAAATTAATTAAATTCTAATTTGCATGTTAAGTCTTTTTCTCTTTAACAAAATAAATTAAAAATATAAAAAAATGAAAACATAAAAATAAATATTATTTATAATATTAAAAAAGAAGAAGAAGCAAAGCAGATTAGCATAGTATATTACAAATTTGCACATATAGGTCCTTTGCTTTTTAATTGTAACGCCCGGTAAATTACCAAAATACCCCTAGGAAAGAGGTGTGCGTAAAACGCATCTTTTGATGCTCAGATTAAAAAGTCGAGAGCAGATTCGTGATGAGCACTGAAAATTGAGTGGGAGAAGGGTCTCAGTCGATTTTTAGAGCGGCCAAGTCAAAAGATAATTTTTCGTTCCAAAACTAAAAATAGAGTGACTGCGCGATGGAACCGCGTCGCGGAGCCACACTTATGTTTTTCTGTGATTTTTCAACAGAGTTGAATTTTCCAAAAATACACTGTCTGCGACAGGTCCGCATCACGGACTGTGTTATTTCAGGTCGGGAAAAAGTTTTTTTAAGTTACGGAGGGCATTTTAGTCCATTCCTATCTATCCAAAACGTTCCCTTACGACCAATAAAGGTCGTTTTCTAAGAAAAGGGTTTCAAAAACCCCATTCTAAAGCGTTCTTCCTAGAAGTCACTAAGTCAGGGCTTGAGGGGAGTGAGGTTGAGGAGATCAAGAGGAGGAAGTGCAAAATTGTGTTAGCAAATTATTCCAGGTATGTAAGGCTAACCTAAAGTATGGGAATGTTCTCCCATGTGCCCTTTTAGTAAAGTGCGTTGTGTCTTGACATGATGAGGTTAATGTGAAGGGTTTGATGCATATATAATTGGTGTTATTTTATGTATAAATATTTTCTTACGTAAATTGATGATCATCACTAATCTATCATGTATCATAATTTATTTTCATGAGTGTATTTTAGAACCCTACAATTATTTTCTTTGAAAAGCATGCATAATGAAATTAGGGGATGTGTCTAGAGCCTTGACGATGATGATGTTGTGATGTTGTGATTGTATTTCACATTTGATGAGAGTCTTGATAATGACGTTGATGAGAATGATGTTTTATGATGTTTTATGATGTCTTAAATTTGAAAGTTAATCCTTAAAAGAGTACCTTGAGTCCATGATGTTGATGTTGATGTTGATGAGGTGAGGTGATGTTGATGTTGAGGTATTATGTCCCTACGGGACTAATGTTGATGTTGAGGTATTACGTTATGTCCCTATGGGACTGATGATGAGGTATCATGTCCCTATGGGACTGATGAGGTTGAGGTTTTATGAGCATATTGAGTCTGGGAGGAGTATTGAGCACCGAAATGGGTAAGGGTGAGTCCCACTTGAACCTATTAACTACGTGGCCCACGTAGGAAGAGGGGATTGAACCGGAATGCGGATGGCTCCTTTCTTGTCCCAAATAAGGACTGAGGTTTTTTCTTGTGGATCTATTGAGGTTGATGTCCTTTACCTCGGGCAGGGTATTGGATGGATGTGGCAACGGCATTGCTTCGTTGTATCATCACTGGCTTATAGGTGATGATTTTCGGTTAGAGAAACTCCCAGTTAGGTTCCTTTGATAGAACTCTTATGTTGATGTTGATGTGATGTTTTGAGTCGATGTTGATGTTCCCTGTCAATGTCGATGTGATGGGAATGATGTAATTACATTGCACTGTTCTCCATCCAAACCATTAGTGTTGAAGTCAAGATCCTGTATAAAATAATTGTATTATTAAAATTCTTATTAATTGTGGAAATAATAAAAAATCAAAAATAATTTATTATAAATTTTGTGGAAAAGATGACATACAACAAAGGCTTCATACGTTTTTGGTACGTGTTTCTTTAACAACTCCTCATCATGTATAATCTTAACGACAGTGTAACAACCCATCTTGAGATGAGATGTTCCGCATCAGCAAAACATAGGAGAGATGCTGGGTATATAAGTAAAGGACTGGTCTACATGCTGTGAGGCGCCTTTTGGGGTGAGCCCAAAAGGACAAATTCGTTATTGGGCTAGGCTCAAGAGCGGACAATACTTCACAGTGTTGGGCCAGGTCGTTACAGGTAGTATCAGAGCCACTTATGTGTCAACCTTGTCGATGTGGGGCTAGAGTTCAACTGAGTTTAGGCGAATCCCAGTGAGGCGGGGCAAAGCTCAGTGTTGACTCTAGGCGAATCTCATGCGGTAGGGCAAACCTCAGCGAGGACGCTGAGTCCATAGAGGGATGTATGTAACAACCCATCTTGAGATGAGATGAGATGAGATGCCCCACATCGGCAAAACACAAGAGAGATGATGGATATATAAGTAAAGGACTGGTCTACATGCTGCGAGACGTCTTTTGGGGTGAGCCCAAAGGGACAAATTTGTGATGGGCTAGGCCCAAGAGTGGACAATACTTCACAGTGTTGGGCCAGGTTGTTACAGAAATGTAACACCCGAATTTTGTTTTAAGCTAAGACCGAGTCATCCTTCATATGATATAGGATTTAATTGATGATTCTCAATTGAGCACAAATGTTAAACACAATTTCTTAGTGTGGGAATAGAATTGGAGTTGATAGAAGGGTCAACTTCAAATGACCATATCTTCTAAAGAATAATGAGTTAGGTGACCCATAATATATCAAATTAAAGATATTTGAATTATCTTTCCAATGCATCTTATCTCACTTTAATCAGAGTTCGAGTAGAAAGTTATGACCATTTTACTAGAAGACCTGCAGAGTTGTCTGAAGATCCGCGATAGCTCCGCGTCGTGGACCTATCGCTAACCCTTTCTGGATAATCTAAACGACGTCCGTTTATTTTATTTTGAGGGTAATTTCATCCTAAAACCTTTGGGGTCTATTTAAGGTCCAAAAACGCATAAAACATGAGTTTTCATAATTAAAACCCTCTCCTTCACTCCTAAACATAAACACTCAAGAATCATCAAGAAAATCATCAAGTTAAGGATAGCTTCCAAGATTCATCATCAAGGTAAGTTATTCAATCTACCCAACCCAAATTTCTTCATCTATTCATGAATCTCTAATAGAGTCTTAAATCATAACCTAGGATTTCAAGGAAACGAATTCAAGAATTCTAAGAGAGGATTCCTTGATTCTTCTTTTTCAAGAATTAGGGTTCTTCATCAAGAACTCTAAAGATTCTAAGCCAAAAATTCAAGAATCAAAGATAAGACCTTCAAGCAATGTCTTTCCAAGTTCTTCCACTCTAAAAGAACTACCGAGATCGAGGATTTTCTCCAAGAAGGCTAGTGATTTATCAAATTTCGATAATATCAACTTTTCAGGTATGAAAGGCTAAATTAAAAGCATGAGATTGTTCTCTCATGTGCCCCATATATGGTCATAGATGAGTTGATGGTTGAAGAGTCTACATGCATGAATACTTGAGAGGTTTTCTTGAAAAATTGATTTGAAATAACATGTTTTCTATGTTGATGATCATCATACTATTTGTTTTCTTAAATTAAATATTTTCAAGAGAAATTGCATAACCCTACATGACTAATTTGAAAAGCATGTATATTGAACTTGAGAATTGAGTCTAGAGCCTTGAGTTGAGATTGTGAATATTGATTGTGATTGTGATTGTGATTGTGATTGTGATGAGAGAATGATGATGAGTTGATAGAGTTTGATTGTCTTACAAGTCTTTATAAATGAACTCTACCGATGTGTCTTTTCACTTGATTCCTAATGATTGTTCTAAATCTTGAGTCATTGATGAGACTGATTAATGAGGGGGTTAAAGTCCCTATGAAATTGATTGATAAGAGGGTTAAAGTCCCTATGAGCTTGATTGATAATAGGGTTAGAGTACTTATGAGATACCGATCATTGACGGGGTTAAAGTCCCTATGAGATTGGTTGAGATGGAGGTTTTATAAGCATTGAGTTGGGAGGAGTATCGAGCACCGAAATAGGTAAGAGTGAGTCCCACTCAAACTCAATAACTATGTAGCCAAGCGTAGAAGAGGTTTTCCTCTTGAGTTTATGTCCCTGAAAGCAATAGCGGACTTGTTAAGTTTTCACTCTCCATTTTGGATTATCCATTTTGGTTTCGATTCATTCTCTACCTGGAGAGTATAGAAAAACTGTGGCAATATCGGCGGGATGTTATACAATTACTGGCTCATAAGTGATTGTTGTCAGATAAGAGAAACTCCCATAAATTTCCTACCTTGAGTACTCCAAGTCTAGATGAGATGAGAGGGGGTAAGCTCCTCTGAGATGAGATGAGATGAGATGAAATAAGATGAGATGAGATGAGAGGAGAGGAGAGGAGACGAGAGGAGAGGAGGTGAGCTCCTCTGAGATGAGATAAGATGAGAGAAGATGAGCTCCTTTGGGATGAGTTTGAGACTATTGATGAGTTTGAGTTATTGGTATGTAACTTGTCTACTCTTTATTCCTTCATAGATGGACATTTGATGATTTAATGTTTATTTGAGTTGATATGGTTTCTATATTATTGTACCGATTTTTGTTTCACTCAGCTATTTTATATACCAGTACATTCCAAGTACTGATGTCCACTCTGGACTTCATCATTTTATGATGTAGAGGCAGGTAAGAGAGATCATCAATAGGTGCTCCATTGAAGATCTGAGATTCAAAGTTGATTTGGTGAGCTTCCCCTACTTCGGAGGATCCACTACTTTTATTTCATCATGCTTTAGAGTTAGATTTGACTATTCTTTTATTTTGATTTGGGTAGCCATGGATTTGTCATTGGCACCACATGATTAGTGATAGAGGCTTCATAGACGATAGTTGAATATTGATGTTGAGATTGTGAGCTAGTTCTTTCTACTAGCCTTCATTATTTTATAAATTCTTTTGAGCCTTTAGGTGAGATGTGCCAACTTACTTACTTATACTTTTCGCTATTAAGTAGAGTTATTTGATTGAATGATGTGATGAGGCTAAGTGGTTCGCTTGGGGAGTCTCTAAGTGTCGGCCACGCTAAGGGTACCTCCCAGGGTATGACAGACTTTGTATTAGAGCACAGAGTTCAAGTGTCCAAGGGAGTCTATGAAGTCGTGTCTAGTAGAGTCTTGTTTATAGGTATGTTATGCACCACACTACATATGTAGGAGGCTATAGGACATTAGGAAAAGTTTCCTTTCTTTCAGATTCTGAATAGTGCGATAGAGCTCTTTCCTAAGGAATTCATGATGATTCGTGCGTTGCTCTAATCCTTTCGACTATGCCTCATCCACGAGGCGATAGAGATGGTAATGTTCAAACTCTTACAGATGAGATCCTCTGAGATAAAGTAATCAGAATGGTAGAGAGACTGCACCATGCTTGAGAGAAGCTGACTAGTGTGCAAAGTTTATTGACGAGAAAGAGTTTATTATTACCTATATGAATCATGCATCTGAGTTAGCTCTAGATGTACCCAGACCATCTTTTTTCAAAACTTGCTTGTGACATGACTCATGAGAGAGGAAACTTATATCTCTAAAGAGTTAGTTGTTACCTAAGAGTGAGATGTGAGGTCTTTAAACCCTGAGTAGAATTGAATCATCCCAAAGTTAGAAAGATGATGATGGAAAGAAAGGGGCGAGATAGCAAGAGTGATGGTTGATTGAGGCTTGTAGTTAGAGTTACGTACCTATTAGGTAAGTAATGAGGTGATGAGTCGATTGCCATAAGTTTGATGAAAGAGTCGTAAATACCCTATGATTTTCATAATGAGGTATAGAGGAAGAGTTATTGTTAGAAAGTGGTAGAGCATGCTCAAACTAGAAGGAAGTTATGTTGATGTGTTGTAGTATTCATACTATTGAGGGTGAAGTGTAGAAGTTGAATAGAGGAAAAGAGTGCTTTCAATGTGATAGATCTAAGTTAGGCTTATGATTTTTAACTGAGAGTTCATGAGACTCATCGAGTTATGAGCTTAGTCAGATAAGAAGATATGATTTAATAGGTGAGTGGTACTGAGTTATAAGGAAGGGATGTGTGATTGGATACTCGCTATGAGATCTTAGTGGTCTTATATTCCCTAAATATTTACCTAGTAGTTGTAACCTAATATTAGAGAGGTCTGTGATAGACTCACATATTAGTACTAAACCCTAAGCTTGAATTTTGAGGGGTAACGTTTAAGAGGAGACAACATCGTGAGAGTGATAGTCTTAGTTAGAGATTTTCTCTAAGAGGCTTGCCATAGTGTATGTTCAAAGATGAAGACGTTAATTTGTGAGGAAGTGATGCTATGGGCAGGGTACCAATGCCCCTTAGGTAAGAAGAGTGAGATGAGGATAGCTCAATAGATAAGAAGAGGCTTGAGACGTGTACCCATGATTGTGTAAAGATGTGTGAAGCTCTAAGATATGACTGATATAAGAACCCGGGTAGCATATTCTTATTGTCAATGTGGAGTAGGTTGATATAAGTATTCCTTACATCAAGAGTAACTAAGTTGATTGGGGCTTATAGATAGGTGATGATGAGTTTCTATTATAGTTTAAGTCTTATGCAATTAAATTTATGGGAGCACTTCTAGCAAGCAAAAGAAGAGGTTAGATTGTAAGAGTTATGGGAAGTGGTTATGTACGCTATAAGAATAGCAAAAATATAGAGAAACTTTCATAAAGACTAGAAGGAGCTAAGAGTGGTATCTTTGAAAAGAGTCAGAGTGGCTAGTTATATGTATGCGACCATAACATAACAAAAGAGTGTAAGATATTCTTATAGATAGTGATTCCTTGACCGTGTAGAGGTATATGCCTATAGCCTAGTAGAGGAAATTGATTTACAAACTTAGAGTAATGACCTTGAGAGCTAAGGGAGAGTTGATGTAACGCCTGGTAAAATTACCAAAATACCCTTAGAGGAGAGATGTGCACATAACACATCTTTCGATGCTCGTATGGAAAATTTGAGATCGGATTTGTAATCAGCATGAAAAATTGAGTGGGGGAAGGGTCTCGGTCGATTTTTATAGTGACCGAGTCAAAAGATAATTTTTCATTCCAAAATAAAAAGCAGTAAAGGTTTGCGACGGGGCTGCGTCGCGGACCTATTGCGGAGAGGGACTTATGTTTCTTTCAAAAAATTTCGACAGGATTGGGAAAACTCGTTCAGAAATTTTTTGCAGAGAATATACTGTTCGTCACCAGTCCGCATTGCAGACTGAGTCACTTCGAGGCTGGATATTTCTAAAAACTTTCGAGGGGCATTTCGGTCCATTCCTAATACCTCCTAAACTCAGTACACGACTAATACAAGTCGTTTGAACGTAAAAAGGGTCTAAAACTCCATTCTAAGTTCTTTTCTAACAATTGAATAAGAGCTATGAACTGGCATTGATGGAGTAGAGTGTCATGAAAAAGAGCACAATTGAGGTGGGGACTTGAGCATGAGAGTGTCCACAGAGTCTTGTTTATCTGATGGTCCAATTCTTAATTAGAGTTGATGGCTTCCTTCCTGAGTTTGAAATACTGATTGTCGAGGTGCTCAAATGATTCAAATTGACTGAGTTCTGACGTTCCATTCGTACTTGATGGTGAGGATGTCTAAGATAATATCTTTACTCTTGATCTGAACCAATTTGTCTATTTGAGTTGATGTGTCAATTCCTGAGTCTAAATAGAGTTGGTTAAAGATTGATGAGGAGTTGAGAGTTTGATTGATTGAGTGAGTTTTGAGAAGAGTTCTGTTTTTATTCGTGCCTTGATATCTTCCTTTGCTCATCATTCGGGGACGAATGATCCCAAGGGTTAGATAATGTAACACCCCAATTTTTTTCTAAGCTAAGGCTGAGTCATCCTTCATATGATATAGGATTTAATTGATGATTCTTAATTGAGCACGAATGTTAAAGACAATTTCTTAGTGTGGGAATAAAATTGGAGTTGATAGAAGGGTCAACTTCAAATGACCATATCTCCTAAGTATAATGAGTTAGGTGACCCATAATACATCAAATTAAAAATATTTGAATTATCTTTCCAACGCATTTTATTTCACCTTACTCAGAGTTTGAAGTAGAAAGTTATGATCATTTTACTAAAGACCTGCAAAGCTGTCTGAAGATCCGCGACAGCTCCGCGTCGCGGACCTATCGTGAACCCTTTCTGGATAAGCTAAAGATGTTCTTTAATTTTATTATGAGGGTAATTTTATCCTAAGAATTTTGGGGGTCTGTTTAAGGTCCGAAAACGCATAAAATGTGAGTTTTCATAATTAAAATCCTCTCTTCACTCCTAAACATAAACGCTCAAGAATCATAAACAAAATCATCAAGTTAAGGATAGCTTCCAAAATTCATCATCAAGGTAAATTATTCAATCTACTCAACCCAAATTTCTTCATCTATTCATGAATCTCTAATAGAGTCTTAAATCATAACCTAGGGTTTCAAGGAAACGAATTCAAGAATTCTAAGAGAGGATTCCTTGATTCTTCTTTTTCAAGAATTAGGGTTCTTCATCAAGAACTCTAAAGATTCTAAGTCAAGAATTCAAGAATCAAAGATAAGACCTTCAAGCAATGTCTTTCCAAGTTCTTCCACTCTAAAAGAACTACCGAAATCGAGGATTTTCTCTAAGAAGGCTAATAATTCATCAAATTTCGATTGTAATATCAACTTTCCAGGTATGTAAGGCTAAACTAAAAGCATGGGATTGTTCTCTTATATGCCCCATAGATGGTCATAGATGAGTTGATGGTTGAGAGTCTACATGCATGAATACTTGAGGATTTTTCTTGAAAAATTGATTTGAAATTACATGTTTTCTGTGTAGATGATCATCATACTATTTGTTTTCTTAAATTGAATATTTTCAAGAGAAATTGCATACCCCTACATGACTAATTTGAAAAGTATGCATATTGAACTTGAGAATTGAATCTAGAGCCTTGAGTTGAGATTGTGATTGTTGATTGTGATTGTGATTGTGATGAGAAAATGATGATGAGTTGATAGAGTTTGATTGTCTTACGAGTCTCTATAAATAAACTCTACCATGTGTCTTTTCACTTGATTCCTAATGATTGTTCTAAATCTTGAGTCATTGATAAGATTGATTGATGAGAAGGTTAAAGTCTCTATGAGCTTGATTGATGATAAGGTTAGAGTCCCTATGAGATACCGATTATTGACGGGGTTAAAGTCCATATGAGATTGGTTTAGATGGAGGTTTTATGAGTATTGAGTCGAGAGGAGTATCGAGCACCAACATGAGTAAGAGTGAGTCCCGCTCGAACTCATTAACTATCAAGCATAGAAGAGGTTTTCCTCTTGAGTTTATGTCCCTGAAAGCAATAGCGGACTTGTTGAGTTTTCTGTCTCCATTTTGGATGATCCATTATGGTTTAGATTCGTTCTCTACCCAAGTAATGAATGGTTGTGGTAACACTGGCGGGATGTTGTACAATTACTGGCTCATAAGTGATTGTTGTCGGATAAGAAAAACTCCCATAAATTTTCTACCTTGAGTACTCTGAGTCTTGATAAGATGAGAGGGGGTGAGCTCCTCTGAGATGAGATTAGATGAGATGAGATGAGAGGAGGTGAGCTCCTCTGAGATGAGATGAGATGAAAGGAGGTGAGCTCTTCTGAGATGAGATGAGATGAGATGAGATGAGATGAGAGGAGGTGAGCTTCTTTGAGATGAGTTTGAGACTGTTGATGAGTTGGAGTTATTGGTGTGTCACTTGTCTACTCTTTATTCTTTCATAGATGGACATTTGACAATTTTATATGATTTGATATTTATTTTTGGTTGATATTGTTTCTATATTATTCTACCAATTTCTGTTTTACTCATCTATTTTACACACCAGTACATTCCAAGTACTAATGCCCACTCTGGACTTCATCATTTTATGATGCAGAGGCAGGTAGTAGAGATCATCAACAAGCGCTCCGTTGAAGATCTGAGATTCGAAGCTGATTTGGTGAGCCTCCCCTGCTCCGGAGGATCCACTACTTTCATTTCATCATGCTTTAGAGTTAGATTTGACTATTCTTATATTTTGATTTGGGTAGCCATGGATCCGTCATTGGCACCACATGATTAGTGATAGAGGCTTCATAGACAATGGTTGAACATTGATGTTGAGATTGTAAGCTAGTTCTTTCTACTAGCCTTCATTATTTTATATATTCTTTTGAGCCTTTAGGTGAGATGTGTCTACTTACTTATACTTTCTGCTATTCAGTAGAGTTATTTGATTGAATGATGTGATGAGGCTAAGTGGTTCGCTTGGGGATTAGCAATAGTCTCTGAGTGCCGGCCACGCCAAGGGTACCCTCCCAGGGCATGATAGACAGTGTACACTTCATCCTGATTATGAATGTTTGAACTTTTGACAATCAACTTAAACATCAGTTGTCTTTGAAGAATATTGTCGAAATCCGGTGGATAAGTAGTGTCATCATCAATGTCAATATTCTAGATCAAAAAAATTGATGTTAAATATTTTTAATTTTTTCTAAAAAATTAAATATAATTGCTAAATATATATGCCTCAAGAAACTTGTGTTGCAATTCATTAGCAGATTTGCCAATAAGAGACATCGCATCGCTATCCCAAATCAAAAGTGAAATAGATCCAATCTCATCAATGACACTAACCTTAAGCCTGTACCTAAATACTTATTATATTTTAGTATATAATTGTTGTCATAAAAAATTAATATAATAATAATAATAATAATAATAATAATAATAAATTAATAATTACCTAAGCATGGCAAAAGAATCTTCATGTTTAAATTTAATATTTGTACAAACATAAACATTTTCCACTTCTTTTGTACTTTTCTGACACTTCTTGCAACTCAAATATGATCACCCTCTTTCAAGTTGTAACAATTCTATTGTAGCAACAATCCAGCAATGACAACCTTCCTGTTCATCAAAGATGAATGATATGATATATATTTATAGTGTAAGTAATGAATAAAAAATATTGCATAATTTACATATGTGTTATCATAACTTTTGAATGTTTTTTGATATATATTTGAGTAAAGTAGATATTATTTTAAAGAAATAACAAAAATATATATACTGACTTCCATGATCTCTAATAATTCAGCAATTGTTTTAATTTGAACAATGTCCTTCTCCAATTCATCTAATATGGAGACACTTTGTTGAGAGAGTATCTGAGTCAATCTGTTAGAGTTTAAATCCCGAACTGATAGCAATCTACACATTGAGAAGTTTGAAATATTAATATGTAGAATGAAACATAGTGATTGAGTAAGTTTTAAGAAAAATTAAAAAGTGTATATTAAACCTTTTTTTAAATTCTTCAGATTGATGATCTATTGGATTAATCCAGAGCTTTGATGCATTCCAAGTATTCGCACAGAATATGAATCTGCACAAAACTATACGATTTAGATATAATCTTTTTCTAAAGAAATAGAAATGTACAAATAATTTTTACCTTGAAATTTTGTGTGCTTGAATAAGTTGAAGACCACAATAATAGGTTGATTGTCGGAAGTTAAAAGTTGAGGTAAAATCTGATTTACAAAGTCTCCCCAAAATGTAGATGGAATCTTATTGTTTCTAAAAAAGAAGAAAACAACGTATTTATAATGTATTACATTATAAACAATATATATGTATTCAAACGTAATATTATATTATTACTCATCGTCTTCTAGTTCAACGTTCAAGAACTTCCTTGAAATTCCACCTTTGCTTTGAGTTTGAACTTGATCAAAACCGACAATTTCTCCGATCACATCTAAAATATAACATAAGTTAGGAATGAATAGTAAAAAATATAATATGAAAAAACTTTAGGACTTTACTTATTTACCAAATAATTCAGTCTCGTTCAAGTCTTCCCCTTTTATAATATGGCTGAATAGTCGAAAATTAAAAATATTACCAGGAAACAGTGGATCATTAATTTCTTTCACATTGGTTCGTTGAGTAAACGTAAGCCTCATTTTATGATTTGTGGTACTTAACTTCTGAGTATTTTTTTGAACTAAGAAGTTCTGTATACGATATAACCCGCACTCATGAATCGTGACTTTGAGTTGTTTCAGCACTGATTTATCAATATGAGCATGTATTCAATCTCCCTACACATAAATAAAATTATAAGTAAAATATTCAAAGAAGCAAATTCAAATCATTTTTTGTAAAATAAAATAAAAACCTTTTTATCCTGAAGAACCAACTCATGTGGATAAATAGAGTCAGGATTAAATCTATCTCGAGTTTTCCATAAACGAACAATCAGAATTTTCAAGTTCCATCGGTTTTTGTTATTGTTATATCACTGATGAAGTCTATTATTTTTTGAAATTTGTAATCTCTTTTAAGAATAGTGAAAGTGATATCAAGTGTTGAACTTGAGCAAAAATTTAAAGAGTGTGAGAAGCTATATGAAAAGTAAACGTGATTTGATTCAGAAGTTAAAAATATAATTTTGAGATAAAATAATTAATTTTAAAAAGGCACCAAATTATCCCTTATTTTATTCTATTAATTGTTTATTATATTTTGAAAACTGATAAGTTTTTTAAGAGATTTCCTCTTTCATTAAATAAAAATTTGTGAAAATTGATATGCTGAATTGTTAAAGGTTTTTACTTACTATTTTATTAATTATTTGCAATTTAATTTTATCCTTTAAATAAATAGTAAAGTCATTCATGTGTATGTATGTTAGTTAGTGGGGATATGGGGGCAGTGGTGTGCATAGTTTTATTTAGTTCTTTTATTTTGTTATTTCAGTTATTTATATTAAAGATTAATTTTTCATTCTTTTCAATTTATTTTAGTCCTTTTCTAAAATTTATTAGAATTTTAATTTAAGAAATAACATTTAAATTTCTATGTTTATGTATATATTATCATAAATATTTTTGATTGTAAATTTTAAAGCATAATATTAAATCAAATTTAGATTTTAAATTTGTTTGTACGTATATATACATACATATAGATTTGAATTTTTTTTAAATAAAAGTTAAAAATAAAAAAAATAGTGATTCGGATAGATAATTTTTATTTTAAAAAAGATTAAAAAAATTGAAATTACAAATATTAAAATCATATAAACATTACATGATTAGGATATTTAGTTGGATAAGTATAATATTAAAATTTTAAATTAGAATAATAAAAAATATTTAGTTACTATGAATAAGGAGAAAACTGATATTTTGGTTAAAAAAAAAAAAAAGATATTTACTATGTTCAGTTTTTGTAACAAAGTGATTTGTAGTTTAAGTTCTATGTAATTAATGCAATAATCAACGTGCATGTGTACTTATGAGTTAGTGGGGAAAGATCGTGTAAAAAACTGTTACCGCAGTAAAAAGTGATTTGTGAATTGTTAAATATTTTTATGTACTCTTTTATTAATTATTTGCAATTTAATTTTATCCTATAAATAAATAGTAAAGTGTGTATGTCTATTAGTTAGTGGGGAGATGGGGGAAGTGGCGTGCATAATTTTATTTAGTTATTTCTTTTATTTATATCAAAGATTACTTTTTCATTCTTTTAAATTTATTTTAGTCCTGGTCTAAAAATTATTGGAATTTTAATTTAAGAAATAACATGCAAATTTTAGTGTTTATGTATATATTATTATAAATTTAAAATTAGAATAATAAAAATTATTTAGTTGCTACAAATAAGGAGAAAACTGATATTGTGGTACAAAGAAAGAGATATTTAATATGTTCAGTGTTTGTATAAAACTGATCTACAGTTTAAGTTATATTTAATTTATGCAATAATAAACGTGCATGTGTGCTTTTGTGAGTTACTAGGAAAAAAGAAGTGCAAAAAACTATTATTACAGTAAAAAGTAAATATTTACTGTTATTTCAAAAAATGACTTGGATTTTGAAAACTCGATTTATTACTTAATGATTTAAGTAAACCGAATCTTCAAAATTTTCAGAGTCGCCACTTAATTTTTTAAGGGAAAAATCAAGAAAAAACTATTAAATTATTTTTTAAAAAGAATTAACAGAAAAAAAAATTTAAATCCAAATAAAAGGTTCAGGTTCATATTTCCACGTCGAGAAGGTTTTACGCACTCGAAATGGCCACTAACACGCGGTTATCCGACGACTAGTGTCACGACCTGGGGTCGGGGCCTAGATGTGACACGGCGAATGGGGACCCGGGAGCCCCCAAACAAGCCTCAAATTTTTTTTTGAACTCAAATTCAAGTAAAAAGGAGAACATTCTAAAACCAAAAAGGAGAACATATTTCCATAGATAACGAAATGAGAAGAGTTCATACAAAGTCCAACAAGTGCCTCTAATCAAGGAACGGGGGCCGGGACAAGTTTCGGGCTCACCCTCAACAAAATACATACATAGGTAAAGCATACAAGAACAAAAGCATGCCCTCGAAAGACGGGGCTCACCACAGAACATCCAGACAGGGGAAAAACTACTCGTCCAGCGGATACTGCTCAAACTGCTCGGTCCCTGCATGGTAAAATCATGCAGGCATAGAGTATGTGTTAGTACGTTGAATGTACTAAGTATGAGGGTATGCAATGCACGTGACTTACCGAACCTACATAATCATGTTAAGTGGCAAGGGCACATAATATACAAGGAATATATAAACAATGGAAATTTAATATACAAGATGCCATGAAATGGGCGATACGTGCAATGCAATAGTGCTCCTATATAACGGGGATGGACTATAACCGACAAACCAAATCCGTGCGAGCTATTACACGAATTGGACCGATTTGGACCTCCCATCGGTAGGGAGAAGATTACTTGCCAAGGGTAATCTACATCACACCTTACGACCCGCTTTTCGGTGGATGGACACCTTCCTTACGACCCGCTTTTCGGAAGGATTTACAGAATCAGAACAAGACAAATCATAATCATATACAGATAGACGAATTACATCCGTCCCTATGTAGGCACATAGTTCAAGGAAAGGGGGAGGACCACCAATCCATCGGTGCTAAGTCTTACACATCCCACAAGAATACTTATATATATATACTTATGCTTTCAAGAGAGTCAAGTGCAAGTTCATAACATTCAAGACATAATTGGGCTTAACGCCAATTTACAAGATCATATTCAAAATGCCAATGCAAGGAATAGCTCATCTACAAGTACAAGATGGTGCAAGCACCCAAGATGCTCAAAGAGCCAAGATTATAGACATACCGGTGATCACCTTCTTGTCATATCTCATGTCTTACCAAAATTCACATTATAATTCTCCTTTTGGGCAAAATTGGGCTTAACCCCACATTTTCAAAAATTTCCATGTAAAATGTCATGAATGTGATGCAATGCATAGTATAGGAATGGCATGGGTAATGTAGAGTATATTAAAACAAGATATAATGTAAGACTAGAAAATTCAAATAAAATTCATAGAAATGGTAGTAAATATCACCCATGCATAATAACACATTTAAAGGGACATGCATGTTCATAATTTCATATTCCAAATAGTTCATTTCCATAAAACTAACATAAATCATGATAAGGAGCCTATACTAACACATGCATGGTTCAAAATACCAAGAACAAGTAGTAAAATTAACATTTTTAGGAGTCAAGTTCATAATTTAGTTTCAAAGGGAATTTGGGTCTTCTTGGTTGAAAGGAACCAAGAATCAAACCCCACATACCTGGTTGTAGACAAACTTGAGAAGGAAATTGACTCACAATCTTGGCCCCTAGCTTGAACAATCTTAGAGAGAGGATGGAGAGTCTTGAGGGGTGAATTTTTAGGGAGAGAGAGAGAAGTGTGAAATGGCTGAAAAATGAGGGTGTCTACTTATATAGGGGGCTTAGGAAGGATGGGAAAATACCAAATTCTCATTGGAATAAACCAATATTTCAAAAATATCATTAATAAAATGGAGTAGGAAATGGTCCGTCTGAGGCATACAGACCGGTACACGGACCGTCTAGGCTCACACGGGCCGTTTACAGGTCCGTGGCCTTAGACTTGGATTTTTCGGAGACAATATTTTTTTTTGACTAAGTTGATCCACACTGTCCAGTAAACGGACCGTCTAGTGTCACACGGCCCGTTTACTGGACCATCTCACCAGACTTAGAATTTTTCAGAAAAATTTTCTTTCGGACCAAGTGTCACCAAACGGTCCGGTAAACGGACCGTTTAAGGTCACACGGACCGTGCAAGGGTCCGTATGAAGGTACCAAGGAAGTACACACACTTAGAAAAAAGTTTTGGCAAGAAAATCATGGGCCAAAGCAGCCTCACGGACCGTTTGATGCCACACGGTCCGTGTGGCTGGCCGTGTGGATTTCCTGCACGAACAGTCTGAACGAAAACGAGCATAACTCCTTGGTCCGAGCTCGGAATTAGGTGAAACTAGGTGCGTTAGAAAGCTAATTCAAAGAGCTTTAATTTGGTATGTCATGGGCCACCCAGTTCAATTTGAGCTAAGAGATATGCTCACTCAAAGTTGACCCTCTTATTGGTACTTGAGAAGAGTTTAGCCAAGGGAATTCCTTTGGGGCCGTTAAACAAATTTCCGGGTCCTTAAAACTAGGCAATTTTGACTAACTTTAAAAATAGAAATTAATTCAAATTAATGACTTAAAAAATCTAAGTGGAATACCAAGAAAAATAAAATATTTAAAGTCTTAATCACATTTATTTCATCTAACGAGGTTAGCAAATTAGACTAAGTTATTAGAATTTTAAAATCCAGTAAAATGAAAGTGTTAAAAAAAAAGAGAAAGAAATATTCATAAGTTATTTCAAGGAAAATACTTGAAGTATTATTAAAGAAAATTCATAGAGTCAAATTCTTAAAAGAAAAAGTGATTTTATCGTTAAAAATTCAAAGACATTAAAAATTAACATAAATGGTTGACTTTTGGGGGAAATTAATTAGATCAAAACACATAAAACACCAAATTAATGTTAGAGTTAAAACAAATAACAAGTATCACAACATAATAAAAAAAGACAAATAACAAAATAAATAAGTATAAGTTTCATAAATAACATATTGTTTATTCATAATTTCTAGTTTTCCGACTCTTTTAAAAATTACTAAAAATTCCAATTTTTTCTGTGTCATTGATACCTTAATATGAATTTAAATCTATTACGTTAAATAAGGAAAATAAATCTGACAATTAAAAGGTGATTCCTTAATTTAACACAATTATTTCTTTCCTTTTCAAATTTTCGTTCCTTTTTAAAATTATTTTCACCTTCTTTTTCAAAATTTCCTTTTCATTCTTTATTCCAAAGTTTTCCCAAACTGATTTTGTCCATTTGATCATCGAAAATTTCCAATAGATTCTCAAACAATAAGCGACAATGCCAACACCATCAAGATGAATCCATTGAAGAGGATTCCCAAGAATAGATGGAGGTCATCAAGAATATAGCTTCAAATTCAAAACCCGAAATCCCAAAATGACATGTAAAAAAGGGGGAAAAGGAAAAGTTTATTAGCACTTGCCTTTTATTGCTGAAAGTTTGATTCTTCAACATAGTTTTTATAATTTCTTCATGGTTGAAATAATGTAGAATACCGTTTTCTTTACTTGTTTGTGGAGGTTCTTTTACATTTTTTTCAGGTATCAAATTTATACTATTTGTTGTTGTATATGTCTTTCTATATGAATTTTGTGAATTGATACACAGATTTTATGTTGTTTACATATTGATACATGAAAGCACACCAGGTATTTGTGAAAATACAGTTGGGGGATTCCAAATCTGAAAAATCGTAATTCAAGTATCAAATATGCTTTTCACGTACATTATGTCAAGTATCAAGTATCTACAACACAAATAATCTAAAATGTTGTCCAAGAATCAAATAGACGGATTCAAGTGTCAAAACCTTAAATTAAGTACATAAATTCAAGTATCAAATATAAAAACAACTAGGTAAAAAAAGCGACTACATAACACTAATATTGTGTATCAATACCAAAAAAACGCCCAGAAAACACATATCAATCATTGTTTAGTTTGATTTGCAAAATATTTTGACTTGATTTTGAATTTCTTCAACATTAACACTTTTGATGCGTGAATTTATTCTTCCAAAAACGACTATCTATTTTTATTTAATGAATTAGATACTTGTTAATTGTAACATTTATACTTAATTTAGATACCTGAATAGTTATTTTATTTGATAAATCAAAGTAACGATTAGGTAAAAAAACGACTGAATAATCCTAGTGTTGTGTATCAATACCAAAAATGCCCAAAAAAACACGTATCAATCAATGTTTATTTGGTTTAGCAAAAGAGATAATCATGAAAAGATTTATTCCCTTTTCAATATCTTCCTTTTGTTTAGTTTGAAATAATGATAAAAAATTTGAAATTTGAAATTAATCATGAAAAAATTGATTACACAACTAAAAAAATAGGAAGATTATGTAGATATTGATTAGAATACTTAAAATTAGGAGATAATTTAGGATAAATTAAGAAGGAGAGAGAAATAATAGTCTAAGTATCCACAAGTTGAAGAGAGAGAGTGAAAATACGAGATTTTTGTAATTTTTTAAAATGGTAGGAATTTTAGAAAATATGGTAAAATATATTGTGTAGTTCTATAATATTTACAAGAATAGCCAACTTTTGTGCAAAATTTGCACATTCCATTTTATTTACAAGAATAGCAACAAAATTACCAAAATATACACTCACTTTTTCTGTCAACCCATCAAATCACATTAATTGCACTATATTTTTTAGGTCAAGAAAAGTTAATTAAAAAAGGGGATTTTCACAAAAGTTAAAAGATGGACACAAATGAAAACATTTTTAATACACTACTAAACATTATTAATTTTTCATTAGATTTTTATGGACTTCTTGTATATATAATATCGAATTCCCTCGAATTATTTTTGAACAAATTTTTTTTTCACACCAAATTATCTCACATACTTAATACCATTAAATGCATATTTCGAATATTTTATAACATATGAAAAAATTCTAAAATACATTTTTATACTCCTTCGTGTTTTTTTCTAATGGTTTTTCTCATCATATATATATATATGTGCACACGGGGCGAGAACCACAGTTTATGGTATTCTACATGGTTATTCACGGCAAACAAACAATTATTACACAGTGAATATTAGTTTGCATGCTTATTAGTGGGCTACCATTTATTTCATTTCCTTTTTTTTTTATTTTCCCACACCATCACATCACATCACATCAAACACTACACTAATCACTTTTTAAAATACTCTCTTTCCTCTTTTGTAATTAAAATTGCTATTTTCAATGTAATTTTTAAAAGTTACATTTAAAATAGCAAATTTATTTACAAAAGTAGGAAAGAGAGTATTTTTAAAGGTGATTAGTGTAGTGTTTGATGTGATATGATAGTATTGGGAAATGGAAAAAAAAATGAAATAAATGTCAGCCTACTAAATAGCATGCAAACTAATATCCACTGTGTAATAAATGTTAGTTTGTCATTGCATTGGTAGTATTTATGGTGTGCATGATGGTAGTACTGTTGACGTTTGGTTCACTGGAACGGTGTGAGTGATGGTAATATGTATATATATTTATATGTATGTAAAATATGATGAGAAAACCCATTGGAAAAAAAACTCGAAGAAGTATAAAAAATGTATTTTAAAATTTTTTCATATGTTATAAAATATTCGTGAATATGCATTTAATGGTATTAAGTATGTGAGATAATTTGGTGAAAAAAAAATTTTGTTCAAAAATAATTCGAGGAAATTCGATATTATATATACAAGAAGTCCACAAAAATCTAATGAAAAATTAATAGTGTTTGGTAGCGTATTAAAAATGTTTTCATTTGTGTCCATTTTTTAACTTTTGTGAAAAATTCCCTTTTTTAATTAACTTTTTCTTGACCTCAAAAATATAGTGCAATTAATGTGATTTGATGGGTTGACAGAAAAAGTGAGTGCATATTTTGGCAATTTTGTTGCTATTCTTGTAAATAAAATGGAATGTGTAAATTTTGCACAAAAGTCGACTATTCTTGTAAATATTCCATAAATAAATTAGGCATTGGGCTTGGCAGGCCCAAATTCAATAACCTGTCCTAATTCTAAACATTGGGCTTGCTAGCCCATCAGAATCAGGTGCTGCAAATCCAGGATTTGGGCCTTTGGCCCTATTATCTGCCGATACACACCAAAGATATACCAGTGTATACAATATTGTATACTGGTGTATATCCCTGTATATCAGGTGTATAATTGTACATAGGAGAACTTGGACCTCCGTGGCCCATCAAAACGCAAAAAAGGGGTCCATCGAACTCGGAAAGGATTCACATGCAATAGGAGAGGAACAAAGAATTAATACTCATTCAAAAGGAATATAATATAGTATTTCTAAACTACAATAGTAAATCAAGTCTAAATATAAAGGAGAGTAAATTATAAAAGAATATTTATAAGAAAAGAAAACAAGCAGCATGGACTTTAACGTATCAAAAGACCAATTTTAAAACATTGTAACTAAAATTTCAAACCATGGCAAATCAAGAAAGAAGCAACATTGAGGAGAACTCAGGTTTTAAACTTCCTCAAGACTAACAGATTACCTCAAGAAATGTCTCAGCACAAGATAAGTTTGAAACATTTAAAAAGAGGGAGGCAAACTAACCAAAAATATTCATGCCTAGAACTCTAAATAAAAATCGACCTATAAATCAACATGTTCTATCAAAATTGTCATAATAAACAAGCTTTGGAACTCTTCTACCTATCAAGAACAAAACTGACAATAACTCATAACCAACAGTCTCATTGAAATGTGTCTAGGAAAGTTAATGCAAATATGAACACTCCGAACTTAAACAACTCAGGCTTTTAGACTAAGTGAAAGCAGACTCCTAAAATAGCATATTTTGACATTAACAAGGAAGACATAACATGAGATTAGCCATAAAGTGCTATTCCAAATATTAGATCACCACAAAGAGAGCGAATACGACAACAAACAAAATTGGAAAATAAGTTTCTAACGTGTCTCGACTTAATGAGTATAAAACAGAATTTTGGGAACCTTTTGATAATAACAACTGAAACAGGAAAAAATCAAACTGTTTTCCCCTCGAATTAGACAAATCATGAAAAAATCTAATAACCCCTGAACAGTGATATTCTCAAGTTACCATTTTAAAACAGTAAGAAGAATACAAATGTAAGCCAAACTTGAAGACGATATCAATCATGATGAGCAAATAAAAACATGTTTATGCAATATATGAAATCAAGAACACAACGAGAAATTCTAGAATATATGAGAGGAAATGAAACCACTAACAGCCAGCTTCAAAACTGGAAACAAGGAGGGTAGCAGGGGGCTAGAATGCCTTAAAACGCACAAGCTCGTCGACATAAGTTCAAAATGAGTGAGTGAAGGCTGGTTTAGACCCTTCAATCAATGTCAAAAAAGGGTAAGCAATAGAAATGGAATCGCTGCCAGCAAAATCAATGGCGTTGAATTCGTGTTTAAACTATATTAATATCAGAATACTTGACAGAAAATACTCGGCGAAAGGGCTTAACAGAGACATTCATACTATATTAATATTCCAAATAACAACCAGCAACACAAATCATTCTAAAATACTCAAAGAAAACACGACCGGCATACAGCATTCAAATATGAAAAACGTGGGAGGGTAAGGATATTACCTTGTGGAGGGCAGGAACTGGGACGAGACGAGCTTTCGTCGATGATTTCCGGCACCAGTCAAGAAGAACACTCGTTTGCTGAATTCCTCAACTCTGAAGTTTCTGGTTTCAATACTGACCTAGCTCTCGAAAATTGATTGAAAGAGACCAAGTTTCTGTAGTATATTTTTTTTTTTTGAATTTCCAGAACAGCCTCCAAAAATCAAGAATGAAGCGGGTATAAATAGCCCTAAAATTAGGTCAAAATTGGCGGAAAACAATGGGCAAATTCGAGATTTTTCCTCGATTTTTGAAATCTCATTGTTGGAATCCCTCTACAAGTCTTACATATAGATGGCTTAGATGTGAGACACGTCGAGGGTTCCTCTGACGCGAACAGATAAGGGGAAGGGGAGAGGGGAATACGTGGGTACGAACTTGTACCTGTTCTGGGAGTGATTTGTCGTTTTAGGGCTGGAAGTGGTCTGGGTGGCTGTCCTTGCTCTGGTTTTTGCTGGCTGTCCTGGCATTTTCGTG
The DNA here is from genome assembly GCA_029948455.1 of Solanum rostratum. Taxonomy (NCBI): domain Eukaryota; kingdom Viridiplantae; phylum Streptophyta; class Magnoliopsida; order Solanales; family Solanaceae; genus Solanum; species Solanum rostratum. The sequence continues at coordinate 25,314,345 of CM057049.1, forward strand.
AAGACGAAGAGGAAGAAAAGGGGTGGGGATCGCGTGAGGGGGAGAAGGGAGAGAAACAGGGAAAGGGCGGGAAGGGGCGCGTGCAAAGGGAGTATATTATTAGGAATTGGGTCGGAAATAATTTGGGCTCAATAGTTGGATTATGAATTGGGTTGTAGGATTAAGAATAGTATTGGGTTGGGGATTGGGTTTTGGGATTTAAGATTAATTTGGGTAGAAATTAAAATTGAAAGAATGAGTATGAAAAATTTAAAAATTAGTCACTTTAATTATAAGTATTATCAATTAATACGTGATCAATTTGAATCAATTGATTAATTCGACCACGAGATGAATTGATATAAATTAATTAAAAGCTTTTCAATATTAACAACTTAAAACAATTAAATTTACTACGGGGTAATTAATCCTAAAAATGATTAAAGATAAAATCTATTCGAGAATTTTTTGAAAAATTAACGGAAATATAATACTTAACTATTGATACTTGAAATAAATATATATAATATGCAATATATAACAAAATTAAAATTAAAAAATTTAAACCTAAAAATCACTCAAATTTTTTTTTTTTTTTTTTTTTTTGCATTTTTGAAAGCTAATTATTTCAAATTGTTAAAGTTAAAAGCCTGATGATTAATTCATACCGTGGAGGGTGAAAATTGGATGTTAACATTTACTATTTTTAAATTGTTTTTTACATTGGAATAACATTTAATAAAACAGGTTTTAATTAATTATGCAAAAAAGAAAAACGTGCATAAGTGATTGTGAATTAGTGGGGGATATGCAATTTTTTTTTTTTTATTGTTTAGGTTTACTTTCTAAAAAGTATTATTAACATATACTTTATGTTAACATAAATAATAAATATATTTTTTATATTTTCAGTATATTATTGTATGTATTGGTTTATAAATCTTTCTCTGGGCACTTTTAAAGCAACCAATGTAAATTTCAATATTAATTTATATTTTTATAAGAAAATATATGAAAATATTAATTTACCCCTTATTTTATTCTATTAGTTGTTTATTATATTTTGGAAACTGATAAGTTTTTTAAGAGAACTCCTGTTCAATTAAATTAAAATTTGTGAAACTAATGTGGTGAATTCTTAAAGGTTTTTATTTACTATTTTATTAATTATTTGCAATTTAATTTTATCCTATAAATAAATAGTAAAGTCGATCATGTGGTTGTCTTTTAGTTAGTGGGGATATGGGGGCAGTGGTGTGCATAGTTTTATTTAGTTTTTTTATTTTGTTATTTCAGTTATTTATATTAAAGATTAATTTTTCATTCTTTTCAATTTATTTTAGTCCTGTTCTAAAAAATTATTAGAATTTTAATTTAAGAAATAATATTTAAATTTTTATGTTTATGTATATATTTTCATAAATTTATTTTTGATTGTAAATTTTAAAGTATAATATTAAATCAAATTTAGATTTTAAACTTGTTTGTAAGTATATATACATACATATAGATTTGAATTTTTTATTTAAATAAATGGGAAAGTTAAAAACTAAAAAAACATAATGAATCGGATAGATAATTTTTATTTAATAAAAAATAAATACTTTTTTTGAAATTATAAATATTAAAATCATAAAATCTTACATGATTAGGATGTTGATTTGGATAAGTATAGTATTAAAATTTTAAATTAGAGTAATAAAAAATATTTAGTTGCTACAAATAAGGAGAAAACTGATATTGTAGTTAAAAAAAAGAGATATACACTAAGTTAAGTTTTTAAATAAAGTGATTTGTAGTTTAAGTTCTATTTAATTAATGCAAAAATTAACGTGCATGTGTGATTGTGAGTTAGTGGGGAAAGAGAAATGCAAAAAACTGTTATTACAGTAAAAAGTAAATATTTTCAATTTTTAAAGGTTTTTCTTACAATGGAATACATTTAATAAAACAGATTTTAATTAATTATGCAAAAAAAAAACGTGCATAAGTGATTGTGAATTAGTGGGGCTATGGAGGGGATATGCAGTTAATTATTTTTATTGTTTAGGTTTACTTTTCCAAAAAAAGTACTATTAACATATACTTTATGTTAACATAAATAATAAATATATTATTTATATTTTCAGTATATTATTGTATGTTTTGGTTTATAAAGCTTTCTTTGGGCAGTTTTAAAGCAATCAATATAAATTTACCTATTTATTTATATTTTTATAAGAAAATATATGAAAATATTAATTTACCCCTTATTTTTTCTATTAATTGTTTATTATATTTTGAAAACTTATAAGTTTTTCGAGAGAACTCCTCTTTCAATTAAATGAAAATTTGTGAAAACTGATTGTTATCGCGAAAAATGGCTTTGGATTTCGAAATTTCAATTTATTACTCAATTGATTTAAGTAAAACCGAATCTTCGAAATTTTGAGAGTCGCCACTTTATTTTTAATCGAAAATCAAGAAACCGTTTAAAATATTTTAAAAGACTCCAACAGAAAAGAAATTTTTTAAAATCCAAAGAAAAGAGTTCGGGTTCACATTTCCACTTCGAGAAGTTTTTATGCACTCGAAATGGCCGCTAACACGCGGTTATTCGGCGATTAGGTAATTTTGACTAACTTTGAAAATATTAATTTAAATTAATAACTAGAAGAAATCTAATATTTTGAAAGAAATGATTACGAAAGTAGAACATTTAAAATTTATTCACATTTTTATTTAATCCTAACATAATAGGTAAATAAGACTAAATTATTAGAAATTTTAAATTTATTAATGTGGTTAAGTGTTAATGAATTTCATAAATTATTTTAAGGAAAATGCTTCGACTATTTTAAAGAAAACTCGTAAAGTCCAATTTATGGGGAAAAAAAGAAGGGGTTTTAACACTAAATTATTCAAAGACAAGTGAAATATTAACGTAAATGGTTAACTCTGGGGAAATTAATTAGATTAAGTCAAAACAAATAAATACATAAATAAATGTTAGTGTTCAAATTAAGCAACGACAAATAGGTATCACAAATAACTATAACAGGCATAAAATATTAGAAAGAGTAAAGATTGGGCTTGATAGGCCCAACTGACCCATTTTCTACAATTTTGGGCCTACCTAGCCCCTTGTTCCTGCTGCTGATGGGCTTTTGGCCCAGCACTTAAGGTTAGGCCCTTTGGCCCCTTTGGTATACATTAGTTGTATACCAGTGGATACTGGGCACATATTAGTGTATATGACTTGCTTGTCGGTTCCCTAAGACCTGCTTAAGCCTCCACGACCCCGAGAAATGCAAGGTGAATGTTGCGAAAGACTCGGACAGATGCAAAATAAAAAAAATTAGAAATCTAAAAATTATTTAAACCCACAACTCAATAATCTTGAAACCAAAAATCAAGATATTCACGTACATATAAATCAAGCATATAAACTAAGAATCAAACTCATCAACTTGAGATTAAACAATCATATAAAACTCATTACTTGAGACTAAGAATCAACATATAATCCATATTTTAAAACTAGAATTTGGCATATGAAACTTATTAACTTGAAGCTAAATTTAACACATATCCATCTCTTTGTAATTAAAAATAAACATATAAATCCCATACCCTTGAAACCAAAACAAACACATGAATCTATTGTCTTTGAATCAGGTCATCTCTTAGCTCGGATGTAGGAATATCATTATCACCACCTCGTTATACACCTTCCATTAACATAGTAAATACTCGTACACACACAGCACACGACAAAATACATGCATATAATAGTCTTCATTTTTTTTCTACTTTCTCATAACACAAGAGTTTGCTATTTTGGGTCCATTACCGGAGAAATCACTGGCAAACAGAGATGAGCAACCACATTTCTCTGTCGCCTCATTCTTTTCACTTCATGGCTATGCTCAAATATGGTGATACATATTGTAGCAAAAATGACAGGTACAACATTTACCAAAAGAGGATGCTGGATACAACTACTATAAATAACATAACAAAATGAAATTGAAATAAATAAGGTAACACAGTCATCATACCAAACAACCTCCATATATGTGTATATAGATACAACAGCCCCACAGCAGACAAAGAACCCAAAATATTACATGCTTTGAACAAAATCCAATACAGAATACGCACGTAAAAAAAACGAGAGACGTGAATAAGGATGTTACTTCTTCGGGAGCAGGAACTGGGACGACGAGCTTTAACAACGAATTCCGACATGCCCTCTTATGGGCATATGACCGAACCGATGTGGCGCCTACGTATCCCGTTGATACAGAAATCAGGCCAAACGTAATTCCAAAATAAAAAGGGGATTGATATTTTTTGGGTGTCGAAAAACCCACAACCAGTGAAAAATGGAAGATTTTTTCTGAGTTTTCCGTCTCCGCCCAAAACGGCCTCCCCCGTCTTTCGCCGCCCCCTGTCCAAAAATGCCCCTCACAGTGAGCAAAACGGGAGTTTTTATAGGATGAAATTAGGGTTGAAAAAGGGGGGGAAAACTCAAGGTTAATTTTGACATTTTGGGTCGGAATTGAATTTGAATTTTGAAATCTTGGATAAAGAAAACGGGAGAGAGAACGCGTGTGTACTGATTGGTGTCGTTTTGTGCGTTTTTGGGACTGAAAAAAAGGCTGTCCTCACGTCTGGCATGGCTGCACTGGTTTTCTTTTTCTGGTTCTGAAGAAGAAAGGGGAAGCGGGGAGAGAGAATAGGGGAGGGGAAGGGGCGTGTGAGGGAGTATATTATTAGGAGTGGGCCGGGTCAAGGGGGAATTAATAGAATGTGGGCTATGGATTGAATTGGGCTCAGATCAGAAAAAGAATTGGGTCTGGAACGGATTGGGCTGGGGAGTGGAGGCTGAATTGGTCTGTAAGGGAGAGAAATAAATTCGGCCTAGAAAAGAATTGGGTAAGGGTGGAATTGGGTTGGAAATTGGGTTGAAAATTAAGGAAAAGATTTAAAAATTGGCCACTTTAATCACAAATATGACCAATTAAAATGTGATCAATTTAAATCAATTGATTAATTTGACCACGAGATGAATTAACATAAATTAATTAAAAAGCTTTTCAACTTAAAATAATTAAATTAACTACCAGGTGATTGATCTTAAAAATGATTAAAATAAAGTGATTGAAAATAAAATCTATTTGAGAATCTTTTAAAAAAATTAACGAAAATACTTAACTATATATAATATGCAATATATAAACATAATTAAAATTAAAAGATTTAAACCTAAAAATCACTTAAAAAGTCTTTTCGCGTTTCTGGAAGCTAATTATTTCAAATTGTTAAATTAAAAGCTCGATGATTAATTCATATTGTGGAGGGTCAAAATTGGGTGTCAACAGCTGCCCCTTTCTTTAGATAGGGTCGATGAAAGAGACCATGAACAAAGAAATTTGACAAATCCAATTTTGACCGACCACTATTTCATCTCTTTAAAAGAAACGTACGGACTTTGGAAAATTGTGGCCGGACCCTGATATCGAGTTTCCTACATATCTCAGGTTACATAAACAATGCAGTCAAAAAATATATGAAAGATAAAAAGTTATTTAATAATTACATAATTGATTGTCACTATTTATATAGATTTGATTATGCGAGATAAAGATGAATAGTTAATTTTTATTTTAATATAATATAAGTTAATATATTTTAAAAAAAATATCAATCTAAACAATAAACGAAATATTTCAAGATATGTACTAATTTATTTAAGAGTTGTAGAGATAGTTGACAACTACCGTTGAGGTGGAGAAAACTAAATGAGGCAACCAATAAAGGAGGGATGACAAGTCTTAGACACATTATTATTAAAGTCACATCCAACTGCTACATTTAACATGTATTCACATGATGAATATTATTTCTCTATTTTTTGGCTGACCTAGTAGTGCTAGTGTCTATTGGAGAGGAAATATGCAACAACAATATATATACACACACATCCTATATATCATCGATCATGTAATAATTATTCTTGTTAAATTTAAAATTATAAAATTAATTAAATTTAATCTATTATCTTTGAGTGATTGTAATAATTTATTATTTATCTGCTTATTTGCGAATTTATGTATTCACTGTGATATAAACTGTCGCTTGCATATTCATCGCATACTTCTATCATTCGACAATTGTTATTTAAACACTTAAAAAGATAGGTATGTGTGTCTCTCACGTTGTGATAACCAAACATATTTTCGAGGATACTGATGAGTAGTGGGTTACTGGTTTTGGGTGCCAGCCAACAACTGTTACTTTACCACCCCAAGTTATCCATTGGGTTCTTGATACATTTCAAAAGCCGGTTCTTAAACTCTCAAGGGGTCGTTTGGTACAAATATCAATAATGTAGGGATTAGTAATGTAGGGACTATTAATGCAAAGATTAGTAATGCATGAATTATTTTTTATCAAGTGTTTGGTTCATTACTTCTCACCTAATCTTGTGTTGGTTTAAAATTTTACAAAAACCTTCTTTTCCAATTATATCTTTGAATTATTATGGGATATTATATTTCATGTAATTGGGTCAAATAGATAATTACCGGAGATTTTTTTTTTCAGCCTTCTAACTAGCCTTCTAATTGTCACGGAGAAGAACAAATTTGTTGTCATGTTTTCTACTTAATTTCTTACTTGAGTTATTTGAAGATAAATAATTGCATCTTAATAAATTGATTATTCACAAACATCAATTTTTAATTTAATAAAGATAAAATATCTACTTTAAAAATCGAAAAGACCATAAATAATAATAAGATCAAATAAACCATCTACGTTTACACATAAAATTGCAAGTTGTAGTTTTAAA